>CM053501.1:37457926-37684478 GCA_028627145.1 Eidolon dupreanum
CATTATCACAGAAGGCCTCATAAGACAACTGAAGAATTTTCCATCTGAAACAAGTCTATGGGAAGATTTAAGATTTCAGAGCTTGCTGGATATTTTTTATTTTTGTCATTCAAAACATTTAGCACTTATAAAAATGTTTTTGTAATCTTTAATTTGGATTCCATTTATTTTAAACTTCAAATAAATTTGAACCCTTTAATAAGATCCATCTAATGGTAGCGATGTCACAATACTCTCTCTACTGGAAAGAAACTTGGCCTTTGCCTTGAGCCCACCTGCTTGCTGCAGTGGGCGGTATCTTGTCAGTAAAACCATCAGGCCAGTACCTGACCTCAAACCTCTGAAACATGAGCAAGGCTGACTTCTATCCAGCCTGCTCTTGGTCACCTCCACTAATGGAAGAGGTGGAGAGATGATCCAAAATAAGAGATAATCATTAAATCATTTATATTTTGTTTTGAAATACATTACAAAAAGTGCTTGGCAGCAAATTTTCTTCCCTAATAGTAAAATGAATGTGCGTCCATTAGTAATCCTTTGCTGTATGGCAATGAGAGTGAATTTGCTGCATATGTTGCAAGTAGATAATACACTTGAGATGATTTAAAATTGATTATGCTGTCAATCAAAATGCTTTCTACCTGCATTAGTAGCATATTTTGAGTGGCTTTAGTGAACAGACTGAGAATAAGTCTCTGAGTTACAGAGTTGTCTGTAGGAGTTGTTTTAAGGGAGAGTATCCCAGGTTAAGGACTAGCATAGATCTTACCTAAGCCGTTGCTACACTCACATGGTGATTGTATAGGAGGGTAAAAAAAAGGCCTGCAAATAAGAACGTGTTTTAAAATTTTATCTTTTGCAGAATTACTATTGGTGGTTTTGCATTGTTTTTCATTTTTCTAAAGCAGCCTATAAATTGGAGGTAAATAAGAGAGACTAGTGGTTTGACATCAAAGGTGAGCTGAGAAGATCACATACAATGGATTGAGCAATAAACAATGGATCATGAGCTGAACAGAAGGGTTTAAAATAAGTGTAAAATCCCCTTTTTCTCTGATAATGAAAATAGCATATACTCATTCTGTTATTCAGCAGATATTTATTTAGAATCTGTATGTGCCAGAATCTTCTAGGTCTGCGGGACACTTTAGTGAATAAAACAAAGTCCCTGATATTATCCTATTTACATTTACATTTATGTATGCTGGGGTGAGGTGGACGCATGTTTTAGAGAAGGAAGAAAAAAGCATTTGTAATTCTACCACTGTTAACATTTGGGTCATCTTCCTATTTTAACTTGTAAATATATTGGTCTATATACTAAATACAAATAGAACTGTATATATATTATTGTCTTAACCGTATATGTATGGTTAAGACTATATACTGTATACAATTCTATAGTTCACATTTTTCAATTAACACAATGAGTATTTTCTCATGTTATTTAATATTCTTTGACCTAGTTGTCTATTCCTTATAGATAATAATTTACCCACTCCCCAATAGATAGATATTTAGATTTGTTTTTCTATTTTAACTAATGTGCAATGAATATCTTTGCACCTCATCTTCAGCCTCATTTAAATCATTATTTTAGATTTATTTTTAAAACAAGTTTGAATAAACTCTAGCAAGTTTAAGTCCTGATCCAGACTGTCACCTGTCTGGATCTCTTTCACCTATTGACAGAGCATAACATTTCTCTACTTAATTTTGTAGTTGGCAAAAAAGAGAAATCTCCCCTTTCACATGTTTGTTTTAAACTTTTGTTTGTGCATTCTGAACAGTCATTTTTAACTTTAGCCCATCACTAGTTTTGTGACTACACTGGAAAGCCTTCCTGAGATTTATTGGTTTTTTAAATTATTGGCATGACATTGGTTAATAAAATCAAATAGGTTTCTGATCAAGTGATTGCAGCATATCAAGAGGTCAACGCTGAAATATATTATTTTCTGACATTAACTCTCAGTTCTGACCAGGCTGGTCCCTAACTGCATATTAAGCACATCCCTACCTTGGAGATACCCCTTCTAAGGGGAAAATTGGATGGTGACAGCATTCGAATCACAGACAGAATCATCTGTCCTGTTATAATTTGTAATTTAAAGATTTAGTGTGTCAGTGCTAATAGTGCTGAGTTCAGTTAAAATAACATGGACTTTTTGAACTGCAGGTTAAGAGTGGGCTCATGTTTCCTTGAGGGAGTATTGTCACCTGGCACTTTGAGGGCAGCTTGATTAAAAGGATGGCAAGAACTGTATAGCTCAGGGTACTCCTGAGCTGTAGAATAGCTGCAGAGATTTTTTAAAAAGAGAGTTGTAAAATCTGGCAGTTGGATATCACCTTGAGAGTTGAAAGGTAATTAACTTTATTTTTAATATAAGAACATTATTTCATTGGAGAACTGGAAAATGCTAAGGATGTAGGTAGAGAGCAGTAATTATTTTACTATCTCAAGACAATAGCCAGAGGTTACTGGAAAGAACTAAATTAACAGTCTGGAGTATAGCCTACAAAGTAATCACATGGGAGAGATGCAAAAATATATAGACACTTGACTCTGGTGCTGTCTGGTAGTCTTGCCTTAATTTATACAGAAAAGGTGAATGGAATAGCTTTTATAGGTTGCCGAAGGGTTGATACCTACATAGGTAGATGATAATTCAGAGATTTTCTACAACAGTAAGAACTTGGTAATACTACTACTGTCTTGTATACTTTCCTCAAGTACATTAATTTATGACTTTTCTAAAGTCCTGCAGAAGAAAAAATTAATTCTTAGAAGGGATGATTTATCTAAAGTCATAAAACAGATACCAGCTCTCTTGATTCTTAATCCAGTGAGTTATTTCCACTTCACCTTGATGCCTGTGGTTATAATATGAACATCTGTCTCTACATCAGTAATCCATTCCTGAAAATCACATATTCTACATAGGAATACCAGCCGGGAAACTATTTCTTGCAATTTTAAATGATAAAAATTAAATTTTATTACATGTCTAAAATGCCATATCAATTTCCTAAATATTAATAAAACACAGCAAGACACTTCTGTATATATGTAACAAGTATCATACTAGGATATAAGATGCTAAAAACACTTCCTGCTGTCCAAATCCAGATGCTCCTTATGATGGGATTATGTTTTGATAAGCCCATTGTAAGTTGAAAATAGTGTAAGTTGAAATGCATTTAATACACCTAACCTACCAAACATCATAGCTGACCTCTACTGAATGCATAGTGCTCTTGCACCACCATAAAGTTAAAAACTTGTAAGCTGAATCACTGTAAGTCAGGGGCCATCTGTAGTTAATATAGTTGGTAAGAAACTATTGCTTTTCCAATTTGGTTCCACAGTGTAGCAATTAGCACGTCTGCTTTACATGCAGAAGGTCCTGGGCTCGTGACCCAGTAGAGCCACGGTCCATGGTCTATGGCCATGCCACCCTGAACAAGCCCGATATCTGATCTTGGAAGCTAAGCAGGGTTGAGCCTGGTTAGTACTTGGATGGGAGACCACCTAGGAAGACCAGGTACTGTAGGCATAAAACAACAACAGCAACAAACTATTGTTTTTCATGCAGTAGTACATGGCACATCCCCTTGGACACTCTGCATACTCTTCAAAATGTCCACATGGAATTCTGATGTTCTGTCAAGAATGTAACTTTTCCTTTTCCTACACATAATTTTGTTTAAATTGTTGTATTGAGACGTGTGTGTGTGTGTGTGTGTGTGTGTGTGTGTGTGTGTGTGTATATAGTGTTGCTTATATAAGCAGCCAGTGGAGAACATTGTATGAATGTTTGGATATTAAAAACCAAACTGGTTTTTACTGTCTGTAACCTGGATCTAAGCAGAGGAAACGAAAGCTAAAGCCAGTGAAAACTATGGTCATTTAGTTCTTCATCTGGGGTTCATGCAAACGTGTGGTTCAGAAGACAAAGGTTTTCTCCTGCAACATCTTCTAATTCACTAAGATAGCGGGCCAAACCCAGGGGGTACCAGAGCAGAGCCACTGGGAAAACAGCAAACATAGAACTAACATATCTACTGAGGCACTGAGGTGTAGTCCAAGGAATTGCCTTATTTAAGTGTGTGGACCTGTCACAGAAGGTCTTACTCTGCCATCGTGTGTCTTTGAGAGCTCACTGGAGTGTTTGGGTAGCTGCAGACACATGTGTACTGAGACTACACGATGGCTAGTTTGCATCTCTGCCCGTCCCCCTTCCTACTGCCATGCTTTTCCCTCCTTTGTTTCCTAACTCTGAACTTTGTTTTCCTGGTGCTGTGCTCAGTAAATGAGTTTTGGAGTCTGTCACACATCAGGGGTAGGAGAGGTAAAAGGAGGGCTGGCTTAAAAATCATTTGTGTTTTGTGTTTTGACTGAGTACTCTGATATGGAAAGCAGGCTATGTAGTCCTTCTAGTCCAGAAATTCTCAACCTTTTGGGAATATATGGAGGAAATTTTAACTGTTATGGTCACTGATTCTACATACGAGTATTTTATGGTGTTTTTTAGTACAGTCTGGCTTGAACATTTATATATTATTTATATATTATATATTATTTTACTATAAATTACTTTCACTGTATTTTTCTTTTATATTGCAGTTAGAATACAGTAGTCCCCCCTTATCCGCAGTTTCGCTTTCTGCAGTTTCAGTTACCAGCAGTCAACCATGGTCCAAAAATATTAAACGAAACATGCCAGAAATAACCCTCCTGTCAGTGATTTAGTAGCTGTCTCCGTTATCAGACTGACTGTTGTGGTATCATAGTCCTTGTGTTCAAGTAACCCTTATTTTACTTAATAAAGTCCCCAAAGCCATTCACATATCTTTTATTGCAATATATTGTAATCACTGTATTTTATTATTAGTTATATGTTGTTAATCTCTTACTGTATAAATTAAACTATATCATAGGTATATATGTGTAGGAAAAAAACAGTATATAAAGGGTTCAATATTATCTGTGGTTTCAGGCCTCCACTGGGGGTCTTGGAACATTTGCCCCTTGGATAAGGGAGGATTAGTGTACTATCCTGATTTTTTTTTTTTTGTAATTATGTGTATATCATTACTTTGAATCTCATTTCAGGTAGTAAAAAAAGAGTTACAAAATACTTGTTTAAAAAAGGGTGTATGTTGGTTCTGGGATTTGAATTTACTTAAAGCTAATAAGTTAGCTTGCTACTATTTCATGGATGTTGGTAGAAGACAGTATTCTTGAGAAAGAGACAAAGCCTCTACTATGCCAGGTGCTCCAAATGTTTCTTATTTTCTTAAAAATCTGTAGGAGGTAGATTTTTTTAAAAATTTCAATAATTATTTTATAGTCAAAAACAGATTTAAGCAATTAAATAACATGCGCAAGGCTTGCCTAGCTAGTGAGCAGCAGAACCAGCATTGGAACCCAGTTTCTCTGATCACATTCTCTTATCCTCTTCAGCAGTCTCCAACATTTTTGGCACCAGGGACTAGTGCTCCCATTGAGAATCTAATGCCTGATGATCTGAAGTATAGCTGAGGTGGTGATGCTAGCGCTGGGGAGCGGCTGCAAATACAGATGAAGCTTAGCTTGCTCACTAGCCCTCTGCTCACCTCCTGCTGTGTGGCCTGGTTCCTAACAGGCCACGCACCAGTACTGGTCTGAGGCCAGGTGTTGGGAACCCCTGCTCTACCTAATGTAGTATAAAATTCTCTCAGAATACTTGTTGAGAAGAGAAATCTGTATATATCTTGAGATCAAGATTTTAAATGGTATTCTTCTGTAGTTTTATTTTCTAGTCTGATAGATCAATTTCTAATGGAAGTATTAAAATCTACAATTGTGGCTTTTGCCCATTTATCTATATAATTCTGACTTTAATTTACATATTTCAGAGCTATATTTGGAAGCTATATATAATTATAAAAATAAAGATTATATAAACAAATACTTAGCTGTATATAATTTACATATATAAAATATATAGGTTCAGGTGAATCTTCTTGATGACTTGTTTTTCTTTATCATTCTGTTTATTTTGCCTTCAGTAATATTTATGTACTATGAATATTACCATATGAGCTATTTTAGAAGTTGATATTTGTCTAATACAAATAAAGGGATGAAAATCCCTTTAAGTATTCTTTTTGGCTTCCCTTTAAATGTTCGTAATTAGTTTTGTCTTAAGTGTGTTTCTTATAAGAAGCATATAGTTACAGTTTGTTTTTCTTAATCCAGTCTGATAACCTGTCTTTTGAAAGCTTGCTCCCCCTGCTCTTGTGTCTAATTCATGACTGTTACTTTTCCAGAGTTCTATAGTTCATATAATCTAGGGAGAACAACCTGTTGAAATTTGCATTTTATTTTTTGAGTGTAATAGAACTTCAATATGTAATACAAATTTTTTAGAGCCAACATGATACTGATAGAGTGAGCTTCGGGGCAAAAATATGTGCATTTTAAGTTCAAAGAACTATCTTAGAAAAGCAGTATAGTTTCTTGATTATTTGAATGCAGTCTTTGGTTTGGAATAACAAGGACTAAGGGTATAAATTTGTGACATAAGAAGTTGAAGGGTGGTTACTTTAAGAAGTAGTAAAAAGTAGATTTGGAATCTCAAGGAATTACTTCCATTTTTATAGATTCATCTAGGCTGGGTGTTAGAATCTGAAACTAAAAAAAAACCCCACCCAGTATGTAGTTTATTAAACTTTCTAGAGAAATGAGCATATCATTTTGAATATTCCCTGCGTTGCTCATTATCTTATAGGAATAAACTGTTTAGACAGCTTGAAGTGCTGAAATGTTATTTATCATTTGAATAAACAGTAAAATTATTTTGGATACATAGAGTGACAATTTTGGGGGGAGGGGCGCAAGGAAATGCCTCTTTTTTGGTGCTGGAATGTGTGTGACAAATTTTAAGTTTTTAGAGCAGAATTCTTATTGATTTTTTAAAATCTCAGTGGCTAAGTAGAGCTATAAAGAAAGAGTTAGGAATAATATATCTACATTCAAGGTGACAGAAGAGAACATCTGACTGTAAAGATTCCTTATAAGCTAAGATCTACTAAAAACTGAGATTCCACTATGGGAAGATTTCAAGAATGGCCAGCGTATTTTTTCTATAATAGGATTAATAAATGTGACAAACTTACCGACGTAGGCCTACTAAGAACAAGCTTCATAGATATTAGGCTTATCCATACAGGGCTTTCCACATGCAGGTAAATACTGTGTTTTTAAAATTTAAAGAATTATAAATAATAAAAGCCTCTTATAGCTATAAACTAAAAAGTAGTCCAAGTTAGAAAGGAAGTTAAGCTGTCTGGACTTGGTGTGTTTTACCTTTCTTTTTCAGTCTCAGCTTTTCCTTACTAGCCTGTTATTTGCCACTTTTTTTAACATCTAAAAAAAGCCCACCTGTAGCTCACAGAAAACACTGGAAATGCTATTGGAGACAATAGCAGAGGCAGTGCCGTCCCCAGTCGCGGTGGGCAGTGTGCGTTGTCGGGATGTCCACCGCCCTCCCGTCACCATGCTGGCTCTCTTTCTGTGCAGTGCGGCTTCTTGCTGTGGTGCATGGCCCCGAGCCCCTCCAATGGGGCCGAACTGCTCTACAAGCGCATCATCCGTCCTTTCTTCCTGAGGCACGAGTCCCAGGTAGACCATGTGGTGAGTGACTTGAAGGACAAAGCCAAAGAGACTGCAGATGCCATCGCTAAAGAAGGTAAGTTCAAAGAAGCTTGGCTCGGCATGTGAGAGGAGATATGATAAACTGGGCCCAAATAATAAGCTCCCTGGCCTTCGTGTCCCATTAGCTGTCCTCGGCCAAATCACAGGATTACTTGGGGATTTCTTTGCCAAGACATTGCCTGTGCCCTATACTTTTCTCAAGATTCTTCCTCCATGCCACATTCAATGTACCATTCAGTCAGCTTATTATGAAAAATGACTTCATGTCATGGGCAGAGTTTAGAGAATCATCTGTATTTATACTCAGGTCCATTCTCTTTAATACAGTTCAGGGCGAACTGCTTAATATGTGTTCAAATTGCTTTTGTTACAAGTCCAAGAGAATGCATTCTCTCATAGCTCTCCTGACTCATTCATTCAACAAATATTTATTTATCGAGGTGCTTAATATGTCCCAAGCATGTTCATAGCAGTGGGGATGAACCAGTAAACCAAAAAGATCATACTTCTTGAACTCATGACTTACAATCTTATTAGATAGACAATAAAATTTAAAAGTAAGTTATATGGTATAGGCAGCAGATGACATGGAAGAAAATGTAGCAGATAAAAAGATAGGGAGTGCTATGGGCTGAAAGGAAGGTTACAATTTTAGAGTAATTTAGGAAATCCTCACCAAGAAGGCTATACCGAATCAGACTTGCAAGTAGTAAAGGAGGGAACCATGGGGAAGAATGCTCCAGACAGAAGGAACAGCACAAGCAAAAGCCTGGAGGCGGAAGCAGTATGGTTGGAAGAGAACCATCTAGAGAGAGAGCAAGAGACAAGGTCAGAGAGGTTGGGGGTGGAGGCTGGAATACAGATCATGTAATGCCTTATGAGCTATTGTAAAGGCTTTGGCTTTTCCTCTGTGTGAGATGGGGTGCCGCTGGAAGATTTTGAGCAGAGGAGCAACATGAGCCATCCTGTATTTTAACAGTATCACTTTGGCCTCTGTGTTAAGAATAGACTGAAGGCGACCAGGGAGGAAATCAGGAGACCAGTTAAAAGGTCATTGTAGTAATCTGGCTGGAGATGCTGATGGTGACTGGTTTGTAATGATAGCGAAGGAGGTAAGAAGTCATTGGATTCTTGATAGATTTTAAAGGTAGAACCAATAGGATTTGCTTATGGATCAGTCGTGGCGTATGAGAGAGGAGTGAAGGATGAGGCCAAGCTTTTTAGCCTGAACAGATAGAAGGATAAAGTTGCCATTAAGATGGGAAAGACTGGTTAAGAAGGGGAAAATAAGGAATTCAGTTCTGGACATAACACTGAGGTGTCTGTTAGGTACTTACACAGAGTAGTCAAACAGCCAGTTGGATATAGACATCAAGAGTTCAGGAGACAGTTCTAGGCTGGGGATGTAAGCTTGGGGGTCACCAGCATATAGATAGTATAGACCGAATAGGAGGATCTCTAAGGAAGTGAGTGTGGTTAGAAGAGGTCCAAGGACTGAGCGCTGGGGCCTTCAGTGTTTAGAGATTGGGGAGATGAGAAGCAACCAGCAAAGCAGACTGATAAGGAGTGGCCAGTTGGTGTAGCAAGAAAACCATGAGACTATGATATCATTAGGACCAACTGAGGAAAGTGTTTTAAAGAACAAGGAGTGATGCTTTGTGTCACGTGCTGCAGACAGTAAATAAAATTAGGACTGAAAACTGACCATTGGACTTAGCAGTGAGGAAGGCACTGGTGATCTTGACAAAACAGGTTTTGTGGAGCGGTGGGAGCAAAATCCGGATTGGAATGGATTTGAGAGAAATGGGAGGAAAGGCATGAGAGAATATAAACAACTGTTTTCAGAAGTTTCCTGCCAGAGAACAGAAGAATGGGGCTATAACTGGAAGAAGGAACTAGGGTCCTTAGGATTTTATTTTCTTCTCCTTAAGGTGGAAAAAAAACAGTATGTTTGCAAATTAATGGGAGTGATCCAGCAAAGAGCAAGAAAATGATAAAAGTGAGAGGGGTGAATTGCTGTACGTCTGTCCTGGGCTAGACCAGAGGAGACAGGCTCTAGTGTACAAACAGAGGGATTGGTCATAGGACAGGAGCAGTTTATAATAACAGGAGGGAAATCAGGGTGTATGGGTAAAGTTGCTGGTGGGTACTCAGAATATATGTGATGATATGAGCTTGTAAAAGTAACTTCTGATTCCTTCAAATTTCTCAATAAAGTAGGAAGAAAAGAGAGAGAATGAGAGAGAAGTAATGGAAAGAGGAGAAGGTATGAAATAGTTGTCTAAGACTGGAGTCAGCAAACTTTTCTGACTCCAGAAAAAGAGCAAGATATTTTAGTTTTTGCAGGCCATCAGGTTTCTGTTGCAGCTTCTCAACTCTTTCATTGCAGAGTGAAAGCAGCTACAGACAATATGTAAACCACTGAGTGTGGCTGGAATTTGCTGAGTGGTTAATGTTTGACAATGGAATTTAAGCCGGGTGAGGTGCAAAGTAACCAACAGAGGAAAAGGTGGTAAATCAGTGATGATAAAACCAGCTGATGGGGACCAACTCTGAAGCAGGATAATAAAAGGAGTGAGCAACAAATGATAGATGATGGTGGAGAGTGGGATTCTTGACACTGAGATTATAAGGGGACTGCAGTTACTGGTAGTGACATGATCATGAGTGAGTGCCTGTGGTAGGCAGGAGTTAGGATGGAATATGAAGGTTATGGGAAGGGAGGAGCTAAGGTCAGGATATTGGAAGGATCACATAAATCTACATGAATACTGAAATCACTCGTAATTAGGAGTAGTGTTAGGGAGTGATAATAACTTTGGAGCTAAAATCTTAAAAGAAATGTCAGCATAGCCCAAGGGTTAGAGATGACTGGAAAAAGGAATGCTAGTAGAAGATATAATCTGATGACATGAGATTCTGAATGTGGCAAATGAAGAACAAAGGTAACACTTACCAGACCAACAGGCCCAGTGGCACTAGGGTCATGGAAGGAGGGAAAAAAAAAAAACAACCACCACGTGAGAAAGCAGTGTCCTCAGGGAACAGCCATATTTCTGTAAAAGCAAGAAAGGAAAGGAGACATTTGGAGAAGTGGTTGACAATAGAGATTTGGCTGGTGATGGGTCTTAAGTGCCAGAGGGCACAGTAAGGTTTTCAGAAATTGGAGAAAAGTGGGCAGTGGACATAGAATTGGAGAATTTGTTGTTAGAGCTCTACGGTAATTAGAAAGTGGGAGATGAGAGGCGACCTGACCCTGGGGAGGTAAGATCCACAGAGACGGTTCTCCAGCAGCTCTGGTGCCCCAGCGGTGATGTGTTCTCCCCATCTCTCCCTCACAGACCTCTCTCTCCTCTGCACTCCTATTTCTGTACATAGAACTCCAGTCTACTTCAATACATTTTTCTACAGTTTTAAATATAACTTGTAACCTTCACATACTCCCGCTTTGGGATCACCAGTTTTCTTTTTAAGAACTATTTTTTCCCTGTTTTCCTTGCCCTTAGCCTAACCAGCAACCTCTGATAATGTCATTTCTGTCTAGTTTGCCCACAATTCTTCACCTCTTGGTTCTCTTAGATATCAATACTCTAAAATTCAATTTTAATTCAATTTTACAATGTGATACATTCCTAAGCAGGGGTGTCAGAATGAAATTAAGGTGGAACATACATGCTGACATGTTTTAGACTTTTCTCCAAGCTCTGGATTCTCCAGGAAGTAAATATTTACAAAAGTCTAGTTAAGAGAGAGGCTGCAGTTTTTGTTGTTGTTAATTTTGATCAGCAATAGTAATCAAATGGAGAGCAGCTGTCAGGTCGCTGGTGAACAAGGAAGGTCTTCTTGGGTCTCATCACTGGACTCAAGCTCCATCAAAAAACAGCTCCAGTTGTGGAATCTAACAGGAGGCCCTGGAGGCTTCCAGAAAACCCCTTCCCTTCCTCCATCTCACACACACTAGTTTCTACAGCATGTTCCAAGCTACTTAGCAATTAGGAAGGGCTAGGCTTAGTCTCCCACAGATGTGTAAGAATACTTTCTTGATGAACATAGTATCTCCTCACCAACTGAAAGACCTGCAGCACACTTCCCATCATAGGAGGAAATGGTGGCACAATAAGAGAACAAAAATGTGTGTATAAATAGACAATCATTTCTGGGTTCAGGGAATGAGGACTCTCTGATTTCTGTCGCCACAGAATAGATGGATGACCTAGCTGTCATCAGAATGAGACATAGTGAAATTGTACAGGTGAGCATCCAGAGACAAACAGGAATTTCTTGATTGTATAGAGGAACACCATATGCCCAAGGAATCTGATGTGTAAGGGAGGAGAGTTGTTATCTAGTAGCTATATTAAGCCCGGAGCCAGTATTACAAATGGCTTTGATAAATTTCCTTTCTTATTCACAGCCAAGAAAGCTGCCGTGAATTTACTGGGTGAAGAAAAGAAAAGCACCTAAACCACCAACTGGATCAAACTTTCCCGCCCTCTCTGTACCTTCCTGTTAGAGCTCGATGTTGTATTAGGGACTGTGGTATAATCATTTTAACATAATGTTGCCTTGGAAACATTTTTGATATATTAAAAAAAGGAATGTGTTGTAAGTTTGTTTTGCTTACTTTTACTGTCTATATACATAGGGAGCATTTTAATTTAAATTTAATGCAATGGGCAGTGTCCAAATTTTTTGGAAAATATATTTTGCCTCTGGGTAGAAAAAGACATATGTTACCATCCTGCAGGAAATATTAAAGTAAAATTAGATACCCCACAGGCTTTGTACTTTAATGGGCCCTCTCTGCATGCATTTTCTCTGTACTTATATTTCAGGATATTCTTTAAGGTTCTACATTCATGTAATGTACAATTTTGTATTAAATGTTTTTAATGTATTTGTGCATACATATAAGTAGGGAAATGTTACTGACTATATAGCATGCATAATGTTCATGAAGAGCACCTGCCAAAAGCTGAACGTTCCATTGTGCTGGTGTGATCTGCTGAACAGCACCTCAGACAATTAATACAAACGAGTATTTTAAATGAATAGTTAAGTGATAAGTGAGCTTGAATGGAAGTTGGCCTGGTTGTTTTCCTAACATCGTAGCAGCTGACTACTAGAACAGCTATGTAAAGCAGTCACTTTGGTGGTAAATGGGGAAACATACACACGTATCAGTAATCTACAGCTCCCAGTTCCCTGTAGAACTTGTGATACCGTCTTGTGGCCTTTAAAAAATCTGCTTATAAGCTTTAAATTTGTCTGTTTTTGAGATGCTAAAATGAAACCACCCCTGGTGTCACCTTCAATGCTAACATGTATTTAGTCTTCTTTCCCAGTCATTTTTTAAACCAATTTAAGGAACCTCTAGAGACTTGCCCACCTCTGAGTATATGTGTGTTGTTGTTTATATCATTAGCTAGCAACTACATGCTAATGATGACACCAGGCTCTAAGAGCAGTTCTGGGAGAGTGAGAGGAGGTATGCTATAACCTGTAATTTAGTTGGCAGCGGTTAAGTCAGAACTGCCTTCACTTTCTTTCTCTAGTCTTTAAGGTCAAACACAAGAGGACCCCCTAGTTTGCAAGTCAATCATTTGTAATCCGTTTAAATGCCTTCATCTTTATGTTTTGTTTTGCTAAACTGCATATAACTACATAGTTTAAGTATAGAGAAAAAGTTAAAAATCAGCATCTCCAGCTTGATCAGCCAAGTAGCTTATAGTGACCTTGACAATTTGTCTGGACTAGAAAAACTGAGCTTTACACCAGCCATACTACTAGGATCCTTCTCAATTAGACAAAACTGACTAAAGAGCATAACGAAACTATCAAGATTAAATATCCAGTCTGTAAAATATTTTTAAGGCAAATAAAGCTGATTAGTTCTCCTTTTGAATGATGTCTCATGATGTAAAGAAAAATATATATAAAGATATCAAAAATAAGGGACAGTATCACCCAAATATTATAATATGGAGCAGGACATTTTTTTTTCCTGGGTAAAACAGTGGTGATCATAAGGAGTCTTAGTAAACTTATCTTAAAGAAAAAAAAATTTAGAAGGCAAACAATTTTAGAGAGAAAAGCCTTAGATTAAAAAAGAAAGAAAGAAAAGGTGCTTCTAGGAGTATTTAAATCACTTTCCCTGTAAAGAAGTATGTTTTTCTTGGACGCAAAAAAAAAAAAAAAAAAAATGAAAATTAGCCAACTTCTAGCATACAGAACATATAATCGGATTGTCAGTATACAGAATATATTATCAGGTAAAATGGGAGGCATAAAAGTTACTATTGTTTATAACTACTTACAGGCTAATATCAGTTTAAAAACTACTACAGCAAGAAAACATTCTGAATGCAAACTTGTCCTGATAGCTTTCTCCTACAATGCATTCTGGAAGAAATTTGTTACTGTTTTTGGCAGTCAAAGTGTACATATTAAAGACAAGAGAAATTATGAGTTTTAACAATTCTGCTTCAGTTTAGATTTCCCAAGTAAATATATTGCTGTGGTTAGAGAATTTGAAAAACTAATTGAGCCTGTTTCTAGCTAGAAGACAAGCATTTATTTGTACATGAATGGTATTTTGGGGGTAAGTAAGGTTACAGAATCTCTACAGCAATTCTTTCTCTACTTGAAAGGTTTCTGATCAATAATTACTGCTATTTGGGAGAGTCTTCTGTCCACCACCTGAGGAAAACGAGCATGGCCTTTAAATTACCACCTATCCTGAAGATGTGATATATTAAACGGAAATGAATGTAAATAAAATTCCATTATCTCACTGAAGTGTTATATTTCATTTTATTTTGTGGGGCTTTTAAAACAAATCTAGAAAAATTTATGTAAAATCTGAACAGATAAATGAACCTAAAACACTGCTGTTTATTAATCCCATTCCTGACCGGCCAGTAGTTTTCCGCTGGTGAATACTACCTGTCAGAGGAAAGACTTTCCCTGAAGAAGATATACCAACCAAAAAATGTTTCTATCAAATTAGCACTAGAGTTAAAAGAAATCTAAACCACTGCTTTCTACCCCTGCATTGCATTAGATACAAGTCTCATGACAAATTGGGTGTATTGAATATGTTATCATGTAGTAAATACTTCTTTTATGTGCCTCCAAATTATTCTGTATTTGTTTTGAGAACAAGAATTGAAGAATTTTACTAAAAACGTTGCTAGAGGATGTAGGTTAGCTTGTCTCCTACATCTGCCTTTACATGTCTACAGTCTCTGTTTTTAGAATAACATATGATTCAGATCTTGAGCCATCAAATATTACAGTTCTGTATAGTATATCAGGAAAGTAAATATAGTTAAGAATGACCTTAGTAAAGTTTTTCTGGCTACTTACTAAAATATTAACTTATAACATCTCTTTGTAACACACCTCGTAAAAATTGTAAACAATAAGGAGTATCTTTGGTGAGATAGTGTTTCTTAAACTTCAGTGTGCAACAGAATTTCTTTGGGGAGGGGCAGGTTGTTCAAACATGGATTGCTGGCCCTACCCACAAAATTTCAGATTTAGTAATTCTGGGGTAGGTCTGAAAAGTTTGGATTTCCAACAAGTTCCCGGGTGATGCTGATGGTCCAGGAACCACTGCGTTAGGTAAATGCTATCTTTACACTTAGTATACAGAGATATCAGAGCTAGCTGCACATTACAATCACTTGAGCAGCTTTCCAAAAATACTGGTATCTGACTCCATGACCAGAAATTCTGAATCTACTGTGGTATAGGTGCTAGTATGCCGTTAAAAACTCCAGGTGATTCTAATATGTAGTTATGTAACCAAGGTTACAAACCACTAAGTAGAGACTACTAATGAGGCCAAGAATCCTAAGGTCTGGAGAGGGTCTTAACTATATAGTTCACTTGATGTGTTAATTTCCTATTACTACTGTACATATTACTACAAATATATTGGCTTAAAACAACACAAATTCATTAGCTTACACTTCTGGAGGTCACACATCCAAAATTGGTTGGCAGAGCTGCGTTCCTCCTGGAGATTAGGAGAATGCACTTCCTTGCTTTCAGGAAACTTCAAGATTCTGCCGGAATTCCTCGGCTCCTGGTGCCCTAGTACGCCCTCTACTGCTTCACTTTTATGAGGAACCTTGTAATTACATTGTGCACACCTGGATAATCCTGGATGTAGGCATACCTCATTTTATTGCGCTTTGCTTTATTGTGGTTCACAGGTGTTGTATTTTTCACAAACGGAAGGGAAGATCCTCCACCAGCAAAACGACTACAACTTGTTTTCTTGTGATGCTTTAGGATGGTGATCTAGAACCAAACCCACAATATCTCCAAGATAGGCCTGTACTCGCTTTATTACGGCAGTCTGGAACCAAATCCACAATCTCTGAAGTATATCTGTACTTTCTTCAGCTCAAGATCCTTAATCAAATCTGCAAAGCCTTTTTTATTTTTTTTGCCATGTAAAAGTAACATTCACAGGTTTGGGAGGGGCGTTATTTTACTTAACCCATCTAGTATCTTTTTGGATATAGAAATTTCATTATAAAGTCACACCCAATATCAAAATAACTGTAAAGAGCAATCTTAATATTGGGAGGGAACTGAAACAAGGACGGTTAAAGAAAAAAAAAAAACTACCTTATCCCTATTCAAGTAAGACTAGAGATTTATCTTCTGAAAATAGTAAGAGGATCTTTGGAGGAGGGGACACAGGCAGAGTTGAGGGATGGAAATTGTATTAAAACAGGAATGAGTGACTAAAAGCAGAGACCCATTTCCCCACCCCACCTTCTCCCACTAGTCTCCCAGGCCCTTATCATCCTGAGAGCTTTATCGTTCTGAGAAAACAGATCAGTTTAAGAGTAAACACCTCTGATCTTGGAAATTTCCCAAAAAACATCTCAGACAGCTATCTTGTTAGTGAAACTCAGTCTGCAAGCCCATATGTGCGCAGAACTTCAGGTTTTCGATCTTTCACTCTTAAAGAAATCATCAATCTAAGGAAAACCACTTAACATGACAGGTATCAAAATAAAAATGGAAGGAAAAAGAGAAACTTAGAAAAGAATATAAATCATACCCTCTGAGAAATAAGAAATTACATCCATGAAATAATAGAATGCTAGAAAAGGGAAATATTCAGATGACAAGAGCTTAGAGAACTTGAAAATAAAAATGAAAAATTCAATAGAAGAGTCAGAAGATAAAGCTGAAGAATTCTAGGAAGTAGAATATAAAGGCAAAGATTGGAAATAAGAAGAAAAAGAGATAAAATTTGAAGACTAGTCCAGTCGGTCCAATATTCAAATCAGGAGTCCAAGAAAGATCCGAGAGGGCAGAAAAATCATTAAAAACTTTTTCAAGAACATTTCCTAGAACTTAAGAACACATTTCCAGATTGAAATGGCCCATTAAGTACCCAGCATAGACAGGAAAAAATAAAGACCCAAAGCACATTATTGTGATATTTCTGAATACTAATATGGTTGTAAGTTTCAAAAAGAAACGTGTGGATCACAAAAGATCATGAACTAGAATGGTTTGGACTTCCCTTCAGCTATAACAGAAGTCGGAAGACCATGAAGTAATGCCCTTGAACTTCTGAAATAAAATGATTTCCAATTCTAATTCTATACCCAGCCAAACAGTGTGAGGGTAGACTGATGACACTTTCAGACATGCAAGATCTAAAAACATTTACCTCCCTTGCATTTTTCCTAGGATGATCTTGAAGTTCAGTTAAATAAAACAAGTAACCATAAAAAGGGAATACACAGGATACACTGATACAGGATATCCAAAACAGCAAAACTGTGAAGCCACACTCCAGGTGGTGGCAGAGAACCCAGAATGCACCTATGAGCTAGGCCTAAAGGGTGACTAGTAAAGATTAGAGCCAGGTAAAAGGCTCCAGAAATTTCTCCACAAAGATGAAATTAAGAGATGCAGGTGGCGCCCTGGAGCATCCCAGTGCATCTGAACCTTCCTCACAAAGAGCAGGGAGCTCGTGAGGCCCACACCACAGCCCCAAGGTTTCTTGGTGGGGGATCAGGCTGATCCCAAGGGGATTTGCGGGCAGCTTGCAGGCTATGGCTAGAAAGAACCCCTTCCCCAGGGCACGCGCAGGGATTGGCGACTGTCTTTCTGCTGGATTGCGTCCTAGGAGTCTGGTGGTCCAGGGCTTGGGTGGAGGGGTGGGGCCTGGGAGGAGGTTGAGAGTCTCAAAACTTATGACGAAGACCTTAACCAAGACAGGAATGGGGAGCGCGTGTGGAAGTTCTAACACTCATTTCATCAGGAGAGCCCTACAGATAAGTAGAGTTAGGATAGAGTTCTGCCTTGGTGACTGCCCCGCCCCTTAAATTCCTCTTCCTCTATATAGTACGTTCTCCAATTTCCTCCGGGTGGAAACCTCCACCTGGCTGGCCTAGCTATACATCCTAGGTTGCAATTTTTTCTTTCCTCAAATAAATCCTTTTTGCTGAGGAAAAATAAACTACCTAATGTGAACAAACCCTTTGGAAGGACATTCTGACAATGGATAATTTATGGTTTAGTGAAATTCAGAAAACTAAGCAAATAAAAGAAAAAATAACAGCTCCAAGGAAAACATGTCCAGAAAATGAAAATATCCATAGCATACTTCAGTGTTTCTTAAATTTTAATGAATTTTAAGAATCCCCTGGGGATTTTGTTAAACGCATCTGAATTCCAGCTGGGGCTAGAGAGTCTGCATTTTCACAAGCTCCCAGGGGAGTCCAGTACTGCTGGACCCCTGAGCACATTTTTGAGTAGCAAAGATGCTGGCAACATGGATCAGCTACAAATTAAATATATAGTAATAATGCAAATTCTGAATAGTGATTAAAATTATGAAATATATTGGCAATTGGTAGGAGAGAAGATGAGAATCAGGCATGCATGTGGTAAGGGTAAAGAAAAACTAAATCCTACTCTTCTAAGATGGAAGTTAATGCCTAAAATTGAAACTATTAATACTAGCTGTCTCTTTATGTATAATATTGATAATAAATAAGTCCTTAAGGAATGTGCAAAGGATTTGAACATAATTCACTGAAGTAAATACAAATGGTATTTCAATATATATATGCTCAATCTTGCTAAGATTCCATTTTTCACTTGATTGGCAAAGAAAAGTTGTTTTTCAGACTGCAACAATACAAACAGCAATAGTGTTCCAGCAATAGTTCTGAAACATTTTCTGACAACTCTTATTGCCCCAGAACTAAAACAATTTTAGATTTCAATCATCATTCTGTGACAAATCTTTTCGGAATGGATATTGGCTGCTCCAATATCCATTCTCAACTACTTTCTACTTGGCTGCCTCTATTGTCAGGGCTGAAAAAGCTATATATTCACTTTTTCAGTTTCCCTTGCAGCTGAAGATGGACATGTGCCATAGTTCTTGACAGTGAGACTAAAGTGAAAGTTGGCTGTGGAGGGATTGAGCAATCTTTGGCTTTCCTTTTAAGGGAAGGGTACAGATATGGCTGGCATAGCTATCTTTTCTTTCTGCCTTAAATTGTGATGTGCTGTCTGGTGCTGTATGTATCAGACTTTTCACAAGCTTGAAACAACAATAATGAGGATTTTAGAAACATGCCATGGATAGTATGAAGATCTTGAGGGCATCACTGAACAATTGAAGCAACACCTGTAACATCTGGATTTAATGTTATTTGAAAAAATCAATGCCTGTTTAAGTCCCTCATTGTTGTCTATTACATAGCCAAACACATTCTTAATACATTTTTCCTAAAGAGGCCTGCTATGAATGTTTTGGACATATTGCCCCACCATTTATAAGTTAAATATATAAGCTGCTATATGTTATTACATTTGATATAACATATAAAACATACTAACAACAGAAACTGTTAAAGAGAAAAAAAAATTAGTAGAAATTCTAATACTTCTTCCTGTACACCAATGGATCATCTTCATATAGCCTGGATATAAAATCCCATTTAAAGCTCTGAAACTATGGATTCATTTATTTAGTAATCGATTGGAATCATTTGATCTTAAGCAATAAAAACGTAATTAGGGTTTACTGGAAGGATATTTAATAGAATTCACGGAATTCCACGCCTCAGGAAGAACAGGAATCAGGAATACCTCAAATCTATAGACCTTTTAGCTCCCATCACCATCTGTACCTGTGTTTCTACTCCAGATTTAAATTCCTGAGAAATAATCCACTGGCCTGGCTTGGGTCATATCCTGCGGTCAGGATGCAGTTCTGTAATTACAGCCGTGTGGTGCTTAACAACAGGATATGTTCTGAGAAATTCACTGTTAGGCAATTTCAGCATTGTGCAAACATCAGTGTGCACTTACACAAACACAGATTGTACAGCCTAGTACACACCTAGGCTACATGGTATATAGCCTATTGCTCCCAGGCTACAAACCTGTATGGCATGTTATTGTACTGAATACTGTAGGCAATTTTAACATAACGGTTTAGTATTTGTGTATTTAAATATACCTAAACATTGAAAAGGCACAGTAAAAAATGCAGTATAAGATGTTTAAAAATGGTACACCTGTACCAGGCACTTATCATGAATGGAGCTTCCAGGACTGGATGTTGCTCTGGGGGAGTCAGTGAGGGAGTGGTGAGTGAATGTGAAGGCCTACAGCATTACTGAACACTACTGTAGATTTTAAAAAACACTGTACACTTACACTAAATTTATAAAACATGAGATTAAATCAAATGCAAGAATGAATGATGCAATCAAGAAACATGGTAAGCACAAGATCTATGAGGGTGCTGCTGGTATAATGCAGCATTTTACAGCAAACTTATGCGTAGAAAAAGTATATTCTAAAATGACAAAAAAGCATAGTAAATACATAGTAAGTTGTTTATTATCAAGTATTATGTACTGTATACATAATTATATTTCTATACTTTTATATGACTGGCATCACAGGTTTGTTTACACCAGCATTACCACAAACATAAGTGCTCTGATTTTACAACGGCTAAGACGTCACAAGGCGGTAGGAATTTCTCAGCTCCATTATAATCTTACGGGATCACCGTCTAAAAAGTATGTACTTGCATGACTGTAACAGCCCTTCCAGGAGCACACATGGTTAGGGAAGGCAGCTCCCCAAGAGACACTCAGTAGACAAAAACATGGCTGGATAGAAATTCTCTTAAATTTTACAAAAAAATCACCACTTTCAGAAACAATGTTTTGGAGTAGTCAGAATCACCAATCCAATTTAGGTTCTTGAAAAAAAGTGTATCTCAAGGTTCTAAAGCACAAGAAATTTTACAATTGTGATTAAAATAATGTTCTTAAGTCTATGAAATAAGCAAATCTAAAGCTTAAACTCCAAGACTTTCCATGTCAAAAAACGAGTAACTGAAAAATTCAATTACAGTAACTGATTAAAATATGATCTATAGTCTTACTGTTCATAGACCTTCAAAAGGATTTAACCATTTTCTTCTAGTTTTAAGCTCACACTAAACTTCCATTACTCATGTTATTTCCTCTACTGACACTGATTAGTTCATAAGCAAAAGCTACAAGTCAGTTTCAAATTTTATTTCATTAACTTAAAAGATGAACAAAATGTGTTTCAAATCTTTAAACTCATTTATCTGAACATGTTTACAGAGGACAGATACAGGATTTCAAGTAATTTATGGCAGAGTCCACTGTCCATTTAAAAAAATGCCTCTTCCACAAAAAACGGCGTTGAAAGGCAAAAAAATAATTTTAGACTGCATAAATGCTAGATGTAAACTTCTGACGTAAATTTATTTCACTGTCAACTCTGATGCTGAAGCTGGGAGGCACAGATGCTCACAGTTCAGTTTAATAATACAAACAAAAAGCTTCTGTTTTTCTCAGATACAAATTAGAAACCTCCATTCATGTCTCTTACAGTAGTATCACAAACTTGATTCTCATGACCAGGTCACTTCTTCTTCTTTCCTTTCCCTTTTTTACTTCCCTCTCCTTGCTGAAGACTTTGGTCACCACCTCCTGTTTTTTGTGTCCTTGTTTTTAATTTAGGTATCATTTCCGCTGCATACAACATTACTGACTTACCTAGGAACAGAAATTAAGCTTAGTGTATAATCTGAGGGATAAGACATAAAAGGTCATTAATTCAAATACATAAAGTTCAAGAAATCATCACATCAAGAAAATGCTAAGGATTTTAAAAGAAAAAAAATAAATGACTATGAAGACAATGACTTGTTCAAGTAGGGGCCTTTGGTGGAGAAAAGTTCTGAGAACAACACTGAAATATTTAAATGAACACAATCAAAATTTAAAACACTAAGTGTGAAACAAAAATTTTGGTCTTTGTCCTAGTAGTTGACTTGAAGTTCAAAGGAGAATACTTCTAAATATAACAGGCTGGAAAAAATCATCCTATCACTGTAACCTAAGCTAGGAAAACAAAGGCCTCTAACTCTTGTAGCAAAAATCCAATGTCATTAAGCTACAAAAGATATTACTCAGATGACTTCTAAATACCCGCACCCCTCCTCTGGGCACCAACTACCTCCTTCAGCTCCAGTAGCTGCCTTCCTTACCCTAACATACCAAGCCCCTTGCTTTCCTTTTTACTTTGTAACTATTTCCTCACTGGAAACAGGAAGCAACATCTTTTCAACTGCAATTTTTAAATCAAAAGTTTTTGGGTTTTTTTTCTTTTTACTTTTGAAACTAAAAGACATCAAAGAGAAGGAAAAACACACTGGAATATACAAATCACTCCTAAGTTAGAAAATCTTAAGTTTCTAGAAATATCTACTGATCCTGACAAGTTTTAGTGTGTAACCAATCTATTTTAATTCAACTAAAAACAAGTTATAAGTCTGGCGTTATTTTGTCAAAAAAAAAAAAAAAGCTTCATTTAAAAATATTAAATATATTTTCTAAAAAAATATACTTTTTTTAAATCAAAAATTCAGAAAAGAGTAACATGTAAATACTCATCTTTGTAATACTCAGAATTAACATTTTGGAATACTGATGTCCAGTTTTGTTTAGTTATTGTTTTTTAAGAAATAAAACAATAGGGATAATGCTATAGTCTTCTCTGACTACAACCCTCCTGACCCCACTCCCTGCTTGCCATGAGGTTAACAACTGTCTTAAGACTGGGTGTTTTCTTATTTTGTATTTAAATTTACCCAAGTGGTACCACACTATGCGTATCTCTTTTTTCACTATGCATTTCTCTTTTTAGATTAATGGAAATTATAAGAAAACTTCAGGATCTCTTAAGATCTGAAATGGCAATTAACATTTGACTATTTAATAATTTTATATTCTTTACCTGGGAGCAATGATGGACTTCCAGAAGTATATAAAATGTTCACGAAATAATTTTTTTTGGAGAAATCATTAGTAGGTTTATATCACATTCTCAAGGAGGTCCTTAACTTAAAGTTAGAACCACTGTTTACCTCTCTTAACAGTGGTATTCCTTTATTTAAAGTGATCTGTAGAACATAAAGTATGACTTGTACCTTTCAAAAGATCAGAATCTTTTCTGTAGTGAAGAGGAATAACCTATCCCCAAACTTGACTCATTCACTGAAAAAAGCTTACGTGATGGGAACTGTACAAGACAAAGGCTGCCATCTTCCTGTTTGAGCTGGACCCGGACTCTGCCCTTGTACTGGACATCACGATTCCATTCTCTGGAGTACATTTTATTTTTCTAACATTAAATAAATAAATAATTAATTAATGCAGGTTTTGTTTAAAAAAATTATTACATCAATGAGATGAGTATGGAAAATACTGAAGAACACATCTTACCTCAAGAAATGCGTTAAGTCCAACTGCTAAGCACACATCTTGAATTTCTGTAGCCGTAGGATTTTCAACAGCCTGAACAGTTAAAACCAAGAGCACTAAACACTTTATGCAGCAATATTTACAAAGCCAAGATATGGAAGCAACCTAAGTGCCCATAAATAAACAACTGGATGAAGATGATATGGCACATATGGAATATTACTCAGCCATAAAAAAGGATGAAATCTTACCATTTGGGACAACGTGGATAGACCTAGAAGGTACTGTGCTAAGTGAAATAAGTCAGACAGAGAAGCATAAATACCATGTGATTTCCTTCATGTGTGTGGAATCTAAAGAACAAAATAAACAAACAAACAAAACAGAAAGACTCATAGAGATCAAACTGATGGCTGCCAGATGGGAGAGGAGTTGAGGGACTGAGTGAAAAAGGTGAAGGGATTAAGAAGTACAAATTAGTAGTTACAAAATAGTCATGGGGATGTAAAGTCAATAATGTAATAATTATGTATGGTGTCAGGTGGGTATTAGACCTATCAGGGGGATCACTTTGTAAATTATATAAATGTCTAACACTATGCTGTACACCTGAAACTAATATAACACTGACTGTCAATTGTAACTGAAAAATAAAAAAGAAAACATTAAACAGCTTAAAGTGGATATTGCAATATTGTTGTGTAAATCATTGCAAATACTATGATCAAAACACATACTAAACCCTAGGTTTCCTTTTCTACTAGGTAGTTAGTTATTTCCATTGTGATAAAAAAAAAATTCCTAAGAATAACAGTGATTCATACTTTTATGTCCATCACCCTTCCAAAAGAACATAAACTTCACAAGGAAAAGGACTGTTTTGTTCACTAGTATATTCCCCAGCACCTGGTATGATACTTAGAACATAGTAGGTGCTCCATGAATATTAGTTAAACAACTACTACAGATACAATCACTTTAGAAAACTGTTTGGCAGTATCTGCTAAAGCTAAATACATGCGCATTCATTATGGCCTTGCAAAAATTTGTTCACTAAAAGACAAACTCAGGAATGTTCACAGCAGCATTATATATAATAGCCCCAAACAAGAAACAATTTGATTATCCATCAACAGAAGAACAGACTGTGGAATATTCATACAATGCAATACTACAAAGAAGTGGTTTTCAGGAAAGAAATTCTGCTCCCCAACTGACATTGACAATGCTTGGAGACATCATTGATTGTCATAACAAGAGTGGTGTAGCACACCAGCATCTAATGCATAGAGACCAAGGATGCTGTTAAATAACCTAAAATGCACAGGACAGCCTCACGACAAAAAATCACCTGGCTCAAAATGTCAACTGCAGCTGCTGAAAAGACCTGCCACAGAGCAATGAGAGTTAAATTTCACTCAAAAATGTAGATGAAGCTCATAAGCTTAGAGTTTGGTGAAAAAAGACAGACACAAAAGTACATCATGTGTAATATCATTTAAATGAAATTCAAAAACAAGTAAAAGTAATATATGGAGTTGCAAGTCAGGATAGTGGTTATCATTGTATGTGAGTATATGTGGAGAGGGCGATTACTGGGAGGGGACAAAAAGGAATCTTCCCGGGTGCCGGTAATGTTTTCTGTTTTTAAATTAGGGTGCTGGTTACTCATGTGTACTCACTTTGTGAGAATTAATCAAGACAGACACTTAAGATTTATGTGTTTCTGTATGTATGCTATACATCAACAAAGTTAAAATAATTTAATAATTCTCCAAATTATGTGAGGGCTGTAATAATGGATTGATCTCAGGCATTATTCTGAACCAGTGCTTTGGTATCTTCTTTTATTCTCAGGCAGCAAAACAGACTTTCCTTTACACATTTAAGCAGCAAAATGGGAGATATTAAATAACACAAAAATAATGAATTCGTTGCTTCAGAACAAGTTGTGTCGTTAGATTACAAAATAAGTAATTCTTGATTTTGACGTCAATTTTGAAAAAAAATAAAAAACTGCTACAAAGGTCCTTCACTTGGCACTAGGCACTTTCCTAACCCAAGTAACTTTTAAAGTAACTTTACCCACCTCAAAAAAGATCACTGACATAAAAATATAAAACTTGACACCTTTGAATTTTCTGCAAGTTTTCTTTAAAAACTCAACTACATTCTGGACATTCTATTGTACAATGACACAATTTTGGTCTCCTTAACTAAGTGGATGATTGTCATAACCTTAGTTTAAATAAAAACACTGCAAACCTTACAACCCTCCCCTGCTTCCTTCAAACACAAGCTCATGAAAAACCACTTAAAAAATTCCTTCAACTATGAATTTAGTGCCTTTCTGGTTTTACCATTATTAAGGAAATTCTTGGCTACTGTTCTCCTGAGTTCTCCCCCACAAATGCAGTAAAGTAAAAGAAGCTTCTGTAACCCTAACAGTAAACCCACTCCCAACCCCTCAAACCACGGCGCCAACTTGCTTACCTTACTTATGGGGATTCGCCTGCCCTCTGCGATGGTCTTCTTGTTATTTAAATAAGCAGGATATATACAAATAAACCTGTCACAGAAAAACATAGCTGTTATCACTAGAGCAGTATTTCCAAAATTCCACTCATTCATTCATTACTACGACTTGCCGGTATACCTATTATTCGCATATTTTTTTTTCTTTAAGTTGTCTCCTTTTTACATAATACCACGTCCACGAGGCACCCCAAATCCTTTGTCTCACGTAGAGATAAACACTGAGCTAAAGTCGGGATTTCAGTGACCCTGCGAAGAGCGTGGGCTGCTGGCCTTCCAGACAAGCGAACGCTCAAAGAGGCGCAGAACCTGCGGCCAGGCGGAGTTCACCAGCGAACCTTTTTCAGGGGTCGGGAAAGCGACGCAAAGCCCGCGGGTTCGCAGTAAGCCTCTTGCTTTCTCAGGACCTACCTATCTTGGTCCGCCGGGGATCTCGCCGCGGCGCAAGCCATCTTCACCCGTACCGCAGCAGCTGCAGTCTTGTACCTGTAGGGAGAGAACCGGCTGGAACTCGGCTTTGAGGTTTCCCAGCCCACCCTATTTTCCGGCGGAAGTCCTGCCCACGCGTCTACGGCTTCTCACTGCCCGTTTGTTCCGGCACCTGTCACTCGACGCCAGGATCTTTAGTTTCTTACGTGTTATTCGGCATACTTCTCTCGCGATAGGATCCACGAAAGCTTATCATTCCTTCCTCTCTGTGTGTCACCCAAACCGGCCGTTTGCGGCGCACGCGCTATTGCTAAGCTAGGGTTATATTTTCGTCCTCTTTCACGTCCAATTTCGCCCTGAATTTGGGTGGTGCTATATACTCTCATCAGTAGACGAGGGCATTCCGCTGCGGACAATCTGTGTACTGCGGGAAGTCTGTGTAGTCCTGAGCAGGTCGTTGGAGCAGGCAAGAAAATGCCCTTTAAGTTTTATCTTTATCTGCTCCTGGGCCCTGCAGCTGGCTTTTCACTTGGCTAAGTGGATTCTTATAGTGGTGGAACTAGCAAAATTACTGGCACTGTGTTTTTACGTTCTGTATAAATGTTAGAAGATTGACTATGTACCTTTTTAAAGTATGAAGATCATATATACTAAAATTCACTGTATTTTTGCAAAGTACTATTTCAGCTTTTTTGTTCTTCCGCTAAATATACACCTTCATTCCAATTTAGTAGCTGCTGTTCATGCCACACCTACAAAGGTACTTTTCAAACAACCGGGCAAGGTAAGATAGCTATTCTCTTAAAGGTAAAACAAACACTAAAGAGGCAAAAAATCCCCGCAAAAGCTTAGTCTCGGTGGGGTTATTTGCCCATTCAGTTAATGATGGCTGAGCATAGATTTTCAGTCTGACTGGAATCCAGGCCCTGACTTTTCTCAGTGCCCTCAATTCCCACCTCCCAGTCCTCTTTGCAGTACCGGATTAATTTGATGCTGATAAATAAGTGTTATTTCTTTCTGAAGTGTACGTGATTCCTGTTAAAAGAATGTCATGTAATGACAAAATCGAATAAAACATTTAGGGATGAAATAAACCAACCTTTAAAAGACATAATTTACCTGCTTTTGGACTTTGCTTTTATACTAGTTGCATCTCGAAATTTGAATATTTCTTTTCAGAAAATTAACATTTTATATACGCTGTGGAAGAAGTGAGAAATGAACGAGGTAGTCCCAGGTTTAATACATGTAGTACCCTACTTACCGTGGAGTTGTTTTCTTAAAGTAAACAAGTAAGTGGAGACAAAAAGATCCATTTTAAAATTGATTACATTTCCTGGTCCATACACACTAATGGAGTTAATGATGGAGCTAATATTTTTTTGAGTTCTATGCCTAGATCTATAACTCCTATTTAACTCTACACTATTGTTGAAGTAATATAAAAGTAAAAAGAAAAGTACAAAGACAGCAATGTTGGTACCACACAGATGATTAAAGAAACAGTAACAAATGTAATAATTAATTTTCAGTACAAACAATAAAGTAGGAGCATTTATAGAGCATATAGACCTGAGACCCAGCTGCACAGGCCAGTTCCCAGAACAGGCTAACCACATTCTGATTAACACTGTCTAGTAGATAGATTGCAAAGGCAGCCAGGCCATGAGAAACTTCCGCTTAGACAAATTGAACTGCCTTTGTACCTGTGGGAATCGGGGAGGGGGGACCGGTGAGTGATTGGGGAGGGGGGACCGGGGAAGATAAGGGGTATATAAGGGAAACTCGCACTAGGTTCGGGTCTCTTGCCTCAATCACTGCTGCGACAGTGGAGGTTTGAGCCCAGATTCGAATCTGTAATAAAGTTTTTTTTTGATTTGGCTATCTGGCTTCTGTGTCAGTGCTTTCTGGGAAACTCGCACTGTAACAACAAATATAAAAGTTTTTAAATGCTTATGCTTGTGGAAATTAAAGCAAGTCCAATTAAAGGAGGATGAAGTTGGACATGGAAAATTGTAGAGATGATGAAAAGGCTTCAGAGATCGATGACACTTGTTTTCAAATCAAATTTTTATCAAACTCTCTTCCTTTTCCTTATGCCACTAAATTCAACCTATCAACCTTCTTTGAGGCTATTTGGTAGGGGTGGGGTTCACAAACGTGGAAAGAGAAGATAGAAGTGGGCAAGAGAAATTTTCCTAAGCTAGTTGAGTAAGAATTGAAAGCAGGAAGAGGAAAGGGGTTAAAGAAGAGATGTGATGCAAATGTGTGTGTAAGTGGGAGCTGGCAGCTGGGGATGTGAGTAAAGTGACCTTGAGCATTGACAGAGTGAGAAGGGGAAGAAGTTGGTGGATTAGATAATATTTGTGCTACAGATCACTCATTGGCCTCTAATCCATCCAGTAAGAACATAGTGAGAAGCTACTATATAACAGATGCTCTTGAGAAGTGCTAGGAATACAGATATAATAAAATAACTCTTGCTCAAATTTCAAATAGTCTAAAGGATGAGACTGACATGCATCCCAGCCTGGGCCTGAGTTGAATCCACCAGGGAATTCAGGCATGCCTGGGTATGTTTGGTTTACTAAAGGAAAAGTCTGCCCTATTTCACTTGTCTATTGCTGTGTAAAAAAGCATTCTAAAATGCTGTGCCCTAAAACAACAACAATTTTTTTTTTTTTTTTTTTTTTGCTCATGAAACTGCAGTTTGGGTAGGGCTTAACAGGAATAGCTTATCTATGTGGCATTTGCTGGAGCTAGATCATTCAAAATGATTTCTTCACTCCTATGTCTCTGCCTCTGCTGGGATGGCTAGAACAGCTGAAGTCTAGCTGGGCACCTCCCTTTCCCTGTGGTGCAGCCTCTCCATATGGCTAGGTTGAACTTTGACAAAGTTTCTTTCCTTGACCAAACTTTAGACCGGCTCCTCTGAGTCCTCTTGTTGGCTTAGGCCTTGACCTTGGCTCCTGTTCCATCTTCAGCCTGCCTAGCCCAGTTTTAGCAAGAATCTGCTAAGTTAAGCATATTGGGGTTCTCTGAAGATAGAACCAATAAGATATGTAAGAGGAGTTTTATTATAGGAATTGGCTCATGCCATTATGGAGGCTGAGATATGCCACAGTATGCTATCTGCCAGCTGGAGAACCAGGAAAGCAGTGGTATAATTCAGTCTGAGTTCAAAGGTCTAGAAACCAGGGGAGCTGATGGTGTAACTCCCAGTCCAAGGCTGAAGATGGATGTTTCAGATCAAGGAGAGAGAATTCACCCTTCCTCTGCCCTTTTGTTCTATTTGGGCCCTCAGTGGGTTGGATAATGCCTGCCCACATTGGTGAGGGTAGATCTTCTTTACTCAGTCTCTACTGGTTAACATGCAAATCTCTTTCAGAAACATTCTCACAGACACAACCAGAAACAGTTGACCAGCTATATGGGTTTCCTTAGCCCAGTCAAGTTGACACATAAAATTAACCATCATAGTAAGTTTAGTGAGAGTCCCCCCAACTCCTGATATCTGATCACCCTCAATATATTATCAAATTCCTCATTCCCCACCTCTAATATATAGATAGATGCTCCTTGACTTATAATTGGGTTACTTCCTGATAAACCCATCATAAACTGAAAATATCATAAGTAAAAAATCCATTTAATACACCTAATCTACTGAACATCATAGCTTAGCCTAGCCTTAAACGTGCTCAGAACACTTACATTAGACTACTGTTGAGCAAAATTGTCTAACACAAAGCCTGTTTTATAATAAATTATTAAATATCTCATGTGACTTATTATGTGTTGCTTTTATACCACTATAAAGTCAAAAATCATTAAGTCAAACCATCATAAATTCGGGACTGTCTGCATAAACCCTTGGTCTGCCTTCAACAAGAATCCTGTTAGGTTAGTTTAACAACCTAAACTTACTCTACCCTTTATTTCTCCTCTTAGTAATTTTCCATCTACTGATCTCTTTGCTCTGCTCTTTCATTATAAATCTCTACCCATCTTTGCTGCTTTCAGAGGTGAGCTGATCTCTCTCCCCTATTACAATATCCCTATTAAATAAAGTCTTCCTTACTATTTTAATGTGTTAGAATAACTTTTCCTTTAACAGCTTCCTCACAGCATGGTAGTTTCAGGACTTCTTACATGATGGCTGGCTTCCTGCAGTCTGCAACGTGGAGGCTGCCAGGCCTTTTTAATGCCTGGTCTTGTCACTTCCTTCACATTATATTGGTCAAAGCAGTCATAGGGGCAGCTAAGATTCAAAGGAGGAGTAAAAAGACTCATATTGCAAAAAAGCATTGTGGGATGGGAGATATTGTACCTTCTTCAGAAATATGATCTACCATACTGTTGGAAGTCAATTTCTACAGACTTGAGAATTTGCCCTAGAATAACTACTTGACCCAATAACAGAGCTTTCATTGATTGTCAGGTAGAAAATGCAGAGAGCAACCTGATGTTTATGACTAAGATTTTTCTATATTCCATATAGAGCCTCTGTTAGATTCACATCTCTATCTTGGGTGCGGGAGGGTAAATAAGTAAAACTTGTTTTAATGAGACTGCTTTATGAAAAATTGTTTAAGGCATTTGAACACAAGCAGCACTGCTTTGGCACATTTGTGGAAAACATTAACACCAAAGTAGCGGACAGACGTTCTCCCCACTTCGAGAGGATATAGTGCAACTTGTGGGCGTCAAGAACTCCTGCAAGCACTGTTGCCAACAAGATTTGGGCTGGTGTCTGATGGAGAGGGCCATGCTAGTAGACAGGTTGATTGGAACTTGGAATCCACTCCAAACCCTTGATATTATAGCTTGATAAATAAGAGAAAGGAATTGATAAAGGAGCAGCAATAACATGAGGACATTTACTGAGCTGCACACTCAAGACTGAAAAGATTCAGTATTAAAAGACAGAGTTGTGGAAAAGATACACATAGCAGGATTCATGTCAGTATTTTTTTTTTTTTATTTCAAGGATAGAAATAAAATGTTACAAACACTAAGGTAAGAAATAAAAGTTATCTAAAGGGGGAAAAAACCCCAGAATGATATTTCAATTTCTTAGCCACATTAGAAGAGTTTTGAGGAAAAAGAATTGTGATCAACGTTGTGATTCAAATTGTCCTTTGTGTGAGGGGAAAAGAAAACAATTTTAAAGAAGGATTTAGAAAGTATATCCTTGACTAACCTTTTCTGGAAAAATAATATTCTGAGGACATACTCCACTCAAGCCAAATTATAATAACATAAATAACTGAAAAAAATGAAAGGTGTGTAATATAGAGGAAACAGTGAAGAACACTTAAATCTAGATTTAAAGAATTATTGATGTGATGACGAAGCTAATCGCAATCATTAAAGAAAGATTCTGAAAATTAAAAACAAGAGAATGCAGAGATTTTGCCAAGGACTTGAGGTTCCAACAGAAACTGTATATGTCTCAGTTTCTAAAGTCATTTTAGCCACTGCATCACTAGGGTTTTCACTGGCCATGCTACCTGACATAGGACCATGACTTTTTGCCATTTTGTGGCCTCCGTGTTCCTTTTGTCTTCCTCATCTGTGCTCCCCAGTCCCTCCCATTCCTGGAGTACCCCAATAATCCCAAATTCTTGCCTATCTTAAGCAAACCTATGAAATTTTCCCTAAACATCCTTTTGCCTAAACTCAAGACTTAGCTTTCCAGATCCCAAACCCATCAAGGTCTTCAGCTAAAGAAAAGGACCTCTGAGAATCATCCTTTAAGATCCACCATTTTTAGAATAAAGTTGTGGTTTTACATAACTACTTTTGGTGTGTTTTTCTTAAATGACAGAAATTTATTTTTCATAGTTCTGGAGGCAGGTATGTCCAAAACCAGGGATCCAGCAAGGTACATTTCATTTTGAGGCCCCTTCTTTTGACTTCTGGGCAGCTGCTTTCTTGCTTTCTTGCTGTGACTTCTTTGTGTTTCAGTGAAGGGGGAAGGGGAGGGATAGAGAGGGAGGGATAGAGAGGGAGCGGCAGGGGGCGGGGGAGAGACAGAGAGAAAGAGACAGAGAGACTGAGACAGACACAGAGAGCAAGCGCGAGGGAGCAAGCCCTCTGATATCTCTTCTTATAAGGACACTAATCCTATCAGATTAGACCCTCATTCTTATGCTCTCATTTTCTCTTAATACTTCTTTAGAGGCCCCATCTCCAAAAACAGCCACACCAGGGTTTAGAACTTTAGCATATGAATTTTGGGGGGACACAAGCATTCAGTCGTGTATATATTAGGTCAGACTAAATCTCACTGGTTCCATGGCTTTTTTTTATTTGTAATCTTCATATATTTGATGCTATATCATTTCGCATTTTAAAGAAAGCATTATAAAACTGATGTTCATCTTTTCATTGTTTGATGCCTTTTATTCAGAATTACACTTTGACATAAATTTTCCATCACTGCTTTCTTTGCATTTGCCTGTGCAAGTGTGGTTGTACTTTTAATTTTATCCATCCTGGATCATTTTAAGTGTGTCTTTTGTTAATGTCATATAGTTGGAGGACTTTTTTTACTTGACTCCAATCTGAGGGTGGTTATTTTGCTCTACACTTAGTCTATTCATTATTTGGTAGTACTCTGTCATTTTATGCTTGTGTGGATAATTCTCCCTCTGCCATTTCTCCTGTCCTTTGAAATTTTAAGTTTCCCTAATTGTTATATTTTTGGCAAATGATTTGGATAGAAAGTTTTATTTAATTTTTAATATTGACATTACCACTAAATTAAAATATTAAATTTGTATTTTTCTAGGTTAAAAATAGCATCTCTTGACACTGTCTACAAAAGATAAGAAATTTAACACACTTTTACATCTTCCTTCCCTTCTATATACTATTTCCCAGTTTGGGTTGGAATAACCTGGAATTTAAGATTATTAAAATTAAGAATTTCATCTTTTTAATTTTGAGTTATTTGGATATTTACATTGATTCATTATCATATTAACCACAATTATTTATAGATTTATTCGTTTAAAGTTTTATTGCTCAAATTGTTTCCTTAATACCCTTCCATTTAATTGCTTGGGTGCTGGAATACTGGTGGAAACATGTCATGGTATCTGGTTGCCCAGTGCTTTTGAAATGTTCCTCATAGATTTGGGGAATTCATGTTTTATGAATCCAGCACAGGTATGTGACATAGCCTCTGCCAGTCATGTCTACCCAAACAAGCCACCCAAACTCCAGTGAGGAAGCAAGTGCCACATGTGATATTTTCTGACCAGAATGTGTCAGAGGGCTCCCATGTTTAGGGACAGAAACTGGGTCTTTACTGAAGTGGACTCATAGTATGGTTTGGGTTTTGTTCCACTGTCTAGTTTCCAAGACTGATTTTCTGGTCCTCATACAAATCCTGTGAGCTACTTAATATTCTTTAAAAAGAAAGAACATCTTATCTTTTAGAAGAGGTGGTGTTGGTAACAACTATAAGAATTCTTTGTAAGTACTTACATAAATTAAATACTAGTTTGGCTGGTTTCAAAATTTCTAGGTAATATTTCCATTCCCTTCCAAATGCTGCACATTTTTTTTTGACATTTAGTATTGCAGATAACTCTGATGTCAACCTAATTTTTTTTTGTAGACAACCTATTTCTCTCCCTACAGAAGTTTTAAGAAAGCTTTCCTTCAAATTAAAACTCACTGAGATGTGTCTAAATATGGTTTTCTGTTAGTTCAGTTACTTCAGAAACAAAGTAGGCTGAAAAATTCACAAATGCCCCAAACATAAGGCAAAGAACTAGGTCTCAGAAATCGCAGGGACTGAGGTAACACCAGGAACTAGTGACTGTCTTTCACTTGCTCACCATGCCCCCCACCCATATCTGTTCCCTTCTCTTGCTCTACTGGTTGGCTTTCTTAGTTTTAGCTTCATGATGCCAGTCATAATCCTTGTCTTAACTCTAGATCTTTTGGTTTCAGCCCTCAACTGCCAACCAGACATTTATTTTGTGACTCTTATTTCAAATTGATTGGCCCAGTCTCTTTTTCTTTTCTTTTTTTTTAAAGCCAGGTCATACAAGTCTTTGGTCACTGGTCAGTTGATGAGTCTCCCCTAAGTCAGGGGGAAAGACAGGGTATGTGGTTCAGTGACCAATTAGTGAGGCTAACTAAGTGTTTTGGTTCCAAAACGTGGTGTAGGCGGGGCAGGTAATGTTTGGCATTGTTCTTAGTAGCTATTTTTCATTAATGTTGCTTTATATTCGATGGTCACCTTCATTAGTATACATGATGAATATTTTTAATTCAAAAATAGTAACAATCACATAACTTAAAAAATGAGTGAAAAGCCACAAATATAGAGAAAGAATTATCCTTAATGTCAGAAGAAAGTATATTTAGCACCAAGAACAATATTATACACATAGAGCATACAGGTTGAAAGAAGTATCAATGTCCTAACAAAAACCAGAATATAGTTATAGACAGATCACAGAACAGAGTGAGGGGAATGGCAAGAAAATGACCCGGTGTTTACAGGAGTCATAGTCCATAGATTTCAACATTACAAAGCAGTATTTTAAAGTCAGCATAAAATGAATACGCTTATTAGAAATTAAAAAATAATTTGTATACTCTATTTCAGCCACCGTGACTTTTGAAAAATTACTTTTCTGTGGTAAATTTTAACGATTTGACTACTCAAATCTTTCTTCTGCTCTTGGCAATTTATTTTGCATTTCTGGCACTATTTTCATTGCCTTAGATACAAATAAACCTAGTGAAAACACGAATTCAGATAGAGTACAACTGGCTCCTATTCTCAGCAACAGACTCATCCCTTCACTTAACCTTGTGGTAACAATCTGTATTTTACATTGTCAATTTTTTTTTTTTTTACTGTACTTATGGTACTATTTGATTGTTATGGGTTTATCTTTTATTTATTTCTCTCTTGTTAACTTCCCTTTTAGTGCCCAGGTAATCTGTAGTTTATTCTCAAATACTGGTATGATTTGCCATAGTTGATTGTTAATCACTCCCACTGTGTTAACAAATTGGGCACATTTTCCTTTCATTTGAAATCAATCTTCCCTCGCTTCAAAGTTCTTTTTCATGGTTTTTTATTGCAAATCCAAATTAGACATTTGCTGAAATTATTGCCTTTACAATAAGTGTTTTGAAGGAAACGTTAGCTGATCCTTCAGATACGGTCATTGTCTTTAGAATTACTTGTTCATTCCTTTCTTGTAAATTTGTCCACTATTGGGAGTTGAGATGGGCTATATCAGATCGTATAGATCAATATACAAATATTTCATGCCTGAAGGAGAGGGAAGTTTATTTGTTGGTATACAGTGTCAGATTAAAGGTCCAGCTGTTGAGAGGAATAGCTAGAACTGAAGGCAATCACTCAAGGAGCTTCCTTATTACTTAGAGCAGTAGTTCTCAAAGTGTGGTTCCAGACCAGCATTACCACCTGCAAACTTATTAGAATTGCATCTTCTTGGGCCCCACTCAGAATCAGAAGCATGGCCCAGCTATGTCTTAATAAGCATAGCTAGTAATTCTAATGTACTTGTTTGAAAACCACTGCCTTAGGAGTTTGCTGTAGCCTAAAGCTGGATAAAGCACTGACTCTTACTTCTCTTAATAGTCATCACTTAACTAATCCCCAACACTGAGCTCAGTATGTCATTTATAAGTAATAAGCATAAGCTGGGACTATCTGGCCTGCTGTTATGGGAGCACCCTGTGAACTTCTAGAAGTAGAACTGAGATTTGCCTCTTTACTAATTCTCTAGAGGGTCTCATAGAGCAACTTTTCCCTCAATGGACAATATAAGGGGTTGGCCCTTCTCCCAGTAGGTGCTGCCTACAGGAATTCCTGAGTTTTCTAGCATGTGAAAGGCACCTTTTTTCTTTTTTAACTTCCATCATCGACAATACTTTCCCTTATTTGAAAAAGACATTTTTCTTCTTTTCTTGAAAAGGGCAATTTTATCAATTAGTTTGCATCCCATCTCTTTCCATAAAAGAATTTGATGTGGTTTATAAAAACTGGCATGTGATAATTCAGAAAAAAATAGAAAATCAGGTCTAAGGGGAAAGAAATATGACCTATATGCATGTATCCGTTGGATAAAGCAGACTGAGAAAAATATAAATAAATTAGTATTATTATTCACAAATGATTTCAGAAAAAATTTGACAAAAATTTAAATATACATTCCAAAAATCAGTAAATTGAGGTGTTTGCAAAGTGGTGCAGTGGAAAGAGTATGGGCTATGAAGTAAAATGCCTTACTTCAAATCATAGCACTTTACTGGCATTTTATTAAAAAAAAAAATTCAGCCTCATTCCCTGTAGGTGATAAACACAAATAAGGTAGAAAATTAAGTACATGAAGTGATTTCAAGGGCACAAAATAGATGTGCTTACTCCTTCTCACCCCCTTTTCCCAGTGCCCCACCATAATTATCTTTTCCCTTCTACAAATGCAAAATGCATGAATTATTAAAAATAAATTTCATTTATTCAACAAATGTATTTATCATCATCCTCATCCTCTGATCTTTTAGAACACATTCTGGGAAGAGATATTAAATTATCTTTGTTAATAAATGTATGTTTATTTTCCTTCATGAAGGAGGATTCTCCCTGTTCCTACAACTCTGTCAAAAACAAGTTTTCCTTAACAGGCAGAGTTTTTTACTCAAATAGTCTTTTGACCATCCTAATGGTATTACATCTATCTTTGACACTCTGTGATCTGCATTTTCTGAGCACAAAGTGCTGATTATACTTGGTTGCTGGAATTTTGCCATAACATATAGAGTGATAAAAGGTGTTCACTCTAGACTCTGTAGCAACAGGGAGAAATGAAGGGATAAGAGTTACATTCCAAGACAGGCTTGGAAGAGACTATATACCTAAGAACAATCGATTAATTTTTCAAGTATAAAATTCTATTAAGAAGAAAAAAAAGTCTATGTGGGCCTATTAAGTTCAATGCCTAGTATGTGCTGGGCAGTTTACATTGCTAGTAAATGAATTTATTTTAAACTAGCTCCAGTGGTGTAAAAAAAGAAAACGTATTTAAGTGGGAAAGTATTAAACATCAGGAAATGCTAATCACATATGAGAAAAATAAATCTCAGGAATGATTAAGTGCCAATGCGTGGAATGGTTAAATGCCAACAGTCAGCTCAATTGTTTTTATTACAGTAGAAGGAATTTTACTCTTAATGCATAGAATTTGAAGAAAAAATTTATATAAGCTTTTAAAAGAGGCCCTTTTTGACAATTATTAATACAAATGTGAAATAAGACCCTTCAAACCAATACCATTTTCAGTAAGTTTACATACAGCAATAATTTATTCTGAAATGTTCATTTAGTTTCTGTTGAGACACAATTCATGTCTCATTAATAAAAGAGCAGCCATCTCACCTCAAATACCAGAATATACAAGTTACAGCATAGCAAAAAGTCTACCTACTTTCAGATAAAATCTAGTTCAGGTAAAATAGTTTCATTCAATGTTTTACAGTTAACACAGATTTTTTTTGTTTGTTTTGAGCACAAAAGAGTGTAAATTGTTACACTGTAGCTATCTATATGCACATCATGTGACCACAGAACTGTTAATTGAACCATCAGTTTCATTCATGCAGTAAAGCAAAGCAGGCTGGGTAAACTTGTTCATCGGGAACCATATTACTGTGAATTTCACAGCCACATGATTAATTATAATGTTAGGTGGACTCACAAGAACTAAAACAGAATGTTTTTTTGCATAAATACCAATTTCTCCCTGATGTAAGTTTAGTCAGTTTATAACCTAGACATGATTGATAACAGCAATATATCATACAATATATATCTTCTATCTGTAGTGTTCATTAAGACAAGCAATAATTAAAGGATGATGGGATGAGATGCTACTTAAATACATGTAAAACATACTGTACAAATATACTTGGCTTTACCATCTTCTTCCTAACTATCAAGAGTACCTCTCAAAATATGACCAGTGAAGACAAAGTATACTATCAAATATGGCTTCCAGAACAAAAACCCTCTAACAAGAATCAAACCTATTTACAAAATTTTTTCAGTCTTTTAAAGTTTCATTTGAAACAAAATTTCTATATAGCAGTTGTAATTAACACATATTTTTCTTAGTTTCATTATTCCAGCTTTTTTAAACAGATGTCACAAGGTAAGACCCAGAATGGCGCTTAGGGCTTTGAGTTCCACTGGATTCTGTGTTGTCAGTTTTTGAATCTCGTTTCTTTGTGTTGTTATTCACTGGTGTTGGGATCTGAGATGGCCGAGCTGAAGTGCTATCTACGCTGCTTTTCCTAGGGCTTGGGTTGTAATTAAAAGGAGTCACTCTGGCAGCAACAGTTCCACTAGGTGAACTGTGTTTGCTTGAACCGCTAGAACCAAATGGGGTACGCTCAGCTATGGAACTTTCATTAGTCTCTGATGCAGGAACAGAATTACTTTGTCCCGGTTTTGTTTCAGTTCCTTTTTGGTCTGGGGCATCTACCTGAATAAAGGAGTTCAGGCGGTTTTCCAAACCCATGGTGCGTACAGGACCACTGCCATTACCCACATTTTGTTTTCCCTGGTTATCTTTTGAATCTTTAGCATTTGGGTTTCCCTTTTCCGAAACACTGTCAATCACTGGGGGAGTATTTCCTGTGGGAGATCTTCCGGATCTAGGGTTGTTAATGGGACAGTCCTCAATTCTCACCCAAACGTCCTCTGTTTTTGAAACAGCAGGTGCCATTTGATAAATTAGAGTCTTTGATTCAGCACCATTTGCAGCACCTGAGGAAGTGGTCTGAGCAGCACTATTTACGGGAGAAATTTCACTTTCTTTAATTTTTCTCCATGTTCCCTTTGTGGATACTTGGTTTTCTTTAGTTTGTTTGGTTCCTGAACCACAGTTCACATGTTTTTCATCCTCACTTTTTGCTTTTTCACTGGATTCTGATGAAGCAGAAAGGATTGAGGATGAACTTCCAGTTCTTCTCCATGTGCTTACTCGAGGAAGGGATGACGAATGTTTGCTGTGCTCACGTTTCCAGGTTCCTGACCTATTGATTGGAAGTCTGGAAGGACTTTCAGAATGGGAGCGTGCTATATCATGGCGCTTTGCTGGTCTTCCATCATTATACTCTACAGTGGGACTGAGATTAGGTGGGAGTTTTCGCCATCCACCAGCTTGAACAGATGAATGTGTCGACAGAGACATATCAGGAAGGGAAGGACTTAAAACTGGAGTCTGTGCCTGGGACCTAGTGGGAGAATCTGGTCTAGAAGATGGAGAGAGAGATTCAAATGATGCAGATTCCTCCAATTTTCTCCTCAGGGTTGGGCTTGGAGCTTCTTTGATGAAAGTTGACTGGCGTACTAATATGGGTCTCTCTGACCTATCAGATTCACTTCCACTTGATTTAGTTGAAGACATTCTAGAAAGTTCTACCTTTTTGTTGGACCCATTGCTATTATTCATCTGATTTAGTCCTTTGGAGGCAGACTCACTTCTTGGGATACTGCTGCCATTCTTGGATAAACCTGTTTGTTTAGTAAGGTTCTGCTGACTCATCTGTCTGCCTGGAGATGTGTATGACATTTTTCCAGAACCCGAGGACTTAGTTGAAGCAGTACTAGGGGATGATGTCCTTGGCAGTTGAGATAATTTGTTAGGAGGGCTTATTCCATTTCTACCAGGAGAAATTGAATTTCGCCCTGGAGACTGTATAGGTCTACTTAACGGTTGCTGGGCAGGTCTTGAAGGAGTGGAATCTCTAGATCCTGATCTAGAAGGCCCCTTATTTGACCCAGCCTGTTGGGATGTCTGCCTGGTAACAGGGCTTAATTCTGACTTCACTGATGGCTTGGCTCCTCTAGGAGAAGTGGTGGCTGTCTGACATTCACTTGGGCTTTTGGAGGCTGGAGTCTTAAGGGGTGGGCCTTTTTTAGAAACTGGACTTGTACTTGAAGAGCTATTTCGAACTCCTGGAATGTGAATCATTGTCCTTCCTCGAGAGAATGAAGGCATGTTTGTCTGAAGGGGCTGTTTCATTTGGCTTGAAATTTCTGAATTCGACCGAACTTTTCCAGTGATCAAACTCTTATAAACCTTTTTCCCTCCTTTGATTCCCTTATTTTCAGATTCTAACTTTTTAGCTTCCAATGTACTTTTCTCCCCAGGTTTCAGAATTCGTGGGCCTTTATTACTTGTAAAGGGTTTATCCTCTTGATCAGGTGTAAGATGAAATGGTGATCCCAGAGAGATTCCTGACTTCAGTGAAAGGATGGAATCTGAATCTGATGAAGCTTGTCTAGATAAACATGCAGCAGCAGCAGCTTGATGTAAACTACTTACTATGGAATTTGCACCTTCCTGAATGGCTTTCCAATCGAAATTTTCTGAATCAGGGGATAAACCATGTTCAGAATCTGGTCTCTGTATATCTTTCAAATCAAGTGTCAAATCTTCTGCTAATATGCCACCCATATTTCTGGGACTATGCTTTTCATTATCACCCTTGAGTCTTGAAGGCTTTTTCTTTTTTGGCATTGCAGAACTTATACATTCCTGCAACAGGTCATCTTCAGAATCAATACTGAGAGAACTGAGAGAACTGTTTCTTGAGAAACAAACAGGGGTATCTTCAACGTGAAATGATTTCGGAGCATAACCTGATGGCTGAGGTTTACTTGGTTCTCCCTGTGAGTCAGTGGGCTCTGTCTTTTTGATAAGTTCACTTTCTTTGTTGTTGTTGTTTTCTTGATCAATGTCGCTAAGAGAACTTAAAGAGGAATTTCGAGAAAAGCAAACTGGAGTATTTTCAATAGCAAAATTCTGTAATTTTTCATCAGTTGCTGCCCCTCTGTCTGGTATGTCTTTGGATGACTGGGGAAAAGTGGATTGCTTCTGCAGCATGGTTTTAGACTGTCCTCTACTTATTGGATGTTTTGGAACAGGTTGTGTCTTACTAGCTGATTGTTGGCTGGAGGTTAGTTCTGTGTGACTGTTAACTTTAGCTTCTGATTCCTTATTTTCTTTCCCCTTTCTTAATTCAGCCTTTTCCCTGGAAAGGTCAACATCATCATCATCAAAATCTAGAGAACTCAAAGAGTCATTTCGTGAAAAGCAGTATGGAGTTCCTTCAATAGGTGTATAATGATGAGGTGAATCAAAAGCAAAACTTCCTTTGACTCGATCTTCATTATTTGGTAACTTATCATTGAAGTCCTTGGAATTATTTTTCGAGTTCTGTTTTTTTGAATCGTTGTCCGAAAAATTTCTTTCAGCATTTAAATTATTTTTTGAATCTGTATTTTTTTTAACACGTGTCCTATAGTCAGTATTTTGTGGCATAGGTTTTACTGGTGAAGTAGGTTTCTTTTTCTTACCATCAAATTGATTCTTGTTAGTTCCAGATGACATCATAGATGCTTGTTGGACCTGGTCCATTATCTTTTTCACACGGAAAGGCTTGTGACTTTTTCCTTTGGGCATGGCAGAATTAATGCATTCTGCAAGAATATCACCTTCTTCTGTTTTACTGTCATCCAGTTCAGGTATAGTTATAGATGACGTTTTTCCTCTTTGAGCCTCATCTGTACTTCTGCCTTCTGTAGGAATGGTATCTCGTTTTTCAAATTCACCTGATTGTGCCCCTGTTTTAACCCCTTCTCCAGTAGCTAACTCATTTGGAGGGGATTCTATTGTTAGATCACTTAGAGATGTAGCTGTGGAAAAGTTTATAGGTGTCCCTTCTACACAATACACCCGTGGCATATCATCTCCTGGTGTAAAACTAACATGCTTTTGTGCTTGTATCCTGTTTTGTGATGGCAGAAGTTTGTATACAGGTAGTTGACTTGGTTTCCTTGCGACAGGTGGAGGTAATTTTGAAGCATTCTGGGCTGGTTTTTTGGCTTTGCGTGAAGATTTTGTTGGCATGGCAGAAATAATGCATTCTTCCAGTATTTCTATATCGTCATCATCTGAATCATCTAATAGGTCTTTTTCAGAATCCGCAGGTTTTTCGGCCTCCTTTTTCTGGTTTTCATTTGATTCTTCAGGCTGCTCAGATTCTGTTTCATTCCCATTGTCATTTTCCTGAACTGGAGGCATTATTCTTAATTCTACATCCTTCTGTATAAATGGCTCATCAAGGCTCAGAGCACTCAGGCTAGATGAACAAGAAAAACCATCTGGAGTACTTTCTGTGGCAAAATGTAATAAAGTATCAGTGTCTGGAAGCACCTGGACCCTCTGAACCGCAGCATTTGCTGCAGCTGGCTTAGGTCCACTTTCTCTCTTTTCAGCATTAGGTACTTTAGTTTTAGGTACCTCTTGTTTAGCTTGAACTGTTTGTGGAGGAGGAGGAGGGGTTTTACTTCTGCTTGGTGGCATGGTTTGTCCAGGGCTATCTGGAAGATCACTGGGGCTTATAATGCCACTTACCATTCCACTGCAGGGTTCACTCTGAACAGAGCTGGCAATTGAACGGCTCTCAAAACTATCAAGTGAACTGACAGAAGTACATCTGCTAAACATGAGTGGAGTCTCTTGGACATAGTGCTCTGGTGGACTTTTAGGTGTCTGAGCGCCACTTTTTGATGGAGATTTGGTCCCTGAAGAAAGCTCAACAGTTTTGTGTCTGGTTGATTCTGAAGCTAAACCAGAAGACTGGAGTCTGCTGGATTTGGTTCTAATGTGCTGTGACACTGTTGGAACTTCACTTACAGAATCTTCAGTTGATCTAGCTCCACTGTTTTCTTTTATTTCTGCTCTTTGTAGTGTATTAGCAGAATCTGTTTCCTTTGTTGTCTGATCACATCCTATTTCATCTTCAGCTGATGACAAAGATGATAATGAACTACACCTTGAAAAACATATTGGAGTATCTTCTACACAATATGTCTGTATTGTTTCTTGGTTGATAGAGGGAGCTTTGCAAGAGGCGGCTTTTTGTGCCTGACCACTTCTGCTTTGCGCTGAACTTGGATGTAGCTGATTCTGCCTCTTGGCATTAGATGGAGGTGTGGATGTATTCTCACTGCTTGAAGAGATGTGTTCAGTTTTAGTGCTTTGTCCAGATGAACTCTTTGAGAATGAAAAAGCTGGTTTCTGTGAGGAAGAAATGTCTGTGGCATATTTTAAACTGTAATCAATAGGCTGATCCACATGATGTTTTTCTTCATTATATTTTATGCTATAGTTTGTTGGTCTCTCTTCTTCTTCATGCTGCTCTTCCTCAGAGTAACGTTCACTATAGTTGGTTGGCTTATCATCTTCATAGTCATCTTCCTGACACAAAGACTGGTTTACATTTTGATTAATTCCATGATTAGAACCTACTCGATTTGTTTCTGAACCATTGGCTCCTCTTGACCTATATGGGGAAACACATTCTTGTTGTCCAAAATGTGGCTGGAACTTGAGGTGTTTATCATCAGTGCTCTCAGTATATACAGGATAAGTTGTGCTTTGACTCCTTGATTGTCTTTGCTCATTTTGTTTCATTTCATCTTCTATAATATGTTTGGGTCTCGCCCATCTTTCATTTTGTGAAGGACTTTGCCTTCCAGAGTTCAACTGCTCATCTGAATATTTAAGACTATAATTTATTGGTGTGTCTAGTTCTCCATCATTATCATCCATATGATTTGCACTATGTATTTTATGGGCTAGGTCAGCTGGATATTGACCATAGCTGCAAAATTTACTTTCATCATCTTCAGAATAGGATTCAATTGAAGGTTTCATTTGACCTCTTTTACCATAACCATCACTACTACTAACACTATTTAAACTATCATTTGAAGATCTCTTATATTCCAATTTGGAATAAGGCATAGGACATGTCCTATTTGAAGTTTCTGATTTCGTGAAGTTGTAAGTATTTGAATGTGTGTGGGCAGTAGAGCTTCTTCTTAGTGCATTCCTCTCATCTGCCCCACAATGTGATTCGGTGGTAGACCCAGAACTTCTGTCTTCCTGGGAGGTGTGAATAGCTGATACTTCTTCCATGACTTTAGCAATTTGGGCTGCAGTGGTGGATATTTGCAAACCTCGCTTTGAAGAGGTTCCTGGATTTTCTGTTGCTGGGTGGTAATTGCCTAGGCTAATTCCTCGTTCTCTCTCCAAACTTCTATCTTTTTCAGAACGAGAACTATCTAAACTTCCCCTTGATGAAGAAGAGCTCGGCAACACTGTAGTATTTAAATATGGTGAAAGGACAGTCATGTTTCCAGTATTAAAGTTGTCTGACCTATTTTCATCATGTCGATTGGTGTCAAAAACATAGTCACCATAGAGACTTTGCTTGTGTCTTTGCTTACTACGATGATTTGCCTTGGGACTTAAATTGTCAATATTATCAAAAGTTTCTGATAAATGCTGAGCATCTAATTCTGCTTCTAGGGCTTTTTGTTTTCTTACATGAAGAGATGGCAAGCTTGAACCAGGAGACATAATATTGGCATCCTTATACTTTGCAGGTCTATTTGCCATGAGGTTCCTTAAAGCTGCAGCGCTTCCCATAGCAATCATTTTGTGCTTTGAATGAATGAGGTTCTTGAGCATGCTGACTGCCCCCATGTCCCATAATGCTTCCTGGTCTTTAGGGTTTCTTGCTGAGAGATTCCATAAGGTTCCACATGCATTACTGACTATTGTCAAACTGTGAGATTTTAAGTGTTGTAATAAGGTTTGTAGGCAGTTGTTCTCTCTTAGGATTTGCCTGAAAATAAAAATAAGATTATAAAGTCAAGGTCAAAATCTGTAGTAAGAACACATAGAAGGATAGAAAACAAATTGAAATCTTAAGATAACTATTAAAACTTATTAACAGGCATAATAAAATTGTGTCAAATTATACTATAAATTCCAAGCATTCCATATCTCTTTTTGTTCTTAGTTTATTTATATTTAAGGTATTGTTTTAAGGAACTTAGTTGTCAGACTAAAAGAAGTACAAGTGTTAATTGTAATCCATTCTGCATCTCCTATTCTGACCTGATACCTTTTAAAATTTTTTCTTGAGCAGATACATTTACTTTATTTACATGGTGACAGTTTCTTAATTTAAGAACTATAAATGTATCATGAAATCTTATGCTGAATGGGGACTTTGTGGTAGTTTCATCAAAGGATCTTTATGCAGTCAAGGAGCATGCTGTAAGAATGTAGATCAGCAAACTAACTTTTAGAGTAATCTTTATGTCTCTAGCTTGATTTTGTGATATTGCCATCCCTGTTACAAGTGCTCTCTGGTAAACTGTATGTATAGCTGTTATTTCTAAAAATAAAGAAAAAAGAGAAAGGTTTTCAAAACATTTAAAGATAACTAAGTATAAAAACAAGTGTTGAGAATCAGCAAAATGAACTTTGGGACTTGAAGAGCTACAGCTTGTTTAATGTAGGGTAAACTGAAGTTTAATAACACATTCAGCCTTAGTGGGCTATAAAACCGATTGGTGAGGGTGTATAATAAGCTTTAACATGGTGGTCTTCTTAAAAGATGTTTATATTCTTTACGGGTTCTTTTACTAAAAGTACCATATTATCTTTTTTTTTTTTTAAAGTAAAACAGGAACAATACCGAATAAAATAAATATGCTGTGAAAGATATCCATATTTTGGTTGACATAATACAGAGCCCAAGTTCTGAAAATGTGTGCCCCATATTGGAGGTGCTCAGTTTCACAGCTCTAATAGATTGGATGAATGGCTGTTGCTAAATAACATTATGATCACTGATGTTAAGAAACCACTAGAAAAATGTAAATCACTGTACTCTGGATCATATCCACAGGTTTTATTTTTGTCATTGTGACTTAGTTTTCTCTCTACATATGAGTTATATCACTCAGCTGTCATTTGTTCACTTCTAGACATCATTATGAAACTATGAACTATTATTAAAATATACTAATGAATTAGAAATTAATAGTTATCTTTTCACCACAATAAATATAATTTGGCTTAGAACTTGCATAATTACACAAAACACTGCTTACACATGGGTCTTTTTGAGGGAACGAATTCTATACTAATTCGTTTAAAAGTAATATAAAACTCTGTATTTACCTGTGGTCCTCATTTGTAGCTATCAAGCTGGACACATTCCGTAATATCCCACCTCCACTTTCAATAATGGCTAAAGTATTTGTCTGGCTCCGGTAAGTGAGAGTGCCAACCAAAAATGCAAGCGCACCATCTACAGCACATATATCAGCTTTATTCTCAGTGCAATGTGCTGACAAATTCCATAAGGCACTCAATACGCTTTTGAGGGTTGATTCCTATTAAGAAACAAATTGTGTGTCATCTAATTAGAGTTTGAATTTGTCTCTTCTAACTTCTAGATTTACTTTTATGGAGTAAGTTATTTATTTTTTTTTATCTCTCCTGCTGCTCAGCCCTCACTGGTATTCCTAAGGTATTGGGAATTTCTCATTTAGGAAAACTTGCATATAATACCAAATGAAACTTAAGTCAGTGATATCCCCATAAAACAAGCAGAACAAAATATTAAACTAATGATCTTTATGAAATTTATTCTAAGTATTGAGAGGGTACACACATATCTTACAAGAGATAACATTAGAATATGAAACAGAACTGATGTGCATTCTGAAAAGATAACATTTTCAGGGTAACAGAAACAAAAAACTCTATATGCTGATATGGGATAATATTGAAGAAGTATTATTCAATGAAAAGAGCAAGTTGTGAGCAGTATGTACAATATTTGGTTGTATAAAAAACACACATATATTTATATGCAGTTGACTCAAAAGTAACAACATAACTATTAAAAAGAAAGTGTAGTGGAAAAAACTCCAGTTCTTAAAACTCCCAAAGAAACAAAGCAATTACAAAAACCAGAACTCCCTGGTATACAACATCACAGTAAACTGTCAAATTGTAATTGCCACAGAAATACTCTGCATATACAATTAAGGATGTCTGATCAAAGCCTGCCATGATCCTGATGCCAGTCTTTCCTCTTACTACAAATCGATCAAGGAATAAACATCCATTAGAAGTTTACTCTGTGCCTATCACAATTAGAGGTACTCCAGAGGATATTAATATAGAAAACTGATAACCTGCTTTGAAGGTACAAAGAATTTACCTGGGGAGGGAGATAGATGCAAAACCATATATGAAACAAGGTACTCTAAAGGAAAGACTGTTACCACCTAAATTTAATCAAATAAATATTTCACGGAGATCAGCTTTGTAGAGAATTGTGCGCTCTGAGAGAAAAGAAGACAGTTGCTCCTTGCAGGGGAAGTAGAATGAGGAAAGGCATGTAAATGGGAATCAAAAAGGGAGGACTGAAGAATAGAAAGAAGACATAGAGATTCAAGTCCATGCTGGGGAACAGTTGGAGGCAGGGTCAGAGAGGTCAAAAAAGGCCTTGAATGTCGGGGCAAACAATTTGGGCCTAACCCAATAAATAGATACTGCATTCTCTTCATAAGGAAATTAAATGAACAAAACAATCCAAGGAACAGGTTCAGACACTATTTATGAGAAGGTAGTGAAGAAGTGCTTTCAACAATTTTAATTACGTTGTGATTGACATAAAGGTGGGACATTCAAAGTATCCTGAGAACAGAATAACAGCAACAGTTTAGAATGAACTTTTAAACTGCAACTGGCCCAGAGGAAGAGGTGAAGGTACAAAAATAGAAGTTGCTCCCTATGAGACTACATACAGAACACGAAAGGTTTTGTTTCAAAGAAGCTTTATAGTTAGAATTAGAGAAAACAAGAAGTGATTAGGGGCTGAAGGTACAGATAGTAAAAACAAAGGGAGGATTTCAATGAGGTGTGTGATCAAAAAGTATCAAATATAGCTGTAGGCAGAAAATAAAAGCCCGAATTAATCTATAAATCTAGATTTTTTCAGAAAAAAAATTAGGAGGGACTGAAGAAAGTATACTGGTTAAGAAATGGAGCAAGTGGGTACTTCTGTCTGATTGTTTGAGCTTGGCCACTGGTCATTTCTGGCCTTCAGACTCAGACTCAAACATTGGCCCTACTTGGGTCTTGAGCCTGCCAGCCTTCAGACTGGAACCACACATTGGCTTTCCTGGGTTCCTAGCTTGCCAACTACAGATCTTAGGACTTGTCAGCCTCCATAACTGTGTGAGCCATTTCCTTATAATAAATCAATCTCAATCTCTCTCTCACTCCCACTCTCCCTCCCTCTCCCTCTCTCTTTCTCCCCACACATATCCTATTGGTTCTGTTTCTCTGGAGAACTCTGGGTAACAGAAACTCTGTGTTGTAGGTATTATTGATATCTCCATTTTATAGATGGGGAAACACACTAAGAAGCTAAGTAATTTTCTGTGGTGGTTTAAAGGTATATCTCTCTGACACTCCCCTCTCAAGAAGTGAAGCTTAATTCCTCTCCCCTTGAGTTTGGGCTGAACTTAGTGATTCATTTGTAATAAACAGCATATGGTAGATGTGAAAGGCTGTCTCTCAAGACTAAGTTATAAAAACACTATGGCTTCTATCTTGGGTTCTCTCTGTCTCTCTCAATCTCTCTGATCATTCGCTCAAAGGAAAGAAAAAAAAGAAACTGAGCGAGTGACTTCTTCAGGGTCCTGGTTGTTACAGGAAAAAGAGAAACTGCAGGAGTTAGAAAAAGCAAGATAATTTTTAAATTTTCAAAAAACTGGGCTTCTTATAGATAAATTAAACATAAAAGACTTTCTTCTCTATATTCAGTAGAGAAGATATAAAAACAAGAGTAAGTGAGTAGTATGTTTGAGTGAACAGCAACACTTGGGGCACAGACTACAGGTGAAGGAAAGGTTCTATTGTGTAAAAGAATAAGAGCCAGTTAAATTTGGTTAAAATAATGCAATACATGGAAAATATGGCAAGTGTGAGTCTCTTGGTCATTAGTAGTAAATGAAGTTGAGAAGGAAATGATGATGAATTGAAAAGAGAAAGAGAATGTCCATAATGACTATTGCACTGAATGTAGAAAAAGAGGGAGCAAATAAACTCTAATACTGCTAACTAAAAGCAGGCCAAAACCAGAATTGGGTATTATGCATTTCTGATATTTTTTTTCCAAGTTTGGACTTACATTTAAAATTTATATATGAATTTAGGGAAAAATGATCTTTAAAATACAACTCTTCTTTTATAAAAATAAAGTATGTCTTTCCATATATAATGGTCTTTTTATGTTCCCTATAAGATGTGTGTCTTAATCTAGCTTTCTTGTTTTGTAGCAATTAGTCTGTATGTAGATCTCTGAGGTCCTTGAAAGATAATAAAGTCATGAACTATTCAGCAGCAGTACGAATTCCTATAATACACAGGAAACCTTTCTGAAAATATAGTTGATTAGCTGAGGAGTCATAAAGTGTGCACAGTGCTAATTTTTTTGTATAGCTTTATTGAGGTATGTGTATACTTATGAAACCGTCACTCCAATCAAGATAACATTGATTTCATCCCCCTAAATTTCCTAGTAGCCCCTTATAATCCACCCCCCAACCCCAGGCAACTACTTATCTGTTTCCTATCATTACAGATTACTGCATGTATCAACAGTTCATTCTTTTTATAGCTGAACAGTATTTCATTATGGATACTCCACAATTTGTTTACCCATTTCTCTTGTTGATGGACATTAGAGTTCTTTCTAGTTTTTGGCTATCATATATAATACTGCTGTGAACATCTGTGTGTAAGTCTTTGGGTGAACATAAATTTTTGTTCCTCTTGGGTAAATACTAGGAGTAAGTTAGGTTGTAAGGTAGATGTATGTTTAACTTTAAACCGCAGATAAACATTCTCCGAAGTGGTTATTCCATTTTACATTCCCACCAGCAGTGCATGAGAATTCCAGCTGCTCAACATCCTTGACAATACTTGGTCAATCTTTTAAATTTTAATCAATGTAATATGTGTAATGGTATCTCATTGTAGTTTTAATTTATATTTCCCTGATTACAAATGTTGGTGAGTATCTTTTCAAGTGCTTATTGGACATTCAAATACGTTCTTTTCTGCAGCTTTAGTACAAGTGTTCTGTCAATTCAATAGTATTTTAAAGGTATCTTTATGCAGACTCTAAGTATATTTCAATATTAACTTTATAATACGTTATTTAAATACATTTTTTGTTTCTAATAATTTTTCAGTTGATTTTCTTAGGATTTCCAGGTATAAAATAATATAATTTAGCAAAAATACATAAATGAACAAATGAAAAAACCAAAAGGAAAAGGAAATTTTGAAGAAAAAAATGTAGGCTGTGGAGCTAGGAGGACTGGTTGGGTAAAAGGAAGCTCAGATTAGCTAATATAAGACTTGCTTAGTCCCTCTCAAATTTCAAGTTTAATTAAAAACAACAACAACAACAAAAAAAAAACAACAAAAAAAAACCCCAGTTTCTAAAATGGATATCCCATCTAGAGATATTTGTTTTTATAAATGAATTACTATTTGGGGATTCCCCACCCTTGAGTCTGATCACCTCTTGATAAGATGACCATCAAAATTTGAGGACTTTGGGGGACTGAGATTTAAAGACATAATGAGATTGAGATGTAACACTTAAAACCAGCGATTCTTAACTGGGAGTGATTCTGTCCCTCCTCCCTTCTGGGGGACATTTGATAATATCTGGAGATATTTTTGACTGTCATGACTGAGGGGAGGGTTTACTGACAACTAGTGGACAAAGTCCAGGAATGCTGCTAAACATCCCACAGGCACAGATCAGTCCCTCAAAACAAAGAATTATCTGGTCCGAGATGTTGACAGTGCCGAGTTTGAGGAACCCTGACTTACACTAAGCCACCACACAATCTTTTCCATCTTAATACTTTGGAAGTTTGAAGCAGTCTAGACTAAGGATTGGTGAGATGAATAGGTCAGAAATTAGGAAATCTCAGGGGTGAGAGAGGGCAGCAAAGAAGCATCCAAAGGTAAAATCCATACTACAGTACTGAATGTTTTCAAAGGTACCTTTTTAACTTCCAAAGCACATTCCATCAATGCTTTCACACTTCCAACTTCACGCAATGTCTTTTTACTATTTACATCTGCTCGCCAAGACAAATTCCTCAAAACACTTGCAATTACCTGCAAATGAATCAATTTTAGAATAATCTGTGTATAAAATTATTTCTAATACTTGCTTTTTTGTTTTTAATGCTATAAAAGTTGAAATCTATTAATAAAAAAATTCCTTCAAATGTTATTATGGTGACAAAAGGAATTCCTACAATATAATTATTTTCCTTTATTCTAGTATTAATGTAATCATAATTTAAACAGGATGCTAAATACTGAGCCACAGCTTAAATGAATTTAAATAAGGATACTAACCCGCTCATATCCTAGAAAAACACTTGAAATTATAAGTAGTACCTGCTGTAAGTCCTCACTTTCAGATTTTAGTTGGGCCACCAGTGCTCTCATGCAGCCTTTCATAGAGCAGAGTGTAGCCTATAAAAGCAAATATGAACAGAGGGTCACTAACAAGGAAACCTGATGTTGAGCTTTACTTCTGACAACTAAACTTCAAATTTAATTTTAACTGTCTCATTTTAATTACAGCTAATATTTCACTCAATAAAAGATTTAGAATCAGATTACCTAAATGAAAGACAAATACCCTTCTAATCCTTTGCTATCTGTTCTTCTCTTGGCAAACTGGAAAAATAAAGTGAATAAATGATACGTAATGATAAGCAAAGGGTTTTAAAGTAAGGTCTCTTTTTGGGTGCAACCAATATGTGTGTAATACCTGCACTGGTCATCAAGATTTTCAGATTTTTGCTGTCATTCCTAGGAACAGTGTTTTAAATGTGATTACATAAATCCACCACTGTGTTCCATCTTCTGCCTTTATTTAATCATTAGACAACCAAATGAATAAGGATATAAAGTAGAATATAAAGCACAGGTTTTTACTAGTATTTAATGAGAGTGACAAAAAGGAAAGCAGTAAAAAGCAGTTTGTATGAGCGTAAACTGACTCATACCTGAGCTGTCTTAAGAAATGGATCTCAGAAAACATACCTTATTGGCTACATCTCCAAAAGTCAAGTTTGTCAAAGCCATTCCAGCATATCGTCTTAATGTAATACTGTAGTGGTCATTAGTAAGCCCATACATTTCACAGTCCACTTGCAATAATTCTGCAATGGCCTGCAGTCCCCCTAATTTAAAAAGGGCAAGAGGAAAAAGATAATAATCTAAAATAAAACAAACTAGTACCAAGTTTATAACTTAAGCATTAGGAAAAAAATCTCAAAGAATAAGAATACAAAATTTAAATGTTTTAAGAATTACAAATTACAACACTGTTATGAAAAACTTTTGTGTAATACACTTATAAAGTACAACTGACAACTATTCCATTTTCTGCCAGTTACTCCACCCTCCACCCCTTGCTTTACTGGCTGAAATGAGCATTATACTCTGTTTACTGCACATATACTGTGTCCTGTCAGTGATGAAGGTGGCTATTTTTTAATACTAGGTCTTCCTGAATGTAAGCAGAAAAAAGTAACTTATTTTTATTATAATGACTTTACAAACACTCTTCATTGTTGCACACAGTGCCCTAATTACTTTAATATTTTTTATCTACTGAATAATTATCCTTAGGAATGGTGAAAATTCTAAATGAAACTGTGCAAGAGGCAAAGCTTATTTTTTTCATGAAAAGGAATTATCTGTTCGACTTGTTAGTAAGTTCTACAAAACTACCTATTTGTGTTTAAAAATCTTTTTTTTTACTTTTATACTTGCATGTGTCAAATATTGACTATACTAGGATTTAGTATTTTCCCTTGATTCCCAGCACTGGGTATGCTCAGCAATGCCCACAGTGGTCAACACTAGGAAAGCAAGGAGGAAAATGAAGAGAAAGGAAAGGGAAAGACATAAAGGCAGGGGTAGTAAAAACAAAACAAAACAAAACAAAAAGCGAAGCAAAATGGTGAGTGAACAAAAATAAAATGCATATGGAGGCTATTCAAAATATTATTCATCATCAACATTAATCATTGTGGGGATGGGGATATTGTTTTGTCACAGAGAAGTGGCTTAGACAGAAAAAAAGGAGGATGAATATAAACACAATACTTGGATACTGTTAAGTCTAAACAGGTCATTAATATGAGAGAACCTGTACATTTAATATTTTTGCAAATAATCTAGAAGGGTCAGTATGTAGAGGAATCTGCAAGTTTACAAAACAAAGTTCTATCTTAGGGCAAGAATTCTAGGCCTGGGGATTTAACTATAGGAAGATTCACATAAATTTTTACGATTAACAGAAATAATAAATGAGTCTGAATGCGTATGAGTGAAAATTAATTTGGTTAAGGAAAATCCAAACCATATTTAGAAAGACTTTCCTAAAATCTTCCCATAATGATGGAAAATATATAGCAGTGACGTTCTTTATGGAGTCACTTTCTTTATGGAGCTTATAGGTTAGAGCAAAGACAGACACTGAACAACTAATTAAAGTGTGTTGGATTGTGGAGAAGTATAGGGCAAGATATCAATTGGACTTGACCTAGACTAGGAGGATCAAGAAAAAGGCTGAGGAAATAATTTCTAAGTTAAGACTTAAATGATGAAAGAGTAGCTAAAAAGGGTGGAACAGGAACAATGAAGCATTTCGGGTAGATCAAACAGCATGTGCAAGGGCCTGGGCCTGAAATACATAGCAACAAGGGAAGAGTTACAACATGAGGCTACATAAATGGGTAGAGGTCAGATCATGCAAGATTTTATGTGCCACCCTAAAGGCTTTCGGCAGGGGAAGGAATAATTATATGTGTGTTCTAAATAGATTCCTATGGTTGCAGGGTACAGTATGGATTATGACTGGAAGTTGGGAGACAAGAAAGACAAAATACTGCAGAACAGGAGAAGTTATGGTGGCTTGGACTGGGAATGAAAAGAAGAGCACTGATTTGATTTAAGAAGCAGAATTAAAGCACTTAGTTACTACATGTAGGAGATAAGAATGGAGTCATGGATGTCATTCAAGATTCTGGCTTGAGCACCTGGGTTGATGGAATGCTGTTTTATGAAAAAAGGAACCCTGGAGAGATAAGGGATCTGAGGATGGAGGAGATAAAAAATTCAGTTTGTGGCAGTTGAGTTAGAAATGTCTGAAAAACGATGTTAAGTGGAAATGTCAGATGAATAGTTTGATAATGTATCTAAAATTGGAGAGCAAGAACTTGGATTAAGATGTAAATTTGAGAAACAATGTAACTGAAGCCATGGAGTGGAGGATACTGCCTAGGGAGACAGGAAGAGAGCCTAGAACAGAGCTTCGAGGAATTTCATCATTTAATACTTGGACAAAGGAGAAGGAGCCAGTAAAAGAACTGAGAGTTTGGACCATGGATACTGACCTGGGGGTGGGGTGGGGTGGTCACTGTAGACCTAAAGACAGTTGCCCTATATACTGATGAGATCACCAAAATGTTGAGCATTATAAAGCAGACTATAAATACCAAAACAAAACATGCTATGCTTTGTGCCTACCTAAAATCCTGCCTGGTATAGCAATAGCTGTGATAAAGATCCCAAGAAGGCACTAAATAAGCAGAGTTGAGTACTCTTGTATGAAAAAAACTAAAAATCTTAGGATTTGATTTTGAAAACAGAAAGTAAAGAAAGATATGACCAATGTCAACAAAACCATAAATAACATGTAAAGAAGAACACTCAATAGAATTTAGGATATCAGATAAAAGAGAGAACCCTTTGTTTTCAGGCAAATAAAAAATATGATAGAAATTCATGATAGAGGAAAAAATAGGTTTCCCTATTAGGATGTTTCAAGGTAATGCAAAGATGATGAGTATGTCGTTCCATATTTTCCTTGGTGCCTGTTAGAAAATAGGGGTCCATATGGAACAAATACTGTCTAATACGGTATTCCATAACCTTATAGATAATAGAGGACCAACAGCTTCAGATAACATTCAACAGATCCTAATTCAAAAAAGTAACAGAAAGATGGCACTTTAATAAAGTATATACATACACACCTGTGTATGTATATATATGTACACATGTATATTTACTTTTCTAACTTGGTTTAGATAGTCATCATTAGCATGAAATGCCTTATTCTAAAATAAATATTAGGGGCCCAACATCAATATTCTATACATTGATGTTTCACAAAATTTCCTAATCTGAATCACTTGGGTCACTTATTAAATATGGTTCCCAGGTTCCCCCTCTGAAGATTCTGTTTTACTACGCTTGCTTGCTACAGGGCCAGAGAACCTACAGGTTTGACACGTGCCTCTGGTCTTTATTATACTCTGGTTTCAGAAACAACAATGTAAATAAACCATGAGTCCCTTGAAAGTCAGGACTATGTCCTAATCTTTTTTATATCTAGTACCTAGCAAAGTTTCTGGGACAGACCTAACAATTAATAAATGTATAGATCACTAATGTTATAGCCTAAACCTTACAGCACTAATATGTGCAAACTTACATGGCCTTGATAGCTGTAGAATCTTGTATGGACAAATGACAGTCCCAGTTGACTGGGCTTAGGAATTTCCCTTCACCTACTTGGGACTTTTTTTCTTCTCATCCCTCACAGTCAGTCAGATACTTTGTGCTATCTTACTCTCTTTCTCCACAATCCATAAACCTTGATCATTTTTTTGTTCCAGTGAAAATTTGGAGGGTGAGAATGAGTCTTCTCATTCCTAGGTAATCAAGAAGGTAATCCCCTGTGGCTATGTCCCCAGCAGTCACACCCCCAGAGGCCCCATCCTGCTCCTCACCTGAAAGCCCCTGACCTAGCTCCTGTGATGAAATGCCCCGGGTAGCCTTCCTACCTGAAGAAGGAAGAGGAACAAATACTGAGTCTACGTTTTACTTTGAAATTCAGATGATTAATGTGTCAGTCCTAGTCTACAGTTCATTGGAACACAGGGACATTTACAAAAAAAAAAAATCTTTGTGTTAGCTGAAAATTGGATTAATTTTCCTGTTTATTCGTTATTTTTATCTCTTTCCCATTATTACTTGCATTAAAAACACCCACCCAAACATAAAATTTTCACAAATGCTGAGATTGTACTGAGGAGGGAGAATGCATAAGATTATACTCAGTTCCACAGGAGGTTGAGGGAGGTGGCTGGGGAAGGAAAGAGAATCAGGCGGGCCAATTGCTAGGGCCTGTGGGAAGAAAAGCATGGCTGGAGGACAGGCCTAAAATCACAAGTACACAGCCTCCTGAAGTTATGACTGAAGGAGACAACACTCATTTTGGCTATTCAGGTTCTCTGTTTAAGAGTCTCATGAGTTTGCCACTTTTAAGATAAATGATGAATGACAGTGATGAGGGTGACAGGAATACAAAGTGGGGGCTGGAATGCAATGTAACATAAACAGCACAAAAAGCCAGGGCACAGCTACACTAAGACGGGAACTCCATGTATAAGTCTAGCTGTGGCATGACTAGAGTTCCAGTTCACATGGGAAGGCTTGGCATCATGCAATTTATAAATACCACATGTACAAAATGAACCTAGATATCAAAGAAAAACCATTACATGAAAATGCAGGCTGTATAAAGATTAGAATGTGTGGTAACACATAGCTAAAAGAATAATCCTTCCAAAATTAATGGAATGTTTCTGACTTAAATTAGTGCATTATTCTTTTCCATAGTAACCAGTTTCAAAGATACCATGCTGCTTATCATGAAAATCCAGTAGAGTACTGATAATCACAAAGATAAATGAAACAACTGAGTTCAAGAACAATGAAGTAGCTTGACATTTCAAAATAATTAAAATTACCCTCTCCGTCAACTGTCATACTGAGTCTACCTTGGCAACAGGGGCAAGGAGTGGCCCATCTAGCAATTTTTCTAATCTATGACTAAGGTTTTGAAAATCAAGTTAGTTTACAACAGGGTAACAATTTCTGTCATTTAGAACTTTTTCTCCTCTGGAAACCAGAGTATAATCATTTGCCACAAACAAGGAGGAAGCAACTGGTAATAGAAGTTAGTGGCCTTATATTTTATTTCAACAATGATGAAACCTTTAATATTCTTCTATGGCATTAAGAAATATTTTTGTCTCACCAAGTTCATTCATTGCATGTCTATGCTCTTCATCAAATGAAAGTTTCATTAGAACACACACAGCAGGACAGATCTGATGTTCAACAGGAGCTGGCACTGAAAAATAAAATTGACATAAACCATAATGCTTTGTTTTCTCAAAAGTAATATTTATTATACTTAAAAAACACGCAGGGCTCACTAACATATCCCTAATGCATAGTTTAGTGTATCAACAAGTATTTGCTGGATAAATGAATAAATACTATAAACATGGAAAAGAAAATATGAGTAAAGGGCTTTTCTTGGTTCCATAAAAATGTTTACCACTCATCTGCCCTTGACCAAGTCTGTCAGAATAAGTCCCTTACTGATATATGCTATAACTCAACTAATTTAAAATTACATTTACTATATGAAAGAATAAAACATTTTGGTATAAAACTTTAATTTATAATTTCTATTTAAACTACTGTCATGAGTGTAATAGAGAAATCTAGTACAAACCTAGCAGAGAAAGTGTACTATATTGACAGATATTAAATAGTAAACAAAATTTTAAGAAAAGATGTGTGAGAAAATGTACCTCTATATTTAATACTATGCATAAGGTTTCAAAACTCATTATATGAAATAAAATTTAAAAAGCATGCCTATTTTTCTGAAGTAATATTAATTTATTCTATTTGACTTTTTTTTTGAATAGGTTATCAAGAGCAAAAATGTTAGTAATTACTAATTGTGAGTAGCCAAAGAAAACAATCTAGAAAGACAATGTTCTCCCAGCAAAGTATCTTTTTATTCTCCTCATCCCTACGACAAATAGATATACAATTTCTTCTGTTTTCTTATTCCTTAAGTTTTTTAGTCTTTAAATAAATTCACCTTTATACCTAAGTTAAAAAAATTCTGCTAAAACTTCATAGATCATGTTCTCTCCATCACACCCTCCTGCTTCCCAAATCAATTGGTTGAAGCAATAGTCCTCTGTTCTCTCTCTCTCTCTCTCTCTCTCTGTGGGTGTGTGTGTGTGTGTGTGTGTGTGTGTGTGTGTGTGTGGGTGTGGGTGTGTGTGTGTGTGTGTGTGTTTTCTTACCAGGTGAAAGGAAGGCCTTACCTTACATAATTAACTGCTTCTGGTTCTTGCTACAGAAATGAAGTAAATTATGTGCCTAAGGGTTTCAACTCCCATGTTCCTTGCTCCTGAGAGAGATGCTGATGGCCAAGAGGGTCTCTCCCTGAGCAAAGAACTGGGTGCCTGATCACCGCCAGCAATAGGGGCCCATCGTCTAGAGAAGGATGGTGCAGTAGTAAGAGCACTGGGCTGAAAGTCAGAAGATCTGGCCTCTGTTCCTGGCTCCACCACTTAATAGCTGTGAGGTCACAGGCAAGTCTTTTAGACTTTCTGAGCCTCAGTTTCTTCATCTGTAAAACGGAAATGATAATATCTTCCCTTCCTACTTCATAAGGCTATTATGTGAGGATCATCACATAACAAAAGATAAAACATAGCTCTGTATCCACTGAGTAGAGTGATATGCAAATGTAAAAGATTGTGGCTTGGTCACTAATAGCTCAAGGAACTTATGTGAAGTCACTTTCCTGAACTTCATCTATAAAATGAAAGAGATGGGCAACATAATTGCTCAAGTTCTTCCTAGATCTACCATGCTATGACTTTACAAAATTCTCTTGATTTCTTGTTCTTTTTTGGCTGCAAAGTAGTACATATAACATTTTCCTTTGCTATATTTTTCTAGGGAAATATAGACTTAAGGTTTAAACTACGTTAGCAGTGTAGATGGCTAATATGCATTTCCCCTTCCTATCTATAAAGATAACATACTAACTAAAAAAGTTTTCCTTTTAAAAACTTTTACATTTGTTTGTAACATGCACTATGATGTACACTACAGGGAACATACTTGGGTTTTTGTCCTGGTCCATGCCTTGTTCGTGGGCTTCCTGCCACTCCCAACAGGTTTCACAGTAAGCTCGTATCTGTTCCAAAAGATGAAGGACTCGGATTTCACGCCTGCCTCTCTTGTCATCAGGCTGTGAGTGAATGATGTTGTGGAGTGCTGCACTGGCCCTGGCCCGAGCCTCTTTACTGCCCCGGGAATTTCCCAACAACACAGAGTCTTTGTCATTGCCATGTAAAAGCTGGATGAGGAGAGGAAGACATCCAGACTGTCGCATGGATATACAGCTGTCTTGGGAGCTAGACATAGCTAGCAAAGTTCGCGACATATCATCCTTATCATGAGTACCAAGCATTGACAACAATGAATACACCATTTCCACCTGTGGGCCAAATGAGTTTAGAAACAAAATTATGACTTTAATATCTAAAAGCCAAACCAATGAAGTGATAAATGGGATATTTATTGTAACTCATTAAAAAAATAAAAATAAAAAACCCTTTCCAGGATGAAGTAATGAACATTAGTTCGAAATCTATATAATCATCATCAATTTATTTATATGAGTAAATAATACTAGTGGTAGTATACAGTGTTGAAAGAGAAATGTTCTTACATACTTAAATTGCTGTTTGGATCAGCTGGTGATAATCCATTGATTATAAGTGAATGGAAATCAACAAATTTCACACACATACACAGAGGAATATAGTCTAAATCCTTTGCATAATTAAAAATTTTATTTCTTTTAATCTATGACTATAGTTAATAAATAGAAGACATTTTTCAACAATCATTATTTACTAAGTACTAGTTCCTAGCAATCACTAACCCTCATCAATTATAATAATACTGTTAAAATTATAAAATTTCTCCCTTATACATGTAAAAATATTGTCATAAAAAGAAGAATGCCATGATCACATAGGGAGTATAAAGACAGGATTCTTATTCAATTTTTTTAAAGCAATTGTTAAGCAATATTTACTCTCCGGAAATGAGTCTAAGGATTTACTTAGAAGCAGATTAGAACCAGAAAACAGTACCCTGTTCTAGACTGTGATCAGCCTCATTTAAAAACTCAAGGTTATTCCATAAAAGTAGGGGCTATTCTATAAAGAATGTGTCATGTCTATAAATCAGTGGTTCTTAATCACAGGGCAGTGTTGACCCCTGCTCTGCACTTTTGGCAGTGCCTTCAAGATCTTTCTGTTTGTCACAACTGTGGGAGGAAGTGCTATGGGCATCTATCTGATGGGCACAGACCAGGGATGCTATCCAGCCAAAAGTGCTGAGGCTGAGAATCTCTACTCTAAATGTGTAAACACACACCAATGTTAGATTTAAAAGTTTTAGGAAGGCAGTATGGAATTGTGGATAAATGAGCTTTCAAATTCTGGCTCCACCACCACTTATAAGTGAGCTGTGTGACACTACCAAGTTATTTAATAAGATTTCTCTGAGCCTGTTTTCTCAGTTGTAAAATGAAGGGATTTACCTAATAGGGTTCTCTCTATGAAGATTAAATAATACATTTGCAGGGTAGTAGCTGGATTAAAAAATGTAATAAGGTCTTATGCATAAATCACTTCAAAGAGAACAGGTATTCTAGTGGTCAGTTTTCACACAATAGTAATGTTGAATGTTATTCTTGATAGTAAAAACTATGTATTGATGTTGGATAGATCTGGGGGTTGAATTTTAATTTAATTACATAAGAGCTGCCTGACTCTTTTTGTATTAGTTTTCTCACTTTAAAAAAAAAAGGAACAAGGAGGGTTTGGTTTTTGAGAAGATCAGAGATAATATACATAAACTCCTAGCACAGTTACTGGAATACTAGAGGTTCTAAGTAGTAGCTATTGTGAGGTATTAAAAGGCTTAAATCCCATATTAACAATCTCATGGATTACTCTAAAATTCATTTCCTAAATCAACATTAGTTATCTCAGTAATGCTTTTCCTAGGAGCCATGATATTAAAGAAAGAGTATAAAGTATGCTGTGAAAACAATTAATGGAATTGTTTAGATTTAATAGAAAATATATTGTTTAGTAATATTAGAATTTCATCTTTTCCAACATAATATTAAAGTCTCTAGCTTTAAAACAATAATAAAACAATTATTTTCTTTTCAAATATACTATTCTCAAGTCCTAAAATATCTGCTAACATCTGAGAGACCCTAAGAAAGCTGATTTATCAGCAATGGATAACATTCAATTACAATAATATTTCCATCTACTTAAATATTTATTAAACACTCATTACGTGCAGGCTCTGTGTTAGATGCAACAAAAGATACATAAAAAACAGTCCCTGTTCTCCAAAAGAGTTTCATGTGAACTGTAGTGATTTGAAGAAGGCAGACAGATTACAATGGGGAAGTAAGAGGACCTTGGGAATCAGAAAATGTTTTGTAAACAAGTAAAGTCTGAGAAGAGTTCTTAAGGCTGGCTAGGGTTTTGATACTCATTTTGCAGTGGGGTAGAAAGTGGAGGTGTGTGCCACTGCAAGCAAAATATGGAGGTGGAAAAGTCATGGGGAGTCCTCAAGAAGCAGCAAGTAAGTCAATGTGGCTGGATCTTAGGATACTTGCTGAGAAGTGGAAAATAAGCTGAAAAAAAAACCTAATTAATTTGGGACCTTTTACAATCCTCATTTTCCCTTTGTACTTCTCTGTATAAAAAATGTCACTTCTTTCAGAGACTGTGATGATGGAATCAGAATTCTCCACTAGTTAAATTTAAAAGATGAAGAATGTTTTTAGCAACGTATCTAGCGAATACTAGAAAAGTACTTGTGATTTTAGTGACCAGGTTTATAATCTGTTACCTTGGTTCCCAGATGACTTGTCAGCCTTCGAGGAGCAGAGTGTGTGCTACTAGAACTCAAAACACTGGCTGTTTCGTGATCCATCCGTGCAGTGGAACCCTAGAAATTACACGAATTATAGATTAGAGTAATTTAGAGTATAGATAAATATAGCTAACCTCATGTTAAGGTAATCTTTCAGGTAAACAGTTAAATATACCATTAAAAGTGTGAACATTTTAACTACTCAAAATGAACTTAAGTAAATTTTAGAGAAAAACTGAAGAAAATGAGATTTGTTGCTAAAGACAGTTAAACTACAGTATGGAAGTAAATAAACACTGAAGAAAGTCTAAGAGTAATATTTTTTCACAGATCCAAAGACATGCAAGTACATTCAGTTAAATAAAAACTGATTGACCGAAAACTCCAGAGAGGGCTGTTTGAAACTTCTATTGGTGAAAGACAAAAAAATAAAAAATGCAGTGTGGTATGATAAATACTACAGTAGAAGAATGTATAAAATACTGAAGAACACAGGAATAAACAATTAGCTGCTTAGGAACTATTAAAGACTGCATAAAATAAGTAACATTTAATATAGGCCTTGAATTTGGGGTAGAAGACTAATGGAAGAGCCTGTGTAAAGGAATAAATATGGAGAGCATAGAGTGTTCTAGTTTAATGTGGACAGAAAAACAAGGTGTATAGTGGGAGATAAAGGTTAGAATAAATTATCAAGTATCTCATGTGTCATTTTAAAGATGTTGCTTTCAAGCTGTGGATGTTGCAGGGCCACTAGACTTTATGCAAGAGAATGGACAAGAACTATGCCTTAAAAAGTATAGAGGACAGGATGGAAAGATCACAAATGGAAAATCAGGAACAGGGTATTTTCAATAGTTGAGCAATTCTGAGGGCACTAAGTAAGGAATAATAGTGAAATGGGGATGCCCTATATTTAGGGGATAAAATCAACTGGCTTGCTCACTGATTGGATGTGAATAGGAGATGCTGGGAGTACAGGACAACTTGAAGTGCTGAGCTTGGATACATTGGTAGGTAATGGTGCCATTAATGGATACAGGAAACCCAGGAAGAGATAATGGCTTTCAGTGGGGGAACTGAGCTCACTTCTGAATATACTGATATCCAGTAAGAATGCTTAATGGGCATCTGAAAACATAAGATGCAACTCTGGACAGGAGTACGGGCTGTAGATAAATATCTGGGACCTATCAAAGGTAGTCCATAGCTAGAGCCATCCCTTAATGATTAGGAATAGTTATAAAACTAGAATTCAATTAGAAAGCAATATTGGCAAGTATTCTGTTGTTCTCAACCTTTCAAAAAGAAAAGCTAGAACATAAGCTCTTTGAGGGCAAAAAGTTCATTCTGTTCACTGCTGTATTCCTACTATCAAGGGTAGTCCTAAGCTCATATAGTAGGTATCCACAAAATATTTGTTGAATTATGAATAAATGTGGAACTAGTAGCAAAATTCATAAGGACAGGGGACACCATTGCTGGTTCCAATTGTCTTTCAGGTATAGCTGCTTTGTCTAATTGCAGAAGGGGGTTTAGCAAAGAGAAAGCCATGATGGGAACAACAGGTTTTGAGGATTGGGAGTTGGTATCTCCTACTCTGGAAGATAAAAAGGGTTGGAATGAGTTATTATCTCTGAATGTACCCCATTTCTCGCAATTCTGGAATCAAAAGACCTCGCGATTTCCTTTTGTGCATAAAGTTCACTTTTGATGACACATTAAAAACTTCCTTGTTAGCCAGCAATCTTAACAATTCATCTGCTAACTTCTACTGGTAGACAACACAGAAGATTGTTAACAAGCATTCCTAAATGATTAGTCAGCATTCTAACTGTATATAACAACTACTCACACAGAGATGTCTAAATTTGTTATAAAAAGCCCTTGAGTAGGTAATACTATAAAGCTCATTTTTAAAAGGGCTGCTTAGAACTTTCATAGAGGTGACATTATAGGCCAAGGTTAGGTTTTTCTGGCCATCTTACAAAAGCATATTTTAGACCATTATTCATAATAACATTTTTAAGAAAAAATTACATTTAGAAAATTTCATATATAAATTTTTAAAAACTTGCAAAAAAATTTTTAAATAGTAAATGTAAAATTCATTAAACTGTATACTTAAAATGGGTACATTTTATTCTACGTTACTCTTTCCTCAATGAAGTTGATTTTAAGAAGTAGTAACTGGAAAGGTCTTTTTGTTTCCTCACATAAAAGCACAAAGACCCATTTTTTCACACCCACATAGGGGAAATCTAGAGTTGGAGTAAGAATACTAATACAGAGTCATAGAGTGGCTACCCTTTCCAGTCTCTGCACCCTTTGTGAGTCTGGATGCTTTATATTGATTAGTTATCCAGGGATACTTCTCAATTTGGAGCAGCTAGTTAGTATCCTCAGGACAGGGAGAAGAGGTAGCAGAGAAAGACTCATCCTGTATCTCTTTCCACTGCAACAGCTGCTGGGTGCTTTTATAATGGTCATTCAATTCACATGCAACCACTCAACAAATATTTACTGAGCTTCTGCTACTTTCTAGGTGTAGTGCTAGTCACTGAAGACAGTCCTACCCTCACTGCATGCAGAGCCTAGACAGGGAGGTCAGCATGTAAATACAGAGTGCTTTGACAGAGGCTATAGGATCACACAAGAAGGGCACATACTCAGTCTTGGGAGTATAGGGAAGGCTTCCTAGAAAAAGTGCTACTGACTTTTGACTTGAGCTATGAGGAGTTTAGCCAAGTAGTCATAGGGTAATCCAGATGAAGCATAGGTCAGAAAGAACCTGTGTGTATAGGGGAGAGATAAAGAGCTAATTCTGGTTGCAATAAAGAGGAAAGATTGAGGGACTAAGACTTGGGGTAAAGAGAATAGTCAGGGGGCTTTAACTTATATAAATTCAGGCAAAGGGCCTGCTCTGATCTACAGTAGAAGGGGAATGACTCCTTACCCTAAAGTAAGCACACCATCTTTGAGGATACCTAAACATTTTTACTGTTTGGGGTATCTAGGTTCTAAGACAACCCCTAATGAGCCTTGTCTCTAGGTATTCATGCCCTTATGTAATCCCCTTCCTTAGAGGATGAGCTAGATCTAATGAATGGCTTCTAGTGAACTGAGTGCTGCAAAGTTGATAAGAAGTTACTTCTCAGATAATGTTACAAAGACTGTAGCTTTCATCTTGGGCATCCTCTGTTGTTCTCTCTAAGGGAAGCCAGTTACTACACTGCACTGACCTCTGGAGAGGCCCAGGTGGTAAGAAACTGATATCTCTGGCCAACAGTCAGTGAGGATGTGAGGCCTACCAATAGTCATATGAGTAAACCTAGAAGCAGATCTTACCCTAGTCAAGCCTTGACATGACTGTAGCCCCAGCCAACACCTTGACTGGATCCTTGTGAGAGACCCTTAACTAGAGGCACTCAGCTACAGCAACAATAAATGTTTGTTAAGCTGCTAAAGTTTGTTATTTTAAGCTGCTAAATTTGTTAAGCAGCAATAGATCACTAACAGTGTTTGAAACAAAAGAGAAACTAGGGGTTAAAGATTAAACAGGAGAAAAACTATTTCCACAAAACATGTTCTTGATATACATCTTAGTGTAGACACCAAATCTTTAAGCTTTAGTCTTAATATCTTCCTCTATAGTTCCTTGATTTGGGGACACTCCTCTCTCTCCTAATATATCTAGCTAGAAATCCAGATACATTTATTATAAAGAAACACCAAAAGAACATTTCCATGCCCACATTCCCTGTAAACCTAGAACTTGGGCCTTGAGGATCCTTGCTAGGATCTTTTATTATGGCTAGACTTGGGCCAACATCTTCCAGAGATACTAGAGTCTCTACCCGCAAGAAACAGTAACTTTGTGTTTCCCAGCCAACTCATGACTAAATTCTTAAGAAACCTGAGTGTGATTAACTCTCTCATAACCTCAAGATCTATTAAATCAGTCATGATGCACGCCCTTTGAATTAGCCTTGCTCATTGCCCAAAGATATAGGTACTTTCTGTATCATTCCCGACTCTCAACCTTAAAATACTTCTCACTATTCCCTTTCCTATTTAACCTTCCTTGTAGAATGCAGGTACCGTGATTCATATAAATACCTCTACATCCTCAACTTGTCACTTAATGTTCTTTTTACTCTTGACCTTAATTGAAACCTAGCTCTTATAGGACACCACTTCCCCCTACAGCCCTCTTTTCCACATCCCATGTACTTCAGAGTCAGGAGGTAGCATAAGTCTGTATTTTCCTTACTCTTCAATAACACTTTGAAACCATTACTCCTCCACCTTCCTATACCAGCCCCAAATCTCCTTGTGTTATAACCAATCACCTTTCCCCTTCTCCAGTGCTATCATCTACTAACCTCCCAATCACTGTCCTCAATCATTAAAATACTTTGGTACAAGGGTCACTGACTTCTTTCCACTTCAATTACTACCATCATTCTGGGTAACATCAATATCCATGCATATGATCCAATCAAAATCCTGGCCCTTTGGTTCTCTGATATCTTCAATGACATTTTTCTTCTCTACTCCACTTTAAGCATCCACAATTCCCTTGCTAGTTTTTAATAGCTTTGCCACACAGTTATTACATGCCACCTGCTGGGAAACACTGCAACTGTAGATGAATCCAACTGTCTGTTTTCTCTACACTCTGATATGAACTGCTGAACAGTATTTGAGAACTCTGAGCATGTAAGAAATTCACACGACTCTCCAACATGCTGCCCGTGTACCACTTACGGTCACTAATACAGCTGTGCCTGCAATCCTTGTATATCCCTAGTTAGCTCTTCTTTCTTTCCTCATAGTGGTTATTTTAGATATGTCTTGTTTTGTACAAAATTTTGGCTCTTCTTCCTTCACAACAAATAATTTTACCTTCTAATTTACAGAGAAATAAAAGCCACCATAACAAACTCCCTCAACTTCTTACTACCAAACTGATAAAATTACCCATCTCTATATCCTTCTCCATCAGAGGCACCCATTCTCCTACCTAAGGCCCATCCCCTCGTGTGTGCTCTGGATCCTTTCTCTCCCCATTTCTCCTTGTTCATCTGAATCTTCAACCTTTTCCTCTTCTGGCTCCTTCCCATCTTCATTCAAATATGTCCGTTTCCTCTATCTTAAAAAACAGGAACAATCTTCAAACTTTCAAATCTGTACTCTGCATCAGTTGGAGGCCTTTACTCTCTCGAGCAGTTCACGTCTAGACTTTTTGAATTAGCTAAAATAGCCCTCTTTTACTTTTTAATCTTTCATTTAAACTTCAGCTCACTCCAATATGATATGGTAGGGAAGAAAGCCAATGAAACTGCTTTTGCCAGGATCAACAATGAACTTTTTTTTTTTTTGAAACTCAGTGGAGATTTTCCTATAAAACAAACAACTTTGGTTCTTCAACAAGTTAATAGCAAGAAAAAAAGAGACGAAAAAGTAACTATAGTAAAAGAGACTTCAGAAATATATTAACCAATTTCAATGCATGAACTTTATCTGGACCCTGAGTCAAATAAATTATGAAAAATTATGACATTTATGAAACAACTGCAAATATGAATACTGACTGGATGGATATCTGATGCTATTAAGGAACGACTGTTAGTTTCTTTGGGAGTATAATAATGGCAATATAGTTACCTATTTTAAAAGTGTTCTTATCTTTTGGAAATACACAGTGAAATAGGGAAGAAATGGTGATGATGATGCTTGGAATCTTCAAAGATAAAAAGGGAAGGCAAAGTATATAGGGTACATGTGGATCACTATATTATATGCCTCTTTACATGTTTGAAATTTTCCACAATAAAGTTTAAAAACACTTATTAACAATAGAAAGGGTTCTCCTACCATTTCTCCTTTTCCCTCTCTTGGTTGAGGTTCATCACTACTTATTGGTTAGCTAACACTAGAGATCTGGTTCTGAACTTTACATAGAAAAGCTGAGAACCAATTCATAAATGAATTACACACACAGTTATATACTAAGCAATCAGGGATCTGACCTGTATAATTTACTTTTGGCTTTCTCTTTCCATTCAATTTCCAAGCGAGACTAGTAACAGATCAAGAAACTATTTTTAAAAGTAACGTCTGTCCTTTGTTTCAACCAACACACATTTATTGTTATCTATTATCTATCAGGGACTGTGGGAGCATAACAATGGAGAAAAATAGAATCCTTTTCCTTCTGAGCTTACAGTCTAGTGGGGGAAAGAGATATCAACTAATCACACACATAAATGTAAAACTGCAACTGTGGTAGTCTTCAAAGGAGAAGAACATGCGAGAACAGTCTAAAACAGTAGGATCTGAAGTACTCAAGCCCACTGAGAAAGTCATGCTTAAGCTCAGACACACATGAACTGATGTTAATTGAGTGAAGTGAGATAAGAACACGATATGGAATAGACACAGATTGTCTACAAGCTGCAGGAAGAGGAAGCCCAGTAAATATGAGGTACTGAAAGGCCAGTATGGCTGAAGTGCTGACAGCAAAGTGTGACATAAAGCTGGTAAGTTAAATAGGAGCCAGATTACCTAGGCCATGACAAAGGGTTATTTTATTTTATGAACCAAGGAAGTCAATCAAGGGTTTTACAAAGAGAGTGATTTACTCTTTGTAAAAATCATTTTGGCAGACTGGATGTAGGCAGGAAACCAGGTGAAAGAGGAAGGTACAAAGAACTTTCACATTGTGGTAGAGAAAGTGCCGCCAGAATAGAAGCTTTGGAGGATCTTGCTACTGGGATCTTGAGAAAGTCAAAGAGATTGATTATCATTTTCAATTACTGTCAATGTTTTTTGTCTCTGGAGTAAATAATAAAACAAAACAAAACAAACAAACAAACAAACAAAACCCAAGAGGCTATTATGTGTACAGATCCTATTAAGATAGGTTAAAGGAATCTTGGAGCGACCAAATCACAGCCCCACAGATAAATTATCACTACTCTACATTAGGATTTAGGAGCAGCAATAGTATTGTTTTAAACAGTGACTATAAGTAATCAAATAAATAGCATCAGAAGCATTAGGGTCATACAAACACCGATTTGGTGGGCAAGTCTATGACTAATATTGCCAAACGTGCTTGTCATGTTTACCATTGAATCCACTGCAGTATAAGAATTCATTATTTGAAGAATTAATGAATACTTGCCTCCGATTTACTATTTTTAATAGATCTCATGTTCATTACAAAAAATGCAAATAATACACAAAAGTATAAACAACAAAGTAAAAAGCATGTAAATCTCAACATTTACAGATATACCACTGGTAACATTTTGAAAAACATTCTTCCAGATGTTTCTCTATGCATGTACACGTGTATACACACATATGTATGAGTGATCACACAATATTCGCTTTTTTAAGCAAAATGTTATTATTTTTCTAAGTTAATAACATTTATTAATATTCAACAAGCATTTATTAAGCACTTACTGTCTGCCAGGTACTATGCTAGTTGTTTGGGGTACAATGATGAGCAAGTGCAATATAGTCCAGCTTAAAGGACTTTAAAAAAAGGTAGACAGACAATTAAACCAACAATAAACTATGCTAAATGCTATGAGAACACTGGTAGAGAGTACCTGAGAGCACCTTATCTATTCTAGGGAGGTGGGAACAAGGAAAAAGTCCGGGAAGAAGTGTCATTTAAATTGAGGGGAAGTGTGAGTAAAACACATACAAGTGAACTGAAGCAGAAAAGACTTCAAGGCCCAGGGAACAACATGTGGAAGGCATGGATATACTCGAGGATGTGAAGAAATTGAAGCTGAGGGTGTGGTGAGAAATGTGGGCAAACAGTAATAAGTGCTAGAAGAGCAGGCAACATAAAGAACCTAGATTCTATTCTATGGGCAGTGAGTAGCCACAAAAAGTTTAAGCAAGTAAGTGATATGATCAGGTTTATGCTTTGCAAAGATTACTCTGATTATAAATGAAGAACATACTAGAAAAGGCAAGACTGAAAGTTAAAACAAAAGTTAGATTTCTACATAAACAGACATAATTTATCATTTTTAACATTTGCATGGATGTACCATATAAGTTCCATGAGGCCACGGATTGTCTGTCCTCTTCAAATCTCTATCTCTGGAGTCCAGTATAGTATCTGGCACATAATGTTAATTACTTTAAAAATAACTATTAAACACAACAATAGATGTTACCTTTAATGAGTATCTACTATATGCCAGGGACTGTTAAGTGCATACTGCATTTAATCCTCACAACTATATCATCTGATTTCATAAAGAGGAAACCTTAAAGCTCAGAGCTGACTCGTCCATATCTAGTCTCTTAGCTAATTAGTGGGGAAGAGGGATTTAATCCCAGGTCTCTGGACTCCAAAGCCATTAACCTGTTATTCAGCTGACTGACTGATAATTTAACCAATTATTTATTGATTAATGTACATTCAGGTTATTTCTATTTTTGCTATTGTAAATAATATTACAATGAACCTCTTGAAACACATTGAGCACTCTTGACTTTCATTAGCATAAAATCTTAAATGCTGCAATAATGAACCACAGGGCACATTATAAATTTAGATACATATTACAAAATTGTTCTTCAGAAACATTGTCCCAATTCATACAAATAAAAACAGTATATGAGAATGCCTGTTAACCATGACTGAGTGTTACTGATCTTTGTGCCAACCCAATGGTCTCCCCCAAAAATCTCATTTTGGTTGCAGGTTACATTTATACATCATTACTAATAAAATCGATCATCTTTCCATACGTTTACAAGTAATTTTATTTCTGTTTAATTCCTATTCATGTTTTTTGCCTATGTTTTAACGGTCTTTACATAGTTAATTTGTAAATACTCTTTATATATTTTGAATTTTAACTTTTTACTTGTCATAAATATTTATAAATAATGTGACCTTGATTTTTGTTTGTCATGTAACTTTGCTATGATTTTATGACATATATTTTTTGAAGTTTTACATTTTTATGTGAAACCTACTGAGTCTTTCTTATATGGTTTCCTGCCTTCCTCAGATCATAAAAATTTTACCCACATTGTCTTCTAATCTTTTTATATTTTTAAGTTTTCATTTTTGACATTAAATCTAATCTGCTTAGAATTAATTCTGATGAAAGAAGTGTGATAAGGATTTAATTACTATTTTTTAAAGAGTCAGATTATTGGATAGATAAGGCTTTGAAGTACATAATAATTGCAATATGACCCAAGGCACTAATGATAAATCTTATCCTAAGAAAATAATTTTTTTTCTGTCAAGATGAAACTTTTCTTTCTATATGTGTAGGAACACGTGAACTTCCCAAATAATTCCCTAAACAGACAAAGAAATAACTCAAATGTGCTATTTAAATATAATTTCTTTTGCTCTAATTTACCATCTATAACATGAGAGTTTTCTAGTATGATGCTAACTAGTAGTACTAAAATAAAGTATCTTTTTGTTTGTCCTTAGTGAAATAAATTTCAATACTTGAGTATGAGACATTTTCAGCTTTAAATTTTAATGAACTAATAGAAGCATGTTCTTTTTTAAAAAAATAAATAATATCATCAAAAGTAACCTACAGACACTAAAGGAATATTTTATATTAAAAGTAGGAAAATTAACTCAAAACCAACTTGGTGAAATTCTGTTTTAAAAAAATCATTCATTTATAGCATATAAATATTCATTGAAAAGATGTGGAGAATACAAACATCCCAAAGAAAAATGCTGTCATAGTGATATATCTAATAAAATTCTAATAGAAAACTGATGGCAGTATAACGATAGTTCTTGTTATAAAAAAAAAAAATCAAGTTGATTGCCATAATTTTGCAAAAAACGATGTGATAACAGTTAAACATGACTAAACTATGTCTCTTTACTTTTTATGAAAATTAGAATCACCTTAGATAAGATTCGGATTTCTAGATTTATATAATCTTGAAAACAAGGAAACAAGAACTACAACCAACTCCTTATGGTCATTTTTTAAAAACATAAAAATGTCTTTGCAAAGACTGCCTTAGAGAAAGAGCAAACCTATTCAATGCAAGCAATAATAAAAACTAGGTCAAATCACACATATAACCAACATGCAGCTTAGTATTTAAAAAACAAACTCTACTCACACTAATCATTTTAGACTAAAACAGAAACACATAATTTAGAGCTAAAAAATATACTTAGAAATTCTGAAAGCACTACTGTTAGATGTAATAAAGAAATATGACAGCATTTTGGTACTGAATTCTTCTGCAGATAGCCATTCGGGACTAAGAAAACAGACAAGATTTACAGATCATTCTGAGAACCATCTTGGTACATATTGCTTTTGAAATATTTAAATAGTTAATTAAAAAAATAATAATTTATTTACCTGACCAGTACCAGAAGTTGCCATGTTGATTTCTGCCACTCCTTGACCTTCATTTTGCCGCTCAGCTTCATGTGAGCCGGCTTCATGCTTGTTCTGAGATGACCTCTGTTAACATGGAGTTAATGTCATTATGTACAAAAATGGTGTGTGCTTTTTAGCTTACAGCTCTTTCCTTTCTTGTTTTAAAGCTCTAAATGTATCAATGATACAGGTTTACAAAAACATGGAACTGCACTTCAGACTTCATAACCTCCGGCGTGGTTGGCAGTCGACTATTTTGGTAAGAGGAAAGTGAAGTGTGTCCCTTGAGCATTAGAGCCATACAAGACAAAGGATTTTCTGAGGCTCACAGAATACCATCCTCCACCAGCTGTGCTCACATCACTATCAGGAATATAACCCAACTAGAACAAATAACTGTCTTTTCTGCTAGGACACATTATTCTGGCATTTAATGGAGCTGCAAATAGAATAGTTAAACTATTACCTAAGCTTATGAATACCTTCTATATATTTATACGAAGAATATATATACATCTTCTGCTAATAAAAGTCATATAAAGCCAACAGATAAGCTCTTAGATTCTGATATGAATAAAACTAAAAATCTTTTTTACTGTAACCACCATCTGTTTTATGCAATGAAATGCCAGATTATATCCAGTAAAAGCAGTCATTTCAAAATAGATTATATCTAACACAAAGCAGTCACTTTGTAAAAATACCACTGCAGAATCAAAGAAATAAAATAATTTTTCCATTATCTTTTATAAAGACAATTAAAAAAGTGACTGCTCCAGGAAAATGACACTCTAAAATAAAAATTATACTTTAAATTTGATATACTCATGAGTAATTATCTTACAAAGTGGCTTCCACTAGAACTTCTTTAAATATCAAGCTTTCCTAAATCATTTAAAATGTAATTTAAAATGAACTTATATGCAACATTTGCATCAATAAACTAGTAAATATATATGCAGGCTAAAAGTGAGGTAATCCCAATAATTCAGAAATAAAGGAAAAAATAGTACCATCTGAAAATCACACTATAAAATTCAACAAAATCAAGAAAAGTAGAGACATACAAAGTCAATCTAGAGATAAAATGGATCAAAGACCAATTTGGAGGCTAATGTATTAATGTACGTGTGAGATGATAGTACTTTGCACTAGGGAAGCAGTGATGAGAGATAAAAGAAGTGGAGAGACAGGTAAATGTGAAGGACTAGGTGACAAATTGAATACGGTGAGTGGAAGAAGATATCTGGTGTTAAGAATTACCCCTCTATCTCTTAGCTCACACGAGTGAATAATGATGGTGTCAATCAATCACAGAGACAGGTAAAACTAGAGGAGGATAAGGTTTTTGTTGTTTTGTTTTAGAAAGCAGAGTGGTAAGGAGGGCTTAGAAAGAGATCATTAATTATGTTTTTGATATGTTGGATTTAAAATACCTTTGAGACATCTAAATGGAGATGCAGAGTAGGCAGGTAGATTTTGGGCGTTTGGAGCTCAGGGCTAGAAAAATAATTTTGAGAGCCAAGAGTATATAGATGGTAATCAAAGCTCTGAGTACAACTGAGATGACCTTAGGAAGAGACAATACACAGAAAGGAGAAATAAGCCTTAAGGAATGCCTATAATAATGTCCACATAAAGGAATGTGAGCCTATAAAGTCCAAAGAGGTAGGAAGAAAGCAAAAAAATACTGTCATAGATACTGAGAATATTTCAAGCAACAGGAAGTATTCAACTTTGTGAAAAATGTCACTTTAATTAATTATATGGAAGTCATTGATGATCCATTTTAGTGAAACTATGGGAGTAGAAATTAGATTGGCTTGTGTTAAGAGTGAATGGTGGCAATAAATGCTGACTTGGAGTCTAGAAACAGCTCTGGAATGGGGATTGGGAAAAGACAATGAGGAAGTAAGTGGACAGATGAAGAAAGACTTTTGCAGGGAGAGGTGGAACTGAGGAAGGTTTATTTTATATTTTAAAGATAAGATTTGAGCCTGTTTAAATACTAATGGAAAGGTGCCAATAGAAGAAGAAGATCAATATGTGAGAAAAAGAGAGTAAAGAGTTGCTAAGAAGGCAAGAATTGAAAATCAAAGAACAGAAAGAAAGGCAGAATGCTTCCTGGTAGGAATGAGGTAATTCCTATATAAGCTACTGTTTTCTCTGCGAAGGATGAGATGGAATTATGAAAGAGAGGGAGAGATAAGGGTTGAAACAGTTATTTCTAAAAGCGGGAGAATGGGGGATCCAGAGAAACACAGAAGGCATGTAGGACTGTCAGGTCTATTTGATCATGGTGATAATGATAAATCTGACAAAGTTAAAAAAAAACTAGTATTTACGATGCATTAATCACTTGTCAACTATTAATTTATTTGTCATACCAACTCTATGAGATAGGTACAAGTATTATCCTCAGTTTACAGATGAAGAAACTGAGACAAAGGGAAGGTAAGTATCTGGCCTTAGGTCACATACCTAGTAAATGACAAAGCCAGAGCTGGGATCGCCACCCAACTAGTCTGGGATCACCACCTAGCTAGCCTAAACTAATTATGTAACATTTACTACCTTTATTTTCTTATTCACTCCCTTTATTCTTTCATTGATCCTAGGCTACAGGCCTGCCTGCACTCTTTGATCACTGTCCAAAACTACTGCTAACATTGAAGGAAGAGGCCATTTCTGATTTATATGAAAGAATAGTCCTAACTAAATTCCCCATTTCTATTGTTGCTGAATAATTTATCCAAAGTGTACAATTCAAAGACTTTTAGTAAATTTACCACTATCACTATTATCGTTTTACAACACTTTTATTGCTCTAGTAAGATCCTTTGTGTTCATTTACAGTTAATCTTCATTATCACCCACAGCCCCAGATAACTACTGATCTACTTTGTTTTTATAAATTCGCCTTTTCTGGACATTTCTTAAAAATAGTATTTACCTGTCTGGCTTCTTGTATTTAGCATAATGTTTCTGAGGTTAATCCAAGTTATAGTATATATCATCAATTTATTTCTTTTTATTGATGAACAGTATTTCACTTAAGGATATATCACATTGTTTATTCATTCATCAGTTGATACTTGCATTATATTTCTACTCTGGGGCTATTTTGAATAATGTGCCATGAATGTTCAAGTTAAAGTCTTTGTGTAAACATGTTTTCATTTCTCTTGGATAGATACCTAGAAGGGGAACTGCTGAGTCACATGGTAACTCTATGTTTACTACTGAGGAACTGCCAAACTATTTTCCAAGGGGCTGTACATTTTACAGTCCCATTAGCCCAGGATTTATCCACATCCTTGCCAATGCTTATTACTGTCTTTATGATCCTAGCCATTGTAATGGGTGTCAAGTGGTATCTCACTGCAGTTTTGATTTGTATTTCCCTAACGACTGATGATGTTGAATATATTTTCTTGTGCTTATTAGCCATTCCTTTCTTTTTTTGGTGAAACATCTATTCAAATCTTTTGTCCATTTTAAATTGGATTGTCTCTTTACTAACGAGTTTTAAGAGTACTTTGCAGAGGATTTTACTAAATATTTCTCATTAACTATTTTCTAGAGATTTACATGCCATGCTACAATTTTCCTCACAGCTCCTTAAATAACCTGTTAGAAAGGATACACAAGAAAGTGGTAGTAGGTCGCCTCATATATCCTTTTGTAATTTTTGAGATTTAAATCATGTGTAATAATTATATCCCTTAAATTATGTCCGGTATCTAGACCCTGCACATGAACTAATTTATGAGTGTCCAGTTGTCAGTTTTCTCCATTTTCTAGCTTCTCCCTCTGATGTGCACTAGAAGAATGACAATAATAGAATAAAGAAACTTCAAACTGCAAAATTTTAAAAAGAGGTTTTGGTTTTTTCTTAAATGTGACATGGCACCTTCTTTTAGTTTATAGTCACTTAACTATTAGACTAAATGTAACAATTTTATGTAACAAGTGATATAACCACTTTTATAACAAAAGGCAACAAGAAGAGATTAAATCACTATGGTAGACAGTTGGTCTCAAAATCAATGATATGAGTTTTGAACAAATACAAAAAACACAAACAAATCCCCAAACTGCAATAAACATAATTGTGCTGGAAAATGAGTACTACTATTAACAAATGATAATTTCTTAGGAATTTTCAAAGGCCAGAAAGTTGATAAAATTTAGAGATACAGGAAAGGAATATGTTATACTGAGCAAAAGAGTCAGTGTAGTTATATTAGTAGCAAACAAAATAAAAGCTGAGGTGAAGAGGATTAAATGGAAAAGGAGGTATATTTTGTACAAATAAAAGTCAAACAACTAGAAAAAATGTGAATATTGATTTAGAAATATAAAAACTTGTTAGATATAGCAAAACAGTAATAACTAATAATAATAACTAATAATAATAACTATAACTAAAGAAGCTAGAAAAACAACCTCAAAGTGAAACCTCAAAGCGGAGAATACCAAGCAAAAATATAAAATGTAGTGCTGCCCAACAAACACAAAGAGTTGCCTCTTGAAAAATAATTTTAAAAATAGAATGCAGTAAATTTAATCAAGGAAAAAAAAATAATACAGATAAACTACACTGGAAAGCCAAAGGAGTCACAACAATCAGAACACTGCATACAAAAATGTCAATGAAATTAAACAGGAGCAGAGAGACAACATTTTTGTTCTGTTTTGTCATTAAGAGCAAACGTTGCAAGATGGACAATTATTCCTTGTATTATGAATATTTGACTTATGTTGCCTTAAGACAGGTTAAACTGCTTTTAGGAATATGGCTATTGTACTGAAACTGCCTACTTAATAAATACATGTTTCCACATATTTCAAATTCAGATGTACTGAAGCCGAAGTTCCTAAGACATTAAAAAAGTCAGGCGTGGACAAAAATATCTTAAAAAGAATAAATGAGCTCATAAACTTCTGGACTCTACTCTTTAAAAAATTATACTTTCTACATTAGAAACAGTTGTCTTCCCTGTGTATTGATATGTTTGCACTAAATTTTTGGTTTAAAACAGAACTGTTTATTATTTTAGCGAATACTCCTAAAATGGGTACCTGGGTGGAAAATATGTGTTGGTGATGATAGGACATGCCAAATTTGTTTTGTATATAAGTTTTTTCTCCTCATTATAAAAGCCATATGTAGCTACTATGAAGAGAATTCAGAACAAAAGGCCAAAGTAGAAAAATAAGTATCAAAAATGGTTATCTACATATTCAAATTATTTCTCATGTATATCTTTAAAAAATGGGATCAACTTGTACATACTATTTTGTATATTGTAAACATTTTTAAATATAAATAAATGTTTCATAATGTTTTCACTAATTATGTTTAGAAAATGGCAGTATGCTCATGTTTCATTCTTTTTTTCCCCATTAGGTCTCTGATCTGAGTCTGATTCTGGTTGTGTATTAAAACTTTCTATTGATTCTTCTCAAGTTTGTCCTCAAATACTGAACCAATTTTTCCTAACAATGATTCTGTTCTTTATTTTCATTGTGAATTTTTATTTAGCTTTTCTTTTCTTTTTTTTTAATTCTTGCAGTCCTTCTTTACCCACTTTCCTTTACATTTCATCCTAAAGCCATTTCATTCTACTCTTTGACTCTGCTCCTGCTGCATAAAGACAGGTCTTCCTGTAGTTGACCTTAAGAAACAAATACTTTCCTGAAAATTTTCCTTGAGCCTCCCAGATGCTACTCTCTTTCCCTTATCCTTATTCTGTGATAGTTTACTTAAGGCCTTATTAAGTTTTCTTTTTATCCACCTATAAACAAGATGAGAAATGCCTAAATTTAGTGGCTGTCAACAAATAAATGAGGGGATGGTCTGTTAACTTATACTCCCAGCCTTCTGTATGGTAATCAAAACCAAATTTTAGATATTTAGTTGCAGGGCTGACAAATATGCAGAGGCCTCAGTAACATTCAGTTTCTAGCAGGCATGGATATATTATATTTGCGTTTCAATGAAATAGTACCCTCCTCTTACTCCCACTGCTTGGTCTTGTACTCAGTCAGAGTATATTAAATATGACTTTTCCTAGCATGTACTGTTTCTAATATTTTTGCTGTCTCTAAGCTCCTTCCAAGTTTTTTACTACATCATTATCAAGACACAATTATTAAGCCAATCTGGATTGTAGAAGAAGAAAAGTATAAACATCTTCTAAATTATGGCTCTGACTCTTTTAAACGTTTTCTTTTTATTACAGTTATGCACTTAAATAGTCCTTAATTCAAAAGGCTTGTGACAATAAACAGCACTCTCTCACATTTGCCTACCCTGTCCTGTTTCCTGTTCTCTAAAGGCAAACATTTTCATCTCCTACAGAGGATTTTTTTGGGGGGGTGGGAGAGACATTTACCTCCCTATGTTTAAATAACCTGCCTGTACTGCTAGTTCTGCAATTTTCAGTTTAATGCATCATTTGTTGAGTTTTTATTATGTGAGATGAGGACTGGGTTCTCTTTTACCATTATCGACCCACTCGCAATCCATACCATAAATCCTTTTGCCAGTACTTTTGTTCATACTTCCAACAGAGCTTTATACTTAAAATTTTCACTATTTACATAATTTTAACTATTAAATTCTAATCATAGCTGACAGGTGATATACTATGATTGTTTTCCTTTACAACTTCTTGCTGTCCATGGTGTTAAATGTTATCATTTTTGTTTTACATATTTGGTGTCGCGTATTTATGATATTAATTTCTCTCCTACTATATAAATTTCCTTTTCTTTCAACAAATTAAAAAACATTAAGTATTCTACTAATTTCATCTTCTTAGACTCATCTCTCCTGGAATCTTAACTATTCCAATGTGGACCGGTTATTTTATCATTTATCTTATAGTCTTCTTTCATTTTCATTCTAGGGAGTCTTTTATCTCTTTCTTATGTTGTATTCCCTATAGCTTGAATCCCAAATCTTCATTTTTCTTGTTTTACACTTTCATTTAAATATATCCTCTAATAGTTTCCAGAAAATGGTACATGAAAAATACACATTTCTGAGACCTTGCCTACCTGAAAATACATTCTACTTTCAAACTTAATAGGTAGTTTGACTAGAGGTAAATTTATAGGCTGTTATGGTATAATAAAAAATATGTCAGTTCTTGGTCCCTTCACTCCTGGCATAGAACCTCAAAAACCTTGTGCAAATGAGGTGACTCAAGGAGGGTATCTAGAGAACTTCAGGATGGGTGCTGGTCACCAGAAAGATCAACCATGTGACTCGAGGGTTGGAACTTTGGGCCAGACTGGCTTCCAGGGAGAGGAAGGGGCTGAAAATTTAGTTCAATCACACATCCACTTATTTAATCAAGCATGCCTACATAATGAAACCCCAGTAAAAACTCTGGACACTAAAGCTCAGTGGGACTTCCTGGATGGTGAACCCACTGATGTACTGGGAGAGTGATGTGTCCGTATTCTATGAGGAGAGAGCATGGAAGCTCTGCATCCTCCATTCCTTACCTTCTCCAGATCTTGCCTTATATGTTTCTTTATTTGGCTGTTCCTGACCTATATCCTTCATAATAAGTCTGTAATTGTAAGCCTAGTACTTTCAGTGAGTTGAGTCATTCTAGTTAATTATTGAAAATAATTGGGTTATGGAAAGCCCCAAATTTGTAGCCATTGGGGCAGAAGTTTGGGTGACCTGGCATCTGAAATGAGGGCAGTCTTGTGAAGGACTTTGCCTTTAACCTGTAGGGTCTATGCTAACTCCTGGTAATTAGTTTCAGAACTGCATTGCACTGTAGCATACCCACTTGGGATGGAATTTATAGCAAGGTGAGCAGAGTGCAGGTGGCTTGGGGACACCCAAAACTTGCAGCTGGCTCCTGAAGAGAGTAGTCTTGTGAATGATTTTACCCTTAAATGTGGAGTCTACACTAACTCTGGGTGTTTAGTGTCAGAATTGAATTGAATTGTAGGAGACCCAATGATGTTAGACACAACTGATGTTGAAACATAGCTGGAAATAACTTTTGTTTAGAAGTTTTAAGAAATTGCTACTCTACTTAGCAGCTTCCAGTATTGCTATTTATATCTAAAGACATTATATTCCTGTTTCTTTGTGTGAAACTTCTTTTCCTCCCCTTCTCTAAAAGGTGATAGGATTTTCTCTTTATCCCTAATGAAATGAAATTTCATCATGCTGTGCCTAGTATGGAATTATTTTTATCTGTAGTGTTGGATATTGAAGAGACCATTTTATTTGGAAAAACTATTCCCCTTAGTTCTAGAAAATTTTGATTTTTATCTTATAAAGATCTCCTCCCTTTAGTTTCTCCATTCTCTTTCTGGAATTCTTTTTTTATTTGGATATCAAACCCTAGATTCTCTGATATTCTCATTTCTATTATCCATTTCATTACCTTTTTGTTCTACCTCCTGAGAAATTTTTTAACTTTATACTGAGTTTTTCATTCCTGCTACCACAATTTAATTTCCAAAGACGTTTCTTTTATAATTCTCTGAATGTTACTTTTGTATACTACTGTTTTTTTTTTTTCTTTTTGGATGCAGTATCTTTCATCTCAGAATATTAATGTTAGCTTTATTTTTAAAAGTTTTTTTCGTCCTCCACAGTATCTATTTTCATTAAATACTTATTAGGAACTTTCTTAAAATGTCTGGTGATCTTTAGCTGTTCATCCATATTCAAGAGTGAGCTACATATGAAAAAGTTAAGTGAAAGTCTATGCCTGAGAGATAACATTTATCAACTATAGCTATCCTGTAGAGTGGTCCAGCTGGGTTGTTTCTTAGGGAATCCTCCAATGTCATATCTTTAGGTCTTTTTTTCTTGGGTTAGTCACATTTCTTAAAGAAGCTGTTTCTAGAAACTTGCCTGTATTATAAGCCTGGATGCCAGTGAGGGTTTTAGCATTCAATAAGTAAACATTCGCTTAATTTAGTTTTTAGTATGGTACCCCCACCTTGAATTACACTTGGCTTACTACTTTACTTCACTATCTGAATAACTCTCTTTTGCTGGGATGGAAGACAGCAGGCACCCACCCAGCAACGCAGAGCTGAAGAGAGGTTCTGGGGGCTCCACCTGGTTCTTAACAAATTTTCAATCATCCTCCTGCTTTTAGCCCTCTTTTTTAGTCCCCATATACGGAGGTACCTAATGTAACCAATTCTGGAACTTTTTAGGATTCCACAGTATGAAACAAGTTGCTTCATAACTTCCTTCTTGTTGACTTGGGAGTTAACTCTCTACCATATGCTAGCCTAGTAAATTTGTCTACCTGTTTTCTAGCTCCCCAAACTTTATTGATGTCACCTCTTCTGGTCTTTGTGTCTTTTTCATTTCATTCTTTCACTGTTATTTTAATGAGGTTTGTGGAGTAAACATTAAAAAAAAGTGTATAATCAACTTTTACTATGGATTATATACAAATAAATAGCGTATTTACTAGTTGATAACGCCCAAATTACACTAGTTCTGATTATTTGTAAATCGATAATTGAAGTAAGGTATCTGTATTTATGGTTCTATAAACTTTAATTGCCTACAAGTTATGAAGAAATCAAAATCAATGTTTTTGATAATTTAATTTCATGAAAAAAACTTACAAAATATCTTAATTTTTTAGAAAAACATCTATATTTCAATGATGCCACATTAATTATACATATTTTCTTTCCTTAGAATAACTACCTATATTTTTACCTGTAAACAAGAAAAACCATTTACTAACCTCTGCTTCTGTTGCTTGGGACTGTAAAAGCTGTCGTATACGAAGTATGTCCTTCTCTATTTGCTGAATTCTGGTTACTCTTCGCTAAAATAAAATAAGTGACTAAATTAGATCTATTTTTATTAAAAACATTGGTGTAAATAATTCTACTATGGCTACCACTTAACGGCTAAGGGTTATGTCAAACCATTATTTTATAAGAAGTTAGATATGTATATATATTCACACACTGATGACATTGGGATCAGCTTGATTTTTTTAATATACCTAACTTTGTAAATACAAGTCATATATCAAATTGTATGATGCATATAGTATGGAAATTGGTATTTAAAAGTTATTCTCAAAATACATTTTAACACAGAGAAAATTACACCTGAATTTAATCTTTTATTTTAATCCAGAAGTCAATATAATGTAATGAATTTATATACAGCATGGTATGCCTGTAAAGGGAAAGAGTATTTGATTTGTTTTAATAAACATCAGGTTTAAACAGTAGCACTAACCTTCTCTAAAGTTATTTTTATTACAAATCAGTAGTACTTTCAGGTTTAGCTTTCCCAAATACCAAGTGCAGCTAAACATTACTTTTATTTCCAACACTGGGCTCACAATGATGGTATAGCTTTTGCTTACCCACTATCCTGATAGTGACCATCAAGTGAACAGGAAGCAGTAACTACAGAACGAATAGTGTGGAAGTGAAACATGAAAACAGTGCTTTTAGAAAAAGCTAGATTTTGCTTTAATTTTTATAAATACTACTGGAAGTGGGAAAAATCAAATCACTTATATATAAAAACCCTGTCAAGTGGAATTATTTTTAATTAGCTTTATGATCAAATACATAGTTGTTAAAAACAAGTACTGTCAATGTAGTATCATTTTCTGCAATAATTCTATAGTTGACATCCTACTACTGGTAACAAAAACTGTATTATAAGAGTAATTGTTTCAATGGGGGAAAATGTTAGAAGCTAGACTGAGTTGTTTCCAAACTTCTTTTTGATTATGTGCACCATCAATACAAGATTACTGAGCATGTATACTCCAGTCAATAAATAATAAAAGGACTGTAACAAATAGCTTCAAGTATATACAATTATAAAACTTATATATGAAATTTGTCTTTGATCATATCTAGTTTTCCTTAAATACAATGTCCTCCTTATTTTTATCATCATAGTAAAAATGCTCATTACTATTACCCAATGTTATAAACAACACAGAAAAGTTTGAAGAAGTTGTGCTCACACACACCCAAAAAATCCTTTCTTCCTTCCTCTCTCTCCCTTCCTCCTTTCCTTTTTAACACTGTAACTATGCTGATTCTCTATCATGGTTCTGAAAATAGTGAACTTAAGGTAAATAATATTTTCTAATTAATATATCTTACCATGTCCAATTTACATGATAAAAACATGCTGAATAAGAAATGCCTGTATTGTACTTTTGGTAGCTTTCTAAAGATACCACAAAGATGAATGATTACTTCCACAACCACACGGTAAATATTTCCTGGCCTGGCTTTACAGAAACAACCAAACTATAGAAAATTACTGGCCTTGTTTTTGACTGGTTTCTTCTTTCTCTATATAACTAGGACTCCTCCACCAATAATGTCCTAAATTAAATATTTTACTATTTAGAGGGTGAAAATAGGAAACGATATCTAATATTCCTCTCCATGATACTACATTTATGTACTGCCAATATGTCACTAAATCCTGAGGTCAAGTCTATGTCTTGATGTCCACTGAGGAGGATGATTTCTCACATGACAATTCTTGTGCTTGTTTCTCAACATAAAAATAGAAGAAGCCAGTAGTATTTCTTCTTCTATATGACAAGGTTGAGTATTCATAAAATTATGTTTAATAAAAAATGCTTAACTGCTCAGAAATGTGGAGCTTGTATGACTTCCGAAAAACAGATTTTAAAAAATTATAGTAATACAATTCAACAGATTTAGGATAACTCTCGACAAATTAGGACTAGAAGGTAAATTAACTTGAAAAAGGGTATCTATTAAAAGCCTTGAGTAAACAATAAACTTAACAGTGAAATTACAGAACTCCCTTAGAGTCAAGACAAGACCAATACCACTGCTTCTTATTCAGAGATGTATTAGTTTTTATACAATACAAAAAAAAAAAAAAATCAAAGGAATGGAAAAGATAAAATTGTCATTATCTGCAAACAATATGACAGTTTATATGGAAAAATTAAAGAAATTCTTAAACTATTGAAACAATCTAATAAAAAAATTCAGGATAATTACTGGATACTTATACTTAAATGTAATTTAGTAATGTAATTAAAGAAAATTTCATTCACAATAGCAACAGAAAATATACCTAGGAATAAATCTTTAAAAAAAAAAGATATATAATAGCTTTATGAAGAATATTATAAAACTACATTAAAGGACATAAGATGAATAGAGATATAAATTTCATAACAATACATATTTACTGAGTTTTTTATTATGTGCTAGATTCTCAGTGCTTTACAAGTACTAATTCATTTAATCCTCACATTTTACAATTTATCGTTATCTGTATTTTACCAATGAGAAAAATGAGGCAGAGAGAAGAGTTTATGCAAGATCACAGTGCTGGTAAGTAACAGGTTTGGGATTAGAAGCCAGGTCTGACTCAAGTCTATTCTTTCAACCAAGAAGAGTCAACACTGTAAAAGTCTAAGTTCTCCTCAAATTAATTAATAAATTCAATGTAATTCTGATTAAAAGACCAAAAGGATTTCTTTGAATTAGACAAGCTGATATGAAATTTCAAATGGAAGAGTAATGAAACAGACTATAACTACGCTTTTACAAACAAAAATAAGGAGGACTCACACTCCCAGGTACCAAGATGTATAAAACAAGAACAAATAAAATAAATGCGATATCAGTGCAGGCATAGAGAAACTAAAATAGATAAATGGAACAGAGTCCAGAAATATCTAGAAAATATCAATTTAGCATATGTCAGAAATAGCATTACTAATCAATGGCAAAATAGTGGAGTATCCAATAAATGAGAAATTTAGTTAACACAAATATGCATGTATCTGTATGAACGTATATGTGTATACATAATATATATTATATATTAATAATCACAAGCAACACTATATTTTAATATTTTAGATTATATCTTTAAATAGTAAATATTAATATTAATTAAATTAATGATACACTGATTTTTATTAAATATTTTAAATTATATGTACAAATATTTTTAAATTGTGTGTATATGTATATATAAAATTAGATCCCTACCTCCAAAACATATATAATAGCAAATTTGAGATTAAAGAACTGCAAAAATAAAACATTAAAATTATTAGAAACAATAGGAGGGCAACTTTATGACTTCAGGATAGGATAAGATGTATAAATAGATCAAAGAAAGCATGAATATAGCAATATAATCAATTTAGCTTTACGACAAAAACTAATTTTTATCACAAAGGTAAAATAGGTAACAGATTTGGAAGGAAATGATTGTGATGTATATTATCTATAACAGATTGCTATCACGAAGATATTAAAACATCTCTCAAATATAAGACATTTAACAATAGAAAATGGGCAAACACATTAATAGAAAATCCAAAAGTCTAATAAATACGTGAAGATATTTGGCTTCAGTAGTATTCAAGGAGGTATAAACTAAATGACAAGATGATGTTTCACTGACCAATGGTTAATTATAAAGTCCAACTCACAAGTTTTGGAGACGACATGCAGAAGAAACCGGAATTCTCACATATTACAGTGGAAATGTAAATCAGTAAGTCGTTTTGAGTGCAATTTGGCAAACATTAGTTCAAAACACTCATACTTAATGTCCAACAATTATGCTTGTAGGTATACACCCTAGAGCAGAAGTCAGCAAATTAGGGCCTGCTAGATATCCATTTTTGTAAATTAAGTTTTATCGACACACAGCCATGCTAATTTGCTTATAGACAGTCACCTATGGTTGGTTTCTTGCTACAATGGTAGAGGTGACTAGTTGTGACAGAGTCTATAAGGACCACAATGTCTAAAATATTTACTATCTGGCCCTTAAAAAGACTTCTGATTCTTGATGTAGAGAAACTCTTGCACATGTTTACAAGATATAAGTAGTATGTTTATTAGAGTTGTTTTAACAATTAAAAATTATAAATGACTTAAGTTTCCATCAACTAGGAGAGATGAACTATATTAAACTATATCATTTATATAATTGTAAAAAATTATGGCAATAGAGAAGTGTTAAGTAACCTTCACCCTACCAATCCTCACCCCCTAGAGGTAAGCTATATTAACTTGACATACATTTTTCCAACCTTTGTTACATGCCTAGAAGAGAGTAAGGACCACCACTATAGGTGCCCAAATATGTCAATAAGAGTAAATAATCAAACTGTTAGTAGCTGGAGACTAAACTTCACATAGACATGAGCAAGAGTAAATTTTGTTTTGAGTTTTCCTAAATTGTTTACCAGACATTTGTTTTACTGGTCATTTGCATTTTCTTTTCAATAAATTGACTAGGTCTCTGCACATTGAAAAAAAGCTATCTTTTTCTTATGAATTTTTAAGAATTCTTACATTTTAGGGATATCAACCATTTATCCCTTTATGAGTTACAAATATTTTCCCTTGGTTTATCAAGAGTTATCTGCAGGATGAATGTTTTACAATTTTATGAAATAAATTTTTTCCCTCATTACTGCTTTTGATTTCCATTCTTAGGAAGGTCTCTTTTGTCCTATATTTTCTTCTATTAATTTTAGATTTATGTTTCACACTTAGATATTTAATCAATCTGTAATTTTTCCTATATGGATATGAGGTAGCAATCTAATTTAATTTCTCTTCTTCCAAGTAGGTTGCTAGTTGTATTACTAAGTTATTTACTATTTTGCCCCAAATTTATAATGTAATTTTTACTCTATAAAGATTCCATATATTCTTGCATCTTCTTCTAGTCTCTGTTCCATCTGCCTATGTCTATTCCTGTGCTATTACACTGTGATTACTGCAACATCTTTACAGTAATTTTTAATGAATTATAAATCCTACTCACTGATTTTTCTTAAATATTTTTGGAAATTCTTACATTATGAACTTTAGAGTCACTTTTCCAGGTTCCAAGAAATTATTAAGATTATAAGTAGAACTGTATTACATTTATACATTATTTTAAAGAGATTTTAGTATATTAAAATCTCATCTATGTTTCTCTTTTTTTAAAAACCTGAGGTAGAATTGAAATATAACAGTATATTAGTTTAAAAATGTATATCCACTGTTAAATGATTACTATGGTAAGTCTAGTTACAATCTGAGGCTTCTCTACTTTTAAGGTCATGTTTTGTGATCTTTAGTAATTTTATTTTTCTCCATGTGCGTCTTTTCTAGGTATTTTAAAGTTTCCTGTTGTTGTGAACAGGTCCACCTAACACATTTCCATTTTTAACTGGTAGTTATCACTACTAGAGAAAATGTATTTTTGTAATGGATCTTAACTCCAGCTACCATACTCATTTCTCTATTAGCTAAAAATTTTTTTTGTTTGTTCATTCTCTAGGGCTTTTCTAGGCAACCATATCATTGGAAAATGACAATTATCTGGTCTCTTCCTTTCTAGTTGGAAAATAGTGTAGTACTTATACCGTTTATTTGATTTTTCTAACTGCATTAGTGGAGCCTCCAAATGAAGTTGATTAATAGTGACAGCAATCACCCCAACCATATTAATAATTGCAATGTTAATAACCTTATTATTTCTCTATTTTTCTCAAATTAATGTAAAGTTTGCTTCTGGCTTCTTATAAATACTTATTTTTTAAAGAAATTTTCACTCTATTCTTATTTTATTTAGAATTCTTATCCATCTTTTCTCCTTGCAAATGAGATTCCACATTTTTTCTCATGGTCTCAAGTCCTGCTAGCATCAGGTCCAATCGCTGGCCATTACTGTTTTACATTTTGAGTCTGTCACCCATGCAGAGAAGTGGGAAAGGAGTTCTCTGGCTAATGTACCTTCATTATTCCCGTTACCTTATTCTTAACAGCTGCATACTAGTGATTGAACAATTTATTAAATCTCTCTCCAACAGATCAACACTGAACTATCTTTGTTAATGTCTCACAAAAAGTACAGCAATGATCATCATAAAATCTATACCTACATTCTTGTTGCCCTAAGTTTTTCTGAGGACATATTCCTAGAAGTTCCACAAAATTACCAGGTCAGAAGGGACAGGCATTTTAATTTTGACAGATAGTGCCACCTTGTCCTCCACAAATGTATCAGTTGATTCTGACAATAGAGGAAACATTGCTTATTTTTATACTCTCACCAATAATGCATGTCATCAAACTGTAAAGTTTCTTTTTGCTAGTCTGATAGGCCAACAAAAAACCCACCGCTAACACATAAAAACAACCTATTTAATGTTACATTTCCGTGATGACTAGTGATGTTTAAGTATCACAACTGTTTATTAATCACCTGCATGTGTTTTGTGATGGAACTACTCATGTCTTCTGATTATTTTACTATTTGGTTGTTTTCCTTTCAACTCTTTGTAGGTGCTCCTTATTATACACTAGAAATATTAACTACTTATACATATACATTACAAACATTCCCATTATTTGTCTTTCACCTTGTTTATAATATTTCTTCAACCTTAACCTTCATATGGCTATTTCTAGAATAAATAAATGCATGTTGCATTTCTAAAAATACGGAATAAAACTTCCTTAGACCATTAACTACAAAAATGAGGACCACTGCATTGCAGAAAAAAATAAAAATGGCTGTATCAGCACATATATGAACAAAATGGTCAAAAAATAAGTTAATCTCTCTTCTAGGATACAGATTAAACTATCTGGAATACATCTACCTATATTTGTGTTATACAGGAAATTTTTACATCTACATCATTTTGTTCCTTAAGGATCTCTAAAATCAAACACATTACAGATACACAAAAATTAACTCCTGTATACAATATTCCACATATTGTACATATTCTAAAAAGGCAAATTCATATAAACCAAATTAATATTTCTCATGTTTTTTTTTTCTGCAAACAAAAGAAATCTGCCTGACATTTTAAAGGAAATTCCCAAATGCTACGAATACTAAATTTAAAATAATATAGTTTTGGAAATTCTTTGTTATATTCCTGATTTCAATTCTTTGTCAGTTATATGGTGATAAATATCTTCTCTCAATCTGTAGCTTATCTTTTCACTTTCTTTAAGGTTTCTAATGAAGATAAATTCTTAACTTTAATACAGTAAAATTTATCAATCTTTTATAATTAGTCTTATGTCTTATTTAAGAAATCTTTTCTAACTCCAGTATCAGAAAGATATTCACATATAATTTCTACTGAAAGTTTTTTAAAAAGGTTTCCTTTTGGCATTTAAGACAATCTGAATGGAATGGAGGTGAGAGATTAAGAACAAAGAATGTATTATATATATGTATTATGATGTAACTAATATATGCATGTATTAGTTGAGCATCTAGCCTTATTGTAAAACTAACAGGTATGACTAGGAAATGTATCATGGCACTGAGGTTTAAGTATCATGTTGTCTACCACCATACTCCAGCATAAATAAAAGAATATCCATTATGTTTAGGAATCTACCACATAAAAGATAAAGACTTTGGGAATGCAAACTGTCTTGCATTAGTGATTTTAAAACTATGAAATAAACTTTTCAGAACACAAAAAAGGAGTTATATCACACATACAAATAAATGTAGGTTCTCTTTTTATTTGCTATTTAATGAAAATCTTTCAAGTCATGTTTTCCTCCTGCTTTGTCCCAATAGTTTTTTTTTTTTTTAATTTTCCATGCTTGCTTTGAAACAGACAAAGCAATCAGCAAAGCCTCTTTGAGGCTTGAAAACATCAGCAATACACTGTGTAAATATAAAAGAACTAAAATTCAAGAAATATATGAAAATGCTTAACAAATAACAAAGCTAGTTAATATTCTTTCTTAACATTAGTTGAAGATAGAAATATGGGAATGTTCTCCATCCAACTCATCTTTCCCAAAGTCCTCTTTACATGTTTCCTTCCTACTTTCTTTGAATGAGGGCTTCTTTTTTTAAATTTTTTATTTTTTTTAAATTTTTTTAGGTGAGGCAATGCTTGGTTGACCTCACAGATTGCAAGGACCTTGTCATCTTACAATCCCTTATTTTTTTATTTTTTATGCCTATAGCACCTGGTCTTCCTAGGTGGTCTCCTGTCCAAGTACTAACCATGACCATCCTTGCTTAGCTTCCGAGATCAGACGGGATCGGGCTTGTTCAGGGTAGCATGGCGTAGACTAGGGCTTATTATTTTTGTGTGTACAACTTGAAGAACCGTGAAATATTCTGAATGTTACTACACACACTTAGATTAGAAGAAGTAAAAATTTCAAAGGAGAACTGAAGCTAGCTTTCAGCTCCCAGATGACAGGTATCTAACTCTGTTACCCTCTTAATGCAGAGATGAACAGTATCAGGAAAATGAAATACAGTAGAAGCAAATTATGTGAACACTGGTTATGTTGCCTAGTAGCCATGGTAAATTATTCTTATTTTGAAACAGTGCCAGAGTGAAGGCAGACTAATAAATACCTTTAATAATAAATTTAATCAATGTTAATAAAGCCATAATTAATTCCATTTTTAATAGCTCTTCCTTAGCAGGTGCCGGTTGTAGTTTAATAATAAATCAGTTACCTGTGCTCGTTTTTCCATATCTTGGCATGTTCCTAGTTGTTCTTCCATTGCAACTCTGATTTGTCTTGCTTCATATTCCAATTGCCTTCTGGTCATATCTGTTTGTAAAGAAAACTAAAACCACAATAATATTTTAAGATCTCATGTTTGTGTGTTTATCAATCAGTAAAAGCAAAAAAAAAAAAAAGCACATAAATATCAACAAAGAAAATGAATAAGCAAATACATGTTACAGTGCATAAGAAAACTATATTTTAGTTCAAAGAGTCTTAAAACTTACACTATAGGTGCAAGGCTCAGTCTCGGTCCCTGATGTGAAATGCATAGCTGAAACATTTTTATTCCCCCATAGCCACAAATGTCTTTAATTAAATTGCACTATTTCATTTAAATACATAACTGGTCCAGTAAGGCTATCTTTAGTACCTTTATGATTCTTCTCCACCAAAGAGGTACTATTTTTAATTATTAACAACTAGCATATCAATATGGACATAGAAAAATCAAGAAACAAGTCCATCAACCCTAAGTTTATACTTCACTTTAAGGTAAAGATTACCATAAATGTGCAGACCAAACAAAGAGAACTTCTCCAATTGTAAAATGAAAAAAATGGGATAAGAAAAAGCTTTTATGTAATACAGATAATCTCAAATTGTGAGGAAAAAGTCAACATAAACTTTCTGGTAATAATCCAAAAGTGAGGCAAAGTTGAAACAAATACAAAGAAGTACACCTCCACAGGGTAAGTGTTAATTCATTCAATAATTTATTAACCCTCTAATTAAAATTCCAGGCACTGATAATTGCTAGGCATACAAAGGGATAAAAAGGACAAGGTAATGAAACCTATCAACACATGCCCTGAGAGGTAATAAAGGCTAAAAATATGGTTAAATAAAATAGGAAAGGTATAATGTGTCATAAAGGGAATAAGAAAGTACTATAGATTTTTCATGTGCTACGTGCCCAACAGAAAGTTGTGTGTGTGTGACACATGTCTGACTCAGAATAGCATTCTGTAGGCCCAAGGATTCCAAATTGCACTGTCAATTAACTTAGAGAAGCTCTCACCCTTTAAAAACCCTTATAAAATACAGATGACATTTATATGCAGAATGTATTCCCAAAGGCATACCCAAATCATGTGTTGCAATTTAGAAGAAAGTCTACATGTCATTTCTAATTTCTAATTAGCCAGTTTTAACTATACTCATATGTCCTCTACTTCTCAAACTCCCTTGCAAAAAAAGGTTGAACATGAAACATTATGTTGTCGATTTGATATTTTAAACAATGTCTATATCTTCATAAGTTATTTCCATATGAAAGTATTCTTAAGGCTTCCCAATATCAAAACCAAAATTTGTGAAATTAAAAAATATTTATGAAATGCAAGCAATTTAAGTTGGCTAATGTTGCCAAATAACCCATAGTAATGTCTTACATATTCTATTAAACATATTTAATACATTCTTAAGAAAGTAATTTAACAACTTTGTTTCAAATATTAACCAATTGCTATTGAGATGTCATGTATATCTTAGCCCTTTCCTGAACCTGACTGCATGGAGACAGTTGGTCTCTAAATTTTGTATATTTTGATAAACAAAGTGAATAGTGAACAAAATTACGCTTGAGTTCCTAAACCTTGTGTCTGCTAGGAACTCTTCAATAACTGTTTCACTATTTGTGTCTCTTTAATTACCAGGAAGGTGTTAAGGACATTATTAGGAAGGGGGATCTTCTTTTTTCTCAAAACCCTGAATGACTGTCCTAGGGAATTGCACACGTCAGCTTCCAGTTATGGCTCCTGCTAGACAATGCTAACCTAGGAAATATGGCTAATTACATGTTTTGGAAAAGGTTTTTCTTCCTAGTTTTAGTTTTTGTTTATTATGCTCTCTCAAAAGTGCTATTAGGAAATGAAAAATCCAAACTAAGAGAGGAAGATATATTTTAAATAGCTTATTTTTTATATATTTTTAAAAAAATTACAAAAAGTATTTATAAATAAGAGTTGAAATACAGTCTTGTTTGAAATTATATATGGTATCCCAGGAATTAAGATAGTTGACATGGAGAGGCTGGGTGGGGAAGGAGACACTGATAGGATTAAATTCTTTTATTTACATAGTTATACTTCGGAAAACAAACACATTTTAGTACTTGCAAAACGTTCTATGATCACGCCAAGAGCTATTGTCATTTAAAACTGGAAAAGGACTCAAATTAATCTTCAAAGATATTTATATTCAAAAACTAACTGGAATGATTTCTGTGATATTTCAAAAAACAGACAGATAGTAATAAATTCTTCTACAGAATATGACTGACGATTCAATAGACAGAATAAAAAACCAGTTGCCTAGTTGAATCCTGAGTCCTTTAGGATTCAAACTCAATGGATTTTCCTAACTAGAGACTTAAATATTTGCTTGAGCACAATGAAGTCTTATTATCAACAAAAATTCATTAAATATTATATATTTGAGTTTATAGTTGGATAAAACATATTTAGTTACAAATAACTGTAAATGCAGTTATCGTGGATTTTTAATGGATAATTTAGAAACTTCCAAAATTCAGGTTATTAAACTCTAAAGTAAGTCATATTGTCAAGTTACTTACATTTTCAGTTAAAGGAAGACTATCTATTCTTTTAGTAAGATTCTGAAGTTGAGCATAATACCAGTCTTTTTCTTTTTCTTCTTTGTCAAGATCAGCAAGAAGTAATGACCTGTTTTTTTAAAAAAAGTAAGTTTACACAATGCAAATATAGTGCATAACAGCAATTTTTATTAGCTGTTATTGTAAAGTTATCTTTTTAAGCTAAAGTATTAATAACGAATAAATGAAAAACACTGATTTTGGATTTTTGAAGATGAGACTTACAATATTATAATAATTAAAAGTTGAGTATAAAAAAAGGTTTTTATTTTTTCAGCTAAATAGATGGTAATCATCCTTACTAGAATATTTACATTTCACGAAAGGCTTTGTCTTCACATTTATTTACAGTTTAAGAATGTAATGATGGTTTAAAGTAAAAAAGTACAGCTATAACAAAACTCCAAATTAAAACAAGAAAAAAAATAATAAAGGAGCAAAGAACAGCAGTAATTATGCAGAAAATTAAGCTGAGTGTATAGGAAGCCACTGCACTGGACACAGATGTATTTAGCTTCTCAGCAGCCAAAATAATAAAAAATGTATTGTCACTGTGTAATAAGAGAAGTTATTCTGAGGGAGAGAATTTTTCTTAGTTTGAAATTTAAAGATAAATTTATGTAATTCCTGAAAAGCCCAATCAACGGTGTCCTCAATACAATTTACATCAAGATACTTTATATCTGATCATTATAAACATAAATGCAAAATAAGAGTGGTACCAGGACAAAACTCACTTAGTACAAGAAATATATGATCTATCTCCTTTCATGTGGCTCTTTCTCCCAAAGCTACCACTATTACCATTTTCTTGTTTATATATCCAGGGATATCCTATAAAATGCAAGGATATATGTGCATTCTTAAACATAAATAGTAGCATAAGTGTTGTCCTATATATTTTTTTTCACTGAAAAATCCATCTTGAAGGTAATTTTATTTCAGAACACAGAGGTCCGATGTATTTTTGGCTAGCTTCGTAGTATTCCATAGTATTCACAAATCCAGGAAGGGATACACCATCACCAGTTCTTTTTAGAGGGCACTAAGGACCTTTCTAAAATCTTTTGCCATTATAAAGAATGCTGCACTGAATATGCTTACACACATCCTCTCATTTAACAAACGTGCAAGAATATATGTAATATTAATTCTTAAGGTATGTCAATTTTTAACTTATTGCCCTTATTTTCGAGGCTATTTATGTACCTATTACCTTCACCAATGCAAATGTTCTATCAAATATTTTTTGTTTGTAAATCTAGGGTTTTTTCCCTCCAAAAAATGGTCTATCATTATGGTTTTAATTTGACTTATTTTAGTATGAGTGACATTAAGCACTTTTTTCAAAAATCATTTGTATTTTCTTCTCTGTGATTTTCTTACTTATTTGTAGGACCTCTTCTATGTTTACAGTGACAGCACTTTGTCAGTTACATGAGTTGCAAATATAATTTGTTTATCACTTGTCTTTTAACTTTGTTTATAATGTCTTGCCATGTAAAATTTTTTGATATTCTTGTAGTCGTATTTATGGATATTTTCTATTATGGCTTCTGGAGTTTGCTCATAAACAGAGAGATGTTCCCCACTCTGATACTGTTACTTTAAAATCCTGTTTGATTATATTTTCTTAGAAAATATGTATGCATGTAAGAATGTGAAAGTTTCCATTCTTTCAAAATTTCCCTTCCCTTTACTGAGAAGCAATTTAAAAAATAAGAAATCAGCCTTCACTTCAGATGTGGTAATGTACTGAGGGAATTCATGATAAGCCCCTTATAAACAGCAAGCTGGGGAGTGTGGACTAATGAGAAGCTGCTCCTTCCCTCCTGTTTCTGATAACAGGAGAAAGCACTGTAGAAAGCCTAAACCCCTTTCAAAAGCTAGATACCACAACGAACATAAAGATGAGATCTGAGTCTATTTTTCAGCTTTCTCTGGTGAGGGCCTGCAAAGATCTACCAGGACTAACGTCGGGAAAAGAAAGGATAGATGATGAAATAAATAGGCTTATGAAATAAGAACTGGGTATTAAAAGAGCTTAAGTTGACAGGCCAATGTTAGAGATGATAGTGGAGTGAGGCGGAGGTTAGGAAGAACGGGGACAAGTTGTTATCTTTAAGTTTAAGATCAAACTGTGGTGAAATGCTCTGGGAAAGCCAAGGTTACAATGTCTTGAGCCGAAATTACAATAAGTGGTTAAATGATAGTAGTAAACTTTGTAACTCATATAACAGTGCTTAAGGCTCAGAAATGACCCAGAAGCAGAAGGCTTCACGGTTTAGTGTACTAATGACTTATTTAGAGATTACTGATAGTTTTCTTTAAAAATGCTCCATCATCAGAATTCTTAGCATATTTCAGTACACTATTACTAAGAAAAAAAATGTTTTTTCAGGTAAATCTCATGTCTTCTTAGTCCTCTAGTTAACTCAGAGTCACCTTGAAGGGCACAACATATATCTATTAAGTATTTAATAAATATTTGTTAAATAAATTAACGGTTAGCATGACAATAAACATTTATTAAATGTTCTCTATATAAGATGTAGTACTAAGTACTTTTTAAAAAATCTAATTTAATCCTCACATCATCCTGTGAGGTAGTTAATCTTATGCTCATTCTATAGACTGGAAATCTGAGGGTCAAAAAGGTTATAGAGCTATGGACCTGGGTGTGAATTCTAGTTTGACTACTTTCTAGCACTTGTCTTGTGCAATACGGAAAATGAGAAAAAAAGAGACAGAGAGAGTTAACATATGATGTAAGGGAGGTGTAGAAAGAAAGAATAGAAAAAATGGAGAGGAGAACATCATCAAAGAAATAACATAACAGAATTATCAAAAGCTGAAGAAAACAAATTTCCAGATCCCAAGGGCACAGTGAATATACAGCATGATTACAGATACACCAAGGCATTCTGAAAGTTTAAAAGAGGAAAAATGGTTGCTTACAAAGGAATAAGAATCAGACTTATTAAATTTCTCATCAGCAACATTGACAACGAGAGGAAAATGAGTTGGAAACTAGACCTATCCAAACTATCAACCAAGTGTGAGAGGAAAATAAAGGTACTGTAATGTAAGCAAAGACTCAATTTTTCTCTTTCCAACATAGTGAGAACCAAGAGGACATCAGATATGTCAGAATGATACCCACAAGTACCCTTTCTCCCTCCCCTTTAATAAAATCAAGACTTTATCTAAAAGTTCCTAGGAAAATCAGTATGCTCATATGTCCTTTGCCTCTTAATGGCACTCTAAGGGGACAAAAAGATGGGACATCATGGGCCCTAGTTAGCCTCTTATTTTTTAGCACAGTATTTCCTACACCGTCAGAGAGAAATAGTTCAGGTTCAAGGTACATAAGAGTTATATTAACCTAAGAGATGGAAGAAAGTTTAACAATACTTCTGGCCCAGGTGATTATTCTTATTTTAGGTGAACACACCTAAAACCAGAGAGAGAAAGCAGTAAAAGGTCTTTTGCTTTTCAGTGAGATCTGCTGGGCATTTTCTGTATGTTAATAGTCAATTCTCATAGCTCTACAGGGTGGAACCATATCCCTATTTTACAGAAAAAAAAAAAAAAATTTAATTACTTGACCGAGGTCCCAGAGCTAACATGTAACACTTTTATACATGTTAACATTTCTTGAATATCTAAGAGAATTTTTAGGAATATAAAGATAATATGATTTCATTCATGCATTAAGGAATTTATAATCTTTTAGGAGATATAAAATACTTGATGAAGTTCTTGATAATGATAATTATAAATATGATCATACGTATATACACATCTACATATTAACTGCAGTAAGAGAAGAATACATTAACTGTGAGAAACCAGAACTCACTCCACAGGTTAAACGTTTTTTTGACACTGAAATTGTAAATGAAGAAATGTTTCATTTATGGCAGTTGTAACAAGGCTTCCATAATGGAAACTGTCACCTTATACCAGATCTAGTAGCTACTTTAGTTCAAAAGATAACCAGAAATGCAATTAAAAATCAGTTATATATTTTAACCAGACATAGAGATTGTGATCATTTGCAGTACTCAACGTACAAAGCATCTAAAGTATTAAAGTGACAAAATAAAGTTTTATAATCTCAGGAAATTGCCTCCTTTACACTTTTAGATTTAGTACAGGGACCATGAGTAACATACTATCTTTGAGTTAATAAATGCAAACTGCTCTCGGAGTATTAGCGGTCATCCACCATATATGCTTCATAACTTGTATCTTGTACTACAAAATGACAAAATAATAGCAAAAATTGGAACATGTAAGTCAATGTTTGCTATTCAATGAAAAAAAGTTACCTCTCTTTCTCAAGTTCTTCTAAATAACCGGTATTTTCTCTGCTTCCATTTACAAACCCTCTTCTTGGAAATGAACCCATAGGAACAGGACTGCACTCTCCTGAACGACTCGATACAGATCCTTCCCGGCTTCCATAAGAACGGAGGGACATTTTTGACCGTAGTTTCACTCCAGGAAAATTACTGCTATCTAAGTTAAGCTCTAAATAAAATAGAGATAAGTTTTCATATAACAACTGCTTTAAGTAGTCTAAACTGTTGCTGATATATCTATGCTGTTTTAAAAGTGAAATCTTAGGTTCATATTTTAGCCCTCTATTTTCATGTATTTTATAATACAATTGAAAATATTTCATATGTATTACATGAAGCCTGTAGGAGTATTAAATTCTGGCAGCCAATTTATGCAGGGAGCAGAGAAAATCCTTATCACAAATACCGAAACTCAGAGAAATTCACTGACTCCAGATTTTAGGTAAATATGTAGGTAGGAGAGAGCATGAGTAAAAGAATCCTGAAAAAAAAGAAAAAAACAAACAGAAAATGGTCAATCCTCAATGAGACTGGCTCTCTGAGGGCTTGCAAAAAAGAACAGTGTACTGGAGCATCAACTGTATAAAAGGACACACTTCTTAGTTCAGAAGCGTGCAACTCTAAATTTCTAAATGAGGAAACCACAAATATATGTGATCAAATAAACAATTATTTAGAAACAGAATGGCTAAACTTTCCCTCTAAAGTCAGCTCGAGTCAGGGGGAAAAAGAAGTATGTTAAAGGAAAATAAGACAGAATGTCTAATATAGCTGGGGACCCAAAGGTAATTTCTCTGCCTGGCTTCAATTATAATTAAGCACTTTACTGTTTGACATTGGAATTTTTATACAATAAAATGAGATATTCTTTTAAAATTCTGCTAAAAATGGCTTATAATTAGTTTATGTATGTGAGAAGATAAAGCATTTCTATCCTAGATGCAACAGAGAAGGACACTACAAATGAGGCAATGGGCCCAGTCTGTGGCACAGAGCTTACTAAAGGCCTATTTAGTGACTAGCAGAACAGCAGTGAGCTAAGCTGCCAATTATCAAAAAGGGATCTAAAATAATTTATTCAAAGCTAGTGAAATGTTTAACTGAAGAAACAACAAGCAAATAGACTTTTTACATATTTGTACTTTAATAATTACATTCTAATGGTTAAGGCTTTACACCAAGAAAACTGATAATAGATACTAAAGCAACACCCAAACCAAGAGAAGCTACACTTGAATACAAAGACCTAATATTGACAACCAAAACTTAAAAAAAATTTTAAGATACTTTAAAACAAAACTACCTTTGAGACGCTCTAATAAATCAATTTGTCCAGAAGATGTCATAGCTTCATCTTCAATACTTCCTTGCAGTTGTTTAAGTACTTCCTGTAAAAAATATATATATATATGAACATGATGAAATTCTTAAAAATTCCTTGAGAGCATGATTCTAAGTTTCTTGGCACTTAGCAAGTGCCAAGGAAAAATGTTATTTTAGGTCAATCTGAAAACATATCACAAGCTGTGAGGCACTCCACCTATATTACCTATTGTTAATTAATCCCAACAATAATAGCAATATTCTGTGATAATGGTGACTACTACAAATCTCTTTGCAAGATGCTATATGGAACACTTTAAAATACATTATCTCTAACTTTTAAAACTATTCAACAAGGTGGATTATTCTCATTTTCAGATCAATCAACTGAGACTCAAAGACCTGAACAAGCTATTGAACAACAAATTTATACAGGGAGCAGAGGAAATCCTTATCACAAACGCTGATGCTCAGGGAAATTCACTGACTCCTAGGTAAATGTAAAGGAAGGAGAGAGAATAAGTAAAAGAATTCTGAAGAAAAAAATAATCAGAAAACAGCCAAGCCTCAATGACGCTCAGTTGACAGTTACATATTTATAATTAATGTCTCTTAAGCTTGTACCAACATGACTATGAAAAACATCAAATTAACACATTATAATAGACAGCTTTACTTAATACCCTAATAACTATTCAATCTTTTATATACCACATTTAAGTATATTCTTCTAGTATACTGATTTATATTCAGCAGAAAGGTTATATATGTTTATTGCCTGCCTTTTGATGCCATTATTTCTTTCCCATCTAAATCCTTCTCTTGATTTGATTCACCAAGTTACTTAAGTATGTCTCTCATCCAAATTAAAACTGAAAATATTATAGGGTTCTGTCTCCTCAGCCCTTAGTCTACACAGCTCCAAAATCTTACATTTATCTTTAAAGGAAAACCAATTGTGTTTGATACAGGTCTCTTCTCTCTAGCAGCTCTGTGTCTCTCAAGCATTGCAAAATTATGAGACATTTTACTTTGCCTTCCAGCTCAGCCTTATTTTCAGGTAGTATCTGACTCCTTAGCCCTAAAGTTCTACCCCTTGAAGGTTGTGAGCTTAAGTCTTTAACCTCCTATGCCACAAAGTTCAACATTTAACAAATGTCTTGAGGAGGAGATGTGTTGTGTGAAAGTAATGTGTCTCTTCTATATAAGCAGGACTTAGTAACATTCTGCCTTCCTAGTCCACTCTTAGCATCCTTTACCACAAAGACTTGGCCAATGTCCCACCAGGATAACTACCCATAGAGCCCTTCTAAATGTCAACACTTCACATCTGCCAACATGTTTGTCAAGACCAATAGTTTATTTCCTCTAGTGGAGTCCTTCTGCCTGTTCCAATGATGATTATGTCTGTACACAGAATCAACAAATACCCCTGGGGAAGAAAATCTCCAGAGATCTCAGCTCATCTAGAAAGGGCTCTTTCCTCTTTGGAATTTTAGATAATACAGTCTTTGATGCTTCCATGGTTCTCCAATGTCTTTAAAAGCATGTTTTTTGTGTGTTAACCAGTGTTTTATAGTTGCTGCAGTAGGACTGATCGTCTGAGGCTGCATGATGCATATACCTAAAAGAAGTCATCCTCAATTTTATAGTTTTTAAAAGTACAGTACAACTGGCAAAGCAATTCTAAATAAAATATTTCAAAAAGTGCTTTGAGAAATGTCGACTTTTGAAATTAATATGTAATTGTGAAGGACATAATATTCATTTGAATTTATAACTTCTAGAAGCTTGGTTTTTAAAAATTAATTACATTATACAATCACATATATTTTAAAAACCATTTTAAGATTTTAAAAACATCACAGAAATATTTTTTAGAGACAAAATATGCTATGGTAACATCAGTGAATAGAAAATATTTATCAGTGAGCAATTGTCATTTCATGAGGGTTGCTACCTAACCCACTTTTGTTTTTCTTAATACTTCACAGCTACAAATTCATTCATTACCAAATACAGGTACACTTGATAATTAAATCTCAAAAATAAATTATGAAATATGTCAATCTGAATTTTTATTTCATTTTTTCCTTACACTGTGAAAAGAAAAGATACTTTACATGTATATGGTTTTACAGTTCATAGTACAATTTATAAACATTTCATTTTGTCAAAATACAACAAAAATACAAATGGTTAATAATTTGTCTACAGATAACTTTTTCTACACCATGCCATCTTTTAGTTTAAATGCTTCTCATCTCTTTACATGACCATAATTATCATGTTGCTATGCTCAGCATTTGAAATCAATCAAGTTGAATTTTAGCCCTGGAGTAAAAAATATAGTACATGAAAGTTCTAATTTCAGCATTTATCTGATTCCAGGTCAGCTAAATCCCGTGAAATATCTATTTTACCTTATTCATTTTTATTACAGAAAATGTCAAACATATACATAAGTGTAAAGAACATAACAAACTCCCATGTATCCTCACATCCTGCTTCAATAATTATCAACTCATGGTCTTGTTTCATCTACATTCACACACACTTCCTCCATTTCCCCACCTCTACCCAGATTTATTATGAAAACAAACCTCAGACATCATACCATTTCTTCTGTAAATATTTCAATACTTAAAGATTCCTTCTAAACACAATCACAATGCCACAATTATACCTAAAAGAAAAACATTTCCTCAATATTCTCAAATACACAGTGTTCACATTTCCTTGTTGTATACCTATTTTGCTGAATGTCACATACACAAAAATATTTTTATAGTTTGTATCATCAATGCTATGTAATCAATAGCAAAGCAGTATTCTCTTTTGCCACTAGATGGTACTACTACATAAAATCCAAGAACTCTTAAATGATCTAGTTGAAGGAGCCACACCTTGCTTTTCTTTGGGGGTAATACTTTACTGATTATGTATTCTAAAGTCTAATAAGTGATTTTGGGGGTGGAAAGAAACACTGTTTTGGATAAACTTTATTCCAAGGCAGAAGTGCCAATGTTTCCAAGTGTCTTTTCACAAACTGATATTCTAAGAGAAAATAAACAGTTCATGGTTCCTGCTCTTTAACAGCTTAAAGCCTCCTGGGGAAGAGTTACATAAATAATTTCATTATAAGGTGGTAATTGCTATGATACCAATGCCCAATCCTAAAGAAATATGTTAATGGTTAACAAGGATGTCTGTAGAAAAACATGCTGAACAATTATCAATTCATCGTTGAATTTAGATGTATCTTAAATGCCAATATTCATGATGTATATTATATCATCTGGGTAAGTGGTCAACCTGATATTCCACTGTAGAATTTTAAGGGTTTGAATTTATTGTTACTCTGAGAGACATTCCACTTCAGCATGGAGCTGGATCTAAGGGTAAGTTAAAATGCATCCCAAAAATGAATTTTGAATTTGCTCAAGTAGTTACACAAAGACTTAAAAAGCCACCTCAGAGCTCAATATTACAAAAGAGATATCCAGACAGGCCTACCAGGAGTTCTCTGCAAAATATGCCTCTAAAGTAGATGAAAGAGTAGTCTTACTGGGAATTTTTAATTTTGTAGCTTTAAAACATTTAAAAACATATGCCATGTACAATTTTAGATATATTGTATTGATAAGTGTTAAAATGCCAAACTATTCTTTTTTAACCTGTTAAGTAATTAATTGGGCTATATTTAAGGCCACCCACAGTTTATGGTAAGAAAAGTGTTTATAGTATACCTTATTTATAAAAGGATTTCAGATAGATACCTTGAAGATCTGTCATTGCTGAGAAGTTTTCACCATAGAAATAGGCAATCAGAATAGAAAATATTCACAGATAAAAAGGTCGGTAGGTAGGTAGGTACTTAGGTAGATAGACAGATAAATTGAAAGAAAGTACATATGAGTAAAAAAGGTTGAACTGTTTTGATAGTGATTAAAGAGTAAAAGAGGAACAAATATAGTTCAGTGATACAGAGAAGCTTGAAGAATAAGGGAGACCTCAAAATGCATAGAAAAAGAACTCAGAATAGAAAATGAATAAGAAATAGGAGTAGTGAACAGACAGGAAGAACAGGGCCAAGAACACAGATGTTAAAATAGCCTAGGGTCAGAGACAACACAAAGCCGGAAGAATTTTTTTAAAGGGAAGGACATAACAGTTTGTTGATGATTTCCAATTCTATAAAGTTATTAAATTCAGTGAGAGGAGAACCTACCTAAGTAATTAAAAATTAAAACAACTAAAGTTTTAACTTTAATTATTTTGAAATTAGAACATATTTTCCCGACTGCAGACTGAATATTTTATAACTCTTCTTAGAGGTTATCACAGCTTTTTAATGAGATTTGGCAAACCAATTGTAGGGCTTGAAGGGCCATGGAAATCATCTAGGCTAGGTTTAATACCTGTATTAACCAAATAAGGCAACTTAAACTTAAGTCCAGAAGGGGACCCAAAGGTGATGTAGCTCAAATTCTGGCAACACCAGGAATAGGACCAGGTATTGACTTTCTTCGTTACTCTTCACACTAGGGCACCCTGAATTCCTTTATTATCTAACAATGCAGCACTTACGTGATGACAAGATCTGACAGAGTTGGGGAGAAAGACTGTATTTAATAACTGAGATGTATTTTAAAACTGTGAAGCTAGTTTCTATGAACTATATAAAACACCCGGTCTCAGTATAGTGATGCTAAAGTTGGTCTCTTATTTTTAAGCTTAAAAATAATGAAGAACTAAGTAACGAGTCACTGAGGTTTTACACTTATTTTCTTTGTATGATTCACTGAATGAATTCAATACATTTTATTTAAATGTGTGTTACATATCACTGCTTAACTTAAAATAACACTTTTAAGTAAGTGCAGTGTCTAACTACAAGTTTGTAAGAGGGAATACTGAATAAATATGGGTAAACTACAATTAAAAGTCACAGTCTTGATACCTTCATATTAGATGCCTCAGTTTCCAGTTTTGTAAGATGATTGGAATTATCTTCTAGCTCTTGTCGAAGATTGGAGTTCTCCATCTTCAGTGCCTCAACTTGCTTTAACAACTGATCATATGAAGCTGCAGCCATCCTTGGCTACCCTTGGACCTATAAGGTTAAAAAGGATTTTGAAATTCACTACTAAAAAATATAGTGGCTGCTTTTTTACAAAGAAAGGGATAAAGAAACAAAACTCTTGAGACATTTAATAAGAAGAATAGTGTTAATATGCTAGTTTCTGTCTCAAAACAATATTGTTTAAGTAGCAGCATCTTTCTAAGAGGATGAAACACTGGGTCTTAGTTGAAGACAAACAAGACTACAACAGAAGAGAACTTCAGTAGTATTTGAATACAGCTGCCTTTTCACAGTGAATAAGATTTCTATCGGGTTAGAATTTTTTAAAGGTTTTAAAGATATTTTACCTGGTCTAATAGGCAAAATTTAGGAAACATAATTAATGATAAGGAAGTTATTTATATTAGAATTATTAATTTATTTCTGGACTTTGTCCCATAGTTACAAAATTTCAGCCAGAATGAATTAATGATATTAGGTGGTACATTCCATCACACTTCATTACATGAAAGACTAGTCTTAAACATCACCCATGGGTAAGTAGTCCTGAAGTTTCAAGAAGGCCTCATTAAAAGGCAGTCACTTAACAAAATGGACACAAAGGAGAGCATTACCTTGAGACTTCAAATCTTTCTTATAGATGATAAAAATTATTAATATAAAGTTCTATTACATTTATTCAAAAGAATGAATATAATAGGCCATACTATGGCATATGAGATCTTGGAAACCACTCTCCTCAGATTGAGGCTGAAAGACACTTAAAGAAAGTAGATGACTTTACGAGTAGATATTGTCAAAGAAATGAAACAGAGTCTGGCAGTTAATGATATGACTGTAAAAGAAGAGGGGAGAAAAGAAAGATATAGAAGATAGTCAGGTAATAAGAAGTCTTTGGTATGAAGATTTATAGAATGCTAGGAGTAATATTAAGACTAACTAAATTCAGAAGACCCAGGTTCTCTTTTTAGTTTAATCCAAACTCACTTTGGAATAAATAAAATTCTGTCTATTTTGATTTTTTTAAGAGCTAAAAAGTATTACAAAGTTAATATCTTGAAATAAAAGATGCTTCTGTAATAAAATCCATTATATAAAATAGGGCAGACGGGTTATAACACTGTCTAGTCATGACTATCTTGGAGTTAAGCAACTGGAAGGCTCCAAACAAGGGATATCAAGGAACTCAAGTCTAATTAGTTCTCCAACGGCTAGTCAATAATAAACCTAGTACAACTCATTGTCAGTTGAAGCGAGATCTGGGAGGTGGAAACCACTCTTTATAACTGAAAAGAGGGAGCACTAGACTTGTATATGGAGACCTGGGTCGGAATTTTAGGCTTGGTCATGGTTTAACCTTTGCCTCTTCATTCTACCATGTGTAAAATGGATGTTTACTACCTGCTCTAATATAATTTACAGGAATAAGGTTAGAATTAAGTAACAAAAGGCAGAATGAAAAATAAAAGTGCTATGTAAATATGTTATGTTAATGAAAATATACATGTAACATAACTTCCTTACTATGACTTATGTTGATTTACTGTTATAACCCCTGTCCCCCAACAAATAAACAAGAGGTGAAGAAATAATTCACCCTCTTGAAAAGGACAGAAGAGACATCTCAAAAATGAAGGAGAAATTCATAGGTGTGATAATTTTTCTGTTTTACATCGTATCATTAATATTAAGTATGGAAAGATACAGCACATTAAAAATCATGTGAAAGAGGTGGAAATCTGACAGAATTTAATAATGTTAGCCCTAAAATTCTTTATTTCAAACAAAATTTTAACAGGTAATTTTGCACTAAAATAATAAAACAAAGAGGAAAGGTAGTAACACAAGAGACAGGTACAGATAAGACATATAGGTTTATAACCTTACACAATCACAATATGAGCCAGATGAGCAGGAAGAGGAGAGATTATTAGAAGTGCTCTTTATTGGAGGGAAAAAAATATTCAACCCTTCAGATGGATAATTAAAACATTGTATCATCTTTCTTCCCTCTCCAGAATGACAATCATTAAAGTCATTTTTGCTCCAGAAAGCACAGTGTTTCATATGAGAAAAATAAGCTGTTTCATGGAGTAATACTCTACCTTATATCCTTTTAGGATATTGTAACCATCTCTCCCTAATTCAAAACTGCTTTATGCAAAATTTGAGAAATCATAAATTTACTTTGGAAAGTTTTTTATATAATCACAAGAATTTCATACCAAATATATCTTAACTGCAAGTCACTCAACAACATTTTCAAGAGTCAAGATTTATCTCATGATAGGGAAAACCTCTGAATCTTTCACTTTACTGACAGTATGCAAACACCAAAATTTGTTTTTCTGTAGAAAGATGCCCACTAAAGATATCCCTATCCCATAAGAGTTGGGTTAGGGAAAAGAAAGCAAAAGGGCTATTATCTATGTAGACTTTTATCTATATGTTCACTGGAAAACAATTTTACAAGTATCCCAAGAAATTAATGCAAATATACAGAAAAGTTTCAGGCAGGCAAGGGATACTCAGTTATAATTAACCGTGGAAGATTCATTATTACTAATTTAAGAAGTTTGAGATCACTTTTGAAAAATTAGTGAAGCAGCTTTTATTGTTTGTTTTAATGAATAATGACAATAAAAATGTATTTGCCAATACTTTGATGGTGATAAAATAAGAGAATATCAATAGAAAGAAAAAACCAAAAGAATCACAAAAGACTACTTTGCTCAACTCTATGCTAATAAATTAAAAAATCTAAATGAAATTACTAGAAAATATAATTTATCAAAACTGACTCCCCCAAAATGGAAAATCTAAAATTTACAATAAAAAATCACTATTTTTTTATTGGTATCATTCAACATACTAATTGGGTTCCAAAGAGGAAAAACAGGATCATACCAAAAGATAAGACATTTATAAATTCAATGTCCATTCTTGTTGAAAATACTGAATACAGACAAACATTTCTTCAACATGATATATATCAGTCCTCAAGTCAGCACCATACTTAACTTGGAAACATTAGATATTTTCCTAAAGTTAGGAAGAGCCCATTTTTACCACTCAATTACTCAAAATACTAGTCAACAAAATTAAAATAATGAAATTAGAAAGGACTACTATTGGCAGATGATATAATTATATATCTGGAATATTCAAAAGAATCTAATAAATGTTATTATAATAAGATAATTTAGTAATGTAGTATAGTGCAAAATATACAGAAATGTTTCATTTATATGTACAAAGAGAAACCAGATAGATGGAACCATTTATAATAAAAAAATAAAATAAAATACTTAGGCATAAACTGAACAAAGTATCTAAAACACATATGAGGAAAACTATGAAACACTTCTGAATGACACAAAGGTAGACTTCAACAAATGGAAAGACACACCTTGCTCATGTATATGAAGATTCAGTATCATAAAGATGTCATTTCTCCCTAATTTATAAATTTTACAGTCCCAATAAAAATACTATATAAGGTTTGTTTTTAATTTGTTTTCTGCAGGTGGACAATAGAAAAAAGTATGCAAAACAGGAAAATATGAAACAAGGAGAGCAGAAGAGTATACCTACCACATATTAAAATACTGTACAAAGCCTTTATAAGTAAAACACTGTGTAAGTAACTGTATTACACCAATATGTTAATTTCTTAGTTTTGATAATTGTACTATGAGTATGTAAGATGCTAACATTTAGGGAAGCTGAGTGAAGGGTATATGGGAACTCTCTGTACTATTTTCCAACTCTTTTATATGTCCAGTTATTTAAAAATAAAAAGATTTTTAAAAGCTATGATATTGGCATATAAATAGATCAACCATTGAAACACAATAAAAAAACAGAAGTAAATATTTATAAATTTGGTAATGATAAAGGTAGCATTCAAATTCATGTGAAAAGATGGACTTTAAATAAATGGCATTGGGAAATAGGACAGCCAAGAGGAAGAAGATAAAATTATACCTATTCTTCATACTACATACTAGGATAAATTGAGAAAGAAACAAAAATGTAAGTGTTTAGAAACATGATATGGCATTAAATTACAGAAAGCCTAGTTTTTAAATTGAAGGTATATAAATGGAACATACTCTCTTCCAAGGAGGGTGTTATGGAGCAAGAAACATTTTAACTTTAATATGTTAAAGGGTGTAAGGCACATAGAGGGCCAACAGGAGTTCTCTGAAGTGATGACATCTGTCACTAGACTAGGAGTAACAGAATGGGTTACTCAGGATAAATAAATAGGAAAAATCCATGAGGTGGAATACTGACATTTAAAAGAATTTGATGTAAAAATAAAACAACCCCCTGCCCAAAGGTAAAACAAAAAAACCGACAGCTCTGATCACTATATCTCATACGGTCCATCCTGTTCTAGTAAAAAATAAAATTGTATAAGGATAAAAAAAATGTTATCCAAAGGCTATACAAAAAGATAGTCATTAACTCTGGAAAAAAGGTCTGAGGTCTGGTGAGGAGCCTTCTTCTTCATTATATATACCCTTTTGTAGAGTTGGAAGGTCAAAACAAAAAGTTGGTTCTTTAAAAAGACTAAATATAATGAGAGAGAGAGAGAGAAAAACCCAAACATATAAAATAAACAAAATTCTAAGGTTTGGGCGCTGATTCAAGAAGAAATAGAAAACCTAATAGTTTTATAACTATTGAAAAACTGGGGTAGTATTTTCCCTCTCCCCCTCCCAACACCAGGAAACCACCAAATTCAAATGGTTTTACAGACATCTTTCACCAAAATTTAAAAAACAAATCATTCAAATCTTATACAAACTCCAGGAATAAAAATATAGGAAATATTTTCCCAATGCATTTGATGCCAATATAACTGCTACATAAAAGTCAAAGGTAATGTGAAAATGAATTATAGGCCAATATTATTCATGAATACTGACAGGAAAATCCTAAACAAAATATCAGAAAATAGCATACAATAGTATACATTAAAGAACTACAACAGTCAAGCTGACTTTATTCCGGAAATGCAAGGATGGTTTAACACTAGATCATTTATGTGTCATCACAACATTAAAACACTAAAGGACAAAAACCACATGGTCATCTCAATAGGTAAAACAGTAAACAACACCATTAATGTTAGAGGCTTTCTTCACAAAATCAAGAACAAGATGAGGATGTTTACTATTACCAATTTTAGTCAACATAATTCTGAAAGTCCTAATTAGCACAATATTTAAAAAGGAAAGAATAATAATTGGAAAGGGAGAAACAAAAAAGAAAAAGCTTAAGACGTGAAAATCTAACACATTTGTCAGATAAAAAAATCAACATACAAAAAGTTTTTAATTCCAAGCAGAATGTATCTTACCCATTTTTAATTATTTTCTCTTTAACAATCAGGCACTTATCTTACATTCTACTTCTCTTTCTCCTCTCTACTGAGGACCCAATTCAGTTTCCTATCTGCTATATTTTTTCTCCACCTCGTCCTTTCCTTACATTCGGTAAGTGGCTACATACATTGGCTGAACTCATCCAAGCCCATCCCAAGTGAAGGTCAGTTCCACAATGGCCACCAAAATTATCTGAAGTGGGGTTTGGCAAACATTTCATGCAAGCGTCAGATAATAAGGCTTTATGGGCCATATGATTTCTGTTGCAACTATGTGACTTTGTTGCTGTAGCACAAAAAGAGATAGAGATAATACATAAATGGGCAAGGCTTGCTCCAATAAATCCTAGCTTACATAAACAGTGGCATTTTGCTGATCCCTGGCTCAGAGCATGAATTCCCAATTTTAGTTTTCAAACACCACAAAGCAGTCCAAATAATTTCAAAGGCTATTGAGAAATTCTCAAAATTAGTATTTTTCACTTTTAAATAATAGGAAGTAACCTGCTATGTTGGAAAGAAAAGAAAACTAGGAAGTCTTAAGGTTTTTGTTTATTTTTCAGCAATCATTTTTATTTTCCGCAATTTTTTCATCTTCCAGAAATTTGTCGCAATCTTGATCTGGCTTCCTCTCACTCTATGGCATTATAAGCACATATGTTTAAAAATTTCTTTTTTTACTATTACTTGTATGGGGCCTTAGGAGAAAGAAGTGGCAAATGTGAGTGACTATGTGAGTGAGCACTAGCTTGCATCATAAATTCTGTTTTTACATTAAGATTTTTAATTCACATAGAATTTTAATTTTTTTTATATGGTATGAGTACAGTGGTTTAACTTTACTGTCTTCTGCATGGATAGCCAATTACATCGACTGTTTATTAAACAAACCATTTTTCTTCCACTGAATAAAAATGTTATCTCTTATCATATGCTACATTCTCATATATCCTTAGAACTTAACTGCATTACATTTACATTAATTTATGACATTACATTTCTATGACACTAAATCTTATTTTTGTGTCATGAATAATTAAGGTCCTATAATCAAATTTTCCATTTTTTTCCCCCCAAGAAAAGGTCCTATGCCTTTTGTATCAAATTTCTGTTTTTTTTTGTCGTTTGATTTGCTGTGAAATAACACCATTTCATTCCAGATATTGTTAGTACAGATAAAAGCTACTGATTTTATTTAATCCCTCTTGCTGCCACCTTATCAAACCATCCTATGAATTCTAACAGTTTTTCTTGTAGATTTTCTGGGTATGCAATCACATTAATCTGTAAGTAAAGATAACTGTGTCTCTCCCGATATTTATACCTCATTTATTTTTGTCTTGTTAGCTTAAAACTTCAAAATAATTTTGAACAATAGTGATCAATAGAAATGGTTTAATGTTTCACCATTTAATAGTCCTCTTAGATTCCAGTAACTATTTTTAACATGTTTGGGTATTTTCCTTTTATTTTAAATTTCTTATTAGGAGTGGCTCCTACATGTTTTTATAGCAACTTCTGATATAACATATAACCATAGTTTTTCTTTTAATTTGTTGATGCTGTCAATTATAAGATTTTCTCATTTTGACCCAGCCTCCATGCTTGCAAAAAATCCTACTTTGTTCATGTTTTTTTTTTTTACTAGTTTGTTCATTTTTCAATATTTCATGTGGGATTCTTATGAGAAATCAATATATAGTTCAAAATTTTTACAGTATTTTAAAATAAAGTTTTAAATAAGTTTATGCTAAGTTTATAAAATAAATTGGTAGGATGTTTCTTATCTTAATTTTATACAGTCTAGAATAGTTTGAATAATAACATCTATTCTTTGAAAGTCAGCTAGAATTTAGATCAGAAGTTACCCTTTTAGAGAAAAGATTTATAAGTATTTTGAAATTCTGTGGCTAAGTCTTTTCATGTTTTCTTCATCTTCTTGTACTGATTTGATTAATAGTTCACCAGTAAATTAGCCATTCCCTTTTCAAGTGTATTACCACAGAGTTGTGTATATTCTCTTATTTTAAAAGTTGTCTCCTTTCCCATTCATGTTCTTTTTTGTTCTGTCTTTTGCTGTTATCAGGTTTTGTAAAGTTTTATTTATTTTATTGATCTTTACCAAAAAATTAACTATTGGTGTACATACCTTTTCCGTTAGTTTCCTATTTTATTCATTTCTGTGTTTATCTTTATTAATTATATCTCCTCTTATTTTCCATTGGTTTATTTTGTTCTTTATTAACTATTCCCTATTTCACTTTACTTTGGTCAGTATTGTTTACCCACCTTTAAGACAAGGTTTATAACTAATACTTAGCACCTGTAATTCCCATAAAGCTTTACTCAGTGACAACCACAAAAAGATAAATATGTGCAAGAAAAATACAAAGAGTGCTTATCAGCCATGGAGGACAAAAAAGAGAATAAGAGGGCACAAATTCAGAGAATGTCCAAGATGACTTTTCCATTAAAAAAGTAAAGTGACGGATTTCTCTCTGTGGCTATACAATTCAAATCAACAAATATTTGAGAACTCATTATTCACAAGACACCATGCAAATATTATAAGGAGGTTTTATGGGTTGAATTGTGTTCCCTCCAAAAATATGTTGGGTCACAGGTAGCTAATCCTTGGTACCTCTGAACTTGACCTTCTTTTGGAAACAGGGTTTTTGCAGATATAATCAAGTTAAGATGAGGACTTAGTGGATTAGGGTAGACCCTAAGTCCAATGACTGGTATCCTTTAAAGAAGGCTGTGTGAAGAAACAGACTCAGAGACTCCAGAAAAAGGTCATCTGACAATGGAGGCAGAGACTGGAGTTAAAGAATGCCAAAAATTCTCAGCAACCAGAAGTTAGGGAGAGAGGTATGGAAGATTCTTCCTTACTGTCTCCAGAAGGAACCAACTTTGCTTACCCCTTAATTTTGGATTTCTAGCTTCCAGAACTGTGAGAAAATAGATTTCTATGGTTTTAAGCCACCAGTCTGTGGTATTCTGTCAAAGTAGCCCTACAAGACTAATCGAGCTGGGAAAGAAAAATTGACATGTTCCTTGGTCTCAAAGATCTTAATATCTGCTTACCATCTTAGCAATTGATATACATTATACTATGAACAACTCTGGTAAATGAAAATCTAAACTTACCCAATAAAGTAACATTCATTTACAAAAGTATAAATAACAACAAAAAAACACTTCAGCTTAAAAAAAAAATGAACTCTATGTGTATGCCTGAAAACATAAAGTACTGTAACGTATATGTCTATAATAGAGAGAATAATGGCCCTGCAAAGAGGTCCATGTCCTAATCCTTACACTTGTGAATGTGCTACCTTACATGGCTAAAGAAACTTTTCAGATGTAATTGATTTAAGAATCTTGACATAGGGAGATTTTCCTGAATTATACGAGTAGATTGATCTAATGTAATCACAAGAATTGTAATAAGGAAAAGGCAGGAGGGTCAAAGTCAGAGAGACATTTAATATGTCACTAGCAGCAAAAATGGAAGAATGGGCCATGAACCAAAATGCAGGTAGCCTCTAGAAGCTGGAAAAAAGTGAGGAAATAGATTTTCCCCTATAGTCTCTGGAGGAAGTATAACACTGCCGTTATCTTTATTTTGATCCAGTAAAAACCATTTCATGAACTTCTGATCTCCAGGATTGAAAGGTAATAAATTTGTGTTGTTTTAAACTACTAAGTCTATGGTAATTTGTTATAACAGCAATAAGAAAAAATGCCCTATGATCCACTGATCTCTCTCCTAGGATAAATTCCAGTGAAATCTTCTTACTGTCCATGTAGTAATCTTTGACCCTATTCCTTCAAAAAGTAGAGCGTAATTTATCTCCTCTTCTGTGGGCTTTATTTAGTTGCTTACTTCCAGTAAAGAGAATATGGTATAAGTGATGATGTGTAACCTCTGAGACTATGTCATAAATGGCTTCCTCCTTGCTCTTTCTCTCTGGGATCATTAGAGAGGAAGCCAGCTGCCGTGTCACTAACACACTCAAGTAGCCCTGTGGAGAGGCTCATGGCAAGGAACTGAGGCCTGACAACAATCAGGACAAACAGACTATGTAAGTGATTTTGGAAGTGGATCCTTCAGTCTAGTCAAGTCTTCAGATGACTACAGCCCTGGCTGACAGACTGTAACATCATGAAAGATTCTGAGCAAGACCTCCCAACTAAGATATTCCTGAATTTCTGCCCCACAGAAACTCTAAAATAAGAAATATTTGTTGCTTAATTCACTAAGATTTGGGATAATTTGTTACATAAGAACATGTAAATACTCTATAAGGAGTCACATACAATGGCATACACCATGGCAGTGTTTGTGGTAAAAGAGATTTGGAAAGAACAATAGTGATAGATACTACAAAACATTATACAGGAGAGTCAGCACCACAAACTAGATGGACACAAAGTAAAACATCTTAAAAACATTACTGAGTTTAAAATAGTCAAAAATTATGTAAATTAAAAGTATAATTTTGGGTACATATCCCTATGTAGTGAAATCTGGGACTTGAAAAGATATTTGTACACCCATATTCAAAGCAGCATTATTCACAATAGCCAACAGGTGGAAGCAACTCAAGTGTCTGTCCACTGAGATGAACAAATAAACAAAATGCGGTATACACATACAATGGAATATTATTCAGCCTTAAAAAGGAAGGAAATTCTGACACATGCTAGAACACAGATGAACTGAAGACATTATGCTAAGTGAAATAAACCAGGCACAAAAAGGCAAATATTGCATATGATTCCTCTTACATGAGGCTCATAAGGAAGTCTATGAATTTGGCAAAGAATGCAGAATAGTGGTTGCCAGAAACTGCAGGGAGGCAAAAATACGGAGTTACTGTTAACAGGTACAGAGTTTTGGTTCAGGAAGTTAAAAAAGTTCTGGACAGGGATGGTGGTACATTCACAACAATATGAATGTACTTAATGGCATAGAAATATGTATTTTTTATGGTTAAGATGGTAAATATTATGTATTTATATTTTACCACAATAAAAAACTCATTAGCTCTAAAAAAAAAAAAAAAAAAAAATAGACACACAAAATGATGGCAAATATTTCACAAGAATTAATGCACATTTAAGAAAACATATGAATGCCCATAAGGGAAATGGGAGTATGGTATGGGAATAAAGAAAAGAAAGCTTGCCTGTATGGTCTGATTATGTCATAATTTGATTTACAAAAAATTTCTGAGAACATATCTATTGCATAACATGTGAGATGCCATCTACACCAAAACAAGAGCTGGTGTACCTTTTCTTCTAACAGTTGACTCTATAGAAACCAAGAACCACAGATTACTATCAAAACTAGATGTAGAAATCACTTCATCTAACCTCATTTTATATTCAAGACACTTAACACTTCCAAAGTAATCAACTTTTAAGAATTATCTTTGATTCCTAACAGATTTTATAAGGCACAGTGTTTCAAAGAGCTAACCACCACATTCCTCTAAATTAGAAGATATTTTAGATGATATAAACCTTTAAATATCATAGGAGTAGCCAAAGCAATCAGTGTTTAGCTAGCAAATAACATTTCACACAGTTCTAATGCAAGTTTCTTAGAGGTTAGCTTCTATGTGTTATTTGACTCTCCAGCACCTTTCATAGTTCTGGCATTCAGTAGGTACTCAAATATGTATTTTTTTCAAGTATAATTCATCTTTTCTACCTCATAACGCCTTATTCCATCTTGTGTGTGATGCATAAAAATTCCACCTTGTGTGTAAAGTAAAAAAAAAAAAAGAGGAAGACAGTCACAAAGAGTACATTTAACATAAAAAGATAAAAAGGCTGGTTAAATTATGTAAAATCAGTAACAGTGAAAAATAGAGAAAAATGATAAAAAAAATCTACAGAGCAATTAATGCATGAAAATATCAATAAAATAGCTTTGATTCAGTTTATAGCCACATTTATGACTATTTAACTTTTGATTCAGTTTTTTTGATTCACACTTACGATGATTTAACTTTTGAATTTCTTAATAGCTCGTTTCTGGTTATAACAATTAGCAATGAATAATTTCAAAGAAGGATAAAGCCAACAGTTTAGTCTTATATTACATAGTTCATACTATAAGGGGAAAGAAATCAACACTTATTTTAGTTCTTTATTTCTTAATTCTTAAAAAAACTCCTCAGACTAATGCTGTTCTATTTAGAAGTATGCATGTGATTAATATGATGATCTACAAAAGTATATTATAAATGTCATTATGAAAACTGCTGCCTCTCTGTTTCCTTAGCTATCTATCAGGTTTTACAAAGCATTCTTACATTGTAGTTAAAAACTCATAACCAAGTTAAGATTTCTTTTTCATTTGATGATATGTCAATAATTTATATTGCTTTTCAAATAATTTCTGTTATATACAATTTGTATGTTATGTAGTAAGAGACATTATAAAATAGTAATCACTTAGGATAAAATGGAGTTAGAAGATTTAAGTTCTTTACATCCTTATAAAATAAAAAACCTTGGATAAAATCACAACACACCTAATTAGGAGTACTTTGACATTTTAAATGAAAATAAGGCTACAATGAGCTGTTTAAATAGTAAAATGAGATAACATATAAAAATGAGAATCATAAACTCTCAAAGACTATTCTAAATGGGGTTCAAAGAACTGAATGGTATTAGCTATTAAATTTCATTTGGTATTTTAATGTGATATCTTTAATTTTAACTATAGTTTCCATCACATTTTAAAAAGAAATCTTAAGGACTATTAACCCTGATATCCATAATAAATAAGCAGAAATATTTTTTGAAAGATAGGATAAAATTGCTTTATCAATGAAAACTTTACAGTCTTATTAAGTCCAATTCCTTATTATCTCAAAAAAATTACTGAAACAAAATTACAGGTTCTCTGAAGACTTTCTATTACATAAACACTATTTAAGAGATACTGTCCTTGATCCTAGAGGGCTTTACAAAGCCACTGCCTCCTGTTCAGGGAGTAGGGAGGTGGGGCAGGCTGGCTACTATAAATACGCATAAAGATAATATATTTAAAGCCATATCAATCCAAAAACATGTTTTTAAAAACTGAAGGAAAGGAAAAAAAATACAATGAAAACACTTTACATCAAGAGTATATGAGTATTCACTAAACAGAAATACGTCTAAAAGAAAAGCCATGGTGCTTTAATTTAAAATATTTGCCTGTATACTTTATTCATGTTCTCTAAAAGTGACTAAAGAGTAATACAAAAGTACTTCATAAATATAGATCTTAAATATTAAGCCTATGAAAAATGTATCACTATAATTTTTCACAAATTTATATAATAAAGGGATTTACTCTTGGATAATCTAATTAATGACAGAAAGCTACACCAACAAAGGAAAAGATCCTGCTTCATATGGAATTTATTAAGATTTCCTATAAGATTTAGGTTAGCAAAGAATTTGAACATCTCTTTTGAGATGGACAATCAAAGTCTGATGTGTATCCTACTGTCAAAACATTCATAGCCTGGTATTTTTCCTACTTCATAAAAAACAAACAATTCTTCCTTTTATTCAGGCTGCAATTATTAACTATGGTTTCTTGTAAATGGACTTCTCCACCAGCACTGCTGCAAGGTTTCTTATTCCTCTGCAGTTATCTTTTCAGCCTAACGGAGGGAGAAAAGCACTGCTGCAGTCATCTGCAAAAGCCACTACCACTGCGCCTTATAACTAACAAAGACTCTGGTATCTTTTTTGCTACCCTGTTCACAGGGAGTTCACTTAGATGTTTTGCAAAAGCATACACTTCTGGTGCCCCAAATTTCACCAATCAACCAAAACCAACATTCAAGGTCTGCAGTATCTGCCTCCTCCTCTTCCTCTACTCCCAAGTAGCCCTTTCCACTAGGCTCACATCAGCCATCATCAGCAGCTTTGTATCCTCCCTCTTGGCTACCACTGCATGTGTCCCTGTGGCCAGGGAGGCAAAGAAGCCTTTCAATGGGCTAAAGCTTTTGCTATTCGCCATGAATATGCTCCATTCTTTGTTGTCCTCTACCCGTTTCCTTAGATACTGCTATTCCACTCTACTCTGTCAACAAGCATTATAAAAACAAAACCTCCTTCTAGATTCAAAAATAGCTCTTTTCTCACCAGATTCCCCCTAACACTCCTACCCTCCCCCCATCTTCCTCTTCTGTCAAAAACCCTGGATCAGAAGCACAGGAAATTCATCTCCTGTGCTGCAGTAGAGGAGGGGGGAGGACGGGAGCCGCCCCTGCCTCCACGCTTGGCATGTGGCAGTGGACCCTGTGCCAAGGAAAGGCCACCAGTTTCAGACAGCAGGAAGAGAAATCGTCTCCCCCTCCCTCCACAGCAAGCCCGGCCACCGTGGCTCCAGCACCTACCCCATTTCCGAGGCCAGCAGCACCTCCATTCCGTCTCCAGTGACACTGAAACGGGCTGCGCCAATATAGCCACATGTCGGTCACGTGTGCCTGCGCCCAGCCAATCCGTTGGTCCCCGACGGGAATGGGGAGAGCCCTGGTCCGCATCCAGCAGATTACACAGCTGCTTGACGCTCTGCTTCCCGACCCGCAGTCGGCACTCCGCTCTCCGCAGCAGGGCACAAGGCCCCGCCCTGCTGCACAAGCGGCAGAGCCCTAACCTTGCACAAGGCGCTTGTGGGTATGCCCTCGCGACCCTTACCCCCAGGCAACTCACCAAAACTTATGGAAGCTGACATGCGTAATAGGTTGGCGTGGGAGAGGTCCATAGGGCAGAAAGATTAGCGCGAGATGGTGGAGGTGGGTGGGTGAGTAATAAATTACATCTAAGTAATAAATTACACAAAAAGATTTACATGTTTGTAGCATAGAGGAAAAGAATGTATTGAATGTATTATAACAAATAATTTTACATTACAAATCACTAATTTGTTAAGGTAAATCACTAAAACTATGTTTGAATCAAAAATAGTAACCAGAAAAACTATGACAGCAATAACCATTATGGAGTTATTTGTCTGGGTTGATTCTTTGCTGCTGCCACTTATTAGCTTTGTAATTTTCGTCACTTAATGGCTCAGTGCTTCAATTTCCTCTATAAAATGGCAGAAGTATAGACTAGAGAGATTAGTATGTATGAAGCAGTATTTAGAGTAGTCCCTTACACAGTAAGTGCTGCTGGCTACTTCTAATCTGAAACTTAATTATTTTAATGCAAATCCTACATTTCATTTAAATTTAACCAAGTAAAGCTTAAATTATTAATTTTTATGAGTTAGGGGGACAAAATCCAAATTGCCAAAAATTTAAAGTAGATATAAATTCTGGTTTAAATGGGGCAGGAGGAACCCATTTCTATGATCTAGTTCAAATTTAAAAGGATACTTAACTTCAAGTCTTTAAACAAAATATATTTACTATAATCTTTTTAATTTTTTAAATTAATAGCATGAAAAGGAGCAAGCTATTAAACAGCTGTGGATGAAAAAAGGGCCACATACTAAACCTGACAAGCTCAGGGGAAGCCTGCATGGAAGTCTTACCAACTCAAGGACCAAAAGTAACCACATAGGATGGTCTGAACATAAAAATTCCTAACTAAAAGCGGGTCATGGTGTTAGTCACGTCCTAGGCCTGTAGCTTCCTTGTGAAAGAAAGTTCAATCTTTACCTTAAGTGAGCCTATTGTCTTTTTGCACCCAAGATACCTTTGAAAGGTCAGAGTAATCTTTTCCAGACCCCTCAAGGCACAAGCACAGGCTCCAGAGCAGGAGACCACAGAACCCCTCATGATTATCTTGTTCCCCTGCATACCATCTCTGTGTTGTAAATGTTAATTATTAACTATCCTATATCTACCAATGTAAAAGTAAGTGTGTCTCTATTTTGCCTTTTTATCCAATCTCAAAAATTTCTCAGCTTTGCTTTCTCCTGCCCCCTTAATCTACCATCAATGGATTTCATGTAACTCTCCTTAAGTCTCCTCCTTTTATTCTCATGTATAAAATAAACTGCAAAACTGCCATTCTCGGGAGCATTTTCTCAATCTGTTGAGATTTTGCTTCCTGGCAATTGTCAGTTTGGCTAAAATAAACTCATACAGATTCTCTATGGGTTTGGATATCTCTTGTGCCGACATTTACTTGATTGAGTCAGCAGGATCCCAAAGAAACCCACCCTGGACACCCTGCAGACCTGGACCCAGGTGCTAGGTACCAGCAGGGGCACACTGAGCCCTACCATTTCCCCACTTTGTATCTGGTGAACTTGGGTGAGTTTTTCTTGAAATTCTGTACCTCTCTATTTTAAAAAAGGAAGCCCTGACTTTATTTGAGCTGTTCTTAAAAAAAAAAAAAAAAAAAAAAAAAGAACACACCCTGGAGGTGGCACTAAAGGATAAGGAGTTGAGAAAATCCAGGCTAAGGATAAGGGTTGAGATAACTAAGGGACAGAAGGAAAAAAAATGGATGATTGGTTTTAAATTTTGGCTTTTCAACTGGAATTGCTTACTTAGAGTATGAAAAAAAACCTTTTGCTAGATAAATGACAGTCTGATCTCGGTCAGCTCCAAAAATAAGGGGCATTTCCAGATCACATTTCGGGTATTCTTAGGTGACCAGGAATCTATGTGGCGGTATCGAATGGTACCTTCAAGATGAGCAAGGCTCCATACAAAATTCCAATGAAACTATAATTAAATAATTGACTCGTGTGGGGATATGCACATAAAGGCTAGTTACCTAGTGCTCTGAGTTCTCACAGTTTTATCAGATAGCCATGGAGAGAAACCAAGATATATAAGAGGGTTGGAGCAACTCATGAGGTGACAGCCATTGGTGCTCAACTCATAGGGAGCATACTTCAACCCAGACAGTATCCCTAGAAATTTGTTCAGACTCTGCAGATCTCAAAAGCTAAAATAAACATGGGAAATCATGCCCCCAAAGACAACAAGCTCCCAACCTCTATTAATACTCTAGCAGATGTATACCTCATAGAAAGCCTTTACTTGCAAGTACTTAAAGAAATGGGAAGATTTAAGTAGAAGTCATATTAACTTAAGATGAGTAAAATGGAGCTCTTCTGATATCTAAATGAATTTTTTTGTGCACAGGATAGAAAAAGCCAGCTCTTAAATAAAACTGAATGAATGGGAAGCTACAATGGGCAAATTGAAGCCTCTGAAATGGAGCACAGAGAGAGACTTAAGAAAATTTTAGAGACTCTGCACTAAAGAAGACTGCTCAATGCCAATATCTCACTTTTCCCCCTTCTCCAACTGTCTTGCTGTTTGTTTTCTTTGTTGTCCAGATTTACTGTCTTTTCCTATCCCTGCTGCCTCATGGATAAAAAAAAAAGGGGGGTTCTATAGAAAGTAGGTGATCTGATTATAAATTCCTAACCGGGCAGGTCACGGTGATAATCATTCCCCAGACCTATAACTTCTTCAGTGAAAGTTTTAAGGCAGCCCTGTCCATAGTTCTTGAGCATCTAGGTTAACATACCTTTGAAATGCCAGAAGTAATAGCTCTGAAGAGGTATTCACCCTCAAGAGAGCACATAATCTTGTTAACTATTCTGTAATACAATTCCCACCTTGATTTCTCCCACCTCCATGTACCTTTCCTCCTTAACTTCAAATAAGAAGATGCTGCAAAACTGTTATTCTCTGGAGCATTTGAGATTTTGCCTTGCTCCCCCCTCCTCCCCCCGCCAGCATAGGTCAGCGTTTGGGCTCAAATAAACTCTTACAAAACTCTTTACAGATTTGGATATTACTTACGTCAACACAGCATATTTGGAGCAATTCCATTTTATTAAGAATTGTTTAAATTAGAAAACTAATAGACACAGCAAAATGCTCACAGTTATACACACAACAGATGTTCATAGTGGTTATCTTTGGATGGTGGGATTACAGAGTGATTTCTGCTTTTTCTTTGTGCTTTTGGATATTTTTTCTTTGTCTCTGATATATAGCAAATACTACCTATATTTGTTGAATGAACAAATGAACCAACCACATTATTACGAGTAATTAGAATTATATATTAAAAGTTTAAATATTTTTAGAAATGATTTCCCTTCATGTTTGAAATAAAAGAAACATGTGATTTGAGATAAAGGAAACATGTAAATCAATTTGGTTCTATCTTAAATATCCCTTTTGTCAAGATGACTTAGTTTTATAAAAGGCTTTCAAGACCCTCTTACTCAAAGAGTATGATTCATTGAACAGGACTTAATTATTTATAGCCATTGACTATTTGTGACAAATTCATTATAGATCATTTCTCATAAAGCCAAGAAAAAGTACACTTTCCTTTCTGAAAAGAAAATGTACCTTTCAAAACAAAGAATACATTGTAGAAGCTCCTAAAAATAACTTCTTAGTATCTAAGAAACAACTCTATTACTCTTGACTCAGACTATGAGTCAAGCTATTATTCAGTAAACTAGTGTGTAGCCAAAATATTTGTCTTGGTTTTTACTACATGTATTGTAGCAGTCAGTGATTCAAATGACAAAATTTTAAAGAAAACTATGACTGTTACATGTTCATTAATCACTGATTCAAATGTAAAAGCAAGCCAATCTAAAAACTTTACATTTTACAATGTTGCCAATTGAATTATTCATTAAGATTTTCAAACTCATTTTCTCAGGGATTCCACAAAAGTTTTATTTGAATTTTTAAAAATATATTAATCTATTTTAACCACTGTAATTAAAAATATTTACAATCAAAATGTATTGAGCCAAAATTGAACACAAAAATATATTATGTTAAGGCTGTTTTAAGATGGCACTGACAGACATGCCCCTGATTTCAATCATGTTCATTATAATCAACTTGACTGTTTTTAGTAAATGTTCATAAGCAAATGTATAAATATGAACATACAGTCTACCTTAAAAAAAAAACTTATGAACCATCTGCAGCTTAAAAAAATTAATGACTAAACAGGATTAACATTTTTATATAAACTTGTTTCGCCTATTTCAAGACTACTGATTTTAAAAACTGACAAGAATATAAGCAACACTATATTGACTAGTATAAAATGAGTTAAAATTAGTGCTCCTTTCACTTGTCTTAACTGATTCTTGTGCTTTATCAATATACTTGTCCCTTGATTTATGCAGTAATTTTTTTACATGAGTTTTCTTAATATGTGGTAAATATCTCCCTCTCCCCCATTATGTGGACTTTTTATATGTGGTTTCCATTTATGCAGTTTCATTTTATGCAGTTTTTCTTTTTTCATTTTCATTACTGGCGATTACCCTTTCTAAAAAATAGCTTAACTCAGCTATGTACAAATAACTAATGCTTACTAACACACAATTATTGATGATCTTCTCGTTCACTGGATGTCAAATAAAAAAGCATAGGTGACTACTGATGTTTTTCAGGATTGGTTTTACAAATGTTTTGCTGTGGAAGCTGAAAATTATATTAAAGAAAAATGTCTTACTTTTAAAATACTTTTACTTTTTTGATAATGTACCTGGTCATCCACAGAATTTAGGACATCCAAATATAAAAGTTGTATATTTGCCACCAAATACAACTTCCTTGATCCAATCTTTAGATCAAAGCATTATTTCCACCTTTAAGATAAATTATATTAATTTATATAATTTATATTAATATATAAATTATATTTATATTAATTTATATTAATATATATATAATTTATATTTTTAATAAACTTGAAGATAATGGATCACAGTTATAGAAGCCTGGAATCAACACACAATTTTAAGATGTATCAAGAATATTGCTTTAGCTTTGAGTGATATAAATCCATCAACTTTAAATGCTTGCTGGAAAGCAATATGGCCAGAAGTGGTTTTACCAGGGAATATGGTTCCAACAACTGAAGAGGGATTAACCGGCATTATTAATTTATTAAATAAATTTCAAGAAGTCTCTGACAATTTGAATGTAGATTATATTAATGAATTACTGGTTAATCACAAATTAAATAATAATGAATTAATTCTCTTAATATCTGAGCCCATCCTGCTGACAAATATGGCAGTGACCTTGAACCAGTTTTATTCACTGCAGAAAATATTTACAAAGCTCATCAATTGGCCACAAAACTGGAAACTGCAATTCTAGATATTGATCCAAAAATCCAATGAGCCTTAAAATTTTGAACAGATTTAAAAAAAATGTTGTAGTGAATATCAAAGAATTTAAGAAAACTTAGCAAACGATGGGGTTGGAAAGAGATCATCCAAAAAACATAAACATCAATAATGAAAATAAGAATGACATCAGAAACATGGCAGAGTGAGAGATGTTCTCAGATCTCTCCCACTGAAACAATAATAAGTGGAACAACTAAAACTCAACAAAAAACACCTAACCTGCGCACAAGCACGTCTGTGTGAGGGATCTGCGAATAAAAGCTACCACAGGTCAGACTGCAGGAGTCAGGCAGTAGACTGGGAGAAACAAAGAAGTTGCCTCTTGCAGCCAGAGCGCCCTGCAGGAGGGGGAGGGGAGAAGGTGTGGCAAGTTCCTTGAACAGTCCTGCCTGGGAGTGCTGTGAGCTCCACGCAGTGGCAGTGCCCAGGCATCAGGGCAGAAAGCAGAGAAGTGGGGATGGCAGAGAAGCAACAGTTGACAAATACCAGTGTGGCTGCAAAATGCGAGGCTGAGCCACAATCCCCATTCCCCAGCCTAGAGGGTACCTCCCCCTCTAGAGGATACCTCCCCCTATGTCCTCCATGAATGAACACTGCAGAGCCCCAGGGAAATCTGAGCAAATGCTACCAAAACTGTTGCTAACACTGACAGAGACTGAGACTGAGGGTAGCAAGCATGACTGAATATTTATGAGAAAAAAAAAAAGGCATTATTAAGACTTTATATAAAGCAGGGATCCAAAAAGCTTAGATGCCACCTACTGGAAACCAAAAGAAAAAAGTCTTCTTAGCAACAGGCTGAAGAGAGACCTTTATATAATAAATCTCCTTTCTGGGGGAAAAAAAAGAGCAGAATACACTTCCAATAATGCCCAGGTGGAGAAATACTCCATTAAACACATGAACAACCAAGGTGACAAGGCATCTCAGAAAGAAAGAGAAAAATCTCCAGAAAATATGCTTAAAGACAAACAAATATGCAACTTAAATGATAGAGAATTCAGATGGTTCTTCTGAAAAAACTTAAAGAGATCCAAAATAATTTATATCAACAATGACAGGAACTGAAAAAACAACTAGATTAGCAAAATGAGTTTTTTAGCAAGGAGACTGAAACCCTTAAAAGAACCAAACAGAACTTCTGGAGATGAAAAACACACTGAAAGAGATGATGAATGAAATAGCAAGCTTGGGAAATAGAGTTGGCCAAAAGGAGAAAAAGATCAGTGATATCAAAGACAGAAATCTAGACATAAATCAGAAGGAAGAAGAGAGAAATCAAAGAATGAAAATAAAAGAGAAATACAAGAACTAGCTGGTATCATCAGGAGAGGAAACATAAGAATAAGGACCATTCTCGAAGGGAAGGAAAAGAGCAGGGATTAGAAAGTATTTTCAGACAAATAGTTGATGAGAATTTCCCAAATATAAGGAATGAGCTGGAGCTTGGAATTCAAGAAGTTAACAGAACACCCAATTATCTCAACCCAAAAAGGCATTCTCCAAGACAATATTAAATTAAATGAATCAAAATCAATGACAAAGAAAGAATTCTCAGGGCAGCCGGGGAAAAGAAGACTGTAACCTATAAAGAAAAACCCACTAAGTCATCGTCGGACTTCTCAGCACAAACCTTACAAGCAAGAAACAAGTGGCATCAAATATTCAAACTATTAAGTGAAAGGAACTACCAGCCTAGAATAATGTATCCAGCTAAGCTCTCCTTTAGATATGAAGGAGAAGTAAAGACCTTTCTAGACATACAAAAATTGAGGGAATTCTCCATTACGAGTGAGAACTGAACTACAGGAAATACTGAAAAGAGTCAGCTCGCCTAAAACAAAATGACAAAAAAATACATAACTATGAGTAAGGTGACTAGCAGGCAAACATAAGCAGAGTGCAAACCTAATTAAGAACAGGGAATTATAAGCTTAAACAATAAGAGATTTGCTATAGCAAGATAGTAATGAACATTCAGTATGTATATATATAACCATTCTCTACATGTTTGTAATGGTAACCACATGCCAAAGATTCAGAACTGAAATATGTAACATAAAACTAGAAGGACCAGAAGGAAAATCCACAAAACCCAATTAAAATTAAAAACAAAACAAAACAAAACAAAACAAAACAAAGCAAAAACAAAAACCCAGAAACACAAGGACAAAGAAGCAATGGAAACACCAAGCTACCAGAAAGCAAAAGATAAAATGGCTATAGGGAAACCTCATATTTCAATAATCACCCTAAATGTAAATGGTGAACTCAGCAATAAAAAGGCGCAGAGTTGTATACTGGATCAAAAAACAAACCCTAGACCTTTTGAGCCACGCTCTTGATCAGGCCCACTTCCACTTCCAAAAGTGTACTTTCCTTTCTAATAAAACTTTTCTTTTCTACTGTAAAAAACAAACAAACAAAAAACCTAACCATATCCTGCCTCCAGAAGACACATCTTCAGTTCCAAAGACAAATATAGACTCAAAGCAAAAGAGTGGAAAATGATATTTCAAGCAAATGGCATTCAGAGAAAAGCAGGAGTAGTGGTACTAATATTGGATGAAATAGACTTCAAAATAAAAAATGTAAAGAAAGATACTGAGGGACAGTATGATAAAGAGAATCATGCACCAAAAAGATATAACATGTTTTATTATCTATGTTCCCAAACAAGGAGCCCCAAAAATATATAAAGCAATTACAGAACAAAAGGGAGAAACAGACCAAAACACTCTCATAGTAGGGGACCTAAATACTCTGCTGTTGGACATGGACAGATCATCCAAACAGAAAATCAATAAGGAAATAACATCCTTAAATGACACATTAGACCAAGAATACTATGAAAAAGTATATAACACCAGATTTAATAATCTAGAAGAAATGGACCAGTACTTAGACACAGCCTTCCTAGACTGAATCAAGAAGAACTGGAAAATCTAAATAGACCAATCAGCAGTATGGAAATTGAAATAATCATCAAAAACCTACCAAAAAGTAAAAGTCCAGGACCAGAAGGCTTCACCAGTGAATTCTACCAAAAATTCAAAGGATTAATATCATTCTCGTCAAACTCTTCCCAAAAGTCGAAGAGGAAGTAATACTTCCCAACTCATTTTATGAGGCCAGTATTACCCTGATACCAAAACCTGGTAAAGATAACAACAAAAGAATCAATGTCTCTCATGGACATCAATGCAAAAATTCTAAATAAGATACTAGCGAACCAAATACAGCAACATATTAAAAATATTATATACCATGATCAAGTGGGCTTCATCCCAGGGGCATAAGGATGGTTTAATATATGCAAATCAATTAATGTGACACACCATATAAACAAATTAAAATATAAGAATATGATCACATCAACAGATGCAGAAAAAAACCTTTGACAAGATACAGCATCCATTTATGATGAAAACACATAAAAAATCAGTATAGAAGGAAAGTACCTTAACATAATTAAGGCCATATATGACAAACCCTCAGCCAACATAATTTTGAATGGTGAAAAACTAAAAACCTTTCCTCTAGGATCAGGAACAAGACAAGGCAGTTCACTATCACCACTGTTATTCAACATAGCACTGGAGGTCCTAGGAAGTGCAATCAGGTAAAAGAAAGATATATAAGGCATCCAAATAGGAAATGAAGTCAAACTGTCACTATCTGTGGAAGACATGATTCTCTATATAGAAAACCCTAAAGACTCCACAAGAATGCTGCTACAAACAATAAGCAAATAGAGTTAAGTTTCTGGATACAAAATCAATGTTCAAAAATCTGTAGTGTTCCTATACTCTAATTATAAATTGCCAAAAATAAAAGAGAAATGGTAAAAATTTTTCCTTTTGCACTTGTAACAAAAAAAAAAAAAATACCCAGGAACAAATTTAATGAAGCATTTAAAGGACCTATACACTGAAAACTATAAGATATTAAAATAAATTGAAGACACAAAGACATGGAAAGATATTCCATGTTCATGGATTGGAAGAATCACATAGTTAAAATGACCTTACTACCTAAAATATTATACAGATTTAATGCAATCCTCATCAAAATTCTGTCAGCATTTTTTAAAGAAATAGAACAAAAAAACCATCAGACTTGTGTGGAAGCACAAAAGACTCCAAATTGCCAAAGCCATCCTGAGAAAAAAGGAGACTGGAGGCATCACTCTGCCCGACTTCAAATTATACTACCAAGTGGCATGATATTGGCAGAAAAACAGACACATAGACCAGTGGAATAGAACTGAGAGTCCAGAAGTAAACCCATGTTTATATGGGCAAATAATTTTTGACAAAAGAGCCAAAAATATATAGTGGAGAAAGGAAAGACTCTTCAATAAAAGGTGCTGGGAAAACTGAAAAGCCACATGCAAAAGGATGAAACTAGACTGTTGTCTATCACCGCACACCAAAATTAACTCAAAATGGATTAAGGTCCTGAATATATGACCTGAAACATAAATTGTATAGAAGAAATCATAGGAACTAAACTCATGGACTTCAGACTTAAAGAGGATTTTATGAATTTGACCTCAAAGGCAAGGGAAGTAAAAGAAAAAAAAAAAAAAATGAATGGGACTACACCAAACTAAAAAGCTTCTGCACAACAGAAGAAACTGTCAGCAAGGTAAAGAGAGAACCATCTGAATGGGAAAATATATTTGCAAGCAATACCTCTGATGAGAGCCTAATACCCAAAATATACAAAGAACTCACAGAACTCAATAATGACAAAAAAAAAACAAACAATCCAATTAAAAACTGGGCAAAGGACCTTAACAGATATACTTCTCCCAAGAAGACATACAAATGGCCCACAAACATATGAAAAGGTGCTCATCATGGATAGCTATTAGGGAAATGCAAATCTCACAATGAGATACCATCTCCACCTGCTGGAATAGCTATTATCAACAAGACAAGTAATAATAGTATTGGAGAGGATGTTGAGAAAAAGGAACCCTCATACACTGCTGATGAGACTGCAAATTGGTATAGCTGCTATGAAAAACGGTATGGAGATTCCTGAATAAAATAAGAATTGATCTACCAAACAATCCAGCAATCCCTCTACTGGGTATTTACTGCAAAAGACTTGAAAACGAATATCTGAAAAGATAATTGCACACCGAATAATGCACCAACAGCATTATTCTTGGTAGCCAGGACATGGAAGCAACCGAAGTGTCCTATGATAGATGACTGGCTAAAGAAGCTGTGGTGTGTGTGTGTGTGTATATATATATACACACATACATACATACACACACACACACACACAATGGAATATTACTCAGCCATAAGAAGAGATGAAATACTGCCATTTGCGAGAATATGGATGGACCTTGAGATAATCATGCTAAATGAAACAAGTCAGACAGAAAAAGTTGAAAACCACATGGTACCACTTAGACGTGGAATATAAACCTAAAAGTACCAAATGAACGGGAGATTCATGGACATGGACAATAAACTAGTGGTTACCAGAAGGTAGGGGGAAAACGGGTAGATGGGGTAAAAGGGTTCAAAAATGTGGTGACAGAAAGATATCTAACTATGGGTTGTGAACACACAATGCAATATATATATGAATGCCTTACCGTTGAATTGTACATATGAAACTTATTGGATTTTGTTAACCAATGCCATCATAATAATAAATAAATAAATAGATAGATAGATAGATAATGAAACCAAAGTAGTATGTCCAAATATTTTGAGTTTTGAAGATAGTGCCAATTAAAAAGACTGATTGCTTTAGATTATAATTATAGCACAGACACCAACAGGAAATCAAATTTATTGTTTTTTCTGAATTTTCATTAGCATTTTTTTGTGAAAATATGTGAAATTAACATTTTTATGACTTATAATTGCCTATTTCTTTAAAATATTTTTTCATATTGATGGACTCTTTTTATGTGGTTTTCTTCTACATTAAAAAACAAAAACAAAAACGCGTAGAATGGAAAAATCTGCGTAAATTGAGGGACCGTGTGTACTTCACCGAAGACCTCAGATATTGTAGAATAGATTTATGCGTACAAAGAGAGCACCAAAAGTTTTTTCCTTTAAAAATAATCATACATTGAAAAAACGTAAGCTAATGTAAATCTAAGTTTTCCAGGAGCTAAATCATTAGATAAAAAAAAAGCTCAGATTCATTTAGAAACCTTATAGTTTTTAGATTTATACTAGGTTATGATATAATGAAAAAACATAAGAGAATAAAATGAGTCAGATTTTAAGGCTAACCTGGTTATGAAGACCAATTCTCCCACTTTTTCTAGGTTTCTCATGGGACATAGGAAAGGGCTGTAATGTTGCAGTGGCAATGGGATTTTTAGTTAAGTATAAACTAAGTGGGAGATATAGTCAAGTCTTCTACAAGCCAGACTTACTTGTGTGTTGTGTTACCTCCAGGGACAAAAGTTTCTCATAAGAAATACTTCTAACACCAATAATAGAATTTTAATTAGTTTTTCTCCTCTCTAATCAGCAAATATCAAAATAGTCTTTTACACCCCTGCTCAAGAACATTCATGGCTTTCCACTGCTGGACAGTGAAATTGTTTACAGTTTAATTACAGAGTGCCTTGAATGGCAAGTTGATTAGTCTTCCTACACTAAAAGGTGTCTTACTTGTATTAAGTTTCCTATGGGTGCCATAACAAATTACCACAAATTTAGTGGCTTAAAACAACAAAATTTGTTATCTTACAGTTTTGTACTTCAGAAGTCCAAAACAGGTTTCACCAAGCTAAAATCAAAGTACCTATAAGGCTACACTCCTGTCTGGAGGCTCTAATGAAAAATGTTTTCTTGCCCTTTCCAATTTCTAGATACCAACCACATTCCTAGGTTAAAAGCCTCTTCCCTCCAACTTTAAAGCTGGCAAGGGTGAAGTGAGTCCTCAATTTGCAGCACTCTGACCTTGCTTATATCATTATCTCATTCTTTGACTCTCATTCTTTTGCTTCCCTCTTCCATTTATAAGGACTCATTTTAAAGAAGCTTACATTGGCCCACCTCCATAATCTAGGATAATCTCTCTATTTTCAGGCCACTTCATTAGCAACTTTAATTCTCCTTTGTTACATAACCTAACACATTCACAGGTTCTGAGGTTTACAAAATGGACACCATTGGGGATCTATTATTCTGCCTACCACACTATAGTTTTATCTTCAACAACTTCAGAACTTGCATCCTAATAATAATCCAGTCAAACGAAACAATTAGCCATTTCTAATATTTACCTTAAATGTAGAGCTTTCTGCCTGTACTCTGTGATCCTAAAGCAAATTAAACCCGAAACATCACTGGAGGCAAAAATGACAAAACTAAATTGTACTCTGGGTACATTATGAGAAGGCAGGGTTCTTTGGAAAAGAAAAGAATGCTGGGGAAATAGAATGCAGCAGGAAAAGAGGAGGACCGAATATGAGATGTACTGAGGAGCTGGCCAGGGCTCTTGAGGACAGGACACTGCGGATGTCACTCATTTATACAGTTACCAGGAGTAAGAGTTGACTCAGTGGCACATAACACACACACTAATGTGATAGAGTAGAAGGCTCCAGTATGTGGAAAGTGAAGACTTATCTTTAAAGTTCTGAATCTTTCATTTTGTAGCTCTATGAGTCCAGATAGGTCACTTAACAATTCTAAGACTTGGCTACTCTTTCATGTGTAAAATAACTGTTTGGCCTATTTTATAGTTGTTGTAAGGATCAAAGCTGTCACCATGAACAAACTTATTAAAAGTAAAGGATTATTAATTGCTCTACTGGTCCAAAACAAGGTTCAGTTTAAACATACATTTCTATGAAGTAATCTACCATCCCACCTAGAATCAACTCTCCCTCTTCTTCCCTCCATTGTTCCCTCTTTTATGGCACAAACACATTTTGTACCTCTCTATATACATCTCCTTCCTCATTTTTGACTATAAAAATACTGAAGGAAGAATTACACCTGACTTTAAATAGACGTTTATTAAATATTAGCTCAAGGGATTACTTAAAATGAATCACCAAAGGGTAGCCAATACAGATGCCCTCATGATTAAGAGTAGAGCAAATGCTGAATAATGAATACTATAGCAAAATATCACTTTCTACAGAGGAAATGTAATGCTTTAAATAAAAACCCTGAGTCCTGTATGTGAAAAAAAAAAATGCAATGCAGCCTTAAGACTAAGTGCCTGAGGTTAGGTAGCTGCACATAGAATCACATTATGAGCTTGAAGAGTATCTATCATCTATCTATCCATCCATCTATCTATCTATCTATCTATCTATCTATCTATCTATCTATCTATCTATCTATCTACCTATCTATCGCCTACAGCACCTGGTATTCCTAGGTGGTCTCCCATCCAAGTACTAACCAGGCCCGACCCTGGTTAGCTTACAAGATTAGCTGTGATCAGGCACATTCAGGTTGAGGGTTTTTAAAAGACCATTAAGTTAGAATCTCTGAGAATGAAGCCCAGGCATTGGTATGTGCTGCCAGGATTTAGAAGCACCAACCATCATTCTACTTATACACAATACACAATGGGGAAAGGACAGTCTTTTCAATAAATGGTATTGGAAAAACTAGACAGCCACATACAAATGAACAAAATTGAAACCCTATCTTATACCATGCATGAAAATCAACTCAAAAGATTAAAGATCTAAATTTAAAACCTGAAACCGTAAAACTCCCAGAAGAAAACGGGAGGCTCCTTGACATCGATCTTGGCAATTTTTTGGATTTGACACCAAAATAAAAGGCAACAAAAGTAAAAATAAACAAGTGAAACTACACAAACCAAAAAACTTCTGCATAGCAAAAGAAACCATCGACAAAATGAAAAGGCAACCTACTGAATGGGAGAAAACACTTGCAAATCATATCTGCTAAGGAAGTCAATATAGCCAAAACATATAAAGAGCTCACACAACTCAATAGCAAAAAGAAAATAAAACAAAACCAAACAATTAAAAAATGGACAGAAGAACTGAATAGACATATTTTCTCAAAGATACCTAAATGACCAACAGGTACATGAAAAGGTGCTTAAAACACTAATATTCAGTAGGAAAATGCAAATCAAAATCGCAATGAGATATCACCTCACACCTGTTAGAATGTCTGTCATCAAAAAGACAAGAGATAACAAGTGTTGGAGACAATGAGGTAAAACGGGAACCCTTGTGCCCTATTAGAGGGGATGTAAACTGGTGTAGCCACTATGGAAAACAGTATGAAGGTTCCTCAAGAAATTAAAAATAAAACTATATGATCCAACAATCCCATTTCTGGGTATATATTTCCAAAGGAAATGAAAACAGAATATGGAAGAGATATTTGACTTCCATGTTCATTGCATCATTATTCATAATAATTATTATTCATAATAATTATTCATGAGAAAAAGGAAATCCTGTCATTAGCGATAACATGGATGGATCTTGAGGGTATTATACCAAGTGAAACAAGCCAGACAAAGACAAATACTGTATGGTGTCACTGATATATGTGGAATCTAAATAAAAAGTAAACTTGCAGAAACAAAATAAGTCATAGAAGATAACTATATGATATATTATGTTATATAATTCATATAATATAAACTGGAAATGCAGAACATTGTATGTTTACTATGATATTGACTAGCTTGCTTTTTTAAAGTAAATTATATATGTGCACAGAGAAGACCAGAACAAAATAACCAAAACACTGTGTGTCTTCCCTCAGTGTGAGATTATAAAAATTTAACCTATTTCTGAGTTTTAGAAAATTTTTACAACCTAACACATATTTCTGCATTTTTTTTTCAAAAGTTAAGTACTTCTAAATTGGACACAATTCAAAATCCCAGCCTTTGAAGGAGAGAAAATAACATTTATTTCTCATCTAACCTTTGGCCAACAGCAAATTCAAATTTTGTGGGAGCTAGACGCATATATAAATTGTAGAGGAGTCTTCCTTAAGGAAAATACAAATTAAATTAAAATTTATAGGGCTGCAGCGAAAGGGCCTAGGAATGGCCCATGCAGTTAAGTGCATTAAATAAACTTCCTTAGTTTCATGATAAACCTCCTAAACCAGCAGAAGACATTATGTTAGGCAAATATATGAAATCTCATTTAACCCTAATTAAGACTTTTGTAGAGATAAAATAAATAAAAATTACTATTCACACACACAGAGAACTGAGGCTCAAAGAAATTCAAAAACCTATCTAGTCCACACAACAGTGAAGTGGTAGTCTGACTCCTAAGCCAATGTTAATCAAACTGCCTCACCTTCCTGGTCTCATGAGCACTTTTCTATACTAAGTTAGATCTAAGTATGTTATCTCCCAGTGCAGCATCTCTATTTCTTCAGAGACTCACGCTTCAAGAAGTTACTTGTTCATTTATCACCTGGATGATTACTGCTGCACCTGGCTCTGTCACAGTAGATGCTCTATAAACAGTTATTGAATGAATGCATTTTTAATAATCGGAATATGTGAAAACAAGAAAACAGCTTTGAAAATGTCTACTTGAATCCACAATAAATACTCTTTACCCATGAATTTTTATCAGGGAATAACCACAGATTTTTCTGAAACATATCTAGAACAAAATTTCTTTAAATGTAGGAGACATTTTTATGTTAATTTAGTTAAATAGTTAAAGAGAAAGTTTGCGGTTGTGGCAAATAAAAGGTATTGCCTGGTAGTGGGCATTATCAGTAAAGGCAAAAGAAGTCAGAAAAAGTGTGAATGACTCAATAATGGCTACTCTGTCTGAGTTAATTCTGCTTTACTGCCCTTGTATAATGTTAAAAATGTTAAATATGTATTAGGTTAAATATGCTTAGTGTTACTCTAGTGAATATGCTACATCACAGTAAAAAGGACTTGGCAGATGTAATTACAATTATTAATTAGCAGACTTTACAATAGGGAGATTATCCTGGGTAGGCCCACTGTAATAAAAGGAACCCTTAAAAGCTTCAAACCATTCACCGGTTTCCTAATGAAATTAGAATAAATTTCCTTACCTTGGTTTACAAGATTCTGCATAACATAGCTCCTGCTGCCACTCTCACTCTTTTCCCCTGCCTTCCCCTCTTTTCCCTCTTTTTTATGTCTATGCATAGCCTTTCCTTCAGCCTCAAGAACTGCTCCAAATCTTCAAATGACTGCTTCATCATATCATTCATATCTTAGTATACATGTCACATCTTCAAAAAGACTGCCCATGATCACTTTATCAACATTGATACCATCCTTAAACTTCCTATCACATAATGCTTGTTTTGTCCTAGAATTATTTAAGATCTGAAAGGCTCTATGTTTCTACCTAATTTGCTTTGTCCCTCATCACTGTTTCCGAAACGGGAATATAAATTCTACGAGAACAGGAACCTAGATTCTTGTGCAGTGCTACTTCCTTCATACCTGGCACAGTGCTTGCTGCACAGTAAACATTCAGTACGTCTTGCTGAATAGGTCCTCTAGTAGATTGTAACAAAAGTTTTAATACAAAGAAACGTTTGTCAAAAGATGCGAGATTAGATCATTTCCAGATAGGTAATCAAGAAAGATATCAGAGAGAAAGTAGGAACAGAGCTAGCCTTGAAAGATGTTTAGAAATTTTTCAGGGCAAGAAAGATGTTTAGAAATTTTTCAGGGCAGAGATTTCCACCTTGCCTGTTAGGCTAAAAAATTTAGACTTCGTCTTATACATAACGAAAACCAAAGCTGTCTCCAATAAGGAACGGTATTCTATTAGAGCAAGATCAGCAAAAATTAGTAGAACTAGTGTCTAGTTTCTACTTGAGGAGAAATAATTAGAAATCATATGCATACTACTAATAATTTATAGTTAAATTTAATGGTCAAAGACTTTTTCAAATGGAAAATATGATGGCAGAAAAAACACTTAAGTTTTATATTCCACCAGGAATTTAATTTTGTTTTTTTTTTGGCGTTACTTTGGTCATTTTGACAACAGTTACTTATTAATTTTATGTTATTAACAAAAAAAACAAAATCACCTTTGGTGACCATTTTACTCAATTAATAAAATATTCAAATATTTGTGTACAAATGAAGGAAAAATTTTTTTCTAAATTCTTAACATGCCCTAATCTGATAAAGTTCCAGTTTTAGGACAGTCAATGTTTTAAACTATTGAATGGGGGTGGAGGCGGGGGTAAAATCTGATCAATTTTTAAAAACTAAAGGTTTAAAACAAGATTTTATGCTTCCCTATTGTTTTTTTCAAAGTATGTTTTGTTAATGTTTTAAATTTTGATCTCTACTGAAAACCTAGAATAGCAATAAAATTGTTACCAAAGGTACAATTTGCAGTACAAACTTATATGACCTATTCATAAAAGTGACATTTTAACACTAAAGAGCTCAGTGACATAGTCACCAAAACAGCACCAAGCGTTTATGGTGTCATTGTGAATTTAAGAGGAGCACAAACAATGAGTTTTTTAAAAAATGTCTTCCTCCTAGGAAAAGATTAAAAATTACCATCACTTCACATTTAAAATATCACAAAATTCCTAGATTAGTTAATGAATCATTTATCAAATTATAACACACAAATTAGCCCTTGAAATACATTGAAATACATTGGAACTGATGAGGAAAAACCTAATTTTAATTGATGTCAAAAACAGAATTTGGAGTACATGAAAGAATAAATATATGACCAAATAATGGCAGTTACTTTATTTACTTTATTTGGTTTTAAGGAAACCAAATCCTTGGGTCAAAACTTTTATTCTTATACCAACATCCACAAATTCTTACCTTGGATGTGAAAATAATAACTTTTCCAACACTTTATATACCAATTGCAGGTAATATTGTCTAATTTTATACAACTTTCTTTTTAAATGTCTTCTCTCTCTCTTGCTTTATGCTTAATTTTAAACATATAGGCAAAGTACAGACTATAAAAATATTTCACTTCTGCATATCTGAAAATAAATGTTTGCTATTATAGGCTAAATAATCCAAACTTACTATAGGTAAAAGAAAAAAAAATCTACCTACCTTTACTAGACTGTCAATCAAATCAGAAACTTCTGGGTCAACTTAGACCACCCCCAATAGTACCCAATATATAGATTCATTTTAAGAATTAGGAGAGTCATCTAATAAGAATTCAAAATGAATACTTAATAGTTTATGTTCTAAGAGGGAAGAAAGGAAAATCAAAGCAAACTAATAAATGTAATTCCTTCTTTCAATACTGATTGTTTTTAAAACTAAAACTTCATATTTACTTTGTAAGACTTTTAAAACTCTCTTTGCCGAGTACTCCAAGCTTGGGTAGAATTATTTAAAGTGTCACAGCTTTTAAAGAAGCAAAAAGTAAGATTTCTTAAGAACTGGACTAAATTTCATTTCACATTCAAATACTTTAACAGACACCAGCAATCAATAAGTATCTTGATTCCAAACCAGTCTACACCTGTAATAGTCTATAATAAAATAAGAAAAAGGCATTTTCATAATCTTTTCCCAAAGAAAGTCTGATATTTACCTCAGACAAAATAGATCTGATCAATGAAACACTTGGGAATTTCATAGGAGAGCAATCTTTTTGATACTTGCTCTTTTACAAAGAGAACACAATATTTTTTTTTTTTAGTCTCCTATGTAGCGATAAGACAACTTGGCTGAACATATCAACAATTTATTATATACAAACAGTCTATATAAAATCTTATTTGACTGAGAGCTAGGAAGGTTGATTTCCCCACCTCCCACCACTTCTAAAATAGGGTTTTGTTGGTCTACGGACATGCCACCCTGAACAAGCCCAATGTCTGATCTCGGAAGCTAAGCAGGGTCAGGCCTGGTTAGTACTTGGATGGGAGACCCACCCAGGAAGACCAGGCACTGTAGGCAGAAATAAATAAATAAATTAGTGTTTTGTCTAACACTATTCTGGTATTAAGAACATTATGCTGCTGGAAATGTTTTTTTTTTTTTGAAATTCTTCATAACTTAACAGTGATTTCTTCTGAAGAGTAGTAGAATTGTCACTTTTTTTAGTTTTTAAATTTTTAACAGCATTCTGTACTACTTTTACATTAACAACAACAATAAACAGCACTAAGCCATGCTTAACAAAAAAGTATATATATTGCCAGCTTCTAGAAAGATCCTTCAAGATTAGTATTTTCCATCTTTCATTGCTTTCAACAGGTAACAAAATAAAAGTTCAAGCTCATTAACACTATATGTAAGGTCTTCTGTGATCTGACCCCTTCACACCTCTCCAACTTTACCCATAGCCACCCAACTACTCCAGTTATACTCTAGCCACTTAGACTCCTGTGCACTCAACATCAACCTATTGTACTATTTTGTCTCCTGGAAGGTTCTCATCCCTACTTTTTCACCTAGCTAAAGCTGACCCATTTTTTAGGACTTAGTTTAGATGACATTTCCTTAAAGCCTATGTCCTCTTGCCAAAGAATTAGATCCCCTCTATCATAATATGCTTCCAGAGGTCCCTACCTTACCAGCTATCTCATTTACCACACACTTGGGATTACTTACTTAGTGATCTTTCTCACTAAGCTCCTTGAAGACAAAACTCTTATCTTGTATATCATTATTGTTTCTCTACACCCAATATTCTGCCTGACCCAAAGTAGTTACTCAAATATTTGTGGAATTATGAACAAACTATCTCTCGTATGTCCAGATCCAATTCTATGAAACTATCTCTAATTATCCCAAGTACTCAGATTCTTTTCTGTCTACGTTCATGTAGTACTTAAATCAAATCAATTATCAACTCAATTTAGATTTACTTCTCCCCACAGACTGTGAGCTTTGTCTTAATTATACATGCACTGTCCTAGGTATCTAGTAGAAATTAAGTATTTGTTGAGTGAATGAAGTGAATATTCCTTGAAAAGTACAAGTGGAAAAAAAATCAAGCATAGGATACCCTGCCCATTTCTTATTTATTTCTCCATCTTTACGAAAAGACAACCAAGCTCTAAAAGCATTTTGTGCTTTTTTTAGGATTAGGGATAGGGAGCCATTAAAAGTACTAAACAATTTCTCAGCCAGCTCGCTGACTTCCTGAAACTCTGCTACTCTCTTTTTCATCCAAATTCTATTCTCACTTCTAACAATTACCCCCTTGACTCCACAAAACTAGAGCCTTACCAGCAGTTTAGAAGCAGGGAAGTCCCACTTTAATAGGCTGGTAATGATCAGGAGAGAAACTCTTATGCCAGGACAATGAGGACAGATTAAATATTTTTGACATCCCAAACTGAAAAACTGAATACATTTTCCTCTAGATATAGTGTTACTCAATGTTATAAATAGTAGTTATGGGAGTTATAACTGCTTACGGATTAAACAGTATGGGGGCAAGGCTGGGGACATAATTAATACAGTCAATACTATTCCTAAGGGACCACCACCAGATGTCTGGATTTTTGAACTACTATATACTCTTCTCTTTATATTTCCCCCTCCTACAAAAGAAAATCTGAATTTCATAACAGGTTTGACATAAAGTTTAACATGTTTAATATAATGACATATAAATTTATGTAACTCACATAATGAAACAATACACTTTAATATTACTGTACTAAAATACAAGAGTGTGTACCAATAAATCAATACACCAACTCTCCTATAACTTCAAGCTCTTCAATGAATAGCCTCTCTACCTATTTATCTTAGCTGAAATATGATGACACTACTTTCTTTGCAACTTTCTCAAGGGGAGATTTTCCCCACTCATATCCCTGTACTTTAGGCCAGATAGGAATGGTGGGATGTTGAAGGAATCAGGGTAAGGGAAGGATGCACTCCTTGCATCCAATTACCATTTCCAAATCATTTTTCCTACTTCTTTAAACACCCAAGCTCTTTCAGACACACTTTTGTATTCAGTTTGCAACTACTATTGTTCCCAGCACCCTTCTCCAGTCTTACCCCAGTCATCCCTCTCAGTGACTTCAAAGTCAGTGGATTACTCATCTATTATCCTGGATTGTTTGTTTCTGAACTTCTTCACCTCCAATTACTCACTCCCATGATCACACTGAGGGCCTTGTCATCATCAATAACTGCACCAACTCCAAAATCGTAAAAAAAAAAAAAAAAAAAAAAAACAACCTCAATTACCAAAGTTCCAGTCTCTGAGGCATACCTCCTTTCCCTCTAGTTAGCTCTACTATCCCCAAATGCAATATTCTTTTACTTCACTCAGTTCTTCAGTCTCATTATTTTTCACTATCCATTACTTTCACCTTTATTTTCCTCCTGACACCCAACAACCACCACTCCCATTCAATAACTCGAACCTTTAATTTCTCTCTCCTATTACTTTTACCTAGTAAAACCTCAACTCCAGTTGAACTGAACTATTCCACTTTTGAATGCCTGCATCAGAGCTGCTTATTCAGAAAGGGTGGGTGGGGGGGCGGCGGAGTGGTAGTGGTGTGGGAGTCAGATAATAGGACTAGCTGGTTTCACTAGAAATTAACAACAATAAACGTGAAAAGATATTTAACACTGCCTGGCAGGATTACTATCTTTCCTAGAAAGTCCTCTTTCTCAATCTCCAAGTTAACTTCTTTATACAATTTTTCTCTCTTCAAACTTGTAACACACCTATTTTCTTACCTATAACACTCTCAGTTGAACACCTACTTCATTCCATTAGAGAAAAATTCCCACATTTCCCTACCAAGCCTACACTGCTTCCCTCCTATTAAAATAGAAAAAGCACCCCTGTTCCTCACTTGGGTAATGGATTCCAACTACTCTTGCCTTTTCAAGAAGTTACCTTTGATTAGCCCCCATATAACCAATTTCTTCTTTTCTAATGGATTATTTTCATGAACACACAAATGAGTTCCAGTATCACTCACTTTTACAGATCCCACTCCCCCATACACATACACACTAGATATGACCTCATTTCTCTGTTCCACTCACAGCAAAACTACTTTATCTAGTGGCCTTCATTTCCTGTCTCTATTTTCTCACCTCTAATTCATTCTTTAACCCATCCTAATCCTAAACAATTTCTTGAAGCTTAAGTGTCAAGGTCACCAATGACCATCATGTGACCAAATTCCATTGCCCTTATCTTAATACAACAACCTCTTCAGTAATATTAGAAAAAGCTGATCAGTCTCTTCTACCTGAAATAGCAATATTCTCTTAGCCTCCATGACATATTCTCCTTGATGTCCTCCTTCCTCTAACAACCTTCAATGGGTTCTGCCTCTTTGCTAGTCTTCTGAAAGATGGAGTGCCTCAGGGCTTTTTCTAGGACTGCATTCTCTAACGTTTTCTCACCTAATCATAAGGCTTTAAACATCATCTATATGATGCTAAATCTCAAATTTATATCTGCATCCTAAACTCCTCCTCTATCTACCTGATATTTCATTTGGATGTTTGAGACATTTAAAACTAAACAGACACTTGATCCATATATCTCCTGGTCCACTCCTTACTAGACTTAAATCTTTCAAATTCTTACTCCTCTAAAGAGCATCCTCTAACAAAACATTCAGGCAATTTTCCCCTCAGCTTCATCATATAGTGGCAGCTTTATTCTTCTATACTATTCCAGCAGCATAAACATGCCAGCACCTTAAAAATTTGTTTATAGTCAGAATTCATTATTTTATAAATAAAAGATACCCATATCCACTTGGATTTCTGAATGACATCTGGACTCAGAAGCTAGGTTAAAGTAGTAGTAACATCTACAGACGAGGTAGCCAAGATTTTATCAACATGTTAAAACCAGAGGATTTATTCTACAATTTCTAAGAGGAAGCTACATTCCCAGTTTATGTGAGTTTTCTTCTCATCAGATATCAAACATAATAAAAATAAATCACTGAAAAAAGCTTGGCAATCAAACAAGCATTTTCCTGAGTAGTGCATAAGTAATAGAAAGGTATGTAGCATTCTGAAAGCCTTAGGCTTCTTTTGCATAAATTCATCTTGAGATCACCATAAACACCAAATATAAGACTACTGATCCAATCTTTATTTAAATTGGGGAAGGGAGGGGCATAGTTGGGGAGGTACTGTAACCAACTTCCAAGAAAATCCCCAATGATTTTTAAATTCTGGTATTCCAGCCTTTGTTTAATGCTCTCCCATGCTTAATAGAGCTGACCTGCATGACCAATAAGATATTGCAGAAGTGTGTGTCTTCCAAGGCTAGGTCACAAAGACACTGCAGTCTCCTGGATTGCTCACTCTGGAGCCAGTTGCCATTGTTGTGAGGATATTTAAGTCACCCTTTGGAAAGGCCAATATGGAGCCCAGACCAGAATCAACTTGCCAGCTAAATGAGTGAGTGACCCTGGAAGCAGATCCTCTAGCCCCAGTCAAGTCAATAACTGTTGCTCAAGTAGACAGAGAATAAACAAAATATACAGATTCTTTTGCCTTATTGTAATCCACAATGAAAATTCCTCAGAACCACCTTCTTGTTTGGCTGGTAAATGAGTAAACCTAGCCAGATTTTTCCAAATTACTTTTAATCTTAGGACCACTTTTGTTAAACTATAAACGAGTAGGATTTCCACCTTGATGTATCGCGTAATCAGATATTAGCAGAAAACTGTTTATCCTCTTCCAGTATCTGATTTTTATTTTTGAAGTAAAAAACTGTCCTGAAGCTTGATTAAGAGTTATAATAATGATTTTAAATTCTTAAGTATGTCATATTCCACAATACTAATTTTCTTATGGAAACACAAATTAGACCTACCATAATAGTATATGTATTTGCCCTCCTAAAGAGTATTTATAGCAATGAGTTTCTGTGGACTATAGCTTGAAAGGCTAAACAAGAAACTGGTAACAGTGACTGCCTCTGTGGAGGGGAGTCGGAGATTAATTTTCATTTCATAAATACTCTCGTAGTTTTTGAAATGTGTGCTACATGCATGTAATGTCTGCTCAAACATAAAATATTTTTAAGACTCCTTTCTTGACAAAGGTGCATTTTTTACATTTAAAATGAGAGACCTAAAACAACTTTAGTACTTATTCAAAATTGTGAGAATAAAGGAAAACTTCACTAAAATGGAACTGAGAGGCCAGAAGGGGGAGCTCTCACACAGTATCACTTGATGTCAATTACAGGAAGCATGATCAATTACAGACCCCAACAGAAGAATAATCAAGAGGAAAGAATAATCAATTCTTGGCTCCAAGAGGAAAAGATATACTTTGCATCTCTTACATAAAACTGAATGCAGCAACTCAGCCAATGAGTTCATTTTCCTGAATTCTTGCTTTTCTTCAATGGACTTTGTTCAAAATAACCCCTTCCAATTTCCTCCTCCTTTTTCTCCATAAAATAACATTCCTTTCTTTTATTGTCAGAGTTACCTAAGGCTTTTGCCATGGCTTGCTTGTCCCAAATTGCAATTCTTTGCTATTCCTCAATAAATCTATCTTTGCTGGTAAAATAAATGACTTTTTAAAAATATTTTAATTAAAAAAATTTTTTTAAGTTTATTGAGGTAACACTGGTTAATACAATTATATAATTTTCAGGTGTACATTATAATTTGACATCTACATATTCTATTGTGTGATTACCACCCAGAGTCCAGTTTCCTTCAGCTACCATATATTTGATCCCCTTTATCCATTTCACCCTCCCTGTATATTTGACCCCCTTTACCCTGTCTACCTCTTCCTTCCTCCTCCACCCCCTACCCCTCTGGTAACCACTAGTCTATTGCCCATGTCCCTAAGTCTCTGAATAACTGACTGTTTTAAGGTCGACAAAACCATGCTTATAACTTTTTTTGGTCTACCAAGAAAGACACTATCTCAGCATCTTATTAGTGCCTACATTTAATTTTGAGGCCAGGGCACAAGTTACGTGTTAACAACTCTGGCAACAACCAAAATAATATGACAAGAAACAATCTAGCTTTAATAACATAAATGTGATTTTAAAAATTTTGTATGTATATCAGCTTTAAAAAAGTTATATGAGATAGTTGCTCTCTGTATCAATCACTTCAGAAAAATACTTGGAAAAAAGCATAGTTAAAACATAGTAAATCCTCATTTTGTAGATGTAAAAGCTAAATCACAAGATTTTAAGTGATCTGTCCTAATTAAGGTAAGGCAGAGCCAAAGACTTGAATCCCAGTTTCATTTTCCATTAAACCAAATTCAACTTCTGATTTAGAAATTTAAATATGTTTAACAAAAAGACATCTTTTTATGCCAGTTGCTGGTCCTTAATTTCACAAAAAAGTGGACAAATATAATGAGGATACATGTGCCAGGTATGAAAAAAATTTGTGTAAAATACCCTTATCAAATTAAATGTTGAGTATAGGTAATGTAAGTAACAAAACCGAAGCCTCCACTACTAAGTTTACAGAGGGCCTTGAGAAACTTCATTAAGAAGCAATTAAAAGCCAAATAAAATTTGCAATTGAGTAACACTGAGATAGATTAGGAAGGGAATTTTAAAAAAGGACACACAACGACCTGTTTTTCAGGCATATGAAACAGTATACAAAACTGGTTACTGAAGATGACAAAAACTATTTCCCATTCAGCTATTCTTTTTTGAATCCTTATATTTAATATTTTGGTAAAAAACTGTCATGGTTCAAGTCAAATCCTCAAGGTCCTAATAATCATATTTAATTAGCAGGCTATTACCTGAATTGAGATGCGAATCTGTTGTTAACGATCTAATTCTACACTAAATCAAGAATCTTAATCCAATATAAACAAATAAGAAATCGTAGTATGTGGTAACTCATGATAAAATATAATTAAGTTGTAGGGGAAAAAAAAAAATTCTACCAATATACTTCCAAAAGACAACATGTAAATTCTTCTATGAAAGTGAAGCAGTAACTAAATTTTAAAGCTAGTATAATATATTGGTATGACAGAACTGACTTTTCTCCTATATGACTTTTGGTTTTTGAGTAAGCATGAAATTTCTGGGAAAATCCGTAACTTAATTTCAACTGAGACCCAACTTAATAATTCATTAGAATATATGTGATATCAGTGAGTACTAAATCAAATGAGCACAATAATTAAAATACATTGGTAGATTTTGTCCAGTGTGACAATTTTCCTAACCTGTAAGTTTATTTTCCCAACTGATGGCTAAAATCGTCTTGCAGTGATGATAATATAAAATTGATGTTTGTTAGAGAAGGCAGAGTAAAAACTCTTCTGTTAGAATTCATAAGCCATAGAAGAAATGTTGTTGAAATATTAAAAAATATATCAGTCTCTGACGAAACTATGGCAAAGACAAAGAAGACAGAAGAAATTAAAATTAAAGAATGACTAAGAGAAGCTTATAATGCCTCAGGCCAAATTAAACAGAAGTGCTAAAATCAAGCTGTAATGAACATGGAAGAAAATAATAGAGGAAATATATGTTAAAAGTTTTGTGGCAAGGCCTGCAAAACTTTGGAAAAAAACAGTTAATAAGCACATTGACTAAATATGCTAAATGTTAACAGTAGAACAGTATCATTCATCCATGTACTTAGTCTAAAATAAGAGCTGCTTTATGGGACATAGTATTGAATTAAAAATCTTCAGAAAATATACATGAGAGTCCAACTTGGGAGCAGCATAGATATAAACAAATGACAAGATTGAATGCCAAGACCAAGTGACATCTGCATTCAAGAAGTTAAACTTTAAGAAGCAAACTTTAAGAAGTTAAACACTAGACTTACAAATTTACTTTAGGAAGTATAAAAGTGATTGCATTTATAATAAATATACAGATAACCAAAATATATTACATTTTATCAGATATAATTTTTATGAGGTTACTGATAAATCATCATGTTAGTTATATGCCTGGTATAGCTAATGGTATCATATGGCTGTAAAGAACTTCTGGAAACTATGAAGAGAGAGAGATCTGGATTTTAGTACAGTTTAACTTTAGGCTAGTCAAGTTACCCAGTTTCCTTGGGCCTGTTTTCACATCTTAAAATGGGAATGGGTAGAAAGGAAGGGCACAAAAGAGACCTAATGATATCTCTTTCAGTTCCAAAATTCCATCAACTCATTTTATCCTTCAGTTTTCTGAAAGGAAGTGAACAAACCTAAAATAAAAAGCTGTGTAAATCTAAAACAGCAAGGAAGTGAAGGAACTATAATTAATAAGAATCTTCAACTTAGTATTTTCTTTTAATTGAGAGAAAAAAAGAATCAAGTAAACAAATATAGGAATTCTACATTTCCTTAAAAGAGAACAGCTTTTTCATTTTGTTGATGCATCAATATAATCACAAAGTGATGGATGGAATTTCATGCTAAGAGCTGTGATTAACTCAAGTCAAATGTCTTTGAAACAAAAATACATTGGCATGTTATATTAAATTTCAACATCCCCCTACCCATGGAAGAATGTCAATTTACGTAAAGACCACTACAGTTTAGTCTGCCTAGTAGAAGTTCTAATCTGTGTGTGTGACCTTCTACTTATAGGTTTAATCTCAGATATTAAATGCAAATTATACATATTTTAAATAGATGTGGATAAGAAGATTAAAAAATCATTCTACCCCTGAGACATATCAAACAATATTAAAAATTGGAAATCACAACATCCACGTGGCATACAGAGAGTTGTCACTTTAATTATTGGAAATGAACCCCACTTCCTCTTAAAAATACTAAAGAGTAGTCCCTCCTCAGCTCAGTGCATTATCCCTGTCTTCATACATCTCTACTTAAAAAATGTTCACATTATATTCTTTGCCCACTTGAAGGACATTTCCTACCTCAATGCACTACGCATATATTACAAGTATTTCTGACTTTTCCAGTCAAATAAAATATCTTTAGTCCCCTTCCCTTGGGGCTTTGCAAAGTAATAAGAACTAATGTGATAACACATGCTGAAGTACTAAAAGGAAATATACCTTAATGTTTTTGTTTCCTAGGAATCTCATTTGTACTATAAAAGAGGCCTTAACACAAAGGAATGACTAATGTAGAAATGTTAAGTCTTCCTTGAACAAGTTAGTCAAAGAATATTTGGGTTTCTGCTTACAAAAAAATAGCAGCCTAAGCAATCCAAACCAACTATCCTTCTGAAGTCAATTTCAAAAGCTAGACAAAATATTCAAATAATCTTCTTAAAGGCATCAAATAACTAGTAAGGAATAAATTACCAGCTCAAATCCACCAGGAGCTGAAACCCAGAAAGGTGAGCTCAGCTTTTGCCTTTATGTGTTTGCCAACAAAGAAGCAGCATTTTAAGAGGCTGAACTTTGTGATTTGCTGCCTGCCTTGCAGGACTGAGAGACAAAAGTCAGAGTTTGAGACCTACCAAGGGTAAGGACGACAGTAAAAACACCCTTAGCCTTGGGCTAGGACTCCAAAGAGATGCACCCTAAGAAGAGTAGGAAGAAACCAGAGGATGGCCCACAAAAGTTAAAAATTTTAAATTGGATTAAGATGGTCTCATACTCCTAAGCACTTGGCAATAGCCAATAAAAATCTTCTCTAGGGAAAAACTAACTTCATCATATATATTATTTCTACAACAGAAAACAGAATCAGACCAACAGAAACCTGAGAATATTGGAATTATCAGACATAGACTGAAAAATAAGTATGCTTACTAAGTTCAAGGGGATAAAAGACAGCTTAATTATTTTTGCTTGGCACTGAAAACTATAAAAAGAGACATGGTTGATATGAAAAAGAACTGAATAAAAATCCAGTATTGAAAGATAAAATAACTTAAACTAAGAATTTACTAAATGAGTTAACAGCAAGTTAGACATAGATGAAAAAACTTTGAACTCTGAAGACAGGTCAGACCAAACTAACCAGAATAAAAACTAGAGGGACGAAAAAGGAAAAGAAGAGAAAAAGGTAGAAAAGGACAAAAAAAGATGGTCTAATATACTAAACTACAGTCCCACAAGAACAGGAGAAAGAACATTGAACGAAAGAAATATTTGAAAAAATGATGGCTAAGACACCAACCCATCCATTCATGAAACCTAAAGAATCTAATGCCTAACCGCAACATAGAACAATAAATATCAAAGACAAAGATAAAAATCTTAAAAGCAGCCAAAGAAAAAAGATAGATTATTTAAAAGGAAAAAGAGACACAAAATGCTGAGGTCTCAACAGCAATGAAATGTGTTGACATAAAGTAACCATCAACCCAGAATGTGCCAACTCATTTAAATGGCAAGAAAGGAGAGAAAAAGGAACAATTATTAGGGCAGACTTAAAGTACATAATCTTGGATGGGAGATTAAATCCAACAATGTCACACAAGAGACACATCTAAAACATAATACAGAAAGGTTGGACATAAAAAAAAAAGGAAAAAAATCATGCGAACAATAATTAAAAAGAAAGCTGGTGTTGTTATATCAATCCCAGACAAACTAGATCTTAATATAAAAAGCACTATCAGAATAAAAGGAAAACTTGATCCTGGTAAGTCACTAAGATGTAACTACTACACATTTCTAATAATCTACTAGCATAGCCTCAAATATATAAAGCAAAAGTTGAGAGAACTACAAGGAGAAATAATCAAATCCATAATCAAATTCACAATCATAACGCGAGACGTTAACACACCTTTCTCTGTAACTGATATAAGCAAACAAAATACCACTAATGCTACTAAAGATTTGAATTACGGGATTAACAAACATGACCTAATGAAAATACACAGAACATTGCACCCAGTAACTACAGAGAAAAAAAAGACAACACTGGGCCATAATGCAGATCTCAAATATTAAGGGTCTGAAAACAGACCTTTGAAGCACAGTGTTCTCTGATTATATTTTAATATTAAAAATAAAAAAAAAACAAATTTTAAAATAACTAGAAAATCTCCATGTGTTTAGAAATTGAGAAAAATATTTCTAAATAATTCAAAAGTCAAAGTGGAAACCAATGAAAATTAGAAAACATTTTAAAGTGAAGTATAAAAATACTATATAGCAAAATTTGAGTAATACAGTAGATAAAACACTGCTTAGAAGGAAATGCTTAGCATTAAATGTGTATATTTGAAAGGAAGAAATGCTACAAAGTAGTGAATTACAAGAAGCTAGCAAAAGAATAAAAAAGTAAACCCCCAAAAAGTAGAAGGAAGGAAATTAAGAGCAGTAATAAGTGCAATAGAAAACAAGCACAAAATTAAAAGAATCAAGATTCAAAATTCGGTTCTTTTGAAAGACTACTAACTCTCTAGTGAGACTGATAAATGAAAAAGAGAAGGTATTTATTGCCTATTATCAGACAGGAGAAGGAATTCTTTTCCTGTAGCTCTTCCAAAGATAACAGACTGTGTATTACAAATAACTTTATGCCAGTAAATTAAAAAATTTAGAAAAAAAAGACAACCTATTAGGGGAAAAGACAGAAAACTTGATCAGGCTTAAAAATGAGAAGTCAACTTAGTAATTAAAAACAAAGAAAACTTTCAGCCCAGATGGCTTCTCTGACAGATTTTAACAAACATTTAAGAAATAATTTCAATCATACAAAAAAGTCCTTCCAGAATAGAAAATAAAGGTCAGCTCATTTTATAAGGGTAGCATAACACTGATTTCAAATCCTGAAAAGGGCAATATATTAGCCATCTCATTCATTAACACAGATGCAAAATCGTAAACAAAATATTAACAAACTGGACTCCGCAAAATATAAAAAGGATAATATAGTATAACCAAGTTAGGTTTAACCCAAGAATCAGGTTACATTTAACAATTAAAATGAAATTTAATTCAATATATTAACACTAAGGAAGAAAATTCCTATGACAATGAAAAGTTCCCGCTCAAAGCACTAAATTCAAACTAACAAAACAAAAAACAAAACTCTTAGTAAACTAAGTATAGAAGGGAACTTCTTTAATATGGTAAAGGTTTTAACAAAAACAAAGCAAAATAAAAATACCTTCAGCAAACAAACTTGGGAGTGAAATGTTAAAAGCTTTCTTTGAGATAAGGAACAAGACAGGGAGAATAGCTCTGGGATGACCTCAGTACTCTATTTCTTTTCTCTTTTTTAAATTTTATTTTGTTATTAGTTTCAAGTATAAAGTACATTGGTTAGACATTTATAAGTGCTCTATCTCTTGACTTGGTTGATGACTTCATGTGTGTTTATAGTAACATTAAGTTTTTCATTTTATGTTTTATGTACAATCTGTAACATATGTTAAAGAAATAATTGGAAATGAACAAAAGGCTGACTTAGATTAACTCAAGCTCGGCAACTCTGTAGGTCCCAATTTTTTTCCCCATTATGATTAATTTCAAACCAATTAACACATATTGGGCCTACAAAGCATTGTATAATCTGGCAACATGTACTATGAACTTTAAAAATGTTTGTATCCTATAATCCGGTAACGCCATTGTCTATGAACCTCTCCTAAGGAAAAGGCCAAAATAAATATGAAAAAAATCTATAATGTGCTAACATGTTCATGGCACATGTTTTAAAAAAAATGGAAAATAACTAACTATAGTGAATAGTTAGGAAAAATAATTCTTTCAATGGAATTATTAAAGTCAAAAAAATAAGATTTACAAAATAGTCTAAGAAATGTATATAACCTAATGTTTAAAAAATTGGATAAACATATTCATTTATACTACGACAAAAGTGGGGAAAAAAAGTCCCAAGCACAGAAAGAGAAGAGAAAAATAGGGAGGGAGGGAGGGAGTGGCGGGAAAGGACAAAAACTACACTGGTTTTCTTTCTTTGATGAGCTTATGGATGTTACCTGTAGTTTTTATTGCATTTCCTGAATTTTCTTTAATGACTGTATAAAACTTGAATAATGTGGTGTATTACAAGAACTGAACAAAATGATCACAAACTTAATGTACTTTAAATGCAAAAAAAATTACTTCAAAATGTAACTTTAAAATGTCAATTTTTATCTGAGTATGATATTATTTAGGTAAATTATTTTCTAATATTTGAATTCTATAAATCTATGATACACTATTTAGAATAAAGAAAATTTCTAATTATATTTAGTATTCAAGATGACATAACTTAAAAATTATAATAATTAGATCACCAAAGATATATTGTCTCCAGTTTTCTTGCTAATATTTCTGTAATTCTAAACCAGTTTGCTCCTTGAGAGGTAAAGGAGAAAATGATCTATAAACAGACCTCAACCAGTCTTTTCTGTGAAAACAAAATAACTGTTAGTCTCTGAATAAAAGATTGCTACGGCTCCTCATTTCCTTGAACAGCAATTTTTGAATCTTAGTGTCGCCAATACCCTGGTATTTTCTGACCAGTTGTGAGGTATATCTCAAGTAATTTGATATCAAAAATAAAGTATGTGCTTTTAATGCTTATCATTAGAGATAATAATAAATTGAAGCAAAGGTAAGGTTATCCTTATATCACTTAACATAGTGTGCATTCCAATATACTTTACTGAGAGGGAGAGCCTATAGGAAAGATAAATTTTACATGCTGGGAATTCCACATTTACTTATTCAGTATTTACTGAGCATTTATCAGAGGCAAGGAATTAGAGGCACTGTGCTAATATAGAAAGAGGTGAAAATTATTAGATCACAGGATTAAATATAACTAAGAGTTACTTTATCACTTAAGCCTTAAAATGACTAACCAATCCTACTTTTCACTACTTGCCAGCACAAACACATTTTCCATTTCTCTGACTTTCTTTTAGAGTACTCCCAGCTTTGCCAGCTGCCATACCTCTGCTCAAGCTGTTCTCAAGCCTAAGTGCTTTTTGTTCATTTACAAGCAACTGTATAATGCTCACAATATGCCAGGCACTGCTCTTGGCATGAGAGTAGGAAAAACCTTTTCTATCCTCTGAAGTCCAAGTTAAATCCTATCTTTCTCCTATCCACTCCAAACTCTGAATGCATAACAATTATTGTTCAAAACAGTGGCTCCCAATCTTTGATACAAGAAACTACTTCTAATATCAAAACATTCCATTAATCTCATGTTTACTCCCCAAGTGATATCAGTTGGTCCCATGGCCCTAAATACCTCTGCACTGATAAGTTCCAAGTGTATACCTCTCGCTTTGCCTCTCCTAATATAAACTTTGCCTCTCCTATTTAATGCCTCTACTTAAATATCTGATAAGTACCTCAAACATAGCCACATCCAAAACAACTCCTGATTTAAATCTGCAAATCTGCTTCCCACTTAACCTTTTACCTACCCTGTTCCATAGTGCTTATCTCAGTAAAATGTACCACCTTTCACCTAGTTGCTCATGTCAAAAAACTTGGAGTCATCCTTTACTTCTCTTTCCCTCACACTCCATATCTGATCCATTAATAAATTCTAATTACTCTACATTCTAAATATATCACAAATCTGACCACTTCTTTGCTCCCACTACCTTGTCCAAGCACCACGTTTCCAACCTACTTTACTCAGATATTCCAAACTGGTTTTCTCGCTTCCATTCTTGCCTCATACAATCAATTTTCTACATTTAAGAGTAATCCTCTTAAAAAACAAGTCAAATTGGATAGTCCATCCATACTTAAAACTCTTCAGTGGTTTCCATTGCACTCAATAATAAAATCAAGTCTTTAAATGATCTTCAACGCCCTACTTTATCTAGCCCACCTGCCCCTACCCCCTGTCCTGTTACCACTCTCCCCTTTACTAGCTCTGCTTCAGCCACACTAGCCTCCCTGTTGTTCTTCCAACATGTCAAGCATGCTTCCATCTTAGAAGACGCTGTTCCCTCTACCTGAACATTTTCCCTCACACAGTTCTGTGACTTACTCCATCTCTTCATTCAGGTGTCTCAGCTCAAAGGGCTTTTCAAGAAGCCTTTCCCTCACCAACCTATCTAAAGTAACATCCCCTTATTCTCTATCCCCTGAACCTACTTTACTTTGAAGTCTATTAACTTCCTGATGTATGTGTATACAGATATGTGTAACGTTTACTGACTGAGTCTCTCACTAACATTTAAGCTCAAATAGAGCACAGGCTCTGTTTTGTTTACCATTGCTGTCATATTATGTGCACTCACCAGGCCCTCAAAAATATTTGTTAAACAAATGAATGATGATAATTAATTTTAGTTTTGTTGAGAAAATGACAAAAATACTACTAGAATCTAGTAAGCCTTTCAAATGAATTCATACTCTATTAATCACAAGAGCATCACATACATGCTTTAGTGGTAGATGGAGAATGTACATGATTCAGGGTTCAATAACAACTACTGAAGGAACAGGGCCTTCTTATATTGCTCTGCTCCTTGCCACAGACTTCTTTCCTGCATCATTCATTAATTCTTTCCATAAAGTTACTGTGTACTACTAAACAAGAGAGTATTCTAGACATTAAGAATACAAATATACTTAAGACAAGGTAATTCATTAGACACAAAAATAATACACACAGGCCTATGGCCATGCTACCCTGAATAAGCCCAATCCTGTCTGATCTCGGATGCTAAGCAAGGACGGGCCTGGTTAGTACTTGGATGGGAGACCACCTAAGAAGACCAGGTGTTGTAGGCATAAAAAATTTTAAAAATAAGGAATTTGCTGACAAGGTCGTTACAATCTATAAGGTCAACCAAGGGTTGCCTTGTCTAAAAAAAAAAAAAAAAATAATAATAATAATACACACAGTATGACATGTAATAGAGGTATACAGGTTATAAAACTGTAGTAGGACAAAGGAAGTAATAAACTTCTTAAGGGTAGGTGTTCAGGGAAGGTTTCAGCAGTGATGATACTCAACAAATACTTGCAAAATCAAATAAAAAAGATATTCTTCATTTTACTTCATATGTAAAATGAGGGTATTAAGTCTGGAAGTGCTGCAGTGATTTGCTACCATGAGATAAGCTAGCCTGAGAATGAAACCAAAACAAGGGGAATGACAGCAGAATGAATCACAGATAAATTGAGCTAAGTCCTTGATGATTTTATGTGAGCAACTGGATGAAGCCTTAGTTGAAGTTTAAGTACAAGATCTAATCATTCCCTTTATTGTTTAAGCAGTTTGAATCTGGTTTTCTGTCACCTGCAATATAAGAATACAGATGAATCACAGTAAATTCTTTCAAAAAGCAAAGCATTTGCCTATTTCAGTGCGTAGGGACACTGATGGCATTTTTGAAGGGATGATTCTTGTTTTGTGGGCAAACATCAGAGGACACTCAGTGTATCTGGCCTCTAACCAGTGTCAGTAGGACCTCACATATATTTCCAAATGCCTCCTACCCCCAAGGGGAACCACAAATCTATTTCCTAATAGTTGTTATATGTACTCATTTCTCACAGTGGCGCCACCAGGTATACTTAAATATACTTAACATCAACCTTAGAACTGGGATATACCGCTCAAATATCTTAATTTTACATAATAATTCAATTTTAAACAGTCATCTATGACTATCTAATGTTTGACCAAAATCTGATGTATGGCTTATATCAACTCTTGGGATAAGCAGTACTTTAAGTTTGCTACTACTATCTGAAAATTTTTATTTATTTAAACTTACTTTTCAATACAATGTTATGGCGGTATGTCACTGAGATGCCAGATATCAGATTTTCCTGTTCCCTTGTAACTAGGGCATGAGTGTACCAGGATAAACGTTCAATATAGGGATTCTATGAAAGATTTACTTGCCTAATCCAGAGATGGGAGAGCAAACGTCCTCTCCCATGTCTTTGGTGGCTATGTGAGAATGTGATGCATGGAGCAGAAAGAGCAACCTGCAACTGTGAAAGGACAGGCCTGAGCATAAAGGTCAGCACATTAAGAATAAAGATGGAAAGCACCTGGATCCTTGGTAATATCACTGTGCAACTCAATTGACTAACCATGTAATCCTCCGACTCCAGACTTCTTTTTATATGAGATACTATTTTATAGGAGATATGGTACCAGTCCGTGGCCTGTTAGGAACTGGGCCACACAGGAGGAGGTAAACGGTGGGGTGAGCAAGCAAAGCTTCATCTGTATTTGCAGCCGCTCCCCAGCTCTAGTATCACCACCTCAGCTCCACCTCAGATCATAAGGCATTAGATTCTCATAGAAGCACTAGTCCCTGATGCCAAAAAAGGTTGAGGACCGCTCATTTAAATCACCATTAGTTGGGTATTAGATAGCCTGGGACTGAACTAATTCAAGATCTGACAACTGAAAAGGAGAAGAACCAAGATGACTGCAAGGTTTCAAGACTGGGTAGCTGAAAGAAAAGTGGTTAAAAAAGAGAAATCAGGAGGAAGAGGAATTCTTATACACACATGTAAAAACACTAGGTGAGGGTCGGTGGATGAAAATCAAATTGATTCAGCTGTTATGAGTTAAGCTTAAAGTAGCACATCTAAGATAGAGATATACAGCAAGCAGTAGAAGTGGGAAGCAGAGTTACAGAGCTGAGACTTGGCCACATAAAAACAATGATTTATATCATTAAAAAAAAAAATAAAAAGGATATGATCACCAAGAGAACACAAAGAAAAGCACAGAGATCCTGAGGACATTGGTTATCTTCTCAGGATCCATTCTACCTCTTCCTCATTTGAGATGGAATTTGTCCATTAGCTAGGCCAAATAGAATCCCATCTCTCCTGACAGATATTGTGACAGACTTGGCAGCATGACCTTCATTTATGCAATCAGAGTAGAGCTTAGGACTTTTGGGGAAAGTATAGAATATTCTCTCTCCCTTTGAAAGTAAATGAAGAAGGCTATAATATGAACATTGCTAATAGCCATCTTTTTACTAGGAGGAAAGCCAGTCTGAGCGTGAAGCCCAAACAGGAGGACAAAGTTGAGAGAATAGCACAAAAATGGAACCACAGCCCTGATGATATATGCCGGTGAACAAACTACTCTTTAAGCCAATGCTATCTATGCACTTGCCAATTACATGAGCCAATACATTTATTTTGTTTTTCAATCCAGTTTGCAACCTAACTGATATAGGGAACAGCTGTGTTTAAGGAGAACAAAATCAAGTCAGTGCAGGAATAAACTTTCAAAGATGGAGACTTAGAAAGTACAATGCAAAAGAATCGAGAAATCAGATCATTTAATAGCTATAGGGTATAGTTCACAAATGGTCTACGGAAACCAAGGATGAGCAAGGAAAGGCCATTAGATTTAGTGATTAGGAAGTTAAAAGTGACTTTTAAATAGCAATTTCAGTGCTGAAATAGTAAAGGAAGTCAAAGTGCAAAGGAAAGAATAATTTGCATTTATTAAAAACTACACAATGTACCAAACACTTTGACAGACATTTAACACTGTTAAACTCCTTTAATTACAATTCTGCGAAGTAAGTATAACATTCTATTTTATAAATAAAGAATAGAGTCTGAGTAGTAACTTGACCAGTCATACAGCCACTAAGTGGTTTTAATAGACTTCAAACCCAGATCTATCTAGCTCAAAAGCCAACTTTCTTCCTACTATATCAAGCTACTGGAATTAAAAGAATGAGTCTTTAACCCTTTTCCTGTTTAGGAAAAAAAATGTGCAGCTGCTGCCAGCATTAACATCACGAACAGGAAAACTACGTTTTCTAAGATTTAACATTTTTAGCGACAGAGAATTACTATATTTTGTATATGGAAATCCCACTACTGAAAACAGAATGCTATAAATAGAATGTCATTTGTTTCCAAAGACTATCGATATACTAGAGTGATGTGAAAATAGTAATAAAAGAGAGATATTTTGTGGCAAACTTTGGAGATAAGGTTAGGACTGCAATCCGCAAGTTATCTCGGGGTAAATGCTGCAGCCACAAGCGCCGCTGGCGAGTATTCTTGTGACAAATGGGAAATGAGTTAAAGAATACAGGAGCACATTAGGCTCAAGACTCAGACTGGCTTCCTTGAGTTGTGCAGCACACGGCACTGTATTTGGCAGCCCCAGAAAAGATATAAGCATGTATGTAGGCTAGAGAGGGAGAGACTGAAGGGTAATAATGAACAGTTTTAGAGATATAAACATGGGGAGGGTTGACTGTGGACACATCTGGAAGGGGTTGCTCTTGAAAAAAAGGAAAGATATGAGTAAATAAGGAAATGTAACTGAGATGGAAGAGATGGAAGTGGAGGGAGTACACCTCAGACAATTGAGATTTCTCTCAGTAAAGGAAAAGATCGAGTTCTTTGCTACAGGAACCTTTAGGAAATGAGACAAAAAAAGAACACCATCAACATTAAAGACCCAGAAAAGAGCAGAGCACAAATTACTTTGAAAACTAATATCCTTACATAACTGTCTCTTACATCGTCAGGATTTCAGGGGTCAGATCAAACCAACAAAGCTAGTGATGAGGCTTATTCAGGACTGGGGACTAGAAAGGTAAATCTACATAAAGTAGATCTTCCCTTGGTTACACAGTGAAGCAAATGAAATTAGCTGGAGAATAATAGGTTGGATGAACAGACAGGTTCAAAATGAGAGAGAGAGAGGGAAAGTAGATTCTTTAAGAAGGGAAGAGTGAGATTTTAAGGAGAGTCTGTGGTTAGAGATCTTTTGACACAATGCTTCAAATTATTTTGCAAGAGGCAGTGAGCCATTGATTGGAGCTCAGCAGTCCTACGCTCTTCAGCCAAAAACACAGAACTGAGAGACAACCAGCTCTAAAAACATGCAGTTCTTGGCTGTAGAATAGTGAAGGCTAACAACAAATGAAAGAACTAGCCCATACAAAAATATTTCCCCTTCTTTAAAACTGAACAATTCTATCTCCAAATTTAAGAAATTCATTAAGAGATCATAAAATCTATGATAAAGAAAAAAACATTATGTGTCATGAGACAGAATGAAAAGTAAACAAATCTGTCAGGCCAATTATAACATTATAACTCACATGTAAAAGATTTTTAGGATAGAATTCCAATAGAGCAAGGATAGTTTGTGTTTTAGTAACTTTGGAGAGCTACCATTTATAATCACATTTTTACAATCTGGGGGCTCTTGACACATTACTTAACTACAGGAAAAGATGAGAAAATCAGCTATGGCAACTTTGTCCACTACTACCACTTATAAACTCTGGCACATACCATTACACCATTAATTCTGATTCCCCCTTATCTCAGTAAAAATGGAGGAAGAAATGAGACCGGCACAGCCTAAATTTTATGGAAAATATCAAGTACCCACCATAAGGACTGTTTGTTAAGTAGTAGCAACAATGGTGAATCCAAGAAATTGGAGAAGTTTTGAGTTTAAAAATCTCTTCTCCAATTTAGTCCTTTCTAAATAAAACAAAGGGCTGTACAATATGGGATTCGAAAGCTTCATTGGGTAATTTAAAGCTGACATTGAATAAAAGGATAAATCATTTATTTTTTCTCGTGCCATTAAATATCTCACATTCATAAGGACTTCTTTTTAAAAACGAACACGTCTCAATTCTTTCACTAAATCTAGAAAATTTACCTCCCCCCCGCCCCGCCTCAAAAGTTTAGAGACTAAAGATTTACTATAGTCAGAAAGAGATTAATTTAGATGAACAATCTTTTGCCATCAAAGGCATCATTCCTCTACTTTGCTAAAGTTCGATGGGCCAAGGAGTAAAACTCTACCAAACCATCCCGGTGTCCTGGGGACTTGATTCCCTCATCTAGGTGAACAAAACTGACTAGGCTCTGGATAACCAGCCTTTTCTTTGTAATTCTATATGTCAGGCTATTGAGTAATCTTCCAGACAGTTAAAGAAACTTTTAAAGGAAAAAAGAGGGTCGAAACGAGGAAGATGGGGAGGTGACTAAATAGGAGGGGCGGACGACCCACCCACCTAACACGAAGGAGACGGCTTGTCGGGGTGACACTTCGCTTCATCAAGAGCCAAGAAGGGTGCGGAGAGCGGCCGGCGTCACGACCCCCACCCACTGTGTGAGAACGGGGAACCAGCAAAGCCAGGGCCAACTGGAGGCCTGAAACGGGGTGCGGGGCGGGGAGGGGGGTGGGACGTGGAGACAAGAGAGCCGCAGAGTCGGGCCGAACGCACCACTAGCGTCCCGTGCAGCGGCGGGGCAAAGCCAAGAAGACTTGCCGCGGGAGGAGACGCCAATGTCTGCAGCCTCACTCACCTGCCAGACGCTCGCCCCGCGGCCAGAAGCACGGGCGCCGCCCGGGAGCTTCCTCTCATGCGGGATACAGCCTTTGCCGCCGCCGGAGCTCCAGGACCGGAGGGCGGAGAGTGGTACAGAAGCGGGCAAAGCGGCTACCGGACCCAGGCCCAAGGAGGAGTACATAGGAGGCACCCGGGAAGGCAACCCCGTCTTCACTTTTTTCACCAGTACCCAACAACGCTTCCCGGGGACAGCATCGCGCCAACCTCGGCCCGCTGCTCCCGGGCCTTCGCCCGCAGCTCCCCCCAGCAGCGGCCGGGTTTCCGGCGGCAATACCCCGCCCCCTCGCTACTTGGCCTCCGCCATCTTGTTGGAGGCGGGAAGAATACAGTGCGCATGCGTTTCGGGAGATTGTCGGCGTCCCGCCGCCCTGCGAAGCGGGGCCTAATGCGCAGCCGTGTTGACCGCTGCACTTGAGCCATCGGGTTCCGCATCGCTCTCCTGTGGCTTGCGCGACTGCTGCTTGCGAAGCAGAACCTCGGAGTCGCCAGACCTCCAACCCCTTCCTGAGCTGTGCTGCAGCCAAATTAATAGACCCTTCAGCGCAACTCACAGTCACTCATTCTGCCAACATCTTTCTAATTCCTACTACGTGCCAGTTCACCAGCTAGGCGCTGATGATGGGAGGGTTAATAAAGCTTGGCTCCAGCCCTAAAGGAGTTTCTAATCTAGTGAAGACGGAAATGAACGGATAATTCCCTAAATTATCGTTTGTGGCTGTGCACCATCCCATCCTTCGGCCCCACAATTTTAATTCAAAACACACCCTTTTTGGGAAGTCCTCCCTGTTTATCTCACACAGTTCGATCAGTCCTTTGCCTTGAATTACCTCTAGCTTAATTTCAACATTAACTCAATATTTGAGTTTCCATTACATATTAGATATTGTTCTAGGCTCTAGGTTTATTGCAGTAAGAATATAAACTCCTGAAACTTACATTCTAGTTGGGAAAAAATACAATTAAAGGCAAAAATGAATCAACAAAATAATATTTGATAGTGTTAAGGAATGGAAAGAGAGCAAACCACAGGGGCCAGGAGTCATGAGAAGATATGGGGTAGAGCCTTCCAGACAGAGGGAACAGCAAAAGAAGAGGCCGGAGGTTGGAATGAGACCAGCACGCAAGAGAGACAAAGGGAATAGGTGGCATGGACAGTTGGAGGAGATGAAGTCAGAGGGAAACAAGAGCCAAATAAGGTAGGACTCCGAAGCCATGGCAAGAATTGGATTTTATTCCAGACGGCCCCTCTAATCTGCCGAGACTGCCACAACAATTCCTCTTCACCTCTAACTCCTGATTGCCTCACTGTTTTGTACATACTGATTCTCTTGTCTCAAAGATCCTTACTCTTGTTTCATACATGCCTAGCCTGTCATCTTTCAGGTTGCAGTTTAAACTGCACCTCAGAAGAAATAGTCTTCCTAACCTAAGTCTCCCTTCTGCCCTCCCATTAGTCTCCATCATCGCACCCGATCATTTCTTTCATTGCACTCAACATTTTTTTAAGTTACATGGCTATCGTTTCTTCATTGTCTCCTCACTACTCTGTGAACTCTATGAGGAAGGGAAGATGTTTTCACTACCAACTAATACTGCATGCCCAGCACCATGCCTGGCATGGGTGGTCACTCAGTAAATGTCTGAATGATTGAGACATTTATTGGTTTGTCAGCACTTAAGTAGTCAGTAGAATGCTACATTGTTTTTTACTTGTTTGTTTTTAAAATTAAATGCCAATCGTTTTCCATTAATATGTCTCCTCAACTAGATTATAAATAGGAACTTTGGAAAGGGGGGTGGGAATCAGATGGAGAAGAATAGGTAATGGTGGGGCAGTGAGCAGAAATTGTGTTGCATATGTTTGCAGGTCTGGGAGAAGAAAGGCTTCACTTTAACGGGGGACCTATTATATATGCTAGGTACTTGATCTCCATCACAGCCCTGCTAGGTAGTTATCCTCATTTTTATACATAGAAAAAAAAATCACATATTAAAAGATAGTACTGACCCTATAGCCCTTGCTCTTCCCATCTAGAGAAATTGGATTTGGAGATGGGTTTATTTGGTGATTTGACCCTGTGTCATTAGCAAGCTTTCATTAGAGGTAGGCTACTGGTGACTTAGAATCCCAATCATATTGCTATTCTTGTACAGGATCTCAACAAAGGGCCTAATTGGAAACTACCATCATTCTTTTCTTTTGGACAGAAACAGAGCTCATTTCACCATTGCCTTTTCATGTTTTTTTTTAAAAATGTGTATTTCTTTTTATATCTTCTATATGTTTTATCAAAAGAGGAAAGGAGGTACCAGAATAATGGGTACGTATCCTAAGTGCTAGCTACGTCCCCTTAGTTAGGCTTGTTACGTATGAATAGTTTACTCATATAGGTCCCAAGTAACACTTCAGACATCAAAGACGATTCTCTGGCAAAGAGTAACAGGCTCACCACAACAATCACTTATCCCATTTACTCATCAAAATTACATGCCATCATTTCCCTCTAAACAGGATAGCTGCCTCAGGATAGCTGGGAAGAACTACTAGAAAGAATGGGGCTGATATCTTATATCAGGGGTCATTCAGTCCTTATATGAGGAAAGTGATGTACTATAACTCATGAAAACATACGCTTGTCAACCAAATTCCGTTAGTCTGTATGCGAACCAAGTATCAAGTGGGAATACATACCTGAAAAGACTTCCCTCTGCCCTTCTATCCCACTGTAGTGTAATTCTTCCTTGGAATAAATCCTGGAAACAAGACAATTTCTTCGGTTATTATGGTATTCTCTCCTCTTATGGTTACTGTTATAGGTTGAATATTCTGTCCCCAACCCCCCAAGAAAGATATGTTGTTGAAGTCTTAGCCTCCGGTACTAAGGAATATAAACTTATTTGGAAGTAGGGTTATTGCAGATGTAAATACAGTTGGCACTTGAACAATGTGGGAATTGGGGCACTGTCCTGAATAGTCGAAAATCTGCAATTAACTAGTAGTTAAGAAGTTAAGTTAAATGAAGTTATACTAAAATAGACTTGACCCCTAATTCAACAATTAGTGTCCTTATAAGAAGATGGCTATATGAAGAAAGAGACACAAGGGGAGAAAGCCATGTGATGATAAAGACAAAGATGAAGTTATATAGCTACAAGCCAAGGAATACCAAAGATTGCTGGCAAACCACCAGAATTTAGGAGGAGGTAAGCAAGGATTTCCTTATAGGTTTCAGAGAGAGCATGGCCGTGCCAATAACTTAATTTCAGACTTAAAGACTCCAGAATTATGAGATAATACATGTTCAATATTTTAAGTCACTCAATTTGTGACATTTTGTTACAGCAGCCCTAGAAACTAATGTATCATTTTATGTATATGGCAAGGCCTGAAATAGAGGAAAGAGATGAGAGGGGGTCTTGGCAGCGAACCAGCTACAAGACCTTAGGCCAGTCACATGACCTCACTAAGTAAGTTTCCTCATCTGTATGACAGGGATAACAATAAATGCTCAGCCTTCCTCAGAGATCTGCAGTGATAACTAACAAGTATTCCTCCAGAGATGCTATAACCAAGACGGCCTGACAGTTAATGAGAGACAATTTTGCAAAAGAGGGGTTCCTACTACAGGGAATTTTACAATCTGGCTGTGAAGAAAGGCACTTTCCTATGAGAGGATACCTAGCACAGGCCAAGTGCCAAGTGTGTGGTTTGGATCTGACTCACTGTGGTTGTTGAAAGGAGGAAGGATTATTGTGGACTGGGATGGAGAGGGGAGAGTTCGTGAAGAACCTTAGCAGAAAAGAATACTGGATACCTGCAGGATCTTCAGGAGCAATACTCAACATTATGCTACCACTACAGCCACTGCTAGACACAGGTACCAAAACTGGGACCACCAGTGCCACTTGACCTAGACACTAGATGATATTACTGCTGCCCCTAGAAACTACAGTTATTGTCACTGCCACTACTCTCAATAGAAGGAGAATCACTATGATTTCACCACACTATCTTTCCATCCTAAGACTGAGGCCAAATGATTGACACAACCCAGTCATATGTTAATACTCCAGCTCAATGCTGTCCAACAGAAATATAAGGCAAGCCACACACAGGATCCTAAATCTCCTTGTAGCAACATTAATAAAATTAAAGAAAAAAGTGAAATTGATTTTCACAATGTATTTTATTTAACCCAGTATATGCAAAACATTATCATTTCAACATATGGCACTAGCTGTGTTTCAAGTGCCCAGTAGCTGGATGGGATCAATGGTTATCATATTTTATAACACAACTCTGTTAGGGAGGCCATGAAAATAAGTGTATGGAGTTTTGATTTCCATAGTGTGAGGTGGGTTCTGCTTCTAAGGAGGGCAATTTTCCAAACACAGGAAGAGGGATCAGATACAGTCTTGTGAATGGAAGAAAAAGTTAAAGGAAAACCAAGATGGGATTGTAAAGAAAGGGAAATAGTAGATGAAGGGCTTTTAATATTAATTTTGTTGTGTAGTGACCAGGAGCCACTCAAGGTTTCTGAACTGGGGAAGAACTATAAACAGTTTAATTGCTATGCAGATGTAGATAGAACTTTAAGAACACTAGAATTGAAATTAGAAGTCCTGCATTTTAGTTATGCTTTCTGTCTGTGCAGGCTTAGAGAAGTTGCCTCTCTGGATCCCTCTTCTCATCTTCAGAAATGGGGACATTGGTATCTATCTCTCAGGCTTGTTGTAAGGATTAAATGAAATAATATATCTGCAAATGGGTACCACTTAGCAAGCAATCAATAAATGTTAACTAAATCCGAATGATTCTGAGTATCTGGTTAGAGATGTAAAATAAATAGCTATAAGTCCGAACTATTTCCCAGAAGCCAAGAGAAATACTCTAAAATAAAAACCCAGAAATATGTATTTCAGATATTTCAATTCTGCCTCAGCTTGGACAAGTTAATCCGTTTCCTGTTTGTCCCGAGAATACTTACCTGTGGCGAGAGTGCAGTGTATATCCCGAGATAACTCACAGATAATAGTCCTAACCTTACCCCCAAAGTTTGCCACGAAATATTTCGCTTTTATTATTATTTTCTCATCGCTCTAGTATTTCAATAGTCTTTGGAAACAAATGACATCATTCTATTTATAACATTCTGTTTTTAGTAGTTCGATCACTGAAAATGTCAAATCCTAAAAAATGTAGCATTACTATGTGTGATGTTAAATGAATGCTAACAACATTCAATTTTTTTCTAAATGAGAAAAGGGTTTAAAATATATACTCATTTCTTAGGTAGCCCATTTCTTCCTTGAAGCCTTTACTGGCCATGCCTGGCTAAAGATGATCTCTCCTCCCATGGTCTAGAGCTTTCCTCTGGGTAGTACGACACGATTGTTGGCCTCATGCTTCTTTACTAGGTACAGACATGAGGGCAGAGACCATGTCTCATTCACGTTTGTATCTATCTTACACCATGTCTTGAACTAGAAGCATCCAAACAAACAAGATCAACCAAATTTGATAATTTTAGAGGCTGGATGATGACTATCATGAATATTCATTACACTATTCTTGCTATTTTTGGATATGCTTGGAAATTTTCATAATAAGAAGTTTCTTTAAAAAAAGAAATCCAAGAAACTTCTGCTTCAAGATCGTGGATTAAGTTTAAGTATTTACCTCCCTTCTCTTTGTATCCCATCAAAAAATAGCACAGGTTAATTTTCAATGTAACTAATGAAGGTTAAAGTTCAAGGCCCTTCACTTGCATGGGCCCTTTCCAAGCTCCTAAAAGGTGCCTTAGCAATATATTCATAAGTTTTTGTAAAAATTGCATGTGCAATAAATTTCAACCATAATTAGTTAAAGATGTTGTCTCCCTCTATTCTGACTTCCCCACTGTCACAGTTCTCCTTATGTCAGGTAGTATTAGAGTAGCTATAGTCATTTTGGGGATCCAGATAAAGGGAAGTTGAGCTTGGGTACAATATGTTTGAATTTGGTGGAAGGATACCTATGTGATTGATAGTTACTTCTGTGTGCAGAAGTATCTTATTGCTAATCTGGAATACCTTTCAGAAATACTCCTACAGCCCATTATCTGACTTCTCCCAGCATTGTAGGTGCAGGGTCATAGGTTGTGTCCAATATGTCCTATACTACTTGCACCAGAAATATGGACAGACTAAGAAGCTAGTCAGAAGAAAATTCTTTAAAATTTTATAGCTCTTAAATAAATGAAACCTAATATTTCCCCAAATATGACTGCAGTCTTTAAAAATTATATGAGTACTAACAAGAAGTTGTTAAAGTAAAAACCTTCTACTAGTAATAAAAAAATTTTGATCAACCATGCTTGAAGAAAGACTATATTTCTATTCAATCTATACAAATATGATAAAACAAAATCACTATCATATGAAGAGCCAAATAAAGACCATCAGGACCAAAAAAATGTAGGGAAAAAGTATGACAGAAATATGTCAAAAGTTGAATAATAAACATATTATACTGTTTTGGGATTTTGTGATGTTTGTAGGTTGTCAGTATTTTGATGTTTGTAATTTGTTGTGATTTACTTTCTCATTCTAAATAAACACTTACCTAAATTTGTATTCAAATTTTATATTTTTCTCTTAAACTAATATTCCAAAATTGATCTTTCACAAAACATGGATCTCTAAAATTATTATCAGAGACTTCAACATTCCCCCCTCAGCAATTGATAAAACTAAGTCAAAAAATGAACAAATAAATGGAAGAACTGAACAACACATTGACCAATAGAGTCTAACATTTATAGAACACTCCTTCCACAACAGCAGAATGTACATTTTTGTTTTCGAGCACCCACAATAGACTACATGCTGGGCCAGGAAACAAATATTAACAGATTTAAAAGAATAGAACTCATACAGAGTATGTTCTTTGACCACTAAGTAATTGAATTAGAAATCAATGAGGCAAAGGAAACTCTCTAAATACTTGGCAATTAAATAACACACTTTTAAATAATACCTGGTCAAAGAAGAAGTCTCAAAGAAGATTGTTAAAAATACACAGAAGTGAATGAAATGAAAATACAACATATCAAAATATGTGAGTTGCAGTTAAAGTGGTGCTGAGAGGGAAATTTATGCATTAAACAATTACATCAGAAAAGAGGAGAAACTTACATTTTAAAAGTTCTCAAATCTATAATCTAAGTTCCTACCTGAAGAAACTAGAAAAAAAGAGAAAAATAAATCTAAGGCAAGCAGAAAAAAAAATAATAACGGTAAGAGCAGAGATCAATGAAATTGGAAAATAAAACAATTTAAAAAACCCAATGAATCTAAAAGCTGGTTAACAGACTTTCAGTAAGGCTGACAAAATAAAAAGAGGGAAGACACAAATCACCAATTACAGTAATGAAATGGTATATCATTACAGTTCCTGCAACCTTTAAAAAGTATAAAGAGAATACCAGAGTTACCTTTAAACTTACAAATCCAACAACTTAGAAGAAATGGACAAATTCTTCAAAAACTACAAATGATCATAGCTCAAACAAGATGAAATAGAGTAGTCCTGTAACCATTAAAGAAATTGAACTTGTCCTTAAAATTCTCTGGAAAAAAATCTCCAGATGGTTTCGCTGGAGAATTCTATCAAATAGTTTGAGAAAAACTAGCATCAATTTTATACAATCTCTTCCAGAGAATAGAAAAGGAAGGAATATTTCTCTACTTACTTTATAGGGCCAGTATTAGTTTGGTACTAAAACTAGACACAGATCGTACAATAAAGAAAACTAGAGACTAATATCTCCCATAAACTTAGGTACAAATATCACCAACAAAATATTAGTAAATCAAATTCAACAATGTATTAAAAAATATATAAATATGACCAAGTAGAATTTATTCCAGGCTGGTTGGTTCAACATGCATGGCTAGTTGAATGTTAATGGGAAACCTTGAGCCTCAGGCAGCCAGCTAAACCACGTTCAACTTTCTGATATATAGAAACTGTGAAATAATAGGTATTTCTTGTTTAAAGCTGCTAAATCTTGGAGTAATTCGTTATATAGTAATAGAGTAGTATCGGAAGACTGACATGACAAGGTATGAAACCTATTTCTAACACTGCTGGAACTGACCAAAGAACAAGCTTGAAAATCTTTCATCATGTAACCAATCACACTTCTTAATTCTTTTTCTTCTAGCTCTTGTACCTGTTTTAACTTTTGATTCATGACAGAATAAACTGCCTTTCTTCTAAGCTCCACCTATTCCTTAAGGCTTTCCAACTAAAGTGACTGAATGTAATAAAGCAAGCAGCCCAAGATGCTGTGCTTTTCCATCTAATGATAGGAAAAAAGAAAACACTCCATCTGGGTAGAAACTGATAATTGGCCATATTCAATTCCTGGACATTTGGCTTTTAAATGAAACTGAACATAGTAATGTCTGTTTCCCTGGGCATTCTTTTATTGAAATGCTATTTATTCTCTTAGTCTTTAAAAGGACAACACCAGTGCAGTTTTAAATATCAAGCAACCAAATATTTGTCTCAAGTTTTTTCATATTTGTTTTATTTTTTTTCATATTACCAAAGCATTATATATGTTTTGTAGAAAATTTGGAAGCTATAGGAAAATACAAGAAGAAAGAAAAATCTCACCGTCTAAGACAATTGTTAACATTTTGGTGAATATTTTTCACCAAATTTAGCTTTAAAAATAAAGGGAGTTTCAGAATAACAATTTTTCTTTATCAACAATAAATTTGCATTAAAAAAACCCCAACAGAATATTTTAATGAATGAAATGTAATGAAGAATACCAAAACATTTATTCCATTTCCTAATATAGTTTGTGGAGTGGCTGATGACATTGATAATTAAGCCCTAACGACCAGGCTGAATAGCTCAGGGAAATATCTCTTAAGGCTAAAGCAGCCATGGCAGCATGTCAAGAGTAATGGGGCTCGGGGAAACAACATATGTTTGCACCCATTCTCCCCCCATGCTGGCACTGCTGCCCCAGACTTTGTGGTGGGGGAGGGGTTCACAGATTTGTACCAGGATCCTTGATGGGCTGCAAACAGTAAGCTGACTATTAAATTTCAGGAATTTTGTGAACTGGCCATTAAACACAGTCATTCATATAAACTTATAAATTATGTTTAAAACAAAAGTAATAAATACTCAAAACATCACTTTTTAATCATTTCATATTTTGCTCTTATCTATGTTCCTGATGTCGTTTCTATTTATTGTATCTGTGTGGTGGAAATGCTATATAAAGTATGCTGGGCACATGCTTTCATAACTGTGTTCAGTGATTTCACACTGGAAGTGTGAAACTGGACAAGAGTGAATATTTACATCATAGAAACAAACAAATGCTCCAAATCTGGACTTCATTTATTGTTTTGTTGATGGTCCAGTGATGGAGAAAATGTAAATAATCTAAAATGAAGATTAAACAAAAAATGTTTATAGTTGTTACTGTGACACAAAAATCAAGGAAATATTCCTCCAGTATTCAAAAACTATTATAAAATTTATCTAAGTCACTTGTGTTATTGACAAGTTAGTGAAGTTCCAACACATCTGTTTGTGGTTTCACTTTCATCTTAATCATTAATGTCAATGAAAATATCAGCCAAGATTCTTGTCGAAACTACACTTGTTTGTTACTTACAATGATAGGTTGGCTACAGAGACAAAAGTTCAGCTAAAATTAATGAAACATTCTGTGGGAATCAATTATACAGAATTCACATAAAAGAATATTATGTATTTTATTATTATTTATAAACTATGTGCTTTATACTCTTTATATCAGTAAATTTTAAATAAATATATTTGTATGTGTGTGTGTTTGCACGTGTGTGTGTGTCAGAGAGCTGGTTGTTAATCATTTATCAAAATGCTTCTGATCAGAGCAAATGCTTCCTTTTGCCCCACTTGTCATAGCATCCAAGAGATTCAACTAGGCTTGAATTGATAAATAGGGAAAGGAAGTACCAGAGAAATAAAGCTGGGGGAGGAGGGAAACAGAAGAGAAAAGAAGAAGAGAAGAGAAAGAAAAGAATAGGTAGAAAAAATTCTCCATCTTGCTTGTGTCTATCCTGCCTCCTCTCCATATTTCATTAGCAGCCAGCAGCTGTCTATGAGAAAGAAGACAAACCACTACACAACCCTCCAGCATTTCCGGAGTCACAAATATGGCCAGGAATAGCTGTTGACTTCACTTCTGGGAGCTAAGGAGCCAGCAGTCTCTAACAACAATGATCATGCTGACTCTGGGGCAGAGTTTTAGTCTGTTTTTGTTTTGTTATTAACGTTTTAAAAACCATGGTATAATTTACATACAGTAAAATTTGCCATTTTAGAGTACAGTTCTATGAGTTTGACAAATGCATGTAGTCATGTAACTACAACCACCATCAAGATACAGAACATTTCTAACATCCCTCAAACCCTCTTATTATCTCAAGCTCCTGGCAACTACTGATTAGTTTCGTACCCCAAGTTTTGCCCCGAGAATGTCATATGAAGAACTTATACAGTACGTAAACTCTCAAGCCTAACTTCTTTCACTGAACATCAAGTATTAGAGATTTCCCAAATTGTTGCATGTATCAGTAGTTCATTTCTTTTTATTGCAGCATATAGATTGTAGTATACAGTACCACAGTTTGTTACCTATTCAATGATTGAGGAACAAGGGCTATTTTCAGTTGAAAATGATTATGAATAATTCCACTTGGTTAGTTGATTGTTTCATTTACTTAAAGACTTAATTTTCTTAGAGCAGATTTAGGTTTACAACAAAATTGTGAGGAAGGTACAAAGATTTCCCATAAAGCCCCTGCCCCTGCCCCCAAGTAGCCTTCCCCATTATCAACATCACTCACTAGAGTGGAACCTACATGTGTTACAAGTAGGAGCTTACATTGACACCTCACAATCACCCAAAGTCCACAGTTTACTTTAGGGCTCACTGTTGGTGTTGTACATCCTATGGGTTTGAACAAATATGTAATGAAATATATCCATCATTATATCATACAGAGTATTTTCACTGCCCTTAAAATCCTGTGTTCTGCCTATTCATCTCCCTGCCACCCCAGCGACCACTAATGTTTTTATTGTCTCCATAGTTTTGCCTTTTCCAGAATGTCATATAGATGGGATCATGCTGTTTGTGGCCTTTTCAGGTTCACTTATTTCACTTAGTAATAAGCATTTAAATTTTCTCCATGTCTTTTCATGGCTTGATAGCTAATTTCTTTTTAGAGCTGAATAATATCCCATTGGATGGACCACAGTTTATTTATCCATGCACCTACTAAAGTACATCTTGGTGGCTTCCAAGTTTTGCCAATTATGAATAAAGCTGCTATAAACATGTGTGCAGGTTTTTGTGTGAACATAAGTTTTCAACTTTTTGAGTAAATATCAAGAAGCATGATTGTTAGATAGCATTGTAAGAATATGTTCAGTTTCATAAGAAATTACCAAACTGTCTTCCAAATGGTTGTCCATTTTGCATTCCCACCAGCAATGAATGAGATCTCCTGTTACTCTACATTCTTATCAGCATTTGGTGTTATCAGTATTTCAGATTTTGGCCTTTCTAATAGTGGCCACTTATTATTATGTTTTTTTTTTAATTATTGAGTTTAGAGAAACTTTTATATGTTGGATACACACTTTACAAATAATTTCTCTCAGTTTGTATTTTTATTTTAATAGCATCTTTTGAAATTTTAACTTTTGATAAAGTCCTAATTATCAGTTGTTTTCATTTTAATGGATCTTGTTTCTAGTGTTGTATCTAAGAAATCTTGCTTAACCCAAGATCACAAAATTTTCTCCTATGATTTCTTCTAGAAGTTTTATAGTTACGGGTTGTAAATTTATATCTATGATCTAGTTTTGCATTAATTTTTGAATATGGTACAAGATAAGGGTTGAGGTTCTTTTTTTTTCTTTTCTTTGTTTTTTGTATATAGATATCCAGTTTTTTCAGCACCATTTATTGAAGAGATTATTCTTTCTTTATTGTATTGTCTTTGTACCTTTGTTGAGAATCAATTCACCGTATGTACATATGTGGGTTGTGTTAGGATTTTAAAATAAAACTTATATCAAGGGCTTTGAATTACTCTTTTCTGGGGATGAATGGGGTAACTTCGGGGGCCACAAACTCCATCCTCACCAGTTCTTTGGGCTTAGTAAATTTCTGAAGCAGGAGGCTTAGAAGAAGGCTCAGACCTAGGCTTGTTCTACCTTGAACTTGGAGAAATAAGTTTTTGGCTGCTTACTAGTTACCCTGCTCATTGTATACCTTATATGCCTGAATACAAGGCAATCCTGAATATAAGCAGATCCCTCATTTCTTTAAATAGAATTTAAAGAATTCTATTTAAAAAATTTTAGAATTATTTTAGGCCAACTTTAATATAAATATATACTTCTAGGAATATAGATAAAGCAGTCAAATGTCTCTTTTAAAAAAACCTTTGTTATAGTAAGTAGGCAATTATTTATGAAAATCTCGTATTGTATAAAATGATATATACATTTGGGAGTTTTTTTTTTTCTTTTGTATCATGACACAGTTTTACTTAAGTTCTTCGCATGTATCATTGTCAGAATCTTCGTCAACACTAGAACCACTTCTTGTGTCATCTAACCTAGTTTTTTCCAGAGCACATCAGCAGCTCTGTTATTTGAAATACAGTACTTTTTGAATCTCTGCATTAAGCTGTCTTCAGCAATTTTATCACAAGCCAAAGTATCTATTTGCATAACGTTAGAGTAGTTGACATTTTTGTTCATTCTGAACCATGCATTTGTGATTTCTACCTCATAATTATTTATAGTGGGTCTTTTTTTTTTTTTTAGAGAAAATATATGTAGAAATTTTATTGTGCCTCTTCCAGTCTCCCTATCAAGAAAGATGTGGGTAGTAAAGGGAGAAAAGTAAGGTGCTAAAAACCCTATAACTCAAAGCCCAGGGAATTGTGCAAAAGGGGAAGTAAGGAACAGAACAGAGATTGATAAATGGGGTTGAATCACCTCCCAGGAATGCCTCATGGGTCAGGAGAGTGAGCTCTGGAAGGAGAGTGAAGCACTCTTGGCTGCAGGGTAACAAGGACAGCCTGAAGTCCTAGACACCAGGGTCCCTGAGGTTATTACTCCTTACCTGATGAAGCAGAGTTGGTTTCAGAATTAGGAGTCCCGCCAATATCTCTTACCAGCAGAATGGGCAATGAGACCGATATTTTGATCACTCAATTTTAAGTCCTGGGCTTTATTCCTGCCCTCTGACTTGGAGACCTTCAGATATCCTAGGAGATGCAAAGCAGTGAGTGTGTACTTCTTTTCTTACATCACCATAGAAGGCAGCTTAGTATCTTTCTTCACATTCTTGAAAAGGGACAGGAAAATCTTTTTTGTGGCCTAAAGTTCTCTGTGTTCTGAAATCCTTCTCATTTCCCTTTGGGAAATCATTTTTTGTAGTAAAGTTGAACTGGCATGGGTCCTCTCAGTCTCTTCTGTCTGAATTCTTGTGCCATTCCATCTTCCTTGTATCTCGTGTGTGTGTGTGTGTGTGTGTGTGTGTGTGTGTGTTCCCCACTAGACTGTGAGCTCCTAGATGAAATGTCCCTCTACTGACAAACAACATGCTAGCTAGAAGAGGAAAACTATTTAGGGTCCAGCTCCATTATCATGGAGCACACAATTAAGGGTGAATTTAGAGCAGGGAGTAGAAGAATTGAATTTGGAGTGGAGATTAGAAAAAAGGCATAGCATCTCATGCCTGAAAAGTTTAGGCTCTCTTTTCATTCTCATCTGAAGTCAACCTTCCTGGAGGTAGGGACTCTTTCCAGTGCTCTAGGCTCTCACTGTGGGCTACACACTGGGGGAGAGCCCAATCCCAGGCCAAAGGAGAACTGTGGTGTGGTGTTGGGACAACAAAGAAAGTCCCCACCTACCTGTAGTTGAAAAAGGAGAGCAACGGTAGCATCGCTAGATGCTGTCCGGATTCTTGGTGGCGGTTGAATGCTGGTGTGGATTATGTTGCTATCTTCAGACCAAAGGCTCCTATATCTGAGTAGAGTTAGGGGGCATCTTCTAGCTCTTCTTTGTGTGTAATGAACCCAAAGAGCAAAGTGAATGCTGAAGAGTTCAGGCTTGAACTACTCAGGTGAGGGTCATCGAGGGCACACTAGAAATCTCTGCTTATTCTTGCAGTAATAACCTCTTAGGCATAGCTGATGATGTCAAGCAGAACAAATATGGCAGTGAAGCCCTGGGATACTGAATAGATAAGTAAGGCATGCGTCAGTGCTATCTGGTCATGTGCATAAAAACCCCAGTGCTGATGGCGAAAGGATAGGCAATGGAGGAGGTGGGAGGGGGCACCAGGTTATCTGTGCCTCCAGTTATGAAGACCAAAGATACTTCATGAAATCTCCACAGAAATCCAACGTGAGTAGAACTGGCTGTCCCAGGACACTATTCCCAGAAATTTAGCTCCTAGTGACACTTGAGGGCCTTCCAGACCACAGTCTGTATTCTTCCAGATGGGCTAGCTAATTTACCATGGAGGAAAGGGTGTTTTTCAGGCTTCGATGCCCCCACTAGCTCCCACTCGCACTTACCAAAAGTGCCTTGGCTTAGTTCCCAGATCATGGCTTTCTACTCCAGGACCACCTCCTGGAGAAATTGCTTGGGAACCGATGGATTAGAGGTGCTAAAATTATCTATTGCTGCCCCTTTGCCCATAGAAAAAAAAAATCGAGGCCAGCAAAAATAAATTGCTGCATGAGCCATCAGATGCTGGTCAAAAATGATAGAATTTAAAGCTTCAAAGTAATCTGTAAGCTCAAGAAAGAAAATACAAGATTTCGACAAGAATAATGTTAGAATTTGGATTTCAGCTATTAGTACTAAGGATAAGAGTAGAATTTAATAATATGGTACCTGGTTACAATTTGATTTTTCATTTTATTTGTAAGGTTGTTTTACAATCTATCTGCTGCCTATATTTAAAGGAATAGTTACAAAGTTACTTAATTTTGAAATAAAGACTAGATTGTGCTAAGATAACATATCTTTTAAATTTCTCCAGATCATATAAAAGAGATCAGAGCCATGAAAGGAACTTTGAAAGACAGAAGAAGAAAGCATAAAAGTTTAGCTGAGAATATTTACCTGCTCCCAGGTTCATCTCTTCCTATCTGATACTCAGGACAGCTTCAGACACTTCTTCTTCTCTGTAGGACATAGAGACCCCTAGACAAGCTTGGAAGCCTTGGAGCAGAGTGCCCTTTGACCCTCTTCTCTGTACCCCAGAGTAGAAATGACAATGTGGCAATTTAAGCAAACAGAAGGCTGGAGACAGTGCTCAAAGCCTGAACATGCAGCTCTCCAATAGGCCCCAGCAGTGGGCTTGGCCTATGTCTGGGTCGTCTTGCCTTGGGGCAAAGTGACCCTGTAGCACAGGCTCTAAAGTGGGCATCCCAATGGGATGAAGATGAGTCTCTAAGCTTCAAGCCAGGAAGGGATAAAGCAGTGGGGGTGGTGGATCTTTATTCTATGAAAACTATAGACTACAAATTATTCAGTTGCAAAAGCTTTAGCTACAACAAGGATATATCCTGAGGGGAAGAGAAGAGGAGAGAACCCTTGAGAGTGGGATACAGCTCTCACTGAATTTAAGCTTTAAATGGGCTGAGTTTAAATCTTTAATTTGACTGAACATTTACCCTGAGAGACTAACTTTGAAACTTCGATGATACAATCACCTTGAGAATGACAAGATTGAGTTTCCCCCATCATTAAAAATGGGGCTTAGAGTCAAGTTGAATTCCATTATAGAGAAATAAACTAAAATACCGTTCTTCCACTTGAGTGGTAGATCGTGAATTTTAAATGCATCACTATCTTATTCTCCCTTTGAAGTCTTAAACCATGCACCTTGTGTGGACAGCAATATGACTCAGATATGAGCTCAGTAAAATAGTATGGGCAATTTCTATACATTTTGTCATCCACACTTGGAGCCCTTGGGTACATTTCAAGCCATCTGAGTAGTTGGCTTAGAGGTCCTAGAACTTTTCAATTTCTCTCAGCTGACAATAGCCTAAAGATGACACAGCTTCTTCCGAGGCTAGGACCCATTATATGTCCCATTAGTTATATTTATATGACCAAAAATTCAGATTTATTAAGCACTTATGGTATGCTAAGTGTCAGCCTGTAAATAATATATTGGAAGCTAGGAGCTCACTTCAAGAAGCTCAGTGAAGATCAAATATTTCAAATAATAAACTGCTTTCCTCTTTCTTTTGATGACTGAGAGGACAAAGTGATGAAGAGCAGCAAAGAGGCAGTGTGCAAAATCAGGGGCAGGAATGAGGCAACGAGTAAAGTTGGTGGTGCCAAAGCAGGAAGGAGATAATAGTAATGATGGGAAAAAGCTAAATAAGCATTCACCCCAACAAGCTTGCTGTCTGGGACCTTCCTTCTCAATCCAGTTTCATCCTTTACCATTAGTCAAAGCTTGCATTATCGCCAATGAGAACTCTCTGATCCAAGTCTTTTCTCTTTTGATCTGGGGGAAAGTCCAGGAGGGTGAGAACACCTTGGGTGTTGTAGGGGAGAATTTGCTGTGTAGGGTTATGTCAATGTAGTCTGCTAGGACAGAAGTGGGAGCTGGAAGGTGGTTGTTGAATGAATGGGAAAGCAAGGAGATTCTGAGAAAGAAAGGCATTAATTCCTTTAACTCTAGTGGCAGGAATAAAAAGCTTTAAGAAAATTATTATTTAAGGTAGAAGTATCTAATATTACAAGGCTCTGTTCCTCCCATACCAGTTCCCTACCTTTAAAACATACACACACACACACACACACACACACACACACACACACACACACACACTTAGACACATTACTAATCTAGTATTCTGAGGAGGGAGATTGGTCAATTATCTTTGTAAGAATACTTTATGCTGGGAAGTCCAATGGAGGTCACTTTAAAATACAATAGCTTCATCTCTTCATTTGTATGCAATTTTATCTCGCAAATAATAGATCCGTTCAAGTAGAATTTTCTTTGACCTAATCCTTTAAAACATACCTGCAACTAAGCAATATGTGAATATAAAGGTGAGTACATATTATTTCTAAAGTTGATTCTATTTATTAAAGTGTTTTGCTTGTTTCAACTGCTTACTTTAGTTTAATACTATTTTTTCAAACCTCTTTACTGATCCATGCTGTCTCATAAAACGCTGCAGAATAGCATTAAATTAATTTCTACAGCAACTAAAATCATAAACATCAGATTATGGCTTTGTTACAAAATGTAGCAGATGGGAGAAAGAGCTGAAAAATACAAAGCTCCCTTCAAAACATGGAATTTAAAAACAATTATTCAACTGATAGTAAAGGGAATACAGAGTAGTAGCTTCAAAGTAACTTGCATAATATTTACTTAAATTTCTTATTTACTTCTAAGAAATGTGCTTAGAGCCAAAATCTTATTTCACAAATTAGCTCATAGGAGTTACATAGGAATGAAGTAGAACCTTTTGGCAAAATCTCCCCACAAGGAACTACTAGAATGTGTTTTTCTAGGTGTATTACAACCCATGAATCCCTATTATAAACTGGCTTTTCAGGTGTTAAACAAAGAGAATGCTAGACTTACCTTTAGAAAGTGAACAAAATGGCTCCTTTGGGTACCAGAATTTAATTTGTTTGTGGCTGAGTTTGGAGACATGTGACACCCACTATTTGCTTCTGCTGGCAGGAGGCCAAAAGGAGCAGAGAGCAGAAGTGGGTGAGGGCTACAGTATATGGAACCACCGCATCCTGATGCTAAGAATTTAAGAAAACAGCCCTAGAGAACATGGAGTTCCTCTTTCTCTGTGCTTTCTGAAACAAAGGAGAGGAGCCAGCTCTCAGATGTGCTCTCATCCTGTATTGGAAAGCTTGCAGAGAGGAGGGCAGCAGCCAGAACAGTGGCATGGAGGGCATGAGATACTTCCCAGTTCTGCCTCTGGCTGCTTGGCTGAAAGCTTTTCCCATGAATTAGAGGAACAAAGACCTCTGGGTCCTTAAGGTCCCAGACAACCATTTGGGTGCAGTCATCCAGAGCAGCATTTGACTAAAACTATCAGAACGTGAGCTGGATCAAAGTGATTCTGAAAATTGAGGCAAATAGTCTAATTCTGCCTAAACTGTACTTTTGTTCAAACATATAGCTGGCTGATGCTAAAGTGGTTTTTGGGCTTATCTTGGATAACAACAAAAATTGTTTACATTATTTAGTATGTATAGATAACAATTAAAATAATTCTTTTAGGAAAAGTATATTAATATGGATGAAGCTGTTAGAATACATTTAACCAAAGCATTTACTAAAGCAGATGACAATGTTTAAAAGACAGATTCTGATGGAAAAATTATAGAAGTGTGAAATCTGCATATGCCTTAATCTCAGGGGTAACTGTCACAATAGTGACTTACCCCACGGGGTTGTTAGGAGGCATGTAATATTCTGGGTTGTTGAGACAGCTAGTGCCCCTGACCTACCCAGAATCCCCACTATATCTTTCTCTAATTTTCTGTCTCGGCTTATGTGGCCGAAGTTAGTGTCAAAACAAGGTATATTCTAATCTATAGGAAAAGATTTTAGAAGTCATGGTCCCACAGAGCCCATGCTAATGCAAATGACCCACAGTTTCATCTTGTCATTCCATTAAGTACTAGAGTGATATGAGCTTTGCACTGGACAGACAAAGCTTCAAATAGTTGGCAGGATAATAAAGGGCCTGCTGGAAAGAATGCACTGCTTCAGGCTCCACCAAGGCCAAATTCTTCAGTAGAGCGAACCAGCTGCCACAGGAAAGCAGAAGCTAAGGGTTCCTATCAGTGAAATCTAGAACCCACTCTATTGAACTTGAAAGTACACTGGTATTTGTTGAAAGCTCACTGTAGAAATGGCTATTGTTAAGTTCTCATGGTAAAAAAAAAAAAAAAAAAAAAAGAATCTCTTTTTTATCAGAAAAAAATGTTCATAATAAATACCCTTAAAATTAGATTTTGTTGTGGAAGATAGCTTTTTTAAAAGTTAGCATTAACTTACTTTAAATATCTATAGAATAAATATCTTCATTTGTACATTCAATGACTCTAGCTAATTTTCCCAAAACATATCACATAGTCAAACTTTCTCACTAAGCTGAGAATAGGAACAAGCTGTTAGTAAGAGGGAGTTATTGGTAAAAACAAGACCTGCCAAGATCGAATGATTAAAAATGATGCTGAGTTGAAAAAAGCAGAGATCCGCCCCCCACTCCGTTATGTTATAACATCTTACAACAGTAGCACAAATGCTTCTATGAGTTACAGCAAAAATGGCAGAATTCCTTAGGCCTGGAAACTGAAAAAAAATAAATTTTCCTCTCCCCACCACTTCCTCCCATACTAGGGCTATAGTGGGGTGGATGTAGCTTTTTTTGCTCTAAGACTTTTTCAAAAGCAGATAATTGCTTTTTAAAAATGTCATGCATTTCTTGTTTCTAATAAAGTTAAATGAAGGCTTATAAAGAAAATTAGCTATTCTTCATTTCTGGTGAAGATGGAGAGATAGAAATAGGGTTCAACTTCATTAGAAGGAGTTTAGGACAGACATAGGAGGAATTTCCTGAATCAGGGAGTTATGAGGCACAGAGCAGATTCTGATGAATGTGTTTTTCCTGTCCCTGGAGAACTTGCAGTAATGATATGACATACATTTGAGGGGAGAATTTACAGGGATGATAAGGCCTACATTTAGAGGAAGGGCGGGAGGTGATAAGTATGGTAATGGACTCAGGAATGTAAAATATTAGCTATGGAATAACAGGCTGCTCAGTTGCTAGGGAATCCTAAAAATAGGGACAAATACTAGCTGAGAGGAACAGAGAGGAGTGGATGTTTCCATGGGTTTCATGGGCGATCTGGGCCTGACAGGCAGTGCAGAACTGCTTTCTGAAGCTGCAGAAATGGAGCAATGAGCATGGCAGCCAAGTCTGGGTCCCAGCCATCCTATAGAGCTATTCTTAACAGTGGTAGAGCTTTTTTCCAGAGCAGGCCAGACCCAATGTACGCAACGCTCAGCCTCACAGTGAGGGCTTGAGGCTCAGATCCTGAGGGTAGAGCATGGATCCACAGACAGTTCCTCCAAGAGCTGTGTACATTTGCATATCTCCACTCCCACTTCTAGACTAATTCTCCAGCTTGGAAAAGACTCACATCCACCTTCCCATAGTGTGCAAAGCTGACTATGGGGTACTGATAAAAGGAATCTAAATGGTGAGGGGCAGGGTAGGTGATTTTATTTTGGAGCAAGGTAGTTTTTGTTTTCACCTTAGACATGTTGACCTTTCCAGTCTGATGATTTCTTGTCCGATGATTCCCCCAAAATATTTTAAATGAATTTCACTTCATATCAGACTGACAGCCTATCAGTGCCATGCTACTTGTTTTCTCTATGAGAGCTTCCATTAGCGATTGTGGCTTTCATCTGTTATTTCCTGCTTGGTGGGGCTTAAAAAAATTCTGATGTTGCTGTATCATAAGGCTTGTCTCACCGGTTTATTTTTCTTTTATTGCTGATAAAATACGGTTGAAATTATATTTGGTTGCTGTGTGGACACCAGGCAGATGGCAGGAAAATGGAGAGAGGGGAAGGGAGGTGACATGAGAAATAGAATCCTAGCTCTCCTCCCCTGAGCAGGTGTGTTGCTATAGGACATAGCAGGTTGGGTTCACGTTCTCCGAATCGCTTTGATGCCTTTGTCCATTCTTTCAAAAGGAAGAAAAAGCAGAGCTGTTTCCAAAGATTCCTTCTTTACGCTTGCTAGCAATATTACTAGTTTGTGGCTAGAACCTCAGTAAGCAACTTTCTGTTTGTAGGATTACACAAAGGACATTCTAACATCAAGAAAAAAAATCTTTCCCTAAACTTTCATTGAGATTCACTGCTTTAGTTAAGACATTATCTTTTCCTGAGAGGCTCTGTTAAATTGAACAAGCAAAAATAAGAAGCCCTTGGTAGGGAAGAACTATCATATCATTATTTGACACTATTATCTTATTATATAGGGTATACAACACAGAATAGGCTTTTTTTTTAATTAAAAAATTATATTTAGATACAGTAAATTTTACCCCACTTTAGTATATACTTTTACAAGCATTGAAAAATGCATACAATCATGTAACAACCACCACAATCAAGATATGAAATAATTCTATCACACCAAAAAATTCTTCCATATCTCTTTGTATCAAATCTTTTTCCATTCCCTAGCAACCACTGATCTGTTTTCTGTTCTTATAGCTTTGCCTTTTCTAGAATTTCCTATAAATGAGCTCATACAGTATTTAGACTTTTTAATCTGGCTTTAGTCACTTAACATAATGTATTTGAGATTCACCCATGTTGTTTTATCTTTCAATAATTTGTTCCCTTTTTATTGTTGAGTAGCACCTCATTGTATGGATGTACCACATTTTGATTATTCATTCCCCATTTAAGAGACTATGACTGACTTGTGTTCCCTTCCCCTCCTTCCAAATTCATGTATTGAAACCCTGACTCAATACATGGGTTATTTTTATTTTTGTGATTATGAATAAAGCTGTTATAAGCCAGAAATTGGTGAGATTTTAATTTTATAACTTAATTTTTAATACGTTATTGTGTTTCAAAACATTTAAAAGTAATAGTGTAGTAAACCCAACATATGGGTGTGTTCAGTATGTGCTCCAACTTTCTATACAGTAGAGGCTGAAAAGCAAAAACTACATGTAAATATATCTTAGAAACTATGGTTCCAGGTATGGATTAGATATATTTGCTAGATACACTTTTATAAAATTTAAATTTAAAAATAAGTTATTTGGGGAGAGAAATGGCATGGAAGTCATCAATTTTGCTGATGAGAATGGTATTAGCTGATTCCTGAATAGCAGCTAAGGCCAAGTTTTCTTCTAGCCAACAGTGACTGATTTGTTTCTGAATGAAATCAGGTAATGGAAAGAAACTAAGTTGAGTGAACCTGGAACCAGAAGCCAAGTCAGCAAATTTATTATCTTTCACTGCCCTCACCCCAGTTTCTTGATAGTCAAAGAGGTAGCAGTTCCCTTGAGCATTTGGTGTTTATCTGGGAGTTGTCTGAGGAACCTGTTCTAGAGTCTGCTCTTCCGGCACTTCCGGTGAGTTTTGTTAAGAATCTGATTTTTTTGTTTTAAAGCCTCTACTGTTTAAACTAGCTAGAGAGTTTCTATATTTGCAACTGAATCCTGAGTGACTGAGGTGTATAGTGGAAAGACATTCCTTCTCAGCTACCCAATCACTATTATTAGTTTCTTATGATTCTGTCCAGAGTATTTTATATAAATGCAATCAAACATAAATTTGACCTCCCCTTTTTAAAAACAGAAGTTGTAACATGTAATACATACTCTTCTGCATCACCTTAAAAAAAAAACCTTACATCTTAGATATCTTTTCCATATCTACACATAAAGAGCTTCCTAATTCTCTTTTATAATTGCACAGTATTGCATTATATGGATGTACCATAATTTATTTAATAAATCCCCTATTAGTATAAATTTGTTATTTCCAATAGTTTTCTATTATCAACAATGCTGCAATGAATATTGTTTGCATACACTTGCATATGTACTGATATATCTATGAATTCTTACAAATAGAATTGTTTGGCAAGGAATATGCACATTTGTAATTTTGATAGTATAGCCAAATTCCCCTTCATAGGGATTGTCCCAGTTTATCTTCCTCTCAGCAGTGTATAAATGCCTATTTCTCCATACCACCAACATAATGTATTATAAAATTTTCATGTTTTCACCAATCTAATAGGTAAAAAATATTATGTTGCTGCAATTTTAATTATCTTTTCCCTTTTTATAATAGAATTGAAACTCTTTTCATGTGTTCAAGAGCCATTTATATTTTCTTTTCTGGTGAACTATTTATCTCCTTTGTCTATTTTCCTATTGGACTTTAATTTTTCACTTAGCATTTTATTTGTAACAGCTATATTAGGTTAATTAGCTATTTGCTCATGATATGAGTTGCAAATTCTTTTTCCAAGTTTGTTTCTTGATGTAAGTGGTGATTTTAGCATGCATTTAAAAACTGTTATAATATTTTAGTGTTATAGTTTATTAATGTCTTTGCCCTTCTGATTATCTCTTTTTATGGTTCTTTTATTGCTTACTTTTTTTAAAAAAATAAGCATTTAATTCTTTGATCCATTTTGAATTTATCCTGGTATAAGGGGAAAGGTATGGATCTGCTAGGAGTCAGATCTTCATGGAGCTCTCGTGTTTTTATGCATCTGAAGACAGGTCTTATTAGGAACTATCTTTTCAAAGATGTTTGTATAGTGATCAGCCTTGGAAGACAGATAGTCTCTCTCTTCAGGCCAAAGGTCAATTTATTTGCTATCCAAATAATAAAGATAATGTTTCCCTCTGGGTCAGGTTTATTAGCAATCCCCTTATAAATTGGAGGGTTTTCTAAGGTCAGAGTTCTTCAAATGTGACACAACCCACTGTGTGTGCAGCATCTACCAATCTCTGCATCACCCCAGAGGTACTTAGGGAGCAAGGGGGAACTAATGCAATTACAGAACTCACATTTAGTGCATCAGTAATAAAATCTTTTGTCTCTGATCCAGGAGTCTCATGTCTTCTGAGGGTATCTGTCAAATCCTAGCAGGCTAACTTGTTAGCCTGCAAGCAGAATAAAATCCAGGCTCCTTACAAGACTTACCTCTATATTTCTAGGTGGCTACACTGTCATCTCATCATCAATGTGGGGGAAATTTCCCAACTGATTCTAGATGACAACTTTTTTGTTAACTAAGTTCTTGTGTTTAAACTCACTTTTGAACTTATATTCTATTCAATTAAACGATGTGTATACTAGTATATACTTTTTAGAAAATTATTGAGGCTTTGTAATGTTTAATATCTGGTGGAATAAATGACCACTTATTTTCTTCTTTTCCAGAATCTTCCTGGAACTTCCTGCATGATTGTTTTGCACATGAAATTTAGAATCAACTTATTTAGTTAAAACAATTTCTTGTGTTTTGTTAATGACAGTGTGAAACTTATAAATTAGAGAGGTTTAACATATATATGATGTTGAGTTTTCCTATCTAGGAGCATGGTACGCCTTTCTTTTTATTCAGTTCTTCTTCATATATGTGAGGTCTTCTGATTTCTAAATATGAATTTTATACCCTATTTATAGAATATTTTTATTATTTGTAGTAGTTTTTCAGTAGATTCTTTCGGATTTTCAATTTTTACAATTAAAGTGATTGAAAATGTATATTATTTTATCTCTCCTTTTAATATCTCTAATTCCATTTTTTTGGAATTATCTGTTTGGTTTGTTTAGCACTTCAAAAATAATGTTAAATAATAGCAATGATAGTTAAAACTAATTGAATACTTATATGCCTTGTAGTGTAAAAGTACTCTACAACTATCAAGCTATTTATACCTCACAGCAAACAGCCTTAAGAATTATTATTGTTACAGAAGGGGAAACCCAGCACAAAGATATTATGTAAGTTGCCCATAATCACATGTGTTCTAGGTGGCAAAGTTGGGATTTGGGCCCTGGTAGTTGAATGCCAGAGTCCTTAACTTTTACCACTTTACTCTTTACTATAGTGCTTCTTAAGAGAAATAAAAGTGAATAAATATCTTTTGTTCCCAATTTTGGTGGAAATGTTTCTGATGATTCTTCATTAAGTATAATTAAGCCTTTTGAGTTAAGGAAGATCTACTCAATCATGTTAAAGACTGACAGGTTTTTTTTTTTTTTTTGAATAGATTATATATTTTTCAAGAGTTTTTTCAGCATCTATGGAGATGATCTTAGATGACTTTTCTCCTAAGATTTAGTAAAATGACTTAAGTTAACAGAGTTCTTACAATAAACATACCTTTGCATTTCTAGAATGAAACCTACTTGGCCTTGGCGTGTTACTCCTTTGATGTGTTGCTGGATTCTGTTTGATAATATTTTCTTTGACCTCTGGATTGATATTAATAAATGAATAGGCAAAGTTTGACAGGAGAACAAATTCTTGTGTATAGTAAGGAAGAGAAAGTTTTATCTGGAAGCCCTTTAGTGGAGATGAGGAGTATCTGGGTGACAGCAAATAAGAGTGGGACAGTACGGTGTTCTCATGAAATGATTTGATGAGAAGGTGGGAGAGTTCTAAAGCATTAAAAAGGAAAGCCATCTACTTTACACAAGGTTCCTAAGAAATGGTTTCAAAAAGAGAATGCTCCTATACCTCCCTATATTCTCTTATACCTCATACTGTATGCTTTCTCTTCAAAGTGTTCTCATGGTCAGAAGGAAAAACCTAGAATTCTAGTCACTAACTATTAGTTACTAATAAAGGAATAATCGTTTGATAATTGAAACATTCCCTAAACATGGTGGCTATGGTGGATAGCTCTCTGTTCTTTAGTGAGCTACATAAAAATAAATGAGAATGACTGAGGGCCCACAGCTGGAACACAAGGGTTTACTTCACTACAGAGAAAAATTGAAGAAATACCAGAATGAGAAAAAAAGATGACAAAGTTGACAGATGTCAAAATAATGCTACTAACTTCTCTTAATTCTTTTCTATGAGTAGTTCTGCAGAGCAAAATAATTCAACAGTATAAATGCTGAATTCCTTCCTTCCACAAAGGGGAAGAAGAGAACTCAGTTCCTCCAAGGGAAATTTTGAGGAGCTCTGCTGGCTGCCCAGAACAGTATTTCTTAGACAAGAGATGGTGGGGCCATCTGCAACAGAATTGCCTAGGGTGTTTGATAAAATGCAGGTTCCCAGGCCCTATCTGGGGTAGCACTCTGAATTCCAAATTTTTTTTTTTTAAAGCAAGGTAATTCTGATACAGACAGTACTAGGATCTCATTTTTAAAAACAGTTTCTTAGAGATGATTAACTTCTCCATTCTACCTTTTGTAGAATCAAAGAAAAATGCCACATTTTAAATATATCATGATTTAGACCTAGGTCCTGCTTCCTAGAAAGATTTTTATACACAGACTATGATACACTTATACATGCAATACATATACAGACTGCAATAATTTATTACAGTATTTTTATACTGAGAAAAGCAGACAAGTTGATATCACTGAAACAAATTAATCTAAAAGTAGAAAATTAACCTTCCAGGACCGTTGGGTTTCTCTGAATGAAACCCTCAGTCACATCTTAGGCGTCAGCAATGCTAAATGATACACATCCTTTCACACCTTTTAGTGGGTTGAACACCGAAGGGAAAAAGTTCCTGTGAGTGTCACCATGGGGCTTCATAAGAAGACATTTGTCTCTGGCTCCTGGTTAAAAAATGAATGTTTCAGTACTTCTGAATAGCCTGCTTCGTAATTTGTGAAGCAGAACCCATCTCTTTGATACTCACTAAGCATTTTTGGCAAGTAATTTAGACACATTAATCTTCTCTGACATTGCCTTATGGAGCTATCTACTTCCTGGTGCATGTTGGAAATGACTGGCTAAAATGAGTGCATTCTGTACTCTAAAATAAGGCAAGTGTGCCCCACAAATGGAAGCAGCCCACCTTGGATACCTGGCCTACAAAGTTAAATGAACCAGTTTTCCAGTAGCTGTTCAGTGTGGGTATTTGTTATTTTAACCTCTTAAGTAAGATCTCAGATCTTTTAGGGCTGGTCTCTGGGAGTTAAAAAAAAATATTTTAATCCAGGACTGTCAAAATACATTTCAGTTAAAAAAAAAAAAAAGATTCCATTTTAAATTGAGTGGGAAACAAACAGAAATTAAGAGGAACATTATGAGTGATTTACTCATGTTTTAATTACCGAACCCCAAGAAAGTGGTGATAGTAGAAAAATGTGATTTAAGACATTTACATAAATAGCTTTAACATTAAAGAAAAACTCTCTGATGGTGATGATGATGAAAAAGGAGGAAAAGGAGAAGGAAGAGGAAAAGGAGAAAAATATCTGGTAGAATTTTTTGTCCATAATATCTTTAGTAAGTGTGATTAGAAATACACAGTCCCCAAATTAAGGGGAGAAAAAAAAGGTGGAAGCAACTGGTGAAAGGAAGAATCCAAGAGCCTTGTTTATTTTTTTACCTGTCCTCAAATTCGTCCAAGAAATGGCATAAATCTTGTAAAAGGAAAGGTGAAGCTGTGGATCTTCACTGGCACAGTCAAGTATGTACAGGCTCCTTCTAAGTACTTGAAGAAAGATAATTCTAGGAGACAGACTGCTTTTGCTGTAGGGGCATGTTCACTAGTCTGACTATAAACTTTAGAATGGCAAGTCTTCCCAAACCTGTTCATACCTCTCAGTTCAACACTCAACACTGTCAGCTTAATTTTTCCTTCCAAGAAAGATGATAAAATCAAACATTACTAAAATGGTGCACGCTCTCTCTCTCTCTCTCCCCCGCCTCCCCTTTGCCCTTCTTCTCCCTTTTCCTTCCCCTCCTCTCCCTCTCCCTCTCTCTCTCTCTATACACACACACACACACACACACACACACACACATATACACATATATATCCTATTTGCATTTTATCCAGTTTGTAAAATTTCTGAATGGCTATTGAAAACCAAGTAATTTAAAAGTTACAGATGGATAGGATATAAATATTTCAGTCATCCACTGCGATAAGTATAGCGAATAAATGTTCTGATGCTTTTGGATTCTTGTCTTTCAAGATGTATTCCAAATGTTAAATGCTGCCTTTTAGAGTTACAGTTAGAGAATATTCAGAGGATGTACCAATAAAGTCAGTCAATAGATTTTCTTGAATTGTGACAATTCTCATTCAAGTACCAAAACAAGTTCCCTAATGTAATCTCTAAATCTCATTTTCCTTCTGCTTAGGAAGTATTTATTTCCACTACTTGATGAAAATTGAAAAGAGAGAGAGAGAGAGAGAGAGAGAGAGAGAGAATTTCCATCCCTACCTCAAAGCCCAGGCCTCCACTATTGGTACAGCACTGTCAGAATCTGCTAAAGTAATTGTGCGACAACATGAGAAATAAGTAGGGTATAAGAAGTACAGAAACCAAGGTTTGAAGTTGCATTCATGTAATGATTGCAATTATATTGAAATTATATATACATACAGATAAGACCAGAAGAAGATATGGAGAAAATGAGGCCAAATGATTTGTAGGGAAATAAGATTTGGGATGAATATTTTATATTTTAAAATTTTCAATAGTTGTTATTATTATAGCTGCAAAAATAATTCCTTTAAAAAAAGATTTGATTGATGTATACACTGAAAACTATCAACTGTTGTTGAAATTAAAGGGACAAAAATAAATGGAAAGACATTTAGTGCTTAGGGATTGAAAAGTGTAATATTGTTAAAATGTCAATTCTATCCAAAGTGATCTGCATATTCAATGCAATCTCTGTAAAAATTCCAACAATATTATTTGCATAAATAGAAAAATGCATGCTAAAATTCATGTGGAATCTCAAAGGACATCGAATAGCCAAACAATCTTGAAAAAGAACAAAGTTTGAGATCTCACATTTCTTGATATCAAAAGTTACTACAAAACCATGGTAATCAAAACAGTGTGGTACTGACATAAAGACAGACATATAAAACAATGGAATAGAGCAGGGAGCTCAGAAACAAACTCTCTCATATATGGTCAAATGATTTCGACAAGGATGCCAAGACCATCGAATAGAGAAAAGACAGTCTTTTCAATCAATGGTGCTAGGAAAAACAGATATCCATATACAAACAAACAAACAAACAAACAAACAAAAAATAAGTTGGGCCCTTACCTTATACCATATACAAAAATTCACTCAAAATGGATAAAAACCCACAACATATGAGCTAAGAATAAAAACCCTTAGAAGAAAACGTAGTGGAAATTCTTCACAACATTGAATTTGGCAATAATTTCTTGGGTATGACAGCACAGGCAACAAAAGAATAGATAAGGTGGACTTCACCAAAATCAAAAACATTTGTGCATCAAAGGGCAAATGAAATAAAAAGGTAATGAAATAAAAAGGTAACCCACAGAATGGGAGAAAACATTTGCAAATATATATTTGATTGAGGATTGATATCTAGAATTCATAAAGAACTCTTATAACTCAATAACAATAAAACAACCAGATTAAAAAATGGGCAAAGGACTTGAATAGACATTTCTTCAAAGAAGACGTACAAATGGCCTATAAGCACATGCAAAGATGCTGAATGCCACTAGTTATTAGAGAAATGGAGACCCACACAATAATGAGATACTAGCACTTTACACTCATTAGGATGGTTACTATTTAAAACAAAATAAAACAAAACAGAAAATAACTGGTGTTTCCAAAGATGTGAAGAAATTGAAACACTCGTGCATTGTTGGTGGGAATGCCAAACATGTAGCTGCTATAGACAACAGTATGGCAATTCCTCAAAAATTAAAAAGAATTATCAAATTATCCAGCAATTCTACTTCTGAGTATATATCTAAAAGAAATGAAAGTGAGGACTTATAGAGATATTTATACACACATGTTCATAGCAGCATTATTCACAAAAACTAAAAGTGAAAGCAACTCAAGTATCCATTGGCAGATGAATGAATAAACAAAATATGGTGTACATACAATGGAATATTACTTAGCCTTAAAAAGGAAGTAAATGCTAACATGTGGATGAGCTTTGAAGACATTAAGCTAAGTGAAATAAGCTAGTCACAAAAGGACAAATATTGTATGATTCCTCTTATTCAAGGCTCCAAGAATAGTCAAATTTATAAAGATAGAAAACAGAATGGTGGTTGAGGGAAGAGGATAATGGAGTGTTATTGATTAATGGGTATAGAGTTTTGGTTTTGCAGGATGAAGAAAGTTCTGGAGGTGATGGTTGCACAACAATATGAATGTATCTGGTATCACTGAACTGTACACTTGAAAGTAATTAAAATGATACATTTGTTATGTATATTTTACCACAATAAAAGAATCGGATTAAGTGCACAATCTAACTCTCTTATCCTAGGCAAGTACATTTTGAAGTCCTTGTTCCTTTCTTTCTCTACAGTCTTTCTCTTAGCTCTGCCATTAATGATACTGTTGCAGATTAATTGTCCTAATATTTACTCTGCAGCAGATTCTCTTCTGACCACTTCCACTATTACTTTCTTTGCTAATGAATTCATCTTTTGAGTTACAACTATTTACTAATTGTGTAATATATACAGGGCCCTGTGTGTGGTGCTATGGAAAATACAGCAGAATATGGGCCCAGTGAGTTGCAGCAATACCCTGACAAGATAGGGCACATGGGATGCAGAGCACTTTCTCCAAAGGAAAATGATGCTTATACATCCATGATGAGTGGTACAGACCAAAAGTGTGTTAGAAATTCGAAGAGAGAAGTAGGGGAGATGGAGTTGAAGCAAACTTTGGAGAATGGGAAGCACTGAATTGAAGGGACAATTCATGAGTTAACTATTAACATATGCAGAGTTTCTCAACCTTGGTACCACTGATACTTTTAACTGTACTATTTTTGTTGCGGTGAGCTGTCCTCTAGATTGTAGGATGCTTAGAAGCATCCTATACACTTGATGACAGTAACTCTTTTCTTCAGTCCAGCTGGGATGATCAAAATTGTCTCCAGAAATTTCAAACGTCCCCTGGAGGGCAAAATTAACCCCATTCCACTTTAGAACCACTGTTATATGGAACCTGTCCCTGAGCCAGGAAAGATATCAGTTTGTCCAGAGCAGAAAGTGTCTTTCATTTAAGTATTCCAAGTGTCAGTTTTGGGATCTGATACATAATGAATGGTTTATAAGTCTTTATTGTTCATTCCTTTTTGAATGGTGCTATAAGAAAGTTGATCTGAAATCTTCAAAAGAGTTTGGATAGAGAGATCCTAGAAGTACATGGACCATTTAGGAACCTTTTGTAATAACTCCAAAAAGGAATACAAAGACCTGAACTAAGGGTGTGATAAGTGGAATGGAAAGAGTATGGATGAGAAAATTTATGTAAAGGAAGAATGAACACAATTTTGGGTTAGGGGGCAATACATCTTGGTGAGCTGGATAAAAGACAGGAGGGGCCTTAGTCTTACTGGGAAGCTGGAAGATCAGTGTAGATGTAAGCAGAAGTCTCCAAGTAGGTAACTGACAGTTGAGTGTGAACAGTTATTGATTATTTCAAACCATGGAAAGAATTTTTGTAGCAAGTAGTCAAGCTGAATGTGGAATCACCCTACAGGTAAAAGAGGCAGGCAATTTTAGACTTTCTTTAGTCTTCTCACAAAAGAAAAGAAGGAAGGAAGGAAGGAAGGAAGGAAGGAAGGAAGGAAGGAAGGAAGGAAGGAAGGAAGGAAGGAAGGACAAAAGAAATATAAGAAGGACAAGGAGAGGAGGAAGCACTACAAATTTTGTTTTTCTTTTTTTCATTGTTTTTGCTCAGTAATATCAGTTTGAGATACAAAGATGAGTAATTTCTGACTTGGGTTTCTGAAATCTGCATTTGAAACTCAGCATGTCCCTTTAAAAGTCCTAAAAGAATAAGAAAAAAAAACTGTGCTTTTTAATATTCTAAACCATTTCCCCATTTTTACAGAGGAAATACAAAGCAAGGGCAAAATTTCAGCATCAGGGCCTCCCCCCTGGCTCACAGCCTTGGACGTTGCTAGGCTGGTGAGCATCCTATTGTCATTTGAGAAAGCCAGCTGCATAGCTAGATAGAGTGAGTTTGTCTCTGCAACTCCAAGACTGTAATTATGCTAAAATGGGATCTTGCAGCAGTGAGTATAAAGAGAAGCCTTGGAATATCTCTCCTACACTAAACAACTTTATGGTTGAAAGGAAGCAATTACTGAGAACAAGATTAGACTAAGTAAAAACAGCACAACTTTCCAACTTTTCCAACTTGGTTATTGACAGAACTGTGCTGACCTCAAACAATCTTTGCTACCCTCCCCCACCCTGAAGCCATAATAATATCAGTTTTCTAGCCTGATTTATAGATTAAGTGGAAATATATATATATATATTTTTAAATTAACCATTCCCTCACTAAATTTAAGCAACTTTCTAGGTCAGCTGAATAATACCAGTAATTCTACCATAGTCTTTAGGTTCAGTTTCCCTTCCACCAAGCCCCAGAGAGATGCTAGATATCCAAGTAAGACCTTTGCTACTTATTTGATGCAGCAGTCCTACCTTCCTAAGTTACCACTGTCTGGCTGGGGGTAGAGTTGTCTGTGGATAGGATAGGTGTAGAAACAGCAGAACCTGAGGGTTCCTCATTTGTTGTTATATCCTGTGATAGAAGGTAGCAGAAATAGGAAATTGGGAATTGATCAGGACTACATGTGAGACTTAGAAACTGCAAACTAGTATCATCTACAAGAGTGCACCCATGACCTCTTCATTCTGCCTCTGCTGTCTGCAGTTAAAAATGTCTATCTTGAACTCTCTAATCTTCAAGGTACATTGTCAGGTAAAGAGAAAGTAATGTGGTGCTTGAGAATAGACACATTCTACACAGGTTAATTAGATAACTTAGCTCTCTCAATAACTGGAGAACCCAAAAGGTCAACTTTTATCTAAATTACACAGATGGCAATGCTTGGTGATATTTATCACTCTTCTGGAAGTCTTAGTCAAAGCATAAGTCAATAAGAAGAAACAGGATGAGAAGTATTGAAAAGAGACAAATGATATGATTGTCTTCCTAGAAAATTTATGACAATCAAAGGAAACACAATGATGTCTAATGAGAGATATAAGTAAGGAAGCCAAGTATAAGCATGCCAAATCATTAAGTTTCTTATCTATCAGCAATTATCAGCTGTAAAATATAATGTAAAAAGATTAAACGAGAGAAATTCTTTAAATCAACATATGTCCACCCAATGTAATATTTACAGCCATTATAGAGATAAAGTGGATCGCTATAAGATGACATGGGAAGATAGATAAAATATTTGATAAGAGGAAATAGCAAGATCCAAAACTCTGTGTGTGTGTGTGTGTGTGTGTGTGTGTGTGTGTGTGTGTGTGTAAAAATGCATAGAAAAATAATTGAAAGAACATAACCAAATCTTTTAAGGTGGTTTTCTTAGGGATGGGGAGGGCTGAAATTATGGCTAATTTTCTGTTTCTATATTCTGTATCTAATATGTTTATATGACAATTATATATTATATTTGAAATCCAGAAAAGACAATAAAGATTAAAAATTTAAGAGAAAAGTTAAGAATCTTCTTGAGCCCTCTGAAAAGTACTTAGGGTTCATCTGCTGGTCGAACACCTTCATTTCACAGAGAATTTGAAAGCTCATCTCCTTAAGACTGAAATGGAAAATGAACAGCTCCCAAAATGAAATCAAAAGTGCTAAGGTTTACTTCATAAATGAAAGTGATTGTGTATTGATAATTGTTAACTTGAAACATATTTTAAAAGAAATTTTAAAATTTCTTTTTAAAATTTCTCATTTTCTCTGGTGTTTAAATCGGCTTTTAAAAACATTACTTTTTCTTTTGATTATCAGTTTACTCATGTTTATTCTAGGAATCTAGAAAACACCAAAAAGTACAAGCAAGAAATAAAAATAGTCTATAACCATGTTTTCCAGAGATAACCAAGATTAATATTCTTGTGTATATATATTTCTCTCAGTCTTTTTATCAATGCATATGTATATTTGAAAAAAAGATCATAGCTATTTTCATTTGACAACACATGGTGAATCGCTTCTCATGCCATTCTGTGAAAGTTGATTGGGTATTTCCTTTACTTTCTATTTTTTTTTTATCATAAATACTACTGTAATACATTTATATAAAAATGTTGAGTAAAAATATAAGCCGCAAGAGCACAAGTACTTTTTCTGTGTTATTATGGTTGTGTCCCCAGTGCACAGAATAGAGCCTGATTCTTTGTAGATACTTGATAAGCATTAATGAATCTCTTTATTTGCTCAGGCCAGTAGGGCTTAAGCTTCAATGTATATAAGAATTATCAGGAGAATCTGTTAATGCAAAATTCCCAGATCTCAGTTTGAATCAGAGATATCGATTCAGATGTCTCTGGAGGGGTCCAGGTGATTCTGATGCTTGGATCAAACTTTGGGAAACTGCCTTAGGCTAGATATATAGAAGCAGAATTACTGGATCAAAGCATAGATATTTTTAAGGCCTCTGATTTATACTGTTAATATACCTTCCTGAAAGGTTCTGCCAATTTATCAATTCACTGCTTTAAAGTATTCTCCTTCCTGCTTTGTAACATATAAAACTGCATATTTTGCTGTCTTTCTTCAACACTGCATATTTTCAATTTAAAAACTCATTACTGATTTGATAGGGATGAGGAGAGAAAATGGTTTTCACTAAAAATACAAAAAGTCATAAAAGAAAATTATAGTCATCTATATTCACATGCTTCAGAATGAACTACTCCTGTTCATCTCTTGGCATATTTGTTTCCAGTCTTTGTTTTTTTTAAAGAAAAAAAATCACTATTGTTTTTGTAAAAATGGCACATGCTTATTATAAAGAATGTGTACACTATAGGAAAGGACAACTATAAAGGTTAAAAACAACTCCAGTTGTACCATCTAGAGATAATTAAACTTAACATTAGAAGGGCAAAATTTTAGACATCTTTCTATGTGTGTCTGTCTATAGATAGGTGAACAAGATGGATAGATGACTAGTTGGCTGGTGGAGAGCAAAAGAGAAACACTTTTATAAAAATGTGATCATATTATTATGATAGGTATGTTACCTTTGACATTACCTGGACTTTACTCTCCTAGGATTTTGTTAATTGTTTTAAGCCAGAATTTATACTCTTCATTTGAGTGTGCATTTCATTCTTTTCAGCAGTTCACAGGTTGGGTTGCCACAGAAGCAGAACTGAGGCAAAGAAATGAGGGGAAGTAGTTTATTTTGGAGGAGGTGACCCCAGGAAGCACTGGTAGGAGAGTGGAAGAGTGAGGAAGGGAAAGGAAGGGGGTGTGGATGGAGCCCCAGCAGTGTTGGTAGATATCTTTGGGTTTTGGATTGTTGCCCTAATTTAGCCTGGAACCCTGCAACCTTCTGGCTTTCTGGAGAGAGCAAGCAGTATTGCTCCCTCCTCTATTTTATCCTTTTCTGTCTGTATCCATTCCCACTATTCCTCAGTCAGAAGATAAAAGAGATACACATACACACTCCATATATTTATCTCCAAATTTGGGAGTATCGGTGAGAATCCTCAGGATTTTGTTGACGGGCATCTGCAGTTTTTGAGGATAGCAGTGAAGTTAGGGCCTAGTTTTCCTGTGTATCTAGCTTTCCTACTCTGTTCTTTTGTCTTGAACACGCACAATATATTAAACTTTGCTTTTTACTCCTTTCCATTATATAGAAGTCTTAGGGAACCTAGGGTATCTTTTTTCATTCTTATTTCCTGAACAACAGTGAAGAGGTAATTTTTTCAGTATGTCCTTCCCCTTCACGTTTTTATCTTTGGAGAGAACAATGTGTGGCAATTAATGCTCTTAATTGATACAGGTACTTTAACAAGTTCCAGACAAAAGAAGTCTTTGATGTCATCTCCAAGTACTTCGTTATCCCCCACCTGCTTCTAAAAATTCTCTTGGATTCTCTTTCTTGATTGTCAAATTCCTCAGTCACCAACACCATACCTGTCTTTCCCTCTGGTTCAAGCTGATTGGAATTGATTGTTCCTCTGTCTCACCAGGTTCATAGTCTCAATTTTCTCTGTTTGGAATATCTTAAGAAATAGTTTTCTCCTATAAAGTTTACATTGGCATTTCATTTTTAGAAACATTGTATGAAGGAGATGGAGTAAAGGGCAGAAGGTGACTAGGGAGATTATGATTTCGCTGTTAGATATTCCATTTGAAGCAACTCGTACCACTCAGTTTTTGTAACTTAAATCACCTTAAAAATAAAACATTTTATTTTTAAATGTAAAAAATGTGAAAACTTAAATCACCTTAAAAATAAAACATTTTATTTTTAAATGTAAAAACCCTATAGAATAGGGTCCCAAGTTATATTTGATTACTTCAAAAAAAAAATCTCCAATGAGAAGCACAGTTAAAAATGTGGAACACAAAATCATACACATTTGATGAGTCGTGTAAAAACTATGTTTATATGTCAACAAAGATTAGGAGAACTAAAGAAATGTAAATAGTTATTTCATTTAGGCCTAGACATTACATGTATACTTTTTGAAACTGTAAAATCAAAATCTTTCTGGAAGAAAGAAACATAACTATGCGTGCCTGGGTGGATTTCTGTAAACATACCAAGCTGCAGAATTTTAAAAAGTAAATTAGGTTGGGGTTATGAAGGAGAAAGAGACCGTTCTTTCATTCTGGCTGAAGTGAGGCTTCTAGGCTAAAACCTCACTTGTGTTGGTGAAAAAACTTTCCCTCCACTTCTTTCCCATTCCTGTTCAGTTCCATTTTGCTGTAACCTGTTTTTCTTCTCTCTTTATAGAAAAATCTCCAAATTAGTTTATGGTTGTTTACTTTACCTAAACAAAAATGATGATATAACTTCTAAAAAATGAAATATGGTAAGTCCCAATTTAAAAATCAGACCAACCAGGTGGCATCTCAGGAGCTGAGCTTGCTGTTACCTTTGGTTCCTAAGAAAAGACACAGCCTGCCTCCACCTTCTACGTTTCTGGCTGAGCATGTAAACAACCTAAGAGAGGGCAGCAAAGCAGGCTATAGAGCAGTCTTACAACTGGAAAAAAGAGGTAGGCCCGCTTATTAGGTCTCTCTATAAAACTCTGATCGTTACACCCCCCATTCATTAAATACCATAATAAGCACCACAGGTTACATTACAGATGTGCATGTGGTTACCTTTAAAAACTGTGACTATCTCCAGAAGGAATTGGGTTTGGAGAAGGGCCAGTTGTAGGGCAATGTCAAACTGTTTCCATCTGCCCTGAGAACTGCTGAGCACTGATCATTTATGTCAGGTCTTTGCACTGGGGTCAGCAAGGTCTTTTTCTTTCCCTGGCAAGAGAGAGGGAGTGGGGGTGTACATCAGGCCAGAGGCAATAGATCTTTACACAGAGAACCCCACCCCTAACCTTGGTGCCTGGATAGAGGTGAACTTGAAGAAGGCTAGGTTCCTCCTACCCCTAATTTTTACCAATTTTCTTTTCTTTTTTTTAAATCAGTCTATCTCCCTCTTTAGAATGTAAGCTCCATAGTGCAGAAAATGTTGACTATTTTGTTCATTGCCATATTCCTGGAATGAGTGCCCTAGAAAATGGTGTCCAGGTCGAGGTGACAATGTGGAAAGGGAAACCCACAATGTCTGAATCAAAGAAATTGGATGATGTTTTCCAAAGATGGCCAGGGCTGTGAGTCAGGAACTGAGAGCATCCAAGGACCTCAAGCTGAGGATCTTGTTAAAAGGTGGGTTCTGATTCAATAGGTTTGGGGTGGGGCCTGAGATTCTGCATTCCTCAGAAGTCCCCAGATGATGCTGATGTTACTGGTCCAGGGGCCACACTTTGAGCAGCACGGTTCTAAACTCAGATCTGTTATCAGCTACAGTGGAAATTTCCCTGGAGGAGCCCAGGTACATGTAAATGAACGGGGTGTGAGAGTAAAGCCCTGGACAAGGTGACAGCCAGGATGGGTCTGCAGTGGCAAGCTCAGGGAGTGGCTGGCATGCAGCCTAGGCTGTGGAGCTGTTAATCCCTGACTTGGCATCTTCGGAAAAGGTGAAGCCTTTTATCTTTTAAGAAGTGATCTGTGGCTAAGTTTCTTATGTCCCATTCCATCCTGTGATCTGAACTCCTACTATGCAGGTCAAAATCTCTGTTTCTAAAAATGCAGGTGATTTAAGTGTTGAAACTTCCTGAACTCACCTAAAATATAAACCCACATGCCTTCTCTTCTTTCACTCTTCATTTTTTTCCATGCTGTTTTTACCAGTATCTATATCCATATTTTATTATTTGTCTCTCACATTTTAATTCCAGGTTTTATGACTCTTACCAGATTAGTACTAGATACTTTATTTCTGATCTTGAATGTGCTCCACACTCCAATGTCTGTGAGCATATGCTCTACCCTTTCTCAAACATTCTCTAGAGATTCCAAACTACAAATCAGACCTTTGCTACCTGCAGGCCAAACTTATCTCTTGCAGCCACATCAGCTCAACAAGTGAGGGACCTGAGGGTAAGACCATGGTAAGTGGCTTTTATTTTCTTTGTACTTTAAAATTTTTCCAAATGTCCAATAATAAACATTTATTACTTTTATTTATAATTTTTAAAGATGGGATATTAATCATAGATATCCTTGGCTTCCTTTTATAAACCACTATGGATCTAATACTTTATTTAAATCCTTTCCGAACTTACTTCTATATATTACCCTTTTAACTTATGAGTTAAAGAACTCTGTAAATGACTATCCATGATAAAATTGTGATGTCTCATTTTAGAGAATTGTGTGTACTATGCTTCGTTAATCAAACATCGAATGTTAGTTATAATCCTCATAAAACTTGCAAATGAACAAAAAACATATAAGTACTATTCTGCTTTAATATTTGTGGTAAGATGAATTATAGCAGAGAGAGTGACATCCATTTGGTGGATGCTCCCACGAGGCTCTCTGGACCTGGTGGTCAGGAGCGTGGGCCTTGGAGTGAGTGACACCGAGGTGTGTGTTCTCACTTAACACTTGCTATGTCACCTTAAGCAAAACTTGCATTGCCATGTTTTTCTTGCCTGCCCAATGGGGATACCAATAGTATCCGCCTTATAAGATTAATCATATGATTGTTATGGGTATTATGTAATATAATCTGCAAAATCCAGAATGAGGAAAACTCTACAAGATGAGTGTGATCCAGTTTCTTCAATAAATAAATGGAAAGGAAAATAAATAAAAATGTTTTGCTTTGGGGGAGAGAGAGATGAAGGAAGGGAGAGGGAGAAGGAGAGGGAGGAGGGAGAGACATCAAGTGCACTGTACATTGAGAGAGATACTGAGCATAGTACATTTAGCTCAGGTCCTGGCAATGAAAACGTTAGCTATTATTATGAGCCTTCCAACTTAAACTATACAGTAATTTACTTAAATCAAGCAAAATATTTTATGACATCCTATTAAGTATGCTTCTAGGCCCTACTGTAACTCAATGAATATTATTGTCCTTCTAGGTCATTCAGAGGTTACAGAGAAAGATAATGACAGATCTCTCTCTTGATCTTGGCTTTGATGATTATTAGATATGATATCTAGGACAAATGATTTCTCTACTTCTCTATCTTCTCAGCTATAAAATTTGGATAAAAATAATGATACCTGCTTCATAAGGCTGTTGCATAGATTCATTACACTGGATATGAAAAGTGCTTAGCACCATACCTACCACCTAGTAAATATTCAACAAATAGTGCTTCCCATTATTGTTACCATGATAGTAAACATTTTCTCTGCTTTCAATAAGCTTATGATCCATTAGGGGAGATGACATGTCCACAGAGAACCATAACTCAAGACCCAAGGTGAAGAATATTGCAAGAGCTGTGGGAGCCCGGGGGAGAGAAAGAACAAAACATGGAGAGTGACTGCTTTTCCTTCTTTAAGATGGAAGCACATCTCTCCAGACTCAGAGGCTGAACTCCTTCCGTTCTGGTTCATGTACTCCCCCAGAGATGGGGTTTGGACAGACTGGATGCAAAGTTAGGCAGTTCATGTCTGGATGGTGGCCAATTTTTAAGGGTACCCCTTCAGACTGTAGTAGCTGTAATCTCTCTGGGCACCTCTCCTCTCTTCAGATAACCTCAGGGGAAGCTGCTCTGGGTGCAAACCTGAGATACTCCCAGATGCTATCCTTTGTGTGCTGAGTGTGTCGGGCTCTGACACTATAAACAGTCTCCCTACTCTGTGCCTTCAAGTTACAGCCACACAGCAGCCATCTGATGGGAGCCTGGGAGGAGAGGGAAGCCCTGACTGAGGAAAAGGGGGCAGAAAATTACAGGTCATGTACATACTGAGAGAGCACTAGCCTCTGAGAAAAGGTGGATTTCTATGCAGAGGCTAAGAAACCTGGTTAAGAAGAGGGACTCAAAGCTGCATAGGAAGTTCTCTGAAGTCCCCATCCTGCTTGCCCTCCCAAGCAGCCCTGGTGTCTGTGCACAGTGCTTGAAGCACTAGGGCTGAGATGCAGTGAGGTGAGTGGGAGGAGCCCCGGACTCTGAGCCAGAAGATTAGGTTTAGTCCTGGCCCCACAACTTACAGAGTGGCCTTGGACAAGTTGCATAACCACGCTGGCTTGCAATTTCCTCAACAATAAAACAGGTTTAGTAAGACCTGCCCTGAGTATCTCATGGGACTATTGAAGACTGAGTGGGTTAATGTATATGAAACATGAGTTATTATATCAGTGACTTTGCTCCTTTTGCCCTTGACTTTAGATATGTCTTGAAATGAACAAATCACTCAAGTATTTCTACCACTAGCCTTGACCAGGAGACTTGTTTCTGTAAAGGTCATTTACATCTGGTATGTTCTAAACGTTTAATTCATTTATTTCTCCCCTCAGGGAAATCTCTGTTCTCTGCATGATAAAATCCTTACTCATCTTTTTATACTTCAACATAAATACTGTAATCATGTTAAAGTCACTGGTAGGAAAAGCAGGTTTTTAAAAGACTCCATCATTTACTGTAAGGGTAAGAGACGACCTTGTCTGAAATACAGGATGTAATTATTTCAGGTTCTGAAAAAAAAAACTGTTCTTTGAACAGCCTCTGCTTCTCCTTTGCATGTTTCTTTTAAAAGAATTGTAAGCTCTAGCAAGAAAGATGCCACGAAAATAGAAATGCCAATCTCTAAAGATCTCAAGGCACTTTCAAAATGATAAATAATTAATTTTCACAGCATCCCTGATATGATAAATCTTATTTTAGAGATGAGGCAAGGAAGGTCAACAGAAGTTAAGAGACCTGCCCAAGGTTATAAGCAGCTAAACTTATCATAGAAGCCAGCCTGAACTAAGGGATTCTTCTAAAAAAAAAAAAAGGATCACATTTTAGTACATTTACTGAGTATGAACTATGTCCTAGGTGCTGTGGGGGCCTTATTGTCTAATGATGTAATGGAGAACACACACACACACACACACACACACACACACACACACACACACACACCTAATATATGGCAAACAGAAATGAATACTATAATTAGATATCAAATGTTATAAAAGTAGAGGAGGGAGAAATTAATTATGACTCAGGCAGGGGGAAATATGGGAATATTTTTATAGAGGAGATGGGATTTGACCTAAGGCTTAGAGAATAGGTTGGATGTTGAGAGAATTCAGGAGGGAGAAACAAAATGACATCACTCTAGTACAACTATTCGGGTTTGGGTTAATAACCAGGGTTGCAAAGCATAGGAGACACTCTTACAAAACAGCAAGTAAAACTGGGATGTATGCAAAGTAGGGATCAGATTGCCAAGAGTCTTGAAATCTCAACTGAAGAAGCTGGATTTTGTTAGCTAGGATCAGCCATTGGTGGCTGAAAGATGGAGATGAAGCCGGAAAGGACAGCAAAGCTGGAGCATGTGAGGTTGTAGGTATTAGTGAAAAGAATGAACTTTATCCTGAGAGCTTCTGAAGGATTTCTAAGTAGAGGAGGGATTATATCATACCAGTTAAGTGCTATTAAAATTATTCTGGTGAGAGGTACTAAGGGTTTGACTTGGGTCAGTAGCAGGCAGTGGGACTAGAGAGGACTTTATAATTTGGATAAAGAGTTTAGACTAATGCTCAGAATGAAATAAAAATCAAGGTGAGGTCAAAGGCTAAATTACAGGCGGCTATCAATGGCTCTGGGATTTTAAAAGAGAATAATCTGAAGCCTATTGTTTAATGGCAAGCAGGTCTCAGTGAAGGGGTGGGACTTGCACTGAGGGGTGCATTCTGAGTAAGGACTACAGGGCAGGTAGAAAGAGGCAAGGTCGACTTCCACAGCCATGTGGAGAAAGGAATACACTGGTGTAGAGCTTGTTTTTTCATGTGTATGGTAATATGGCAGGGCTGGCTATGGAAGATTTTAAAAGGAGCAAGACTAGATGAAATAAGCAAAAAGAGACACTGAAAACTTTTGAACAGAGAAATGACCTAATAAAAATGACATAACTCAAGGGGACTTAGTTATAAATACTTGGGATGGCTTAGGAGACAGAGAGAGTGAGTATCCTGAAAATCTGGCTGCAAGGTATGAACCCTTTTGACTTCTCTGATTATATGACCCTGTCTTCTCACAGAAATGGCCATGAAGTCAACAGTTTTCCCCACCATCAATACAATCTTAGAGTATGAACCATTACTGGCTAATCTCAACTGAAGAGTTGCTAGAAGAGATGGACTACATCTAGAAAGCTAACCTCCTGTGGCATAGAAGACTCAATTTCAGTGAAGAAAGGCCCCAGACACCTCAGTGACTTTTCCTGGAACCAGTCCATGTATCCATGATGAATTATTGTGTTCAAAGGGCACAGTGTGGCAATTTCAAATGTGAGTGGTTGTAGCAAGGCTCAAGAGCAAAAGAAAGAAAGCTCAAAGTTTACATGAAAGAGAAAAGAATGAATAAAAGAAAGTCAAGAGGAAGAGTTTAGAAATTGAGTAATTATATAGATCTGTGACCTGGACACCCAGGAATGATAGGCCTATGGTGGTAAGATTCTTAAATCATGGCTAAGATCTGAAAAAAGAATATACCTGTTAAGGGCAAAGTTATGCCCCACCCCCTTCCCACCACCAAAATCACATGTTGAAGTTCTACCCTTTAGCACCTCAGACTTAGACTGTATTTCAAAGAGGTACTTAAGGTTAAATGAATCCACCAGTATAGTGGGCTCTAATCCAATATGATTGATGTCCTTATAAGAGGACATCAATACACAGAGGCACACTGAGGAAGGCAATGTGAAGACAAGGGGAAAAAAAGCAATCTACGAGGCAAAGAAAGGCCTCAAAATAAAATCGGCCAGGCTGACACCTTGAGCTTGGACTCCTAATCTCCAGAGCACGGATTTAAATTTCTGTTAAGCCATACAGTATGTGGTATTTGTTATGCCAGCCCTAGAAAATTAATATATTATTACTCTGGAAAACTAATTTGATACTTTCCTTGGGGCTAGAAGAACTTGAGGACTTGGGCCAGAGCCAAAAGTACAGTGGACTAGAAAAGGAATGCGGACTTAGTAGAGAGACAGGAAGAGAGGGGCCCAGGAAAAGAGAGGCACACAAGTCTAAGGACCTTTAAGTAAGATGTCTTCTAAACCAGGCAAAGTATTTAGTTACTGCCTCAAGTCATCTGCTTGTTTTTAGGAGTAGCTTTGTTGCATTTAGGATGGTTGGCTGATGGAAGATGTGAGAGGTGATGATAGTTCTATGTCTGCAAATTATCTCACTTTTAAGCAGCATTCAAAACAGTCAACCTCCCCTTCCTTTTTGAAACACTCTCCTTGCTTGTGTTACTGCAAGTGTCCTATGTTTCTGGTGGCTCCTTTTTAATTTCATTTGCTGCCTCTTCTTTCTCTACCTACATTATTGCAAATGCTGGAGCTCCTAGGGGCTCCATTAAAGGCCCTCTTCTCTATCTGATCTCTCCATGTGACCTCATCCATTCCCTTGGTTTAAACACCATGTATAAACGGATGACCCCCAAATCTACAGTTCTGGACACTCCCTTGAGTTCCTGACTCATAGAACCAAATGCATACTTGAAGTTTTCCACTTGGATATCACACAGACGTCTCAGGTTTTATGAGTACAAAATTACACTCTTGATTTTCCTGCCCAATCTTGTTTCTTCCCTTGTCCTTCCATTCTCAGATGAATGTTACCACCATCTACCCAGCTGTTCAAGTCAGATCATCCTTGATCCCCTCCTTTCTCTAACCCAATCCATTAACAAGTGTAGACCATTCCACGTTAAAAATATACCCCAGCCCATCCCTCTCTTTTCATCACCTCTGCTAACATCACAGTTCAAGCCATTATCTTGTTGCCTGGACTACTACTGCTAGAGCCTCCTGCTTTTCACATCTACTATAACCCACTCTCTAGTACAACATTCTCTTTCTGGCTCACAAGTCTGCACAGCCTGCCTCTAACCTACAATTTCAACCTCATCTTGCTTTATTCTTTTTCTAGCTCATTCCTTTTCTGATCTTTTTTTTTTTTTTTTTCAGTTTTTCTGATGTGTATGTATCCTGGATTGAGTTCCCTTGAAATGACTCAGATGCGAGAGGGGGGTGATCCAGAAGGAGTGAGGGCATAGAAGAATGAGAAAGAAGGGAAAAAAATAATATGAGTGCATTTTTGAGATCGTTGTTCTGGGCAACAGGGCTCTGATTTGCCGAGACCTCCTCAGAAGTATATAGAATGCCTCCCAGAGATGTCAACCTAAAGCGGGGGAGGCTGGGGCATTTGTCTACCAGCTCCTGTCCCCCACAGCTGAGGGTTGCCCGGGGTGAGGGTGTGATTAATACTCCTGTATTTGCGTACTGCACTTGTAGCATTATCAGAGAAAGCAGAAAGATGCTCAGACGTTTGGAGTGGGTGGCTGTCAGCTGGAGGCGAGTCTGAGTTCATAGGGACTGTCCACCATAGCTGTGGCTGAAACAGAGGAGGGCTGAGGGGATGCACTGTGGGGCACCAGAAGTATCTCCTACTCCAAGCTTTGTCTGGTGTTGGTGACTTTGTACATGCTGTTCCCTTGCTGGCCTTCTCTCTCTCCCCCACTCCACTCTGCAAGTAGCTGTATCCCTTCTATCCTTTAGATCTCAGCTTAAACATCATTTCTTCGGCAGTGCCAATCTAAATTATATAGCCTCTCTCATAGTACAGTAGTATCTACACAGCATATACACACACAGTATAGTGGTCTCTCGTTAGATTTGTGATTATATATGTTTGTCATCCACACAGGACTGTCTGCTGCTCTTGTCCATCTCTGTACACCCAGTGCCTGTCAGGAAACATGGCATAGAGTAGGCGCACAACTGATGAATGAATAAAGAAAAGTTATAAACCTAAATATGTAGCCCAGAAACCAGTTTCAAACCTTTCTTTTAGCAGCTGAGACAAAGAGCCTGCCTGCTTCTTCATCAAACCTGTCAAGCTGCTGGAAGGGCTCAGTTTCTCCAGGCAATAGTTGGGACAAAAAAAGGGGTAAATTTTAGGGCAACATATAAACAGGGAAGGATTCAAAAAACATCTGTAGAGTTTTCACTGTGGGTCAAGCCCTGTCTTGGTGAAGGGGATATAAAAAATGTGAATACACAGTACCTGCTCATGGCAGGGAGTGTCACAAAACTTATAAGTGGCGAGGTGATTGGATGACAATAAAGCACTAGGTAATATGAGGCCTTATGATGATGAAAGCCTGGATTAGATGGCTCTCAGAAGCCTTCTGGCCTTTTAATCTACGGCATTTATAACCAAGGGGGCCAGGACGAGAGGGGTGTGAGGATCTGAGGGAGATTTTTTTTGAAAACTTTTTTTTTAATTAAAAAATTTTTATTTAATTTGTTGGAGTAACATTGGTTAATAAAATCACACAGGTTTCAAGTGTATAATTCATCCATATACTATATCATTCATATATTGCATTGTGTGTTCATCACTCCAAGTCGAGTGTCCTTCTATCACCAAATATTCAACCTCTTTTACTCTGAGGGAGATTCTTGAACTATTTCAATTCAAGGGGTATTTGAAAATACTTTTGCTCATAGCTCTCAAGTGCTAACTAGCACTTTGGAAGATGGTTTCAGATATAGAGTGCAGCTGTGCAATTCCCAAGCTAGGGGGAGAATATCGGTTTCATGCCACTTTCTCTATGGTAGATGAGTATTCATTCAGGATTAAATTGGGCATACTTTCTTTAGCCAAAACATCCACGATTTAATACAGTTTTTCTTTGCAGTAATAGCCAAAAAATGAGTAGTAATGTTGAATAAAATGTGGCATAATTTATCTCTAAACTTAAAACTTGAAAAGGACATTTTTAGATTAAAGATATTCAGAGGTAACATTTGCTTTAAGTATCTAGTAGTGCAGGTAATGAGTGTTAAGAAGACCCTGAGAAATAAACTCATTCATTATGGCTCCATGTCTCTGAAGGACTCTCCCGAACCCACTACTCAAATGTAGATTCTCCATTCACATCTTAAGTGTTCATAACTTCCTGGGAATTCAAAAAGACAACATTCTGAAGGCATTGGCATGTCATCAAGGGTAAGAGAATGAGCAAGGGTCTGGGAATTGGGAGATGTGGTTTCTAGTCCCATTCTTCACTACCCAACTGTGCAACCGTGGGCACAAATCCTTCTGGTCTTAGTTTCTCCAGCCATAAAATGCCTCCTGGCTTTTCAGATCTAATTGCAAATGGAAAACACAGAGAAGCAGTAAACTGCATTTGGTTAAGAGGTTGGGTCCCAGAGCCAGACTGTATTCAAACCCGTGCTCTACCACTTGCTAGCTATGTGACTTTGAGCAAATTATTGACATCTCTCTGCCTGTTTTCTCATCTCTAAAACGGAGCAATGATATTTTCTATGTCACTGCATAGTTTTGAGAATTAGCTGACTTCATATATATGAAAAACACCAAGTACTCACAATATAAATTTTCACTAATATTGTTCATTGCAGCATTGTTTATAACAGAAAAGACTGGACATAACCTAAATACCCATCAGTAGGGGACCAGTTACTCAGACTAACATAGAATGAGGTAGAGCCGTATAGTTCTTATGGAAGATCTCCAAGATATATGGTTAATTGAAAAAAGGAGGGTGCAAACCAGGGAAGAGCCTGCTCCCATGTGTGAGGTCATTTTTTAAAGGCACACACAGAATTGTGCCAGTGTGTGTATAACAATTCCTAAAAGGACATAGAGAAACCCTTAACAGTTGTTTATCTCAGAAGGAGATGGGTGGGGACAGGTTAAGAGACATTTAACTTTCAATTTATGCCCTTCAACTTGAATTTGTTACCATATGTATGAGTGTATTTTTTAAGAAATAAGCTAAAATAAGTTAAAAACAAAAACAAAATTGATAAAGTTGCTTTGTCTGTCTCAGAAGAACATTCTGAGAAATAACTGTGAGACAATGTATGTTAAGCATGGTGAAAAACTGGGAAATGCTATGTCAATGTCATGTATTAGTAAAATGAGAGTTTTTGGCTTAGTGGGTCTAGAAGTCTTAAATGTACATGGTTGCTGAAGTAAGTGTGGCTTTAGAGTATTTGCATAAAATTGAAAGAACTTTACCAGTGATATTAACAGTAGAGTTTACTATGGACCATAAGCAGTACTGGAGTATTAACAGCAGTATTAGAGTAGCATTGGTAGCACCCAGGGGTACCATGAAAATCAAAGCTTCTCTTCTGGACATCAATTTATTTTTCCATTTAAATAAAAAGTAAGGGTCCCTCCCCAAGATTTTTTTCTTTGGAGTCCTAATTATTTTGCAGCTTTGGAAAAACAAATCCAATCTTAAAATTTCCAGGGTTTTAAGTATTTTCTCTTTCCTCTGAAGAGGTATAACTATTAAGAACATGTTCCCAATTTAGATCCCCTGCATCTTTCATTAGACATTCTGTTGGCAAAAAAGATTTATTTATATGGAAACTTAAAATAATTAAAACCAGTAAGAAATTTAAAATCAGGCTAATTTCAAAGGTGAGAATTATATTAATGTTTTGAAATCAGACACAGAGAAAAGAACCTGGTGGGGAAATTGATGACAAACACTCCCTTTTCCTCATTTCCTATAAGCTGGAAATTTTGAGTCGACCTTAAGGAAACATTGAGTTCCTGCCTTGTGCTCAGTCATGAAAAAGGAGGTTCTGTAACTGTGTAAAAGTTTTATTCCATGCAGCAAACACAAGAAAGATCCTCAAGACTCCTTGCTCTGGGATTCGTGAGCCTAGACACACAGCTTCGGGTCACCCATGCCCTTTTGTCCCTGCTTTCTGGTCCAGCCCCCTGGGCAGCAGCCCCCACACTTGGCCTAGAATGTAAAACCCTGGCAGCTTTCTCTTCCCTGTATAATTCTGCATACAGGCAATCTCGGCCTCATTCACCCTCTCCCAGCATTTCTGCTTCCTGGTTTCTGAATTGAGCACCCCCTGGGGTCCCTGACAAATTAGTTTCCATCTCTGCAGTCACAGACCCTTGACTAGAAAGCTGCAAAGTGGTTTTATGAACACTGCTGGTCTCATCCATCTGTCCAGTTTCAAGCCTCAGGGGACATCTGTATGGAGATGTGGTGGAGTTCTGCCTCCTTCCCCTTTCTTCCCACATCCTGGACAAATAGAAGGGTGTCTAGGATGACTTCTCCATACTCCTCCCCACTCCCAACCCTCTAATCTGGGTTGCAAAGAGCTGCTTTTCCCCAGCAGGGGACTCTGTCTGTCATCCTGATTTCTTTGGTTGTCTGAAGAGCAAAATGTAGAAATGTTGACAGTGCATCCACCCTTTCCTGTTTCTCTAGGAAAGGCCCTCTTTTAAACTGTGGCTGGTGGGTGCAGTGACCTTAGCCTCTGAGCTGCTCTGGGCAGCTTCTTACCTCTTCTCCCTGCGGAGGCCCCAACCATTTCTGCCTGCTGAGCTGTCTGTGGTAGAAGCCTCACCTCCCCCCAGATTTGGAGAGAAAGATTTGGATGATTGAAGTAAAGTTATAAAGCATTCCTTTTTCCCAGTGACACAGGAATTCAACCACATGACTCCTGCTGGTGTTTTGGAAAGGCAGTATAAGAGAGGAGAGCTCTTGGAATGATGCGGTGTTTCATAGGCACAGATTGCCTCCCAGGAGATTCAGGGCAATGCCTTAGGCCGTGTTGTCTGCAAGCCAAGAATGGAGACAAAGAAATCTCCACCCTGGAATAACAACTGGCCATTGAGCTCTGATTTTCACTGGGTTCTTTCCACTTTCTACTACGCCCCCCAGCACAGTTCAATCCCTCTAATCCAGAGCAGACATTCCGCAGCCTGGAGAGTTGGGAAAGGAGACTGACAGTGAGCAGTAACAAGCAGCAGGGGACAGGGATCACTTTGTCCACTTTTGGAGTGCAAATTGTGAACCAGTTGCAAAAAAGTCCCCATTTATACTTTGTGGTCATTAAGTTGATAAGAGCTGATACTTTCTAGTGCTGTCCATGTACAAGACACTGTTTTAAGTGCCTTACTTATAGTAAGTCATTTAATCATTATAACACTTTAAGGTAGTTGATTGCATTATTATCCCCATTTTATAGTTGAGGACATTAAAACTTAGAAAAGTTAAACAACCCATGTAGAATCACATATTTAGTAAGTTACCCAAGTACAATTCAAATTCAAGCAGTCTGCTCCAGTTTCTGCACTCTGACCCACTGCATTCACTACTATTCCCAGAGCTTACTGGTTTAGGGCTCTCTAAGGTCCCAGTCTTTGATTCATGCAATAGACACAAGAGTAGTTTAGAGGCAAAGGAGGCTACCTCTAGCTTTACGCAGAGCTGTTATCAAAAGAATCCACTGTGTGGAAGAGTTGAGATGAATTTTGGTTTTGATATGAAAATGAAGTGAAATGAAATAATAAAGGGCTAAACTAGAAAGTACTGAGTAGGAAAGGAAGATGAAAATAAGAAAAAGGGGAAGGATAATTAAGCAACATTCATTCATTCATTTAGTTAACAAATGAGGGTCTCTTATGTGTCAGGCAATGTGCTAGACCCTACAAATCGACAGCTAGCAAAAATAAAAAAGACAAAATCTTTGTCATGGGAGAACTTGTAGTTTAATGGGGGAGAGTGACTTTTATCAAATAACTACATATGAGATTTTAAATGGTAACTCCTATTTAGTGTTATGAAGGAGAATGCCATGGGGCTTAAAATGGTATAACGGGAGACCTGGCCTAGTCTATCTCCTGGTTAAAATATGTAGGGCAGAGGTTTAATGCATTGTTTCTTTCAGGAGAAAGGGGAAAGCTGATTCTGATATTCTTGAGTGAATAAATCTTGCAGACGTGACAATCATCTTAGTTTTCCACTAGAGGAAGTTTGAAAATGAACCATAATAGGCATGATTTTTGCCTTTAAACTCCTCCAACCTGTTCTAATTTTAACTCTCTTTCTCCTGGTCCAGTGCCCCTTTCTCTAAATCACTGTGCCTCTAAATCACCATCACTTCCTCTTCAGTAGCAGTTTCTCATTAGGCAATTGTCTACTGAAGGTCTCATTTGTCAACAGTTCTGTTTTCACTCCCCCAGTTTGGTAAAAACATCTGGGAGCCAGTTGGCTAACCTCATTTTCCCTTCAGCTTTCTGTTTATTCCTAGAACAATTATGTGAACCAAAGGTTCTGATATTCTTCACTGTATATTCTCTCTTTAGATTATCTATACATTATTTCGGCATTATCTTTTATGATATATAGAATGTATAGTTTCTTACAAAGATAAAAGTATACAGTAAGTTCTATTTCTTCTATTCTCTCTTCACTCCATAATAGGAAACACTGGAACACTCAAAATTCTAAGATAATGATGTAGAACTACTAATTGTACAGCAGTCCAGAATATCTCGTGTCATAGATAATACTGATTTTGTATATTATAGGCAATAATGATTTTTAAATTGTTTCTTTGGAGGTCAAAAGATCTGATTACCTTATAGTACTTTAGCTATTAGGAGTTATATTTAGTTGAAAATTGAGAGAACGATTATTATTTTTACCAGTATTCTGTTATGACTGCTTTTTGCCCAGGATATTCTTTATGTGGACACTGAGTAGAATCCAAAGTGCTGGGGCATTGCTGCTTGACAGGGGCTTCTTGTGTTTGAATTTTGGAATTTATGGCCACTATGGAAGTCAGAAGGCACCAGGGTAAAAACACACGTACTCAAAACATATTCCCATTTTTCCCCTTCCTATTAAAACTACTGCATACAACCAGGGCATAAAAACAGACACCGGAAGCTAAAAGTCAGGATTCACTAGGGCAGGACACAGTGGAGACTCTGGAAGTCCCCTTCAAGAAGGGACCTTCTCACCTAAGAATGCGGGGCCCAGCTGACTCTCCAGACACTACAGGGTATCAAACACGTTGTTTTCAAAAGGATGTGTCTTTCTCATTACTGAAAATGTTTCCCAGCCAGAAGTGAGACTCTTTCTAGAATTTCCTGCTTTAAGCACTTGAAAGGGTCCCTGGGTGACTGGCCTGGCCCCTTTCGATCTGAACTTGCAATTCTGGTCCCAGCTTGCTTATACTCCCTCTCAGGAACAGTCTTATAGAGATTTCATTATTGAGAAATGTCAAATGGAAACTACTATTCAGCTAGAAAGTGATACTTTCCAAAGAATATAAGTCAAAGTAAGACACACATTCTGTCATTCATTCAGACTATCAATTGAGCAGCACTATTCACCCATCTTGGGCTGGGTTTGGGGCCTACAACGATAAGCAAAACAGCTCTGGGCTCTGTCCTAGTGGAGCAACTACCTACCAGAGGGGACAGAGATTGATTAAAATGATCCCACAGATATAAGATTACAACTATGAAAAGTACTCAGTAAAAAGGAGAAAGGCAGGAGAGTGGAGGGGGGTTGGGTAGGTTCCTGGTGAGCTGAGACCTGAAGGTTATCACCCTCCTTGTGCCTTTCATTTATTGGCTCCTGCCTATGTCCACACAGTCTGTTTTGGACCATAGACACCTAGTTGGGCAGGGCTTTCACAGAGTATAGCTCAATAATGGAGGCCAGTACAAAGTCTTAGTAGCATGTGGTGGGTGGTGCCTGGCCAGCCTCTGGTATCTGCTGGAACCAGAAATTGGACTCTCAGAATAAGAGGGATATTTTTGTAAATCTTGCTCTGCAGCATTTAAATTATTCCAAAAGGGGATTTGACAAAGAAGTAGAAACAATTTTAACCACATAATCTCATCTGGTCCTCATACCCGAGGTAGACATTCTTTTTTAACAGCCCCATTTTATAGGTAAGGAAGTAGACAATACTGGTGTTTTAGCTATTTATCCTTTTACTCCCTTTATCGTAACACTTAATATACTTTTTTGTTATGACTTATTTGCTTGTATGCTTCCCCCATAAGACCTTGAGCTTATGAAAGCAGCTATAATCAGCACCATATCCCAAGCACCTAACAAGTGCCAGTACATAGAAATAATTATTTGTCAAAAGAGTAAATACGTGAATGAATGACTTGTTACAAAGAAAAGCTGTGTTCTGGAGGAAGAAAAAAAGGCATTGAACTAATTTTCCAGCGGGATGTAACAAAACAAGACTACTTTGTCCCCAGTGGGCTGGAGTTCAAGGCAACAATAAATGTAAGGGCCACCCAATTTTTCACATGCCTGAACTGAAAAATCTGTAAAAGACATGTGAAAACACACAACACTTATCTTTAGCCTCTCCCACAAAATTACTACCTCCACCTCTGACTGTTGTCAGCTCTGCTGCCAAGAGACACAATGAAACTCCCCTCCCCCACTTCAATTTCCTGTTCTGCTTCATGTCAAGATAATCTCTGAGTATGGTTATTTTATGGGTCGGAGCTGAAACCAAAAGTCCCATATGGTTGTTTTAGACACGTCACTTCATTGAGACAGAGATAAAGTCAGATCAGCATTAGCCACACTGTGCCCTGCGTCCCACTCCACCTCACTTCTCCTTTCTCTTTTCCTAGGAAGAGAACTCCCTTCACCCTTTTGATACCTAATAGCTGTGTATAATCCGAAGCCCAATTTGTCAGACATTCAGGCCACAAGACTAGCAAATAGGAAAACTTTAAGGGGTCATTTGGTTACACTCATTAGACTGAGGGATGGGTGTCGCCAAGTTTCATACTGAATCAGGTCAGGTATTCATGGTCTAGGCCTTTGTTCCTGGATCCAAATCAGAGCAATAGTAACTTGAGAGGTGGACCCACACTTTGTCTGCTTGTGGCCAGCAGCGCAATTCCCCCAGCTGTTACACCACCACCTCTGTTGTCACTATTCTGGGGTGTCGAGTTTCCTGCCTTGACAACTGTTCAAAGAACTTCACTTGAGTCGGTTGTATGAAAACATTTTATAGTGGCTAAGACAGAGAAGATTTGGGGGTAATGGCCGGATCTGATGCGCTCAATGGTACATTAAAACACAGTGATGTTAGTAGAGTTCCAGGCCTCACTCGGAACCCCCAAATATGGTTTTTATTTAAATGGAAGAGTTATTAGGATAAGGATCACAAAGTAGAGATCCATAACAATTTTTCTAAGTCCTTACTGGTCCTGCTTTGAATAATAAATAACTAGGAGAAAAAAGTTGGAGTTAATATGGAATAGTTCTTTAGTTTATTTCTTTAAATGGGAAAACAGCGAAACGTAAATGTGAGTATTAAAATCTATCTTTCCAGATTATCCATTATAAAAAAAGTCAATTTGCACTGGAAATAATGACAATGCCATAAGAGTAATTAGAAGTAAAATGATAGTGACAGGACTTCTGAATAGATCAGGAGTCAAGAAAGTAGTTGCTAGTCTCTCTTCTGTCCCTAAAGTACCTGAATAACTTTCAGCAAGTCACTTCCTTCTTTTAAACCTCATTTTCCTCATTTGCAAAATGATGAGGCTAGGTTAGATAATTTCTAGGGTGCTCTTTGTAGCAATAAAATTATCTAGTTCAATAAAATATTGTAAATATCTAAAGGAAATCTGTATGGTCTGTTGTTTTCAGTGAAGTGAATTGGCTTCTGAGCTGTTACTTAGAATAAATTTCTTAAACCATAAACCAATAAGTGGTAATTTCAGTAAAACAACCTGTAATTGAATTTAAATTACATTAAAACAAAATTCAATCCTACTGGAGTATGTCTGAGAATGTTGAACTGCATTGATTATTTCAACATGACTTGAAAAAAGCAATGGGATCAGTAGTAATATAATTATTATTAATATTATAATAATATTGAAAAGAGAGATAACTCTAATAGCATTACTGTACCACAAAGAAAATACAGAACAACATGACCCCTATTATTAGTCATTGTGGGACTCAGTTATTTTATAATGCCATTGCAAAACATGTGTAGTGAGTAAAAGAACGTCTGCTCCAAACCCCGTTAGAACTGAGGCAATTGGAGTGTTGGAGTACTGTCTTTGAGACTCAGAAAGTAAAGGTTCTTCTATAGTTTTATATAAAAGACTATTCCTCAAATGAGGTCTCTGGTATGCCTCAGAATCACCTATACATACCCTCAGGCCCTGCCAAAATGTGTGGAATTAGAACTCTGGAAGCTGGATGTTTTAAAAATCACCCTAATTCAAGAAAAGACTTGAGAACTAAAGTCTAGAACAATCATGGGAGCAAAAACCTTCTCTGAGGAAAATACGACAATGGCCCTCATAAGGAAGAGAATCTTCCAGGTCCCTACAAATGAGAAAAGATGCTTTGTGTTAATTTATCAGCATCCAGTTAGGAATAAGATTTATTAGATCCCTTATTAGAATAAAAATGGGCACAGGCTGGGCATCTGCCTTGAGCTTGCCATGGTATGTGTAGCAGAGTACAGTGCTATGAGCAATGGCTCTCAAGACCAACAGGCCTGGGGTTGGGTCCTGCTTTAGTTTAACTCCAGGCAAGAATGCAAGCTAGAATATTAGCATGGGGCACTTAGTTTTGTTACAATTGTATATCCCAGCACCACATGGTAGGATTACAATAAATATTAAATGTGAGTATTAGTTTCCTATTGCTGCTATGTAACAAATTACCACAATTTTAGTGGCTTAAAACAACACAATTTATTCTTTTACACTTCTAGAAGTCAAACATCTAAAATGCGTCAGCAAGGCTGTATTCCTTTTGGAGGCTCTAGGGAAAAATCCATTCTCTTGTTTTTCCAGTTTTTAGAGGCCACTTGTATTCCTTGGCTCATGGTTCCATCCTTCATTTTTAAAGCCAGCAGCATAGCATTTTCAATCTCCTTCTCTTTCTCTCTGACCTCTAATTCGGTTTCCACATCTCCTTCTCCTCCTTTGGATTTCTTGCCTCTCCCTTGTCAAGACTCTTGTGCTTACATTGGATCCACCCAGATAATCCAGGATAACCTCCCCATCTCGATACCCTTAATTTAATCACACCTGCAAAGCCCCTTTTGTCATATAAACTAATATATTCATAGGTTCTGGGGATTAGGACATGGACATCTTTGTTTTTTGGTGGTGGTGGTGCGGGGGGGCGGTGTTGCATGATTCTGTCTACAAGAACATCATCGAACAAAAGTTTAACTTACCTAAGCCTTGGGTTTATCCTCTGTAAAATAGTTTCTATTAGGATTAAGTGGAATAATGGCTGTAAATGAACAATAAAGCTATTATTATTATGCCTTCTAATTATTTTAGAACCAAATTGCTTATAAGGAAGTGACTTAAATATACTAAACTCTTATTTATTTCCTCCTTGCTGGTACTTCACTATGAGGGGTATCAATTTAAATTCAGGACCTCAAGAAACTTTTAAGGAGTTCCTTATCGGTCAGGGTTTAGTGAAGGAAAAAAAAAAAACAATTCTAGATATTTTAAGTGGAAAGGATTTAATACAGGGCATTAAACAATTTTAAAACCACTGGAAGGACTGGGGGAGCAGGGATCAACTGCAGCCATCAGCAGTATTGAGCACACTGGCATAGCAGGGATCTAGCAACAAGGAAGCCACTGCTATGGTGAACACAACTGCCTCTCCACCCACTTAAGCTGGAGACTAGAATTTGGAAATCTGAGTCCAAATACCACCTGACTCTTGACACTCTAAGACCTTGTTTGCCAGTAGAAATAGTCATAGGAAGATGTTCTTGGCTTTACTCCCATACTCCAAATCAAATGTAAGCGCATCCAATTGCCAGAGTCCAAGTGGCATTCAGAGCCTGGCATCACGAGATTGGAAAATGCAAGTTTCAGTTTTCCAGCCTCTGATGTAGGAAAGTATAGAGAACGAGATGGAATGGATGCTGAGCAACAGTCAATCATACCAAGCCAGACTTTCTCCAGCAACTTGCTACGTGCAATTTGAAATATGTTTCTTGGAAGAAAAGTCCCCTACTATGCTGCATTGCACTGTACGGTCTGAGAACATTCTAAAATCCTATCAGTTGGAGCATCTAGATTGCAGAAGAAATTCTTCTCCATATTTAAAACTCGTCTGGAAAAATTCCCAACTTTCTTTTTCTAAGTGTTATAGATTATGCAATATACTTTAAAACTATTTTTAAAAATCCATTACATTAATTAACATGAATTTGAAATACTGAAAAGCTAACATGGTAGGCTAGAAATTGTCAACAGCACAGGTCTAAAACTTATTAGATGCCCAATGAATATGTCTCCTCTCCTAAAACATGAGTTGGCCAGCCTACAGATTTTCTATGTTGGCACTGTTAAGAGTTTAACAAATGACTTAAAATACATATAGCTAATTTAAATAGTGAGGCTTAGTTCTCAAAGCAGGGTGTGGTAGGTATTAACTATGATCAAATGTGTACCTTTTCTCAATAAGGATTCTTTCTATTTCCTTCTATTCTCTATAAACCTTCTGCCTATCACAGGCAAAAATGCAGTGAGCCTTTGGTTTGGGGCTACCCCAAGCCCATTTAAACTTATTTCAGTTCCAACAAATCTCCCAACCCTGCTATGCCACATGGCCTTGGCCACACTAGTCACTCTCTTGGTATAAGAGAACATGGTACACAATTTCTAAACCCTCTAACAATCTTGGGAAGTATCAAAGCAAAATAGAACAACAACAAAAGGGCAAACCCCACAGGGTCCCTTGCATTTATTTGTTTTTCAAGGGAGGAAGGATCATTTTGAACTGTAACACTGGAATTATACGATGGGATATGGGAAATCACTACTCTTTGCACAACCTGAAATTGCTTTTATGGCACCTAAACACACAACCACAACACATCAATTTGGTAGCCTACTGTCAAACAAAAGAAGGTCTATATTTTTGGATTAAGAACATTACATTCTCTTCTATTACATTAATTTACATAGATTAATGTCACCTTGACTATTCTGTAAAGTATAATTTCTATTTAATTATTTCCACTGCCCCATTTATTTAAATAGGTAAAGATGTGTTCTTGACCTCATGTTAGAAAGCTCTTACACTAACACAAAGCACTGGTTTTCCAGTATGAAATGAAGTACAAGTTTAGAGCCCCACAAGAAACTGACAAGAGACCCTAGCAGAACACCTTGGGCAGGTTGGTCTGTGATGTAAACAGCCTTCGTGGCTTTTCCCCCACAGTGGTGTGTTTGCAAAATCCTAGCAAATCTGGCTCTGTGCCAAACAGTTGAGGGGCACATTTTTTTTCTTGTGAACCAAATGAAACACCCCTTAGCAGACCCACCATGGAAGGCCTCAGGAACAGCTGGGTGGAATTAAATGGCATTTATTCCTGTATTGGTTATGGCCATGGGCCAGGAATTCCACACCCAAGCCACATGCAGCCTCCAGCACAGAGGAGCAGTGGTATTGACTGTGGCTGGAACTTCACTCTCACTGTGGACAGGATGTGAATGATTAATTTTTCTATTAAAAAATTCCTGAAGAATATGGAGGGACTATTTATTTTTTGCCCTGAGCCTAGTTTTCCTAATACCCATGTAATTCCATGTGTCTACACAAGGGGAAAATTGCACAATTATGTCATAGATTTGGATGATTCACATGACTGATGTCCATAAGGATCTAGTCTCAGATTCACTAAGTAATTATCTAATGATTTCATATGACACTGAAGACTGAAAGACTCAACATTGTAAAAATATCAGGTCCCTCAAATTAACCTGTAAGTACAACTAGAGGATTAAATGTGCTGAAATATCTGAGGATGTTTTGAAAGGAAAAAAGAAAAACGTATGAGTTTGGGATAGCCTATCAGGTGAAAAACGTGTTATAAAGCAATAGTAACTTAAATGCTGTGGTATTAGGTGAGAAGAGATATTCAGATAATAGAACAGAACAGACAAGATTATTGCCTGTGGAAATTTAGTCTATAATAAATTTTGTATTTCAAATCAATGAAGAAGGTATAGATTGCTCAGGAAGTTATAGTGGGACATGGGAAAAAAATAAAGTTACAATGTTATTTCTCAGGATATACCACCGCTTCCCTCCTAATCCGAATAAAGATTTAAACATTTAAATATATATAAGAGACTAAAAGAAAATGTAGAAAATTTGTGTGTGTGTGTCACGTGGAAGTAAATCCTAGATTCGTAATAGAAAAGATGGCTTTATTTGACTCCATAAACTAAAATAGAGAGTTTATGAAAAAATAAATACAAATTCCTATATACATATAAAAAATATTCATTCTTATAATTAAGGAAATGCAAACTAAGCATAAAAAGGATACTTTTGCCTGTCAGGCAACTTTGAAATTTTCAAAATCAATATTGATGAGAGACTGAGAAAAGAAGGAGTATTTTCACATACTTTTGAAAACAGAAAATGATGAAACCCTTTTGAAGGCAATTGGTCAATGTCAATTACATTTTTAAATCCACTTACATTCACCTAACAATTATACTTTGATGTCATGGCAAAAGCATGCCAACAATTTATTGCAGCACGCTTATTCCAACAACGACTATCATTAAAACAATCAAAATGTCCAGCAAGGGAAACAAGAAGTTAAATTATGATATATCTATGTGATAGAATATTATCCAACCATTAAAAAAGCCATATACACTGATATATAAAAATTACAAGATATATAAGTAAATGGAAAAATACATGAATATTACAGAATTTTCTCAAGAACAAGACAAGGATGTCCACCACTTTTATTCAACAGAGTATTAGAAGTCCTAGCTACAGCTATCAGATAAGAAAAAGAAATAAAAAGCATCCAAATTGGAAGGAAAGAAGTAAAACTGTCATTATTGGCAGATGACATGTTACTATATAGAGAGAGCACTAAAAATTCCACCAAAAAACAGAACTGAAAAATAAATTCAGTAAAGTAGGAGGATAAAAAATTAACATTAAGAAATTGGGTGCATTTTTATACACCAATAACAAACTATCAGGACGAGATGTTAAGAAAAAATACCATTTACAATTGCATTAAAAAAAAAAATACCCAGGAATAAATTTGACCAAAGAGGTAAAAGATATGCACTCAGAAAACTATAAGACACTGAAGAAAGAAATAGAAGATACAAATAAATGGAGGCATATACCATGCCCATGAATAGGAAGAATTAACATTAAAATGTCCATAGTCTCCAAAGCAATCTATAGATTCAATGCAATTTCTATTAAAATACAATGGTATTTTTCACAGAACTAGAACAAATAATCCTAAAATTTATATGGAACCACAAAAGACCTTGGATAGCCACAGCAATTTGGAGAAAAAAGAACAAAGTTAAGAGGTATCATTCTACCTGATATCAAACTATACTACAAGGATATAGTAATCAAAACAGCACAGTACTGGCATAAAAAGACACACAGGTCAATGGAAAGAATAGAGAGCCCAGAAATAAACTCACGCCTACATGGTTATTTAATCTATGATAAAGGAAGCAAGAAGATACAATGGGGTAAAGATAGTCTATTCAATAAACGATGTTGGGAAAATTGGACAGATACATGCAAAAAAATGAAACTGGACCTCCTTATACATATACAAGAATAAACTTAAAATGGACTAAAGACTTAAATGTAAGACCTGAAACCATTAAACTCATACAAGAAAACATAGGCAGCAAACTCTCTATCATTGCTCAGTAATATATTTTTTCATATATCAAACTAAAACGTTTGTGCACAGCAAAGGAAAACATCAACAAAATGAAAAGACAACATACTGAATGGGAGAAGATATTTGTCAATGATGCATATGATAAGGGGTTAATATCCAAAATTTACTAAGAACTTACACCACTCAACAACAACAACTTAACAACAACAAAAAATAAACAACCCAATTAAACAATAGGCAGAGGATCTGAATAGATATTTCTCCAAAGAGGAAATGCCGATGACCAATAGACATATAAAAAGATGCTCCATATCACTAACCAAAAGAGAAATGCAAATAAAACCACAGTGAGATAGCACCTCACACCTGTCAGAATGACTATCATCAATATATTAATAAACAAGTGTCGGCAAGGATGTGGAGAAAAGAGAACACTTGTGCACTGCTAGTGCGATTGGAAACTGGTACAACTACTATGGAAACCATTTTGGAGGTTTCTCAAAAAATTAAAAATAAAACCACCTTATGACTCAGCAATTCCACTTCTGGGTATTTATCCAAAGAACCTAAAACACAAATCTGAAAAGATATATGCACCTCTATGTTCACCGTAGCATTATTTACAAAAGCCAAGATATGGAAGCCACCTACGTGCCCATCAATAGACGACTGGATAAAGAAGTGGTACATATATACAATGAAATATTACTCGACCATAAAAAAAAATGAAATCTTGTCATTTGTGACAACATGGTTGGACCTAGAGGGTATTATGCTAAGTGAAATTAGTCAGACAGAGAAAGACAAACACCATATGATCTCACTTGTATGTGGAATCTAAAGAACAAAATAAATGAACAAATAAAACAAAAGCAGACTTAAAAATACAGAGACCAAACTGATGGCTGCCAGATGGGAGAAGGGTTGAGGGGTTAGGTTAAAAAAGTGAAAGAAAAAAATATAAAATTTTCTTATAGAATTACAGAAAATTCTTTAAAATTTGTAATAGTCTGTGGCCATACCACCCTGAACATGTCCAATCTCCTCTGATCTCGGAAGCTAAGCAAGGTTGAGCCTGGTTAGTACTTGGATGGGATTCCACCTGGGAATACTGGGTGCTGTAGGCTAAAATAAATAAAATAATAAAATAAAAATAAGTATTAAATAAAAACATGATCACATGTATAAATTTTTTAAGAGACATTTATAGGCTTTTTTTCCTTTCAAATCGGATAGGTATATCCTTTGCCTATCATTCTATGTTATTCTATATATTAACAACTTTTTTACTTATTAATATCTAGGAGCTCTTATATAATAGGAAGATTACCTTATTGTCTTACATGAGTTACAATCCAAACCACCACCCTACCCTAGTTGTTTTTCGCTTTGCTTCTGGTTTTCATTCCAAGATGGAATTTTCTTCCCTTTACGGCTTCTTAATTTTGAGTCATAATTAGAAAGGCTTCTCCTACTCCAAGATTATAATAGAGTTCTCCAATGTGTTCATTTAATAATAGTAAAGTTTTTACATTTAATTCTATGATCTACGTGGACTTTCTCCTGTCACCAGCTGGGAGGTTATGGATTTAACTATATTATTTCATTGAAGATTTCTGCAGTTTGTCTTACGCAACATCATGGCTATTCCTAGTGAATGATAGGCCTGATACAAACATTAGTGATATGTTTTCTACCCAATGTATGACTACTCACATGTGGCATTTGTAGCAGACACTGCTGGCTGCTCAGCTGAAGTCTATTTCCTCCATCTTCCCTGCTACAAAGCCCTATCTTTGATTGGGCAGCTATCCCTCCATGATGTGATAAAAGGTAAATCTTCATTAACCCAATCCTATCACTGTCATTCCATTCTCTTTCCCAGGTTTTAATGGTGACATGTGACCTTATTCTGGCCAATGAGATATGGTAAGTCTGTTGTTAGTCTTCTGAGAAAGTTTTCCTTACTCTTAAAATGAGACAAAAAGGGGAAAAAGGTCCCTCTGTTTTCCCTATTGTGAGGCACTGTCAGTTTTTCACGGGACTCTAAGAACTGAGGCAGCCACTTTTTATCTGTGAGAAGAGCCATCCAAAGATGAAACCACCTGCTGTGTTTGGCAGAGCAGGACAGTGAAAAGAATCTGTATCCTGGTTGTGTCACTGAGATGTTGAATTAACCACTTTGCTGCTACTCTTCCTTTTGCTATATAAAAATAAATTTTCTTCATAGTTAAGTAATGTGCAATGGGTTATCTGTTCATTGTAGCATCCTAATACAGTGGTCCACAAATGTTGCACATAAAATGAAATACAGATCACAGAAATATAGAACACCCTTGATGAGAGGTCTTAACACTGCTTTCAGGTTGGTTTTGCAGCCTCTCATTTTGATATCTTTAACACATCTTCTGGGCTAGCTGTGTGCAATGCTACATGGTAGAATTCTGACCAGAATGTTCATGTAGTTGAGAAAATATTGAAAAACGAAAAAGTAGGTGTATAAAAATTTACAACATAATTTAAGTTTAAACATTTGACTAATAGTCCAAAGAGAATTTTTTATAATTTTACTTTCCTGGATTTAATAAAAACAAACATTATCAGTAATACATTCAAAATCTATTTCTGGAACAAAAAAACATTAAAAGAAACATAAAAACATGTATGAGGATGTACATTTTTCCTTTTGCCACAGGCACCATATGGCTTGGCAAGGCATTGTTGTGTGTTTTCATTCATTATAGTTTTTTGCATTAATTTTGATTTAAAAAATATTGCATAAAAATAGTATTTATCTTGATTACTGAATTTTTTGATGCTGCCTTATATTTTGTACCTGAGGTGAGTGTCTCGCTCGCCTCATTTTGCTTCTAGGTTGGCCAGCTGCCATATCCCCGGGGCATCAAAATGTGTGAAAAGCTTCTGAATCACGAGACCTGACTCTCTGCTGTCTAACTCTTAGAATATACAGCTCCCCAGTTTTAAAGATGACTAGTTTTCCAGACACTCTCTAGGCTGCTCTTTCTATTTTTCTCCTTGCCTTACTTAGCATCTTTATGTTAGAAAAAATGTCCCCCCCCAAAAAAAAAAATCTCTGGTTCAATAAGCCCTAACAGAATTTTGTATGTGGAACTTGGAAATATGGTTTAGAAATGCAAAAGCCAGTTGTTTATTTTGGATCAAGTAAGCAGATTGTCAGGCCCAAGGCAATATATGTAAAAAGCTCTTTGGAAGTTAAATTTGTTTTAATATAAAGCAACTGTTTTTATCTTTTCTAATCCATAGGCAACTGAAAGTATTTTCTGCAGTCAGGCTGGGACAGGAGACATTTTCAGATAAATGACCTCTTACTACACTCTAGAGACACCATTCATGCTGCTGCATAGGAACTTGCAAGGAGAGGTGATTTGGTGGATTTTTAAAGGGGACAGAAAAGAAAATTGAAAGAGTCTTTCCTGATACAGTGGTCATTTAGATAAAAGGTTTGGATGAACTGGGTTTTACATTCAGGCCCAAGACACCTTTTTCATGGGATTCAAATGGGTTGGTGAGTACTATGGTAGAAATAAAAAACTGAAATCAGTGGGAAAATGTCAATTTCTCACTTAGCATTTTGAAATGTCTGTTTAGCAGGAGGCTTAAAATGTGGCCACTCTGCCATACAGCTTGTGTATCTGTAAGACAACCCACGGCCCAGCTGAGACTTTGCGCTCCTGTATTTTAGTCTTCTTGCTGCTCAGACTACCAGCTCATTAGTATTTAAATCAGCTTATAAATATTTCCTGGAAATTCACAGTTGCTTAAACTTCACCACTATTCATCTCCTGTTCTTCTTTAGTCTTACTTAATGCCTATGTTTCTTAGGCTGCTGACACTGAAAGAGGATAGATTTCATTATATATTAATCTTACTTACGGATAGTGATGAAAAAGGAAAGGAAGTCCTGTTAGAGCATAAAGATGAGAAACAGAGAAAGGATGTGGAAGAAAATTTTACTCCATTTCTTTTATACAAATAAAAATCTAATGATGGACCAAGGAAGTCTGTATAAAATAAGAACAGCCCCAAAGCATATGCCAAGGCAATTCAACCTGAATGAATGTTTCTTTCACATACTCTTTAAAAGCTTTGAAACACAGACGAAACATTTCATTGGGGGCAGGCCCTGGATGTTCCCACTGGGGAGATGGTTGCATAGTTACAAAACCTCTTCTGTTCAACATAAGAGCTGTATTTCTAATTATAAAATAATGACAGAGAGGGGCCAGTTCCATCATGATTCTGTATGGTTCTTAGCATTCTGCGAGAGTTGAACACTAATACCCATATACAATGCCCACAGCAGTTCTTTCAAATGAGTGTGAATAAAATTTAACCAATGACAAATGAGAGGAAAATAAATATATCATATTTCACTGAATTTAAAGTGCCACTGATTCTAAGTGCCATTTTTAAATATATACCTAAGAAAGAAAACAGCACTACTCATTAAACTAGGACATACTATTGATTGTAAGTATATGCTGACTTCAGAGGTGAAAAAAAATGTGAATGATTCTCTTTAGCAGGAGCATATTCACTCTAAGAAACAATGACTTTTCTAATATCATAAATCTGAGAGATGTGGGAGAGACCTGAGAGTTTGCCCTGAATGGGGGGCACTGATGGGGCCTTGTCATTGACAGTTTCCTATCATTCAATCATGTGCTCTGAAGGTCTTCCAGAGATAAACTTCAGAATACATAGATTGTAAGGCCCTGGCAATTAAGATATAAATTTGGGCTCAGAATCACACAATCTGATTAAATATAGACTAGCTCAGCGGTCCCCAACCTTTTTGGCACCAGAGACTTGTGCTCCTATGGGATCTGAGGTGGAGCTGAAGCCCTGGGGAGTGGCTACAAATACAGATGAAGCTTCGCTTGCTTGCCTGTCCCTCACCTCCTGCTATGTGACCCTGTCCTAACAGGCCACGGACCAGTACCAGGGACCCCTGGTCTAGAAAACTTAGCCTGCCATTCTAGACCCCACAAAATCTGGTCTGAAACTATTTTTTAAAAGTTTTTCCCTATTCTATTTTTCTATATGTAATCTGCATTTCCACCAAATGGAATTATTGAATTTTCTTAAATCTCTAGTGTAGTATCTCAATTCTCTGTCTTTGCTTATACTTGAGCTTCCCAAATGTGGCATTACTAACATCTTGGGCTGGATAATTCCTTGTGTGGAGGGCTGTCCTGTGCTCTGAGGGATTTTCAGCATCATCTCTGGCTGCTGCCCACCAGATGCCAATAGCACCTCTTTCCAGTTGTAACAACCCCAAATATCCTCAGACATTGCCAAATGTCTCTGGGGGTAGGAGGACAAAATCACCACTGGTTGAGAACATTGCTTATATGATGCTGGCCTGGTAGCCTAGGGAAGGAAGGAGTGCAAACTTTAGTAACTAATGTTCATCAGCTTGAATCCTGCTCTCTGGGGTGGACATGTGAATTTTACAGCTACTCAGTACCCATTTCCCCTAACAGCATCTCATAACCTTTCTTCATTGTATGTAGACATGATGAGACTTTAAAAGTTTTGGAGATAGTATCTCACTCACCCCTCTCCAAGTAAAATGGAGCTTGGCCAATCCCAAACTTTCCCCTAGGGCTTTGGCCATCTCAAGCAGAGTGATGGCAAGGATGGCAGAGTGTTGGCGTGGACTGACTCCTAAGTGAGATGGAGTAATCCCTGCTGTCTTTATGTCTGTCCTAATGCCTCTTCTTGTTCTGATTCATGTTTCTAGATTCCTGTCCTTTCTATATCTCAATACTCTGCCAATAAATGACATTTTTTGGTTAAACATGCCAGAGTTGTATTCTGTTGCTTATCTGTAAGGGTACCCAACTGAGAATTGCTATTGACTAGCTTTGTGTTTTGAACCAGTCTCTTAACATCGCCAATCCTGTTTCTCTTCTGCAAAGTGAAAGTAAAAACTACATGCCTTTCGAAATGCAAAAGATGCCCTCCCCATAATCTCTACCTCTCTAAATCTAGGTTTTGTGCTAAGATCTGGAGATGAATGAGATACTGCCTCTGTCCTTATGGGCTCACTCTCTTTCTCTGACAAAATTAATGGCAGGACCCAGGCAACACAACAAAGTGAAAAGAACATTCTGAGTAAGAACAATACCAGCAGGTCAAACAGCATTGGCTGAAACTGGCCTTTGTCCTCCTCATGTCTACATATCACTTCTTTTTTGTGCTTACTCCTTCCTGATGGCCTCCCTCCCTCCAGAGGGAAGAAAAGCCTTCTGTCAGGGAGCTTTATGCATTTATTATTCTATACCCCTTGCCTGTCTAAAGCTGCTGAGGTGTCTCAGATTCTGCAGTACTGCTAGGTTAGCAGCAGAAGCAAATAAAAGAATTTGGGGTCAGCATTTTGTTTCTCATCTAACAAACAAGGTCAGGTACTTCTTTGAACAATCCAGTTCCAATAGCTGTGAAATACAAAGAGACAAAGAGGAAAAGGTTTTCCAGAAAGGCTGGTGGTTAGGCACAAGGTAGGTTTAAGTTTTCAGCTTTTGTTGTGGGAGAGGAAAGTTCTCATCCCAAGCTCCGCCTTTTCAGAGTGGGGTAAAAGAATCCGGTGAAAGGCTCTTTTGTACTCCTTTGCTCTCTGTACTGAAGTGCCAGGTGCAGAACTGGGTTCCCAGGAGAATCAGCATGTCATTGGCATCAAAGTTGATGGCCATTCATCCCAAATCTTACTATTTATCACTACTGCAAACTTGGAGCCTTGAAACAGATGAAAGAGAATGTTGTTAAAAGCACGTGGAAGAAGGGGGTGCTCTGGATATCAGAACAGAGAGCTGAGGTTCTGGCCAGATGGGAATCTCAGTTGAGGGGATTATGAGTTCCCTGGTCTCTACCCC
>CM053501.1:37684978-37803038 GCA_028627145.1 Eidolon dupreanum
CAATCCTGACCCTCAGGTTCTCAGATCACACCTCTCACCTAAACCACTCATTCCATCTGCAGATTAGGCTGGCGCTGCTCCAATCCTCTCTTTAACCTGCAACTGTGAACTGGCTGGGTTATGGGAAGAATGGGCTGAAGTCCTTGAATGAAGCACAGGTGATGAGTGCTTGGACAGGAGGGATCAAAGGCAAATCATCCTCCACATTCTAAAATAACTTCTTTCTCTGAATATTCCCCTTCCCTCCCATCCTCCCCTGTATCTCAAATCCAGTAATGAGAAATGTGGATTCATTTTGTAACAGAAGATGGTACACTGCAGCTCGCAATTGTATTTTTAAATTTTAATAGTAGGCTAAATCGAAAAACACATAGAGAGCATTTTGAAGATGCCCTGCAGCTGGATTTGTTTCATGCTAGAGCAATTTTGCTGCCTGGCTGCTTCCTGCTGAAAGCACAGAGGATGTGCTGAAATGCTGCCACTGTAAACAAAACTAGATCAGGCAGATAGATGCCTCTCTCCTGCACTGACAGACCTACCTTATAAGTTGCTGGCAGCAATGCTATTTGACAGGCACAGTGCTAGGAAGCAAGTGGCTTCCAAAATAAGAATTGAAAGGGAGGAATTCTTCAACACAGACTTAAAAAATATAACCACTGGAAGGGACTTTACAAATCATGTAGCCCAGCTTTCCAAATTTATAATTGAGGAAACAGAGGCCGAGGAAGGTAAGGTACTTTATCCTAAGTAATACAGGTTATGAGAGGCAGCCTGAACTAAAACCCAGGTTTCCTGGGTCCTAGTCTAATAGTCATTCTGTGACATTGTATGTCACAAGTTCATTACTTTACCTTAGGGTTTTTATTTCTATCATTGTGCATTTCAGAGGATAATGTGTAACTCCTATGATCAATATAACTATAACATCTAACTGCATATGGAATGGCTATTGGTTCTGTCACTGGGAGGAACACTTAAATTCACCAGTTGGACTTCTGTCTCAAGGCTAATTACTTATTTAATTAAGGCATTTTGCTTTGATCGTAAAAGCAATCACATAAAATATTTGATGAAACTTGACTTTGTGCTATAAGGACCCAACATATGTATGAATTATTTTCATTAGAACTTATGAAAACTAAAGAACTAATTAGCTTTGAGATGTTTAAAGTTTAAACAGGAACAAATTCATAAATTTTAGAATTGTTCTCTATTTTGTATACTAGTTCACATATGCATGAAAAACCATAAGGGAGCTAAATTATTTGTGGTAATAATGATATAATATTTTCTTATGATTTTCCAACATGCCATTGAGTTAAAGCAATTTGTTTGGCATTTAATAATTCATTGTGTTTCTATGACGCCTTTTTTTTGCCCTGTAGCTCAAAGTACTTAATACATATCAACTCACTAATCCTCACTACAGTACAGCAAGAGAGTAGATGGCAAATATAATCCTCTTCACACAGAAGGTCGAGTCGGCTTGGAAAACTCAAAGTACAATTGACTTGCATGCTAAATGCATTATCAGAGTATTTGTGCACTGGTTGGAAATTGCTGTGCAATCCATATGTGGCTGATTATTTGCTTCTGGCCATCTTTTCAGTTGAGAAAAGAGATAACATGAATGATATAGTATGTTGCTGAGTTTAAAAATACCAAATTGCAAACCATAGATTAACAAAAGCTTAATTTTCTTAGGATATCCTCAGCTAAAGTTAAAACACACACACACACACACACACACACACACACACACACAAACAGCAGAATGATGAAATATATGGAATAAGCAAGCCAATAATAACAATAATGATTATAATTTACTGAGCTCCTACTTTGCATCAGACGCAGAGCTGAGTATCTTACATACATTTCTCTAATTCCCACAACAACTCTGCAAGAAAGGCATAATTATCTCTAGTTTACAAATGAGAAATGTGTGATTACTTCTCATTTATTTAAGCAATTCCTATAGAATTCCAGGGGGCACTAGTTAAGAGAATTTCAGGCCCTATTCACTGCTGGGAAATTTCCCCTCTTTTCCAGATTTCTGCCCTATACTTCCTATTTCTCTTTATTCATTCAACAAATGCTTACTGAACATTTACTATGCAAGGCAGGCACCAGGCATTGGGTCTATGGTTGTGAACAAAGCAATCAGAGTTTCTGCCTTGAGGGAGTTTGCCTTCTAGGCTGAAGTCTAGATTTCTACAAAAACATGGTAAGAAACTAACAGAATAGAGTTAGATGTGAGGTGATAAACCTACACAAATAAAAGATGGAGACTAACCAATACTGACTTCAGAGTTGGAAACTGTTACACTTTCACTTCTTCTCTTTAGTGATTTTATTTCAGTCATTTTTGTATAAGCCCAGCATCAAGAAACTTATGGTGGAAAGGAGGAGTAGTATAGTTTGTAACAAAATGGCATGGCTGTTAGCCACTCCAGCAGAGTCTTAGAGAATGCTCAAGGTTGGGGTGACAGATTTCAACCCATAGAATGGGTGGTACCCAGAATGGTGGAGCTTAGGTGGTAACCTAACAAGTTTGTGCAACATGTCCCATGTTTCACCCACCTAGTCCACAGCCACTTTCATTGTCACTGACAGCATCTCCCTCATCCTCTGCTTCATACCCTAGTGGGCTGAATAATTTCTGCAAATATTCATGTCCACTCATCACATCTCTCCACAACTCTCGGTTATCTCTCTCTTGGAGACATTCTCTTCCATGTTCAATCCACAATTCACAACCCTTTAGCACCTGTTCTGTTGCCCCACCTCCAGCCCCATGCTACCTGCAAATAACTGTAGCTTTTGGTATCTGGTAACATACAAAGTGGACTACATCCCTCTTTATCTCTACCCCAAACCCTCCATCTTGGGGTCCCAGATGGCCACTTCCAAAAATGGCTTCTAATTGTGTCCTCTCATGAGCTCAGAAATATTGCCCATGGAGCTATCTTTCCTCTTTAGAAGTAGACTAATGTGTGAAAAATTAGTAAGAGTGGGAGTTTGAGGATTACTCAACCCTTCTACTAGTGTAATGGCCTTGCCCTGGTGTCTCTTGCAGGAGGGCTCAGTGCACCTGTGGAGAAACTCACACTACCTCTTGTCTAGTATTACGGGTGCAAACAAGGTCACATGGAATAGACTCTATTCAACAGAGGAAAAGATTCACTCACCTTTATTCTTTATTAATTCTGGCAGCAATCCCTAACCTTGTTCAGAGAGAAAATTTCCTCACCAGCAGAGCCTATTACCATCACTCCATGTGCAGGCAACTCCATTTTCTATCTAAAGCTTACATAAGCTTTCAACTAAAGCTCCTTTTTCTTAAGAAAGAACACTGTCTTTGTTCTCTGGACTGTATTGTTCTATTGTTTCTATATATGTGTATTTGGGCCTGGAGATTATAAATGAGATTCTGATTTAAATAAGAAGGGCAGGAAATAAAATTAGGAATGTCTCATGATGCCAGGAACAAAACTGTTGTAATCATAAGTACATTGAGTAGTAATTAATCAATGAAATGATTACATTCCCAAGGAGAAGAACAGAGGTCAATTTTGAGGTATAAAAGAACAGAGAAAAACTTGTTTGCAGAAAAAACACAAGGTCTGATTCATGATTTAGGAATTCCTGGCAATTCTGAGGTACAGGTGGTCAGAGAAGAACTTGGTTGCAGGGAGAAACAAAACAAAACAAAACAAAACAAGATCTGATTCCTGATTTAATGGTTCTTAAAGTGTGGGCCATGTTACACAAGCATTGGCATCATCAGGAACCTTGTTGGAAATGCAAATTTAGGCTTTATCTTGAACCTACTCAAACAGAAACTGGGGATGAGCCCAGCAATCTGTCTTCGGCAACCCCTACATGTGGTTCTGATACATGCTAAAGTTTAAGAACCACTGGGTTAAAACCTCCTCTTCTATAGGAAGACTATTTAATTTAGGACACCTGGTGTGGGAGGACACAGGGGCAAAGATATCAAGGGTTATTTTTGTTCATGTGAGGAAACCCATCCCACCCAGATCTCTGGGTCAAGGCTGTCGACAGCCCAGAAGCAGAGGCCCAGATGCCCCTGCTGGTTCCTTTAGAATTCAAAGGAGGATTTCAGAACTGAGCTGCCAAAGACTTTGTAGCTAGACTAATTAGTCTCTAGGAATTTCCCATAAAAGTTCGAAGGGTTGGGTTGGAAACTTGCAACGAATTGCCCTGGTGCAGTAGGGGCGGGCGGGGGGGAGGGGAGAGAGGCGGGGAGGACCAACAACACTGATGAAGTATCACAAAAGCCTTTCCTTCCGAAGAGGGACTGAAGGCAGGCTTGTTTCTGTGTAGTAGGCTGTGAAAAGCCATTCCTTTCCTCTGATGGGAACTGGGCTCAAGAGAATTTCCCTCCTAGCAAGAATCAGGAATAAACCCAATCCAGCCAAATCTCAAGCTGGGGTTCACAGACCAGCCACTCTGCCTCGTTAATGGTTTTTCTTCCTATTTACCCTTTCCTTTTCCCCTCTGTTTCTTCCTTCCTTCGGAAGGGCCTGAGGCCTTGGCTGTGTTAGGTCATTCAGCATTGACTGTGGAGGGGACCACCATTGGACACAGAATCCGGAGTTGAGCCCATCGTTGTAACATCTCAAGACTGAATTAAAGGCTCTCTAATGTCCCTTCCAGTTCTGATATTTTTCTGCTGAAAATATTTTTCATGGACAAAAGCTTCATCCTGGTGAGAAATGCAGTTGGAGTTCTAAGACCTATCACCTGCCTTTTACAAACTCACTAGTCCAGCCATGGCCTTTGGTCAGATGTCACCCTTTAGCTAGATCAGCTTCTCAGGACTGTCTGATTTGGAGATCAATGGCTTGTTTCTCCCATGGATTCCCTCATTCATGCATGCATTTGTGCATTTGGCAAATGCTTACTGAGCTTTGACTTCATTCCATGCTCAAATCTCTGGGTTCTAGGAGGACTAGGGAGCAGTAACATGTGTCTTCTTATTTTTCTACCTTTGCTTTTGTGGTGCCTCTTGCCATTTGCCTAGAACTACCTTTTTCCATGTCCAAATGGTGACTGCTTACTTAATCTTCATAGTTAAGTTAAAATGCCATCTCTTTTCTCTAGCTTTTTCTGATCACCCCACGATCCCGTGTATAAATGGTTTTCTCCTTTGTTTCCTTTCTTTCCTTCCTCCCTCCCTCCCTCTCCATTTATCCATCCATCCATCCATCTCACACCTCTATTTTAAGTACTATTATACTTCATTCCACATATACATTTTCCCTCACCCAGATAGACAGTGAGATTTTTAAAGGCAGGAATCATGTTGTATCTATCATAGTAGCCCTATACCTAGCACATGCTTTGTATGTAGCACAGCCTCAATAATGCTGGGTGTAGTCTAAAGTACACTAATTTAAATATTTATGTTATTATACCGTTTTTCAGAATAAAGTTGAAACTCTGTTTCTTTTAACTTGTCCATAGGCATTTGTTTTTAATGGGAGCACTCTTCCTAGAACTAAACGATAAACATTATGACTGCAGTTATTTAACTGATAAAGAAAACCAGAGCTAGACGGTAGGTAAAGCAGTAAAAACTGACTATATTCAGGACTATTACCATAGGGGAAAAGAGACCTCAGTACTTAACTGGGCTTAATTTGAATGCAGCATGGACCTGTGGGAATTTACAACCAAGGAGCAGGGTGGAGATCAGTGGGTGGAAAATTACTAAGGAAAAACATCAGGGGTGAGGGGGTCTAGCTAAATGGACCTAACAGGATCTTTGCTGAAGACAGGCCAGGATGATCAGACATCACCTGGAGGGCAGTGGCGGACAAGGAACCTGCTTAGTTAGCAAGAGAGATCAGACATAGATGATGAGGGACTCTTGTCAAATGGACCAAGCAGGGTTCTCGCAAAAACTAGACTTTACAAGGAAGTGCATGGATGGGCCTAGGAAAGATCCAGGAACCTGACTGAAGTTTGGTCAAGCAAAGAATCTTGTCACAATCTAGAGAAAAAAGACCACAATAGACTATGAAAAATAATGCAAGAGAGTTTGGGGTGTCATCCTCAATAAAATACATACCTTGAACAAACCAAAATGTATAATACGTCATTTATGAGATAGTTGGCTTTCACATATTTGGCCAGTAGTATGGATAGTATATTTTGCTGGGGAGGGGACATAGATATAAATGTTTTGGGGCCCACGAAGTTTTTATTATTGACAAAGTTGGTGCATGTGCATTTCTAAAATCTAATGAGACTGTGTTCTCTGGGGCTTCGTTAATGGAGTATGTTGGCACAGAAAACTTAAAACCAGGAAATGAAATTAATAATATTTATTTTCCATAACTAGAGGTTAGAGTCTCAAGCCAAGGACTACTAATCTCTAGGCTGCTAACTAGTCCATAATTTGACTTCCTACATGGTTATGGCACCTTTAAACACTATCAGTTGAGTGTACAAACCAAGCTAGCTGCTGCAGTAAGGTATATGTGTGGAAAAGAATTTACATGCTTCTAAAGCACTGTCAGGCCAGAGAAAGCTAATGAAAAGCCTTACAATGAACTGCTGTTTGTCAGCGCCTTTGAAAACATTAAGCACCACACAAGTGCCCGGCAGGGATCCTGTTAATATTGTTTTATTATCCTACCAAATAACTATGACACAATCATGCCATCCCCCCACCGAGTTTAACATATCATTTGCATTTACAGTGTAAAGTTGTTATTAAAGGAAGGATATTTTTGCAAGTGCAAATGTTGCATCTTTTCTCTTCCCTCTCTTGTTGTGGCACAGTATTCAAGAACCTGCTGCTCAACCACCTGCTCATGTTTGTTACTGTGAGGGCCATGTTCCTGTCATTAGCTATTTTCTTTCTTTGGTTGTAATATTGCCTTAAACTTATCTAGGCTGATGGACTTCAGAGAAAGCAGAGTTGGGAACAAAGACCCCAGGAAATGTATGGCACAGTTTTGCATGACTTGGAAAGAATTAGCCTTCACAAGGCCATGCACATTCTTCCTCTTGATAGTAAGATCTCTAGTGAAGGGAAATTCTGGTTCTCATCTTTGGGGAATGAGATTTTTAATTTACCCATTTTAATATGTGTTCAAGCTCTGGAGCTTTCTTTCTTTGGACCACATCGTGACAAATATCCATTGGGTCAAGAACATTCTTGGGCTCACAAGTAAGCTTAAGAGCATCCTGATGAGGAAATGAAATATTTGGTACAAAGATCTCTTCTACCTAGCTCTATTCAATTCCAATAGTGGTTTCCTTTATCTGAAAAATGGTGTAAAAGATGAAATTATTTGTTTCATTGCCTGTATGATTCATTTGGGGTGCTTGGAGACACTGTGCAATGGTCTTGGTTTTGTTGCAATAAGAATGTCTGTGAAAAGCTAGAATCCAGGATATGAGCTAAATATAGACCAGAACATCTCCTGCTCTTGCAATCTAAAGTATGCACACCTCTGCCATTAGCAAGAGGAAAGAACTAGAAAAGAGAGAAAGAGAAAAGGAAGAAAAAAGTGAAGAGGATAAGAAGTAGACAAAGAGGGGAAGAAGAGACATCACATGCTGGCCTGGTAGAGCCACACTTAATACACAGGACAGTAACAAATGCTGCAGACTGGTGATTAAATGCAAGAAGAGCCTCAGGTCTGGTACTTCTTCTAAGTAGGAGAAAAGGGGTAGGCTAAGTGAATCAGATCTACATTTATATCTCAGCTATCCTGGGCTGTCACAGAAGAAACTAGAAGGTTCTAGTTTCTTTGAAGTTTCCTAGGCCATTTGGGAGGCATTCTGGAGGAAACATGGGATTTTCAGCCACCGGGATCAAGAAATTGAATTGCAAATGTACAGCACAGGGAATATTGTCAAGAATAATGTAATAATGTTGTATGGTGTCAGATAGGTACCAGACTTATCAAGGTGATCACTTCTTTGGGTATATAAATGTTGAATAACTATGGTGTACACCTGAAACTAATATAATATTGTATGTTAGCTAAATGTTAATAAAAATATCTTTAAAAGAAAAAGAAACTGGACTACAGGAAGGGAGATAAAAGCTGTTGCTGGACAAGAGCATAGAGCATACTCTGGGGTGGAGGACAAAGAATAGGGGGTCTCCTTCAAGAGACAAAACTGGTCATTGGTGAAGAGTGGGGGCCAGACTTAGTCAGGGACATGGTGGTTTAGAAATTTTAAAAGTTTAAGTCAACTGATGATAAAACCTGTCAAAGATATCACACAAAAAAAGATAACTACAGACCACAGATGAGCACAGGCATCTTAAATGAAATGTTGGTAAGCAGAATCCAGCAGAACTTTAAAAGAATAGACTTCCTTCCGGAAAGGCAAAGGTAGTTTTATACTAGGAAACCTGGTAATGTAATTCCCCATATTTCTCAACTGAGTAAAACCATTTAGTCATCTCCACTGGCTAAAAAAGAATTAGATAAAATGTAACATATTCATTATAATTTTAAACTATTCTTAATAAAATAGGAGTAGATACTTTCTTGATGTATTTAAGATATAGATAAAAGGTCAGTATCATGCTTAATGGTGAGACAAAAAACTGTTAAATTTGGGAATAAGACAAAGATGCCCATAGTTCACACTGTCCTATGTAAGTATTAATTAATGCAAAGACAAGAAAAGGAAATAAAGGCCAAAATAATAATTAGTTGCAGAAGATTTGATTCTATATTTAGAAATTCCATGATAATGAGTTGCTGTGTCATTAGAAAAAGTAAGACAATTCAGTAAAGTAGGTTTATGAATGTAATGAGAAAGTTAATAGCTTTCTATATACAGATACCAGTTTAAAATATAATTTTAACAATCTCATTTACAGTAACTGTAAACACAAACTATTCAGGAAATGATCTAACAAAGAATGGATAGGAATGGATAGATCTACAGATATTTCATACTCTCTGAGAACTACTTTTATAGTTTAATTTTTAGCCTATAGGAAGGCCTGACTGCGAGCAGTTTATGTACCAAGTAAAGTGGAAACAAGGCCCCTGAAGCTAAACTGACTTGTCATCACAACATTTTAAAAAGGAAGGAGCACTCTATCTGAGTCCAGATCCCAGAGGCCTGACTTGCTCACTGACTGTGTGACCTGCACGAATAACAACTCTTCTCGACCTCAGTATCTTCAAGGTTTAAGAAAAAGAGTGGTGCATGTATTGAATCAAATGTAAACTAGGAGTTCACAGACGTGTCTTATTTGACTTGCTTGAAATTAGTTTTAATTTGTAGTCAAAATTGGGATGTTCATATTAAAATCTGCATTCTCAGCTTCCTTTAAAAATTGCACCACCTGACATTACAGCGCTGGCCTCTCCCATCGCTCCAATTAGCTGCAGCTGCAGAAGCTGTTGCCCCTTCTCTCAGAGCCTGGCCCCAGTTTTAAAGACCCCCCCCCCCCGCCTCCCAACCACCCTGGTGTTGCTGGCCTGATTATTTACCTGATCAGCTAATCCTAAAGGCATTCAGTTGTAGCCCTTGGTTATTCTATAGGTCTTCTTTCATTTTTACGATTTAAAGATTTTAAAATTCAGTCCAGCTGTCAGTCTAGAAAATATATTCTTTTCCATATTACTTAAAAGCCTGGGCATTTTGAACTAATGTAGGTGTAGAAAGCTCTGGCCCTACGCTTTTCTTTCTTTTTCCATTTGCTTGTAGCAGACTATCCTGGGTTACCATGGTGATTACCATCCCTTAATGATACGCTGCTAACGCATGGGGGAATGTAATTTTCTTTAAGCTCAGTGGAAAGTAGTGGAAGAACAGTAGTAGGTATAAAAGCTTTCTCTCTCCCTCTGTCCCTAGGTGCTCCTCAGTCACCACAAAGAACAAGAGCAGGCTGCTGATCAATCTCTCCAGACAAATCAACAGGAGAGCTGCTGTCAGGATTTAAATCCTTTCCCTGGTTCCCAGTGTACATGTGGGAACTCTGAGAAAGGCTATTTTCAACCCCCTAAAAAAGTGTTTTGCATCAAATCTCTTGGGACCTAATTAAAATAATCAGTTTTCACATCCTAGGCTCTCGAATCTAACCTCCCACACAAAAATGAGCATCCCACGTGCCAAGAGGCCCTGCTCACACATACTCAGAGCGAGTGACATCTTTAACTGCACGTTCTCCTCCTGGCAGGGATCCCATGGTCTGCGTTTGGCCCTTTCTGACAAAACTGAGGGCAGAGAACGATAATCTATAGCCCATGGACCTGCCCAGACCTTCCTGGTCCGACTTATGAGGTGTTAGAGGTTCTAATTGCATCTGGGGAAATGGGAGAAGAATTCGTTCTCTCTCTCATTCATAAAACCCTGCAGCACCCAAGGGGTCACTCCCTGGGATGTCACTGTGAGAGGCAGGTTGAATCTGCCCGATGCTGACCTGGTTTACCAGCACTTTGAAATCTCTAACTCCAAAGGTCCATTTTTTAAAAATTGACATATAATTGACATAAAAGATTGTATAAGTGTAAGGTGTCTAAGGCATTCTAAGGACCATTTTCATATCGTAGCTGAATAAAAACTTGGCAAATAAAAGACACTGAAATTTTAAAAAATGTATTATTGTTATTCATTTTATTGTGGTAAGAACACCTAACATGAGATCTACCCTCTTGACAGATTTTGAAGTGTACAATACAGTTCTGTTATCCATAGGTACAATGTTGTAGATCTCTAAAACTTATTCATTTTGCACAGCTGAAACTTTATACCCATTGATTAGCAATTTCCCATTTCCTCCTCCCTCTAAGGTTGAATTTTAAGAAATGAGTTAATAGACTAGAGTCACCTCTACAGGACTTACCCTCTCCTTTCCTCTATTCTACCCCTTCAAATTTCCATACATTTAAAATTTGATTAAAGTAAGTAACTAAATAGACATATGATAAGGCAAGTAGAATCTAGGTGATATGTATACAGTGTCCACTGTAAAATGATTTCAACTTTTCTATACATTTGAAATTTTCATAATATTGGAAATAAATAAATGACTGAAGCAGAGTTAACACATAGGTTGGCCATAGGTCATGTAAGATACAGCGACATGATTTATTTGGCCATCAAGGAATTTTTTTAATTGTATAAAAATCTGTATTTATAGTTTCTCTAAAAAATCAGGAGCTCTGAAGGCATCAGGCCCTACATTCTTTCATGGACACAGCTGGCTGGAGCTGGGGAGTGGTTGTCCCCTTTCACTGGGGAATGTCCTCTTCACTTGGACACAGGCCCCACTAATACTCATTTATGTTACTTGAACGGGGCCAGCTTCTCAGTTGACGACATTGACTCAAAGCAACCTCAAAAGTAGGGGAAGATGGAGGAATCAATAAAAGGGCAGCTTAGCTCTGCGTGAGTGTCTGTGCACACATGCAGCTGGCAGGAAGAAGCAGTCCTGCACCTTTGTCTTTATTTAGTATGGTCAGTGGGTAAAGCCTCTTCTTGCCCCATTCTGCTCACAGCCTCCTGAGATTCTGCTCAGTGCCATGGCATGAAGCTAAGTGGGCAGAGTAGCCCATAAATAGGCCTGGGTAAGGCCACATACAAAGAAAAGTCTTGGGACTAGCGGAGCAAGGCTGTGTTTACCTTAGAATGTTTGCCTTCTGAATAAAATCCCTCAGTGAACTAAATAGACTGTCCCCTATCAACTTGAGGCCATCGTCATTTATCATAAAGCTTTGTTGTTAGGTGCCAGATAAAGAGAGCCATGCCAAACTCAGGTGTCCTAGAGCCTAAATTTGATCTGTGTATATCATAATGGGGAAATTCTATCTCTTGTTTTTCTTTCTGGCATAAAGAAGGTCTGTGGGTTAAAATATTTTCTTAGAGGTAGATGGATGCTTGTTGCAGTGTTTGGTGTTCCCCCAAACTGATTTTTCCTCTGCTTTCACCTTTTCCTTGCAGGGATCCACACTTGAAAGAATGCCTTCACTGGGGCGTGCTGTGTCCCCAAGGTCTGTTCTGGGTTGGGAGGTCCTAGGGTGGGAGCCATGTCTACTAAATCTGCTATATCAATAGTCAGTCCACTGTGAGTGCTGTGAGGAGCTTAAAGCATCCTCAAGGGAGATAACAATGGCAGTCAACTCAGGTCCCTTTGTCCTTTGTATTACTCTTCCTCCAGTGCTTTTTATTGAGCTCTGTCTTCCTTGGCCAACTGTCCTTATGTGATCTGACCCTGCTTATCTTCCAGCCTCATGTTGTCCTGTTCTTCCCTCCCCTTACCATGCTCACACCCACAGCTTGTTCCCACCTGGGGCTGCTGCACTAAGTGCTCTTCCCTCCACCTGGACCACTCCGCCCCCAGCTCTTGGCCTGGCTGGCTCCTCCTCTTCATTTGGGCTTTGGGTCACATACCAGCTTCTCAGAGGTCTTTCATAACTACCTTTTCCTTCCCCTCATGCCCAGTTTCTAGTACATGATGTCCTCATTTTTTCATTGTAGTTGTTATGTAAAGTTATTTTTGTTTACTTGTTTAGTGTCTGCCTCTTCCACTTCAATGCAAGTGCCACAAAAGCAAGGACCTAGTCTCTTTTTCACCATAGAACCCCCCATTCCTAGAACAAGCATTTAATCCACAAACATACCCACCCAGGAACACGAGGGAATTCTAACAATTGTGAGGCTGCAGGCTTTCAGATAAATACTGTGAAAAAAAAAGTCTCTATATTTCATTTAATGTTCCCCTGATTTGGGCTTGCCTTTCAGGATGGGCTTTGGTTGTTTGTTACATCTGGATGCCAATATTAAAACTGGGCAAGGAAAGCTGAGATTTGATGGTTTAATTTATTTCCTTAATTATTACGATTTTACAAAAATGGCTTTGACTGGTGACACAAAAGGCAAGGTTGCCACCTACTGTTTAGATGTGTAAATGTGTGACACTAGCAGTACCTTTTTAAAAAATTGTATGAGTCTATAGAAAGTCAAGCTTCCACAACTGCTATAACACAGACCAGAATATACCAAGGGGGCATAATTCCCCACAAAGTGTCTCTGAAGAGGCCCTAGAAGGATTCTTTCCATTCTCACGGGCTTCTGCCAAAACTTGGGATACTGTCTGAGTTACTAAAGAAATCTGAAACAAAAAAGAGAACTGTCTAGCTCAGTTTCACAAAGGTACCATATTCTCCAGACTGTGTTTTTTAAATTCCACATGCCTCCCCGTCCAGGTGTGCTGCTTACGAAATAAGTAAAATCAGTGTTACAGAAAATAGCAACCTACCATTTCAGCTGCTTTTCGCTCTGGCGACATAGAGAAGGATGTACCCTTAAGGTTCAGAAACACATGAGCCATTCAGACACCTAACTGGATGTGACCAAGCACAAGACTTACCTTTACTGAAAAATCTTGGTAGCCTTTGGCTGGGTATTTATCATTCCCAAGCTATGTTGAAGACTGGCAAGACAAAGGGAAGCTGTGGAAAGTGGCGAGATGAGGGTGGCACCGAGGGGAACTGTTTCATAAAGAGCCTGGGTTATAGGCTCCTAAGATATGGCTCCGAGAAACTGGGTTATTAGAAATGATGGAAAATGGGTGGTGAGATGAGCTGGTGGATAGAAAGAACCATGGCAACCAAACTATCCATTTTCTTATTATTTCACTTTCCTTGAGACGAAAAACAGATCAAGTGTAAATCACTGCAAACAAGTCAGGAATGGTTTATATCTCATGCTACAGCTTTTGCTGTATTTTTATGGGCATGTAAAGAAATGCTCTCCTAACCTTAAGAAATCATCATATTCTTTTGGTTCTAACCATCTAGTCTGTGGTCTCTATATTATCTTAATGCATACAGTGTTCTATTTTTACTTAAAAATATATCCTAAGATCAAATAGAGTAAGTATGAATTTATAAAGCCAGAGTTAGATGCTTTTTGGAAACAACCTACTCAATACAGGAATTTTTTTTTTTTTTTTTTTTTTTTTTGTCATCCTGAGAGATCTAGGCTCTAATTAAATCTCTTTAATGACAAGGAGCTCACCACCTCATGATGTAGCAATTCCGTAATTAAAGGATGGATCGTTCTATGGCCATTTACTCCTGTAATTGATATTTATTTAGCACCTACTCTGTCAGGCACTGTGCTGGGAATTTTGAAGCTAGTGGTGAAGAAGCTGAACTGGTGCCTGAACATACAGAAGTTACGATCTGCTTCCCTATAACTCTCCTGTGGCTATGTGCAATTGGAAACAATATAGAACAAGACCATTATGTTTTTCCCATGTGAGAGTCCTCTAAAGCTGGTAGAGAACCTTTATATTTTCCCCTACCAACACAGCTTGTGGAATCAGTGTGGATTCCACGGCTGCAAGCAGGCAAACGAATGAACAAAATCCCTGGCCAAAAATGGATCCATCTGAGTGAAATGGAACAGCTCAGAAAATTGAAGGGAGAGTAGAAGAATCAGGCTTGGAGAGAGCAGAACAAAAGGCAGCTTTGGGGATCTAAATAGCAGGAACGAATGAACAGTTTTTTCAAGGTGCTGCTATTGTTTTGGCAACAATTACTTTCAGTCTTTTGTCCCTCTGATTAAGATTTGAACTGCAAGAAGAGTTGGCCCAGAGTGGGTGCCATGTCCATCCCATCTGATACATGCCTACCCCATGCTGGGGTGGCAGTGGTATTTCTTCATGTCTACACAGAATGTAGCCAATGAAGCAAAGCAAAGAAAGATTGAGGAACTGCTGCCAGAAGGAGGAGGAATGAATGCTGGAGGCAAAACCAACAAATGACCTCCACAGTTGCCATCTTAATCACCATTGTGTGGGCAGACAGACAACTTAGAGACAGAGATGCAAAGGGAAACCTAGAGGTCCTCCCTTAGAAAGTAACACTCAATTGCTGGGCCTGATAGATTGATCTTTCTAGTAATAATCTCCAGGTCTGACTTACCTTCTCCATCTGATCCTCAGGATGACATTGACGACCTCACCCCTGTGGGTCTCATTCCATCTTGGATTCATTTTCCCTGGGAGGCACAGGAGGCACCCGGCTGCCTTCCTGGTAGTGATGATGGAGATTCAGCTGTGCTTTTGGCTCTGCCTTCTGAAACCCACCCGCTGGGTCCAGCCCAGGTACTAACACTGCCTCAAATCTTGCCCTTATTTATAAGCAAGCATATTTACACTCCAAAATTGTGATTCCCCACCCATTCCTCATTTCATTATTTCACCCATGTGCATATCACAGCCGACTGTGTGAAAGTAAATGAGCTTAGGTGTTTCACATGCTTATTCTTGGGAATTGGTTTTGCTAAAAGTACACCTTCGTTTATGCTAGAGGTTAATGTCAAGACTATTTATATACTTATTTAAGATAAGGGAAAAACCTTAAACTCTCTCCACTATTCTGGTAGCACCCCACTTTTTTTTTTTTTTTTTTTTTTGAGATTGCCACAGTATTTCAGATCTCATCTGCAGGCTCCTTAGTGCTTTGGAATAGAACTCACTTGAGCCCAGTGTCATATATAATCTTAAAGCTGCCAGCTGTGCTTGCTCTTGCATTCATATGGCCTACCTAGCTTCTACCCAGTCTAATTTGAACACCAGTCTCCTTGTTAGAAGAGGCCACAAAGAAATTGACTAGATCTGCCTTCACCCTGCAGAACTGTGTAGTGTTTAAAAGAGCAAAGGCTTTGCAACCAGAAAAACCTGGGTTTAAGCTCTATTCTTGCCTTGTACTAGTTGTGTGGCCTTGGTTCAGTTATTTATCTATTCCATGTCTCTGTATTGAAGAAATGAAAAGGCTTTTCAAAAAGGAAATATTAGGAGAGCAGCAATTGTAGGAAGCAGCCACAACCCTAGAACTGGGGGAATCACTGGAAGAGTTTGAGATTGTTAAAGTTTAGAGCTTGAGGAGGGGCCCTGCAAAGCTGCAAGTCAGACCTCTGATAAGGGTCACTGCTCACTCAGATGTACTGTTGCCTCAGGAGCTTGAAGGACACCCTGTGGGGTGAGACCCAGACCTCTGAGGAGGGGGCACTGACTAGCTGGTGCTGGGATCTCTAGGGAATGTAATGGTGCTGGTTCTGTGAGTGTTGGAAAAATTCAAGCCAGAAGCAACTGGCGCTCCTTGGGCAACTTACTGCTGGCCCTGAGATGAAAATCCATTGCTAGGATGGTGCTGTCAGGAACAATAAGACAAAAGGAACAGGAAGCACACAGGGAGGAGTGTGTCCCTTCTTCTTCCAGCCTTGTATTCTCCCCCTAATGCCCCTTATTGGCAAAGCCTAAAAGGGATCCAATTGATAAAGGAGAACTGAGGTTTGTGGATTCCTACCTAGCCTCGGAATCATAGAGCAGACTATAAAAGGGTGGGTTTGATGCTGGAAAACAATAACTTAATAACTGGCCACTCCTTTGGCCACTCAGCATCCACAGGCACCTTTCTTCCACACAAGAGCTTCCCCGTGGACATCCACACATGGAAAACAACTTCAGGTTTCTGTTTGACTAAATGCAACTTCCCTTACACATAGGATGCCCTCAACCTAATTGTATCTCAATGTCCCAATAGCCCTCAAAGTCTGAGCAGTCACTGTATCTACCTCTGGGAGACAGTCATATCCATCTTTGAGCTATCTTAGTTATCTCAAATTCAGTCTCATCAGAATATTCTACTACCGAAAGACTAAATTGTCTTACACAAAATAGTATGGGGAAGAAGAAATACAAAATTAGTTTATATCAGTGGTTAATAAACACCAACCTATAGGCAAAATCCAAATTAAAAAAAAATTATTAAAGCACAGCTACACCCATTTATTTACATATTATCTACGGCTGCTTTCAGGTTACAATGGCAGAAGTACTTGCAGCAAGGACCACATGGTCCACAAAGCCTAAAATAGTATCTGGTCCTTTACAGAAAATTTTACCATTTTATTCTCTCTCTCTCTCTCTCTCTCTCTCTCTCTCTCTCTCTTTCTCTCTCTCTCTCTCTAACTGTCCTATTCCAAGTTTTCTATACTCTCAGTCAGAACCTCAGCTAGCTCTTTACTTGAAGTAGCCCAAATATTCCTTCCCAAACGACAAAATGATTTCAGAAGTGTCTGAACCCTCAGTGGTTCTGTCTTTTTTTTGTTGTTGTTGCAGAGTTTTCCATTAACTTTTGTTATTGGTCATGGAAGTGCTAAGGTACACCCCTAGAGAATCCCCTGAGTTCTGAACATGGTCCTCCCTACCTTCATTTTATAATAGCAATACAATTGGCCCTTTGTAATTAGAATCGATCATCTCAGCCAGTAATTTTTTTACCTGTTGATTGAGGGACATGAGGATCCCAAAATGACCAGGTAGCAAGCAGTCTCATTTTTCAATTCAATGGAAATATTGATGTGTACCCAAAAGGAATCATTCCTCCCTTCAAACCAGTACAGAACACTACTGTGGGGATGGGAAGCAAAAATTCTGCAAGAAGGTTATTATTTGTAATAGTGAGAGGAGACACTCCTTTATCTACCCCTTGATTCTTCAACCCACGTATGTTGGCCATGGATGAAAGAGTACCAAATATTAGTTACTGATCTAAGCAAGTACTGTCTTTTATAAGAGAGAACCACATGCTTTTAGGATATTGTATTTTAACTGGCACTGTAACCTAGATTTCAGTCTCATCAGAATATTCTACTACCGTTCTATTGGGCCAGCTGCTTCTGGGTTATGGGAAACATGGTAAGACAGAGAGGCATCTGGTGTGTAGTATCTTCCATACAAACTGATCCAAAGGCATCAGTGTTAGTGATAGGTCAGGCAGCTTCCAAGTCAGGGGGCATTCACTGTGTCCTCAGACAAATAAAGGAGGCCAGCTTAGCCAAACATCCAATGACTACATTCAATCTCCAGCCCTACCTGGGTGTTCTTTGTGCTTCTTGCTTTTCTTTTCTTTTTTTTTCCTTGAAATAGTCCTCATGTGAATACTCTCCTTCTGGGCCTCTCATCACTGATGTCAAAGGCTTCTCAGACCAAGAAGAGCTTTCTGTGCTGGAGTCTGAGAAGCTTCCAAGGCACAGAGGGACTTCTTTCTGCTGAACAGCATAGGCAATGCTTTCTAGACCCCTATGGACCTCGTGACAGCTGTATCCCAATTGGCCTAATTCTCCTTGGCTGTTCAGCCAGAATGGATATCATGGGCCTAGAAACAGAGTCAATTCTTTCTCTTGGGGACAGCGATTGGGTCAGGATGAAGCTCACCTAGTGTGCCTACACCCTAGACCATGTCTCAATTCTGCTACACCTAGCTCCATGGCCCTTGTCCAACCCTTTCTTTAGCATTTAATGCAATACAGTTGATGTGAATTAGGTCAAATCTAATTTTGGTCATTTCCTCTAAAGTCATACTTAGTGAAAGTAATTCCAGTACATGATTATTAAAAGAAATGCCAGGGTTTCATTGGCCCCAAACAATCATGACAAAGTGGGATCCTGGAAAACAACAAACAAGCAAGATTCTGAATCAGCTAAAATACTAAGGGTTAGTTATTAGTAAGTATGTATATATGTAAGCATGTAAGTGCTTTTTAATTAAATAAGAGCAATAATGTTTGTGTGTCGAGAATTTTTAATTAGGTCCTCGGTTTATAGCTGGTCTTTAGTTTTTATGTAAAAAGAGTTTTAAATTTTCTATTTGAGGCTAATTTGTTTGGCCTTTAATCAGAAAAACACTTATAATCATCCAAGTAACATTTCCTATATTTCTTCGGATTCTTTGAATCATTGGGCTATAGAATCAGGGCAGGCCTGGTAGGAAGTCAGAAGCCAGTTCCAATTGTTTTCTCAACATTACCTAATCCACTGTGTATGACCCTGGGCTTAATTTCTCTGGGCCTCAGTTTTCTCATCTACAAAATGAAATTATTTCAAGGTCTTTTTCATTTTAAAATTATGGTATGAAATGACAAGTGATAAAATTTCACATGATGTGACTGATAAAAGGATAAGGTAGGGACCGAATTAGGTATAGAAAATCATAACTTCCATATTTAAATTCAAACTCTTTTGAGCCTAACAGATTTTATAAATGTTCAAGATAAAACAACTATCAATTCATCTGATATAAATATGGTCTATCTGCTCTGAGTACATCTTGTTTTTATTTTTCCAGAGAACTAGCGAAAGATTTCTCCGATATTTACTGGTAGGAGAGAAATTCAATCTAGGTGTTGGCAGCCAGAAGCACATGTCTGGTTACTATAAAATCTATACAGCCTACTCCAATTACTCCAAGGGGATTACAGTGGGGTTTGTTTGATTCTCTATCTTGTCATGGCTGGGTCGGAATGCCTCTTTCAATAATAAACAGTGACTTCCGATACTCAACACAATCTAACTTGAAATATGAGTAAGAGGATGGAGCTAGAAAAAAGTAAGGAGAGAAAAAAATGGTCTAGGATGAAGGGTGTCCTCGTTAGTTTTATTCGTGTGTTGGGATCTGGTCCAACATTCCTCTTAGAAACTCAGACACTTGGAAATGCTTCTGGAAAGGAAAGCACTGACTAGTGTGAGAAAAGTACAGCCCATTCATTTCTTGTCTCGAGGTGCTTGGTCATGCTGAGTACGTGGATCCAAGGAAGCCAGACACACAGAGCAATGCAAGAGGGACAAGGAATGACTTGACTGAATTCTGGAAATCTGGTCATGAGTTTACATTGTTTGTGAAGGACAGGGTCTGAGTCAGACATCCTCACAGAGGACCAGGGTGCCCAAGAGGCCAAGTGGGGATTGTATTTTGAGTTCTTGAGTCTGGAATAAGAATTCAAAGGTGACCGACCAGTACAGCTGTACAGGGCCTTCTGCTCAGAAAAATCTCATGCTTAAAGTTTAACTCTCTGCGAACGCCATCTTGAAATTTTTAATAATTTTATTTTTGAATTTGTGTTTTATAAGTGAAGTCAGATGGGACATGGATCATGAAGCAGGAACTTAAGGCCTCGACTCGTAAGCAATCTTGCTTTTCACCATCTGCTCCCTGCTTCTCAGCTGCAGGATCTCCCAGCAGCCACATACCCTCAGTAACCACCAGTACCCTGTGCCCCTGGTTAGGGTCTGGGTGTGAGGCAAGTAGGGTTGAGACCAAGCATGCTCATGCTGCACACATGCCACCTGTTGAGTTGTAAGACTGGGTCTCACTCATTCCTCAAGTATCCTTGAGCATGAGGGACTGCAACATCAAATAACAAATTAAAAACACCATGAAAAATCAAGAGAGAGACCACAAAAGAAGGAAAAAAGCTTTTCCTTCTGCTTTTTAAATGAGGGGCTCCACGTTTTAATTTTGCATGAGCCCCACAAATTATGTAGCTAACACTGGTGAGAGGGGTAGCTAATAACTGTCCATGGAGTGAGCTAGGCTGATGCTTGAATACAGGGGAGAATAAGAATGAAAAACAAATCCATGGGGCAAACATGAGACCAGAGCCGGGCAATGAGTCATGAATTTGAAGCAGGGGGGATAAGTGAAAATGAAGGGGGTTGAGATCAGTATAAAAGCATAGGGTATTCTGAATCCAAGTTTAAACAGTGGTTGGTGTTTCAATCTTGTTTCACACAAATGGCCAAAAATGAGGCCATCCAGTGTTGCCTATGTTCTAAGCCCATGTTAGTCTTTGAAAGTGGAAATACAGGCAGTTATAAATTTTTCTGATCCTGAGGGATTTTACAGAGAGCTGTAATTTTTCTTTTAGCCTTCCTATATTACGGAATCAATTACCATAATGGAAATTCAGTTATCAGTTATGCATTTAAAGTGAATGTAATTATTAAAAAGAATGACTGTTATATCTTATAACATTCTTTTCATGTGTGTGTTTTAATCTGTGGGGGAGAAAAAAAACCCTTATAGTTTCTCTCTTAAATATGGTATCTTTAGTCATACATATGGGGGACATTGATAAGGGCTATTGCTCCTGATAATGAAGCTTGAAACCACAAAGCAAATTCTTCCCATTCGGGGCGTCACAATCTTGCAACCCTCTCTTGCTCAGCACCTCTTAAGTTGTGCTGATTCAGGAAGAGGTACGATCCATGTTCAGCACCTCTGCTTATTTTTAACAAAATGGAACTTAATTAAACACAATCTGTGCTCTTAATTTATTCTTCTGAAGCCTTTGTAGTTTCAGGGTTGCTACTGCTAACTACAGGTTAGTGATAGGCAAGTTTTTAACCATAATTTGGAACAGAATTTACTGATCACAGGGGGAGCAGGGGGAGCAGGGAGGAAGTTTGGAAAAGAAGTAACATCTGTCTTGTCTGACACTTTAAATTTTTATTTATTTAACAAAACCTCATACAGTGCTTACTACGGTATCAGGCACTATTCCAAGTGCTTTATAAATGCTAATTAATTCAGTATTCATAACAATCAGGGTTGACTTATCCAGTAGACATCGTGCCTAGTGTCAATGAAATAAGTGTTTTAATTTTAATTTCTTTAAAGTCAGGAGAAAAAAATTGTATATAATAATAATAATAATAATAATAATAATAAAATGATAAGGAATTCAGCCTGGATTCATTTGTCTTTATGCCACTGTAGTCATAAAATATAACTTTTAATATTATTTTATGGAAAAATAGGCCTATGAAGGCAAGTGTATATAGAGACCACAAAAATCATAAGATAGTTCTAATAACAATGCTACTATTAGCATAATTTTATAGATGAGAGGACTGAAGCACACTTAAGTGACTTGCCAGTGCTACACAGCTAGTAACTGACAGAGCTGAGACTGAAGTCAGGTGGTCTGCTTCTATAGGACACTGTGTTGAGCTATGCTGCCATGCTCACCAATCAAGTATTTTGCATGAATTTTCTACATAGCTAAAAAAGCAGTTCTCTACACAACCAAAATTTTTTGTTTTAATAGTTTTGGAAGGTCTTCCACTCATTTGTTATGTACTTCTTGCCTTATTAGTTAGATTATCCTGAGCATAATCTACTCTTTTCCAAGATGTCAATAGTATCTTTATCCATAGATAACCTTATTGAGTATTTTTTGTGTACCTGACATTCTTCTAAGACTTGTTTTACAAGTGTTAATTCATTGAATCCTCACAACCCTATGAGGCATTTAGATTTTTTTTAGATGAGGAAACCCAACTTAAGTTAGGTTAAGCTACATGTCCAAGGTCATCCAACCGGTTGATAGCAATGGAATCCAGGTATGCTGCCTCCACAGTGGCCCCTCTCAAGCAGGGTAGAGCAGCAGTTTTGCGCTGTACGGTATAGAGTGATGCTCTCTGGAGTTTTATTTCTACTTCTAATATCTTCAGGCCAAGATGTTATTTTAAGTCTTGTGTTAACTCCTAAGGGTATGTGTCTTCTCTCTCTCTCTCTGTCAGGCAATTGGCTAACAATTTTAGCTCTGTTTTGTTTCTAGTACCCACATTTATCACTTGATAAATTTATGAGATGCCTACTAAGGCTGTGTTGTATTTTATTTGCTGCTTCCAATTACTTTAATGAAGAACCAGAAAGCCCATTTTCTTAGCGTTCTATGTGTCAAGTAGATCAACATGTGCTAGAGGGAGATATGCCCCTGTAATCAGCCTTGTGATCCTCATTGCCTTGCTTTGTAAGGGTGATTTAGATGCATTGGGGAATTTTGTTTTTAATGTTCATTTATTTCTTATTTTCAGCTAAGCCTTCAATAGTGAGTGCTGATAAATGACATGACAGATATATGTAAGAGAAAAATACTTGGCATATCTTACTTGATTGAACAAGTGGCTTGACAGAATTCATTTGTTAGGTAACTGCACCATCTTTGTGGTCTTTATTGAATAGTGTTAAAATTATTTAAGTGGAAAATAAGACTCCATTAGGCTATTCTGGATTAGTTCTTCGCTTATGGCTCAATCTTGAATAGTATTAGCTTTGAAGTTGGGAGGGACTCCATCTCTCTACCTATATATCTCTGTGCGTATCATACACACCACACACACACACACACACACACACACACACACACATTTTTATGTAGGAATAAATGGTTTTTATTTGTTTTGACCTCTGCTCATATCCAAATATCACATTATGCATTTTTTAAATTTGGCCTTCATGTCTATTTTAGGGTTTATAATCCAATTGGATGTAACTCTAGGATTTGAAGACTGCTTCCTTCCATTACTTTGATTCTTTTCTATTAACCTCATTTCAATTCTTGGCCTTTATGTCCTTCTTAGGAAACACACGCCTGAGACCTTACCTTTAAGACTGGCCCCAGAAGGCTGTGTTGATAGGGAATCAGTTTACAAGTCTGCAGAGGCTTGGCACTTTCTGGGCCTACTGCTTAGTTGTCACGGAAATACCTAGAGCACTTTGTAGGTTCTAGAATATTAACGATACTTTGGATAGGAAGAAAACAGGCAAAGGAGGAGTAAATTTCTTGAAATAGCTTCACCTGTTTTTAAAAACAAGTAAAGTACTCTAGACTACTACCTAAGTGAGGGTTTACAAACTGGTGATGCTCAGGTTGCATTTGGGCCATAGATATATTTTCTTTGGCCTGCATCTTAAACTATAAAACTTTTAAATCAGTTGCTTTTGTTTTAAAATCATGAAATTTCACCACATAATCTGCAGACTTCTAACTTCTTTTGAAAATTGTGTGATCTGGCATCACGGGACCCAAAAATTTGCCAGAATTGGATAGCACCTGGCCACTTTAGACAGAGCATAAACAGCCTCCCCCCCCCCCCCGCAATTTGTCACAAACCATCTGTAGTCCAATTGCTTACTTACATGCCCTGCCTGTGCCCTGGAGCATTTTATTTTATATCCCCTACTATGAGTCAATGAAGGATACAAGCTCAAAAGCTCAGGACCACAGTACCTCTACTTAGTTTATATAATTGAAAAAATTAATATTGAAAAACAATACATGCATATAAAAAATTAAAATTGTGTAGAAATGTGGACAATAAAAAGTATAAATCCAGTGACCTCACTGATCCAACAATTTCCTTTCCTTTCTCTGAGAAATGATACTGGTAACAGTTGATTTTGATATTTTTTATGAATAGGATTTTTTTTTAACCAACTAGGGTTATCTACTTTTTGTAAGGCTGTATGCATATACAAATACTGGCTTCCACACATGCACAAGAGCAATGTAATATATTAAAGTAATTATCTGTATAAATTTCCAAATATTGAAGAAAAACCAATATCTAATTATCTGGCTTATTACCTTCACTAGTCATCCTTTTAGCTCTTTTCTTCATGGAAGGAATTCATCCATTCAGTAGACATTCATTGAGTTCTGATTATGTTCAAGACACTCTGTGAGGCAAAGTAGAAAATACAGAGATGAATTGAAAACAAAATCAACAATATTAACCTAAGAAAAAAGTGATTAATTTTTTTCCCAAAAGCAATGAGGTAAATATTGAATTTTGATTTAAACATGCCTATTTTCCATGGACCAACTCTAAGATTTGAAGGATTACAAAAGTCTTGGAAATAATCCAAACCTGAAAAAATAAATTAAAAGAAGTTCAGTAAATGGGGAGGATGTGGGTAATGCAGAGTTGGCAGGAGATGGATCACATGAGGTAAGGTACAAAGGAGAACTCACTGACAAAGCATGACTTCCCAGAATAAAGAACCGCAGGCATTTGGTATGTTCGGACAGATAAAACCACCCTGGGTATATTACTGTAGTTCTTATTCTCTCTCAAGTAGATTTTAATGACAATTTTTCTAAAATAAAATTAAGACAGCTACAAAAGTAGAAATAAAATTAGAGATGTACTCATGAGAGATTTAAAGAGAAAGAAATTTGGCCTTTAATATCTTGCATCTTAGTTACTTGGAAAGAGTAATTTCTTCTTGTTGAAAACTCTCCTTGAATTACAGAATGGTAAAAGCTTTAAGGAAATAAACAACTGAAAACTTATATGGTTATCTTAAGTGCTTTTTTCCTCCTGTAGTTTTTTGAACAGTTGGCGCTTTTTGGAAATAATAGAAAATATTCATTTGTTACAAAGCTGCAGTTGCTTGTGGATGAAACCTTAGGGGGACCTACAGCACACTCAAGAGTTCTTTCCAAAGAAATATCACCCTTCAAAAATCCTTTATTTTGATCCCCAGACACCTGATACATTTATATGCTCAACATGGATGAGGAATTAAGAGTTATGCAACTCTAGTTTTGACATGTATAGTGGCTATGTAAGATATTAACACTGGATAAAGTTAAGTGAAGGGCATGTAAGAACCTCTGAACTATTTTTGTGATTTCTTCTGAATCTTAAACTATTTCAAAACATAAAATTATTTAAAAAATGGTCATGCAACCAATTTTCATTTTGCTTTGGAATGTATCTTTTTTCTTGAATGCTTCAGTTAGAAGTTCTAATTTAAAAACTTCCTACTTAAATGATTTTATGGATTAATGCTAATTAAAGTGTCAATGAAATTGTTTGAATTTATTCAAGCAAAGATATTCCTTATTAGAAGAGCATTTTATTCTCTCTTGAGTCACCTAGGCTAGATTTCTTTAATGACAAACTTCATCAGATAATTGGTCAGTCTTAATTTCTTTTTTCTTTACTTTAGAACTTTAGATATAAATGTGTCTCTCATAAAAATCCCATAAGTCTATATTTTTTCTTTTATCTAAATAGTATATGATAGAGCTATCTGAAATATCAGCAGCACCATAATCAACAATTACTTATTGGTATTACTTTGCTAAAGTGTTTTTCTCTCCTCAACATGTTACATCAGTCTATGAATGTGTTATGTCACATAAGTTATATAAAATCAATAAATGCCAAATTTAAAAAATTCTGTCTATTAAAAATGGTATAAATTCACTTATAAATAACATTACAGTCCACTTAAAAAAACATACTATGGTCTCTAAAAAAGGACTTACATGCCCCAGAGGATGTTCAGGTTGATTCATGCTAATTATCTAAATTTGAAAAACTAAGATGGGATCCAAAGCAATGGTGTTATCAATATATCTGTGCCAATGGTCTTCAAAATTCATTTAGCTAACGGTTCTCCACAAGAATCTTCATAATAGATGAAGAAAACTTTTCTTGTATTCGTATTTCTAATATTAGTTGGGGGGCATGTATCAGTCATTTACATATTTCTATAATTTTCTAAAAAGCATTATAGCCTTATTAGTGAATCACTGGGGTAACTGTCCATCTTTTTCAATCAAAAGAACACATAGTTTCCGGTTAGAAGAGATCTATATGCTATCCAGCCCAACTGACTACCTACTGCTTAAATCTGCTTTTTAAAATCTTCACAAACATTCTTCTAGCTTAAAGTTTCATGCTATGATCTGTAGAGCCTCAGGCTTTCAAAGACAGTGCTTCAAGGGCTGTTGTGGGGAGGAAGTGAGGGGAACTGGAAAAAGTGAATGCTGATCTGGCATAAATCAGCTCTCATTCACTCATAGAACAAGAGAAACTGAAATAGTACTTGATTTAATTAATCAGCTCTGTGTCAGATTTAATTTACAGAAAGTATCCATTGCTCAAGGAAGTGACTCTTGAGCTGAGTCTTAAGGATGAGTAGGAGTTAGCTATGCAAAAATATAGTAATTGGGCATACCATTTGAGTGACAAAATATGTCACCTTAAATAAAGTACAGAGTGAGAGAAAATGTCAAAGTAAAGATCACCAAAAATTATTCATATAAACAATAAGAAAACTGGCAAAATCCATCAGAGTCAACTGTTCCAGAACTTTAAATATTAACCAAAGGCTTGCAGCAATCTGGGGAGTGTTTATTCAAGAAAAATGGCTGAATCTCAGTAAAAACAGTGAGATTTGTGGTATTTTAACTTAGCTATTCCTATCTTCCCTCTCTAGCTCCATGGTAGCTTTGAAAATCAAAAGCTTGCAATCACATTGAAAACTGGCAATCTGGCAGCCACTGGAGGTTGCAGAATGGAGTTGGACCTCCTTCGAGGCCTCACTCCCAGAGAATTGCCGTCATTTGACTTGTCTGGTGGTTCCCTAGAAGACTGACCATACTTGCAAAGCTGTCTTTATTTGACATGACTCAGAGTGAAGCTCATCTAGTGGGAAAAGCCTTTTCCTGAGGGGTGTTTGTCAAAACACTTAGTGTCAATTGTTTAAATTCGTGGCTACTTGAAGTAATGGAGAAAGTTATAATAAACAATAGGCTAACTAAAAGCTTAAAAGAAAAAGATAGGAAATACTATGTCCATAGGGACTTTGAAAAGCTCTGACACATTCCTATGAATTTAGAAGGCCAAGTGCATGCACAGGGTGGTGTATGCCCAGGACTCTGCATGTACAGTGAGGGAAGATGGAGAAAGCCATAAGCTCTCATCTTTAGATGACCTTGAGTGTCTGTGCAAGTGGAAAGTGAAGGCTAAGGCAGAGTTGTTAACTTCCTGACTGATTATTGAAGACGTGACCCAATATACACATAGGGCCCCTTGGCAAAGACTGGGAGACCAATTGTTTCTTGGCATTTAAGGAAACCACTGTCCATTCATTACCTGACCACTAAGCTAACTGAGCAGAGACTTTACCAGGCACACATGATGAAGAACACAGATATAACCATTTAGGAAAGTTGCTAAGACAAACAAACAAGTAACAACAAAGAGCAACAACAACACATCCTGGGAAAGGAAAATCTGATTTCCACAGTTGTAACAATTTATTATTTAAATGTTTAGTTTTAACAAAAAAAATTTATAAGATGTGCAAGGAAACAAGAAAGTATGGCCCATAACTAGGGGAAAAAAATAGCAATTAATAGGAATTGTCCCTAGGGAAGCCAAGATGTTAAAATCACTAGACAAAGACTTTAAATCAGCTATTGACCAATAAACACATAAAAATAAGCTCAACATCATTAGTCATTAGGGAAGTCCAAATCAAAACCATTTCATACATATTAAGAGCCCATTATAAAAAAGACAGGTAATAAATGTTGGAGAGAATGTGAAGAAATTGACACCCTTATACATTGCTGATAGCAATGTTAAATGGTACAGCTGCTTTGGAAAACAGTTGGAAGTTCCTCAAAATGTCTAACATAGCATTACTATATGACCTGAAAATCCCACTTCCAGATCTATAACCAAGAGAATTAAAAATACATTAAAGCAAAAAATTTTACATGAATGTTCATAGCATCATTATACAAAGTAGCCAAAAAGTTGAAACAACGTAAATGTCCATCAGCTGATGAATGAATAAACAAAATGCGGTATATTCATACAATGAAATATTATTTAATCATAAAAGGAATGAAGTATTAATACATGATATAACATAGATAATTTTTATGATGGTTAATTTTACACGTCAGCTTGACTGGATCATGGAGTTCCAGGATTTTGGGTAAACACTTATTTCTGGATGTGTCCATGAGAGTGTTCCTGGGTGAGATTAGCATTTGGGCTGGTAGACTGAATAAAGCAGATGGCCCTCCCTGATATGGGTAGGTATCACCCAATCCACTGAGGGCCTGAAATGAACAAGAAGGTGAAAGAAGAATCTGCTTTTCTGCCTGACGGTATGAGCTAAAATATTGGTCTTCTCCTGCCCTTGACTAGGAATTGCACCATTGACTTCCCTGGTTCTCAAGCCTCTGTGCTCAGACTGAACTATACCACTGGCTCTCCTGGGTCGCCCAATTGCAGATGGCAGATCATGGGACTTCATTTATATGAAATGTCTAAAATAAGCAACACCGTAAAGACAGGAAGTAGATTGCTGTTTCCCCGGGTCTGTGGTGGGGAGAGGGAAATGGGGCGTGACTTCTAATGGAAATGGGGTTTCTTTCTGGGGTGATAAAAATGTTCTGGAATTAGACAGTGGTGATGGTTGTATAATCTTATAAATATACTAATAATCACTGAACCGTACACTTTAAAAGGGTGAATTTTATGACTTGTGAATTATATCTCAATAAAAATAAAATAAGCTACTCACTATTTAGGCCACACTGAAATTATATTAGTAACATGAGAAACTGTGCTTTTTAAATATGACTCTATGAAAAGGAAGGGCAGTAAAGGGAGGAGAAAAAAAATCGATGAGGATCTCCTATGTGTCAGGCATTATACTGGGTGCTGAGGACATAGAGGGAATAATTTATAGTCCATACCTTAAATGACTCAGTCAAAAAGTCTAAAAAGAATGAATTATGATACAAATCAAGAAATGCCATAGGGAAAATGAAAAGAAATGCTGTCTAAGAAGGCACTGTTAAGAGAATGAAAAATAAGCCACAATCTGAAAGAAATGATATAAATTATATATCTGATCAAGAATTTGTATGCAGAATATATAAAGAACTCTAAAAACTCAAAAATAAAAATGAACAATTTAATTTAAAAAAATGGGCAAAGATTTGAACATATACTTCATCAAAGAAGAGATACAGATATAAATAACCATATGAAAAGATACTCAATGTCACTAGCTATTTGGAGAAATGCAAATTAAAACCATAATGTGATACCACTACAAACCTGTTAGAAGTTCTAAAATTAATAAGACTGGCTGTGATAGCCTGAAAAATGCTCCCTGCCCAAAGATATCCACATCCTAATTCACAGAACCTGAAACTGTTAACATTATATGCCCCCTGAAAATAATGAGTGTGTGTGTGTGTAGGAGTGTCTTTTGTGATGTGACTGAGTTAAAATCTTGAGATGAGGAGATTATTCAGGTGGACCCTAACTGCGATCACAAGTGTTTTTATAAGACAGAAGTAGAGATAAATTTCACAGAAGAAGAGGCAACGTAACCACAGAAGTAGAGATTAGAATGATGTAGCCGCAAGTCAAAGAATGCCAACAACCACCAGAAGATGGAAGAGGAAAGAAATAGATTCTCCTTAGAGCCTCCAGAAGGAGTGTGGCCCCACTGACACCTTGATTTCAGTCCAAAGATACCAATTTTGGACTTCTGGCTTCAAGAACTGTGAGAGAATGAATTTCTGTCAAGTCACCAAGTTCATGGTAATTTGTTTCAGCAGCCATAGGCATGAACACACTAATGATATCAAATGCTGGCAAGGATGTGAAGGAATTGGAACTCTTATATCCTGATGGTAGGAATGTAAAATGGTTTAATCACTATAGAAAATAGTGGCAGTTTCTTAAAATCTTTAATATTTACTAACATATAATCCAGCCATGCTACTCCTAGGTATTTACTCAAAAGAAAGAAAAGCATATATCCATAAAAAAAAGTTATACATGAATAGTCAAAGCATATAGTTCCAAACTGGGAAGAACCCCAATGTTTATCAACAGGTGAATGGATAAACAAATTGTGGTACATCTATACAATGGAATACTACTCAGAATAAAAAGAAATGAACTACTGATATATACTACAATGTGAATAAATCTCAAAATAGTTAGGCTGAGTGAAAGAGGCCAGACAAAAAAGAGTACTTATTGTAGAATTCCATTTGTATAGAATTCCAGAAAATGCAAACTAATCTATAGTGACGGAAAGCAGATCAGTGGTTGCCTGTGGAGGGAGGTGGGGCATGAGGTAATAAATATGTTTACGGTCTTGATTATGATGACAGTTTCACAGATATATCAGACAAAATTGATCAAATTCTATAGTTTAAATATATGAAATTCATAATATATAAATTATGCATCAATAAAACAAACACACAAATAGGTGCTGTCTAAAAGCCATACACAGGGAGCTGTGGTAGCACAGAAAGTGGGCGTCCTCCTGGAGCTGATGGGCTAGAGGTCTGGGACTTGCTGCTCTATTCAACCCAGCTGTCATGCACTCTTTTTTTGGGAATGGAGTCTCCCTTGAACCAGGGTCAGAGGGAGGGCCTTAATGTTCTGGAAACAGGATCATACTCTGAGTACAAATCTGATAGCTTTAGACATCTTAGGACATTCATATCCCACATAACCACTGGTCCTTGAAGGCAGGCTGCAGGCACCCACTGCTTTTTCAGAGTTGGGATCTAGTGAGAAACAGTGGAGGTAGTTAATGCCAAAGATGGAGGGATGTAGGCACAAAACGAGGGCCCAGGCACATGGTTTTGGGGCCACAGAACACAGCAGTAGAGAAGGGTCTAATTTATCTGATGAAATTTATTTTGCCAGCTATAATCTCCTTCACATCAGAGGCAAGAAAAATATCTACAGGTAATCAAGGCACTTTCTGGCATTTCCTGAGTTACTTCAAGTAACCACAAATCATATTGATGTGTTCCAAAAGCATCTACTTAAAAGAGCAAAGAAAGACTCATGGGATAATTTAGTGGATGAAATGCCAGAGGCATGTTCTTGAATTTGAGATATGCATTCCATTTTGTGTACGCTTGACTTCTCTTCATTATGAAGAATCATAGATGCTCCTGAACTGATTTGCCTAAAGCTTAGATGAAGTACGTAGCAGGTCATCAGTGTTCTGTCTCTCCTGTTATAGGATCTAATACAATTCAGCTGTAGAGGAGCATGCTATTTAGCTTTACAAGGTGTTACGTTGATCTGTAAAACCAACTAGCCTCTTCGGCTCCAGGCTAGTGTGCATTTAAATTTTTTCTCAACAAAAAATGAATTAGTACTTTCTGTAAAATATATGACAAATGCTAAGATTGTATGGGCTAGGACAAATCAAGCAAGGTGCTGGAAAATAAACCACATTAAATATAATTTAGTCCTTCATTTAAATGACAAACATTAGTGGTTTCCTTGTAGGTATATATTGAAAGTTAAGTGTAGTTGTAAATCTACTGCTCATTTTGATTTCTCCTGAATGGCCTTACCATGCCAATATTTCATGACCTAATTCTAACTGGTAACCATAAATCACTTTCTATTCTATTAAGGATTCTGGCTGTGATGAATGTGGCAGTTGCCTTCTGGGTCAGTAAAATGTATTCAGGTGTTGCTAGGTCCTGTCAGATGTTCGAACGTGTTTCATTCTGCTTTTACTTAAGAGACAGTAAAGTTTGTTAAATAAGACAGATTTCTTGTTTCCACCTTTTCCACTTAATCATTAAAATAGTTACTGGTAACTTTCAATAAAAATAATCATTGTTTTTATTTTTCCACTCTAACTTATGTCTCAGTAAATTAACATTCTAAATACTTGAATGATATCTTCAAACACAAAGTAAAAAATGGGATTAAAACTGGTTTTAATCTTGAGACATCCAGAAAAGCATAAGTTGAGAACAATGTATTTGGCTGGTGTTGAATGAGTGGCCTTAATAATTCCCTCTGTTATCTTCTAATTTGCACACCTTACATGCCAAAAAAAAAAAAGTTTTAGAATAAAATATTGCCTTTGTTTCTGACATCTGTGCTTAACAGAATTTTTGATACTTCTTGAGTCAGTTCTTTGATATACATAGAGATTTCTGTCCTCCACTGAACCCATTATCTCCCAGAAGCCTATTCTTTATTTTTCCCCCTTTCTTTTTTCAAGAACTCCAATCAAAGAAACTGAAATTGAAAGCAAAATCAAGGACACCTTGATTGAAACAAGATTGAGATAATAGCCTCCAACTTAAAGCTGTTTTTAGCAGGATCTCTTTTAGCATCTGATATGTCAGACACTCAGTCATTGTAGATTTCTATTGGGACAGAATATCCTGTCCTCCTGGATATAAAAAAACTAAAGAGAGAGAGAGAGAGAGAGAGAGAGAGAGAGAGAGAGAGAGAGAGAGAGAGAGAGAGAGAGAGAGAGACAGAGAGAGACAGAGAAAAGGTGGATGGATAGGTCGGTCAGTCTTAGGAGACCAAAAATATGCCCTGAGATAGATGACCACTATTTCAAAGGGTCATGTCTGCTCTTTCTCAGGTATTTAATAAGTTGGCTTCAATGTTAGGCTTCCAAAGCCCCATCCTGGATTGGCAGAGTTTCCCCAGCAGCAAGCTCTCTCCTTTGGTGGACTTGGGGGTTTGTACTCTTTCACTGCCACTACAGATGCTGCTCTCCAATGCTCCGGGACCCTGCCACTGTTGTGTGCTGCCAAAGTCCCAGGAAGGATGTCTGAAATGAATCATGAAAACATCTAATTTTGGGTCAATCTGTTATATTGATGTACCACTACAGTGATCATTTCCGATTAGAAACTAGAGTGGTACTAGATATGCTATCCTCCTCTCCAAACTCTAAATACCCTGCATATGACCCTCTCCATCCTCCAAAGGGTTCTAGATGGTGACCCCAGATTACCATGATGAAATTCATCTTTTATCGTTCCTCTTCCTTTCTCTAATCAGAACTTCCATATTTTAGCGCTTCAGCCCCCACATTCTCAGTTTAATAACTAAACCTGACAGATACTTTCTTTAAGGGACAGAAAAAAAAATAATTAGAAATCTGATGACTGAAAGGGGTTAGCGTTAGCAGCAACACACAAAATCACTTGCCACAGTTATAGAAGACACCTTCAGTTCAAAAAAGCCTAAGTCACAAAAGCAACCTCTCTGGATCCCAGTTTCCTCACCTGTAAAATGATATCTTCAAACACAAAGTAAAAAGTGGGATTCAAATTGGTTTTAATCTTGAGACATCCAGAAAAGCATAAGAGCAATGTATTGGCACAGGATTGGTGTTGAATGAGTGGTCTACATAATTTCTGAGTTTTTTTCCCATTTCTAACACCCCATAGTTTGGATTTTAGAGTCTCATTTGCCTAAATTAGATCCCCCTTTTCCATCTTCATTCTTGTTGATGTCTCCTATATTAGTCATCTCTATTCTAATTTCCCTACATTTTTCTCCTAAGAGAGTTAACCTAATGGCCACAAAACACATATCTCCAAAAGGGCTCATTCTCTTCATTAGTCCCGTTCTGTAACTACAGTTCTATTTCTCTACCAAGAAGATTCATCACTTCTACCTAAACCTGCTCTGGGCTTTTCCACCTTATTCTTAGATCTTAGTTTTGTCTCAATTTTTGGATCTTCTCTCATTTTTCACAGTGCTCAGTGAACTTGTTTTCTGTATTAGTTTCCTGGGGCTGCTGTAACAAGTTGCCACAAAATGTGTGGCTTAAAACAACAGAAATTTATTCTTTCACAGTTCTGGAGGCCAGAGTCTAAAACCAAGGGACATGATCCCTCTAAAATCTCCTGGGAAGACTCTTTCCTTGCCTCTTCTGAATTCTGGTGGTTGCTGGCAATCCTTAGCACTCCTTGGCTTATAGATGCACCACTGGAATCTCTGCCTCCCTTTTCACATGGTCTTCTCCCTGGTATCTCTATCTCCCTCTTCTTTACTGTAGTTAAGCCCCACCCTAATCCAGTATTACTTCATCTTAACTTGATTACATCTTCAAAGATCCTATTTGTGTGTGTATGTGTACGTGTGCGTGTGTGTGTGTGTGTGTGTGTGCGCGTGTGTATACAATGTACAATACAGTAAGATCTCTTGGTTATCAACAGTCTGTAGAATCAAAAAGACCTGAGTTCAATCCAGGCTTCACTATTTACTAAATATGTGATATATTATATTATGTAATATAATAATAATTATATTATTTCTATGAGCTTAAATTTCCTTATCTATAAAATCCAAATGTAAGTAATTACCTCAAAGAACTACAAGGAGTATATAAAACAATATATTTCAAGTTCTTAGCTGAATGGTATTAGGTACCAAACAAATAGAATATTCTCTTATTATCATCTCCACTCTATTCCAATATGAATTATCCATACTAGTCAAGCCTACTCTTCTCACAGGTTTAAAGATTCATTCCCAACCCCATCTCCTCTTAGAAATGCCTTACTTTTTTTTTTCTCTCTCTCTCTCTCCTTCTTTCTTATTCTCCTCCTTTACCGCTTTTGAAAGTTAGACTCAAACCTGTTTCCACCATGTCAGTCCTCATTGAACCAAACTGTTTCTGTGTGAACAATTTATCTATCTTGAAAATGTCACTTTTGCTTCCAGGGAGATGGACTGGATATGTTTTTTCATAGTCCTCCTGCCAAGTACAACTAAGCCCCAGGATTAAAAAAAATATATATATATACACACACACACACACACACACACACACACACACACATACATATATATGTGTATATATATACATACACGTATACATATGTATATATATACACACACACATATATATACACACACATATATTAAAATACATATATATATATATATATATATATATATATATATATATATACACATACATACACATATACATCAAAGATAAACAGACTGAAAATTAGAAAAGGGCAGAATAGCTAAAGATTTAAGGACACAAAGAATGACACTGTGATGAGCTTCCTGGATTATTTGTCTCGTATATTCCAAACTTGGAGCTGAAGAAGCAATCAATTCAGAAATGCCAAATGGGTAGACCAAAAAAAACCAAAAAAACAAAAAAACAAAAAAACAAAACCCAACAGAAGCCTATATCCAAAGGACAAGAAAGGGGAAACCTGGCAAGACTGAAAACTTTTAGATAATAACAGCTCTGCTCCAGCCAAATGCCATAGAATACACTGTGCCTTCATGACCACCCATGCCAGAAAAGACCAAATGCGGAGCCTAGACTTCCACACATGTGAAACTGTAATGAGGTACACAATGCTCCAAGTAGGGTGGTGTCAGAAGAGGCTAAGTAGGGAGCCTAGGCTTTCATCCCTTCCCATTCCCTGGAGTGGTATCGGGGGAGGCCTAAAAGAGAGTCAAGACTTTAAGCATTACTCAGCAATAATGGGGCCATTCCTGCAAACTTGTGAAAATCAAAATTAAAAATGCAATACCATTTACAATTCTCAAAAATAACAAAAGAGCTACTTAGAAGTAAATGTAGCAAAACATGTATAGAGACATGCCATGTTTACTGATTAGAAGACTCAACATAATAAAGATGTCAATTCTCTCCTATAGATAGATATACAAGTTTAACATAATTCCTATCAAAATCCCAGCAGGATTTTTTTGTAGAAAAGAACAAATTATTCCAAAATTTATATCGACAGGTAAAAAAACTAAAATAGCTAAAACACTCTTGAAAAAGAAGGATCAAGTGAGGAGAACATTTAACCAATATCAAGACATTTTGTATCACTACAGTAACCAAAGCGATTGGAAGTGGAATAAATATATAAGTGAATAGAACAGAATAGAGAAATCAGAAACACACCTACACAATATGCCCAACTGTTTCTTGAAAAAGGTGTATAAGCAACTCAATGGAAGAAAGTCTTTTCAACAAATTGTGCTGGAGCAACTGAACATCCACAAGCAAAATAAAATAAAATAAAATAAAATAAAATAAAATAAAATAAAATAAAATAAAATAAAATAAAGCAAAAAAGAAAGAATAAAAGAAAGAGATTTGACATAAGTCTCATACATTATACAAAAAGTAACTCATAATGGATAATGAACTTAAATTTAAAATGTAAAACTATAAAAAATATAAGGAGAAAATCTTTGGCAGTTAGGACTTGGCAAAGAGTTCTTAGACTTGACACCAAAAACATGACCTGTACAAAATAAAAAATAAATTGAACTTCATCAAAATTAAAAGTTTTACTCTGTGAAAGACCCAGGTAAGAGGATCAAAGACAAGTTACAGGCTGAGAGAAAATATTTGCAAACCACATATCTGAACAAAAGCACTAGTATCTAGAATATGGAAAGAATTCTCAAAACTCAAAAATAAAGAAGCAAACAGTCCATTTAGAACATCAGCAAAGACATGGAGAGAATTTTCACCAAACATACTGGTGGCAAATAAGCACATTCAAAGATGTTCAACATTACTAGTGATCAGAGAAGTACAAGTTAAAACTATGAGATATCACTACAAACCTGTTAGAATGACTAACATAAAAAATAGTGACAACACCAAATGCTAGTGAGGATGTGGAAAAATATCACTCATACATTGTTGATGAGAATGTAAAATGGTGCAGCTACTCTGAAAAACAATTTGGCAGGTTTTTAAAGAAACTAAATGTGCAGCTACCATATAACTAAACAACCAACTTTCTGGGTCTTTATCCCAGGGAAATGAGAAGAATGTTTACAAAAAAAAAATACTTGCACATGAACGTTTATAGCAACTTTATACATAATAACCCCAAAGTGGAAAGAACTCAAATACCTTTCAACACGTGAACGTTTAAACAAAATGTGGTAATCCATACTATGGAATACTACTCAGCAATTAAAAGAACAAACTATTGGTACACACAACAACTTGGATGAATCTCCAGAGAATTATACTGAGTGAAAAATGCCAATCTCAAGTTGTTACATATTATATGATTCCATTGAAATGATATATTTATAGAACTGGATTACAGATCAGTGGTTGCCAGAGGTTAAGGAGGGGGTAGTACCAGTAACAAAATGAGTATGTTCATAAAAGGTAACTTGAGGGGTTCTTATGTTCAGGGAAATGTTTGATATCTTGACTGCATCAGTGCCAACGTCCTGGTTGTGATGTCGTACTATTGTTTTGTAAGATATTACCATTGAGAGAAAACTGGGTAAAGAGTGTTTCTAGCAAATCAAACAAATCTACAATTATTTCAAAATAAAAAGTTTAATTAAAAAAGTTATCATGTATTCTCATCTATTATTTATTGTTTGTTCTAAGTAAGATCATCTTTGCTCCCTAATAGATTTTAAACTACTGAGTGTAGGGACCATCTTGCGAATCTTATCTGCCATGATTTTTGGCACAAAGTAGGCATTCAGACAACATTCCCAGAGTGAATAAATATTGTTGAATGAATGCTCCTCTGTGCCTAAGACAGATCCATATAAGCATGTGACTTTAGCTCATTTGTCAAGCCTGACATAGGGAATTTGGGGAGACATGTGTAATTTTAGCACAGCCTAACATCCATGTCATTTCTTTCAAGAATAAGATAGAGGAAACAAAGCAACACAGGGTGGTCACAATAACCATGCCCAGACAAACCCATCTTCTACCACTCCCTTCACTCCACTGAAATGCTGAAGGAAGGGAAAATGAGATAGGGTAAATCTCCCAAAAAGCTGAGGAAAAAGTCATTATATAGAATAATGCAGCAGGAAAGTTTATATAAATCCAATTTTCCAACCTGAAGTTGAGAGCAGCTGAGTAGGAATTTCTCTGTTCTCTCTCACTGTTGTGTCTCAGCAGCTTCCAAATTAAATGATCATGGACTCTGCGTGCTTCCCCCATCTGGGCGCAGACCCTTAAAGGGGCTAAGTGAGCTGGATATAAATCAGAACTTTTTAAGGGCATAATTAATTATATAGCTATTTTCTTTTGATTTCATATTTCTAAAGCTCAATTTGGGAACCCAGTTTTATTTCTTTTTGTTGTTTGTTGTAATTTTAACATTTTGTTGCTTAGCTTGTAGCTTTCTTATGTATGTCTATACTAAATCTTAATATTTGTCTCAACACTAATAAGAGTAAAAATACTAATTAGGTCCTAAAATATGTAATGGCTAATGACAAAAAAACCAACAGAAGTTCACCTATGCTGTGGCTACCTATATGGATTGCTAAATTAAGACATGATTAGATGGATATTTGTAGATTAGATATTAATTGTTCCTTCATTAAATGTCCTATATTACAGAGCATTAATGAGGATGAATAAGACATAATTTTTTTTTATTTAAAGAGCTCATAGACCAGACGACAGACACATAAAAACAATTACAACACTATAATTAAAGCTATAACAGGGGTGTGTTCGTAGTGCTATGGAAATACAGAGAAAGGGGAAGCTAACTCAACCTGTACATGATGGCTAGTTTCTAAGTCATAGAATCCTGTGGTTTTCAAAAGACCCAAATTTGCGTCCTACCTCCAAAATGATCTCTTTAGTTAACTGTGAGAAATTACAGAACATCATGTTGTTTCAAAATTTAGGATCTGAGGTTCCCAATATATGTGCTATGCCTGACTCTGCTTGAGGTCCAACTATTTCCAGGTACAGCACTGAGAATGAGTGGGTGAAGTTAAGAGCCTAGGCTTTGGAGCCAGACTCCTTAAGTTCAAATCTCAGCTCTGCTGCTTATTAGTTATTTGACTATGACTGAGTCAATTAACCTCTCTGGACTTTATTCTCCCCCATTGTAAAGTGAAAATAATAACAGTAGTGAAGGATAATAACCTATCCTGCACTAATTTCTGAAACCACCCATGAATTTAAATGGTATATCGTTCACCTCATCACATTCTTATTCTATTACTCTCAAACATTTATATAACCTTTAACTGTATAAATAATAGATTCAGCTGTACGATAATGATAATCCACAGTTGATTTGGTTTTCCATTCATTGTATAAAATAAATTTAAAGTTTCTCAAATATTTCATGCAACTTTTCATGAACTATGCAATCTTACAGAACATACGTATTTACATACATATTTGACCAGAAGCAAATAAACTGAAAGTTATAGCAGAATCCTGGCAGGAAATGGATAGTACACTGGATTTGGGTAATTTGAGGAGAGTTTTTAAAAGGGACTATTGACAAAACTGTGGGGAGAGTATAGAGAAATCACAAAGGATAGTGTGGCACCCCAGGATGAGTAACAACAGGGAGCCATTACCACTCCTGGACATGAAAGGAAAGGGGAGGGAATAGTTATCAGAACTCGAGAGAGGACCACTTGATAGGAGCTAGGACCTTTGGTAGGCCCACACCAACCCAGTAAAAAGATATCTGGGAGCAGAGATAGCCATATCTCCTTCTTCTCATTCCCTGTGATCTCCTACTTCCCCCATTGTCCAAACCCAACAGAAAGCCAGAGAACAAGAGAATCATCAAGGCTATGCATACAGGTCAGCTTCCCAGAGCACAGAGCAGGGCTAAGATGAGTACAAGTTCTGCTGGGGCAAATGTGAGAAAACCAATACATAACACTTGATAGTTTATGGTGGAATTGTATTCAAAAACAAAAACAATAATACAAAACATGTAACAAAAACAAACTCAAAACTGGTTGACAATTTGTCACTAACTGGCCTCTAAGACTGAATTCAAACTTATGGAAAGATGGTGCAAAAGCTGAGGAGCCTCTAGGAAGAGCATTCTGCTAAATGCTCATGTCAGACATTGCCACAAGAGACAGTTAACAGGGAATGTCTTATTCAGGATATATAACCAGGAGGAAAAGGAAATAAACAAAGAGAATTTCCTTAGAGCCAGGCTCTGAGGAAAGAGCTCCATTGTCTCAATGGAAGAGCCTCATTCTTACTATCCAGCGGGATGCAATATGGGCAGCGTGTTTTCTATCCAAACTGATCCAAATGGGAGTTTTTACTGTAGTTATCTTCTTTCTTGCCCCACCATTGTATACTGGGTGATTTGGAGAAGATTACTTTTAAAATTAAGTTTGCAAGGGTATATAGAACCGCAGTCAGAACTGTCGAAGAGAACTGTATATCACACAGGGATACTAAGCTTTGATCTGGATGCAGTAACTCGAGTTGTACTTTTTGGGAGAAGAAGTAAATGTATCCCACGTGAATTTAAATACATGAAAATAAGGAAATGTATAAACATTGCATAGCCAAAGGAGCAGACTGTGGTGCACATTACGAATGGCCTATCCAAGAGCCTTTTATAAACCCCTTCCCCTTGCCCTTCTCTACTAAAGAGACTGAAAAGCTAAAATATACACCTTTCCAGACTCCCTTACATCTATAATTAACATAGTTGGGGATACTAAAACATTGAAAGAAGTCTCTAAGGACAGATTACCGTCCTTCTTTCTCCCTAGAATATAAACATGATGCCTCAAGTTGGAGCAGTCATCTTCTGACCATGAGGATAAATTCTGCATACTAATTATGATAGAACAAAATGATAGATGAAACCTGGTTTCCTGATTATTACTGAACAAAATTTTTAGCCCAGTTACTACAGACTTATCTCATATAATGGCTATTTGGTTGGCAATTTTTTACCATAACAGCTCTTTAAAAGTTATACCATTTTTGGACAGATTCCTTTTGTTGTTTTTGTTGTCTTCATGACTTGTTTACTCCAAAACACACAAAATAGATATGCTATAATAACATTTTGATATTACAGTTTCATAAAACATACTCAGGTAAATCCTGAACATGTAGTTGTTAGAGAATATTATATAGACAAAATATGAGTTGTGCACCATGTTGAGAGGGTTAAACGTATTAAAATATGAAAAGCACTTATAACAGTGGCTACCATATGACATGAACAGGGCCAGCTTCATAGGCATGGGCCTGGAGTCACAGAGGCCCAGTGCTTAGAAGGGTCCCATGCTTGGTTTAATGCTCTGCTGCCACCATCTTGAAATCCTTAATAATTTTATCTTGAACTTATTACTATAAATAAACACTGATGGAACAATAGAGCACGCACATGAGCAAAGGAGATATGTTCAACATGTGTGTCCTACATTCCTTGTGGCCTCATTTGCATGTAGTGTGTGCAATAACCCATGAGCACAGAATTCTGGTCATTATGTATGGGCATTGGGCAAAACTCAAAGTAAGAACAAAGTAAGTATGTTACATCTACAATTAGTAAATGATTGCATTGACAGCCCCAGGAAGCCATGTTTTCCGTTTGAGCTAAAACTTGCTCTGAATGCAGAAACAAGGCAATGTCATTCTAAAAAATATGAACAACCAAGGAGACCTATTATCTTTTCTATTTCCCTATATTAGCCAACTACTAACATGAAAAATTATGATATAGAAGGAAAAAGAAAAATAGGGCAACTCACAGCTCTTTTTCCTCTCTGTCCTCCTTCCTTCAGCAGTTAAGCTGAAGGTAGAGAATGCTGATAGAATATGCACCTATCAAGAAGCAAAATAAAAACAGTTGAGTAAGTTTTGTGCTGTGTCTCCCCTGTTCTGGTAAGAGCAAATGCATATGCATGTATGGGCTACAAAATACAAATTGTGTAATTTCAGTGATTCCACATACAAGTTAAATGTTCTTACATTTGCATTTAAAATTAGTATCATATAATATAAAAATGAATAAAATTCATGCTAATCAAAAATTTTAATTTTTCTTTACTCAGAATGACATTAAATGGAAAATTGAAAACACAGGACAAGTTGAAAGACCACAAAAGAAAAGAAAAAGCTTTATATTTTAATACCTTTAACAGTACTTTTTTCTTGTTTTTCTTTTTTGAACAAGGAGCTCCGCATTTTAATTTTGTACTGGATTCTGAAAATTATGTAGTTGATCCTGAATATGATGTACATGTATGCATAGCACATACACTGAAATTATGAGAGCTTACTTTATTTATAGTGCATAATTTAGCTAAAGATTCATTTTCTATAATACCTGGGGATAAAAACCAAATTCTCTCTCCAATCTAACGTTGGTGCAAGGACAAGCAGAGAGGCAAGGGCCAAAATTTGAGACACTACAGAACCTAGGAGGAGCTTGATTCCCTGAGGCCTTCAGAGCAGCTCATCTGTGTGCAACAGGGACACTCAGTCTCACTGTGATTGGCCGTGGCTGCAGACAAGAGGCAGATTCATGGTTGCTGTCCTACCTCAATCTATCATTTAAAATTGCCCTGAGGCAGAGGTCAAAAGGGTACTGTAAAACTGGCACAGGCACCTAAGCCTATAGGTGGGAGAAAAAAATTCAAAGGCCAGTTTTTATACTCAAAGTCTATGACTCTAATAGACTTGAGGCATTTGATAATAGCCCATGGAATTTAAACCTATTAAGTTTTTTAAAAAGTTACATGGTCAGAAAACCCCTAAGCATGGCTACTGACTTCCTTGAGCCTCCGGAATTCACATCAAAAGAAAGTGGTTTTAGAAAGAGGTCCAGCCATCAGATCAGCTCCAATTTCTATGGTGGTTCTGGGTTATTAGACAAGGGAGACCTTCAAAAAGCAGAACTGGTGATCATGGAAATCAATGGGCAAAGGAGATTTTCTCTCCAATCCCACAAAAGCTGGGGTGGTTGGGAGATAGACCAAGGGCTGCTGGGGTCTGGAGTCTTTTTGCTATTCCTTTCCTGCAGGAGAGAATGTATGCTATGTGGTCCAGGGGCTATTGTGTTCTCTCCTTTCCCAAATGAGAATTGTGATTGAAGTTATTCTGTCCTCTCTCCACTATTTCATATATTTCATATATTTGACTTGAAGAGCTATTATTTGGAGGGTGGCTGGATATCATCCAGAGAACCTGGATTTGGAGCTGGTTGAAGCACACAGGAGATACATGGTTTAACTCCACTCAGAGAGTGTGCCAGGAATGGCTTGTTGGTATCACTGTCACTGTCAGAAAGGTCCACTCAGAGGTCAGTCCACTGACTTTACTGATGTCCTGGCCAAACGTGCTGTCTTCTGACCCCTTGAAGCTGCAAATTACCAGCAGTGCTGCCCTCTCCTGAGTCCTCAGTATCCTGAAGGCATGCCGTGATCTATGCCTGACCTGGAAGAAGATGCCTCCCCTTTACTTGGGCACAGAAGCAGCACTGCCTATATCCTCATGTCTCACAATGTCACCCAAAGTCCCTTATGAAAAAAGCTCCTTCAGTGTCTGCCTGCGGTCATTCTTTCCAGAGCCTCAATTCCAAGTTTCTGTGGCTGGCCAAGGGAACATCAGTGAGACTCTATCATGTTTCCCAATTTCTCCTTCTCTCTGGGACTTGGGCATCCTGTCTCTTTCCTTTTACAACCAACAAGACAAAGCAAACCCTCTGGCAGGCCTGCCCTACCAGTTCAGCAGACAAACCTGGTCCTGTTTGAATCTCAGTTATGAGTCAGTCATTGCAGAGAAGGGATGATCTGAGTGTCAGTAAAGTCTCAGATCTTGGAGTGATTGAGCAGATTTTTAGGGCAATCCACTGGAATCAAGCAGTGGCACTAGAAAAAAATTATTTATTAATGAGTGAGGGATATTATGCATAATAGCAGAACAAGATTTTTCTTAATTCTAATTAAGGCCACAAAGTTGAGAACACTAGATGGCAAGTTTCTCTATATTCTAAAGTGAAGCACTAGACCATCTCTGTAGGATCTGCTAAGAGGTGACTCAAAACGGCTGTCTCTTCTAGCTTTAGTGAAGGATGGAGAATGAGGATTTCTTGGAAGTCTGGGAGGTGTTGAGCTCTGTGATATGGCCCCCACCCTACAAGTGAGAGAGGGTGCTGCCGTCTCCCACCTGAAACCAAGAGAGAGAGGGCTCCATAAGTCCTCATGAAGCCGTGGTGCTGGAGTGGAGCCTGGTGAAAGAGCTCACAGGAAACTGTGACACCTGAACTCCCAGACTTTAAAGAATCTGGGGTCTGACTCCTGCCTGGAAACTTCTAAGGTGAGAGGTTCTCTGGACCTGCCCCCAAAGCGGGGCAAGGTGAGCGGCTTCAGTTTTGAGGCCGCGCTGGCCATATCCCTCCAGGTGTAGTAGATTCTCCAAGCTGCAGTGGCCTATGTGGGGAATTCCACTGGAAGCAGGATCTGATAATATGACTCAGCCATAAAAAAGAATGAAATCTTGCCATTTGTGACAACATGGATAGACCTAGAGGGTATTATTATTATGCTAAGTCACATAAGTCAAACAGAGAAAGACAAATACCATATGATCTCACTTATGTGTGGAATCTAAAAACAAAACAAACAAACAAAACAGAAACAAACTCATAGATACAGAGAACTTATGGTTACCATATGGGATGGGGGTTAGAAGGGATGGGCGAAAAAGGTGAAGGGATTAAGAAATACAAATTGGCATTAATAAAAACGGTCACAGGGATATAAAGTTCAGCATACGGAATACAGTCAGTAGTATTGTGACAACTATGTATGGTGTCAGGTCAATACTAGACTTACTGGGGTGTTCACTTTGTAAGTTATATAAATGTCTAACCACTATGCTATATACCTAAAACTAATATGATATTGAAAGTCAATTGTAATTGAAGAAAAGAATTTTAAGAAAGAAATAGGATCTTCGGTGCTGGGAGTAAGTAGCTGTCTGGGGGAATGAACTGCCCACGTCAAAACACAGAAAGTGATGGATGTATCTGAGGGTAGAGTCCCCAGAGGACCCCCTCAAAGAAAGAGCCAGCTTTGGTGCATCTTCCATGCAGAGGTCACTGACACCAGGTTACCACAGCACACATCGGGTCACACCTGTTTTCCCCACACCTGCCCCTCCCTTCCATCTCCTCAAACCCTGAAAGAACCAAAGGCGCATAATGAGCAGGAGAGGAAGAGTAAAGGAGCCAAGTCAGAGAATTGTGAAGATAAAGAAAAGACCGTGTCCCTTCCCCACTGCTAATCTGTGGATGGTGGCCGGGAGAAGCTGGAGAGATCAAAGTTTTCATTTTTATTATACAGGACTTGTTAATACTGTGCCTGAAAACAAAGCCTTTTAATCTCTGAAAGGGACTGTAAATCTATGGGCTCTGCTTAAGCTACCATCCAGAGGCTGAGAAGGGAGATCTGACAGGAGATATCTGAAGATCAAAGTAGGGGAAAAATGAAGGTGCTTCCTGCCTACACCCCCTGGAGTCCATCACATTCAACAAATTCAAACCTGTTACACCGGGGATACTGGGGAGAAACTGGAGGGGAAGTAGTAAACATATATGGATTTCCATTAAATGCGTCACTATAGAAAACTGGAATTGATGTTTACAATATTGTATTTCATTATTAAAACGACAGGATTAGACCGGGAGGCATCAAATGTGGATCTTTCGTAGTTTATACCAATGACAACCAAAATTATTTTCCCACCACAGCAATTTATTCCTTTGGAAGAAAAGAAAACCTTAAGAATTGCTTTTTATACTTCACATTCTATCTGAACTATTTTCCATGGTATTTCATATTATTTTGAGTGCAGTTTAAATGACTTTATAATCATACCTTATAAAAAGATATTTAGATTACTATCACTTTTTCTCACCTACAAATAACAGAGAATGTAGATAGGATTTTTTCAAAAATTTTAAAGCTTACTTCCTTTGGTTATATTGCAAGTGACAATTGAACTCCTAAATCTCACGACTACTTCAATTAGAATTTGTGATAACTCAAGGTGTAATTGATTTATATTAATTATGATTGAAAGTAATTTTTTGCTCTGTGAATTTCAGGACCTTACTAGTTAGAAAAGGCAATTTAGTCTAATGCTGATAACTTCCCCCCCCGCCCCAATTCTAGAGCTCATAAATTAAGTTATTCTATGAACTTTCAATTTCTGGTTTTAGCAATAAATTATTTTGTGCTAAATGGCTTGTGTTTATTGTTCAATCATAGTTTATTTTATTCCTTGTTTCTATATTATATGTACTAGTTAAGGACAAATTGCTTTTATGAATATTTGTAATAAAGAAATCTCATTTGGTAGAATAACCATTTCCTTATCGTTGCTAGTTTGTGAGATTTTTATCTTAACATGCCTATAGCACAAGACTCTGAGTTGTTTTAAGAATTCACAGTAATTTTAATTAATTGACTAGATAGTTCTGTGAAAATAAAGTAGCTTATAGTACATATGAGAAAATTTGAGTAGTATAGTTAACACATTAAAATTTTCTCATATTTAATAATAACATAATATTACATAAATTGTATGAGCAGAATAAAATGTGTTCCACATTATTTTGTTTGGAAATATAGTTTTATAAAACAAAGAAGTTTTCAATTGTCAGAGAAGAGGAAAGAGAATAGCAATAATATTAAACAATGCCTGATCGGAACCAATGATGTGTATATATTTAAAAGCGTCCACATATAAGGCTAATGTTTAAGGACCTGAATTTGGCTTCATTATTTTTAATATGTTCAGGATAATATGAAAAGGTAACTTAATTTTAATGTTTAATTTAAACGTTTGGCAATATGTCTTTCAGCAAAGAAAACTGGACTCTTTCCCCAGTTGCCTTTGGCAATAAACCCCACAGTGACCGGTCTTCATGACCTCATCCTGGAATCTGGCTTGAGTGACCAGCTCTAATCACCCTGAAAATACTGCCTCTTTGTCTACTGGAAAACAAATGGCGACAGATTGGCTCTTTCTGCTATAGCCATAGCTCATCAACTAGCTTTGCCCATGAAAGTCTTCAAGAAGTAGGGAATACAATTTGAGGAGTTAGTTGTGTGTGAAAATCTTAATGAACTCAGTCACCTTGTAATTTAATGGCCAAGAAGCAGCTGTCTGAACAGATTAACCATTAAATCTTAGATGTGGGGCTGTTTGACCTTAATTTGCATACTTCTAAAATCCGATTTTGCAGGATGTGGTTGGCTCTCTGAATTAAATGAGGAGTCTCTGAGCACTGCCTCACTCCTGTCAGGTTACAAGGCTACAGAGCAGAGCTGAGCCAGTCACAAATAGGAAAACAAAAGGTGGTATAGCTTTCTTGGTTTTATATAGCTTTATTAATTTAAAACGATTGTATACAATTAGCATTAGCTCACTGGTCACTTTTGTTCTCTGAGATGCTCAATCAATTTATGGCACTGGGAGATCTGTGGTGAGTAACGTAAACGTCATTTATGTTGGTCTTTATAGTATATTTATTTCTGAAGATAGATATGACTATTGCTGGGATTCAGAAAACTGCCAACAAAATAATAGACACTGAAATACTATTGCCAAAGGAAATGCCTAGAAGAACTAGGCAGGTAAAAAAGTTGTGTGGTATGAGAGACTACTAATGGACCTTTAATATTAGTAATAGAATCCTACACAGAATACACACTACGCTGCCCAGGCCACTAGGCCAGACCACTTGTTATGGAGTGTTATGGAATGAATTGTGTTCTCCCCAAATTCACATGTTGATAACCTAACCCTCCCCCAAGTGACTATATCTGGAGATAGTGTCTATAGGAAGAAATTAAGGTTAAATGAAATCATAAGGGTGGGGCCCTAATCTCAAAGGATTTGGCCTTCTAAGAAGAGGAAGAGAAAGCTCTCTCTTTCCCCACTATATGAGGACACAGTGAGAAGACAGCTGTCTGCATGCCATGAAGAGAGCTCTCACCAAAAGTCAAGTCAGCCAGTACCTTGATTTTGGACTTTCTAACCTCCAGAACTGTGAGAAATAAATTTCTATTATTTGTACCACCCAGTCTGTGGTACTTTGTTATAGCAGCTCAAGCAGACTAAAACAGCATGTGATTAAGTTCTAGCCAATGAGGTATGAGCAGAAATAATAAGTGTAACTTCTAGGTTGTACATTATAGAGAATGGGCACACCATCCCTCTTCCCTTTCTTCCCCCTTTCTCATCAGCGAGAACCTGTACAAGATGGGAGTCAGCTATCTCGGACAACTCAGATGAGGTCAATGCCTTAGGATGGTCGAGTAACAACATAGAAGGGGCCTAGGTCCCTCACACCACGGATCTGTCATCCTAGCTTTGTACTGTTTTTGCTAGAACTATATTACATGAGAGAAAAACACATGTTTCATTTAAGTAACATTACTTTGGGTCTTTGTCTTTCCTAATAGCAGAATCTATTTCTCTACACAGTGTAGAGACAATTGAGCAGAGTGGTTAAAATCCTAAGAGCACTGAAATCCAAACTTTAGAAAACAGTGTGCATGCAAAAACAAAAACAAACACATATATCTTAGGGTAGATTAAACTACTTTGCAGTTGCGGCAGTCAATTTTCAGTCTCTTTTTTGAAGCCTGGATTCAAGAATCCCTGGAAAACTGCCACATGCAACATATTTATCCCCCTCTGTTCTCATTTGTTCAAACCTTTCTCACATAGCCCAATAAAGGTGACTCTGCCTGCCAATCCTTTACAAGATCAAGACCTGGGGGTGGGGAAGGGAACACTTAGTTCAGTTCATTATTGATTGGTCGATTAATTGTGAAAACAAGAAGTTGAAAAACAAGGGCCATGGGTTTATGAGATGCCAAAAGAAAAGGAATTTGGGGATGGATTGGAGAGAAAGTGCCCTTAGAGGGGGTGAGAAAAGGGCCATACTTTATTGTGTAGATCGTACTGGAAGAGAGCCTATTGATAAAGGAGTCAGAGATTTGTATATTCTGACAATCTTCCAAGGGTTAGTGAAGTGCCTTGAGGAAAGGCGCCATTTTTCTAATTTGCACAGTTGCGGTATGGGCTAGCATAAGTGCTAGGGTAGGGGCAATACTCTGGCTGAGGCTGAAGAGCAAGAGTGGGAGACTTTCCAGGAATAGAGAGAAAAGGTGGCAATGGCCAGGAAAAGTTACCTTCTCCTTTGTAAAAATCAGTGAGAATTTGCAGTACCAGCAGGGCCTGAGTTTCGGATATACAAAGGGGCGGTAGTATCTAGATCTTGAGACACCCCTGGGCGGGAAGGGGTGGGGGTGGGATGAAAATCCCACGATAAGATGACCAATGATGTGTAGGTGGTAGGGACACTTGATTAGAAAGGTTCCTATATTTTCAGTCATTTTCGGGATAATCCTAGACACTTCAAGTGGTGGTGGTGGGGAGTGGGTGGGACTGGGGTGGAGAGAGGTTTCCAGTATCATATTCCAACCATTTAAAAAATTTCTTTTATGTCAACCTTATTTTAAGAATAGCAGTCCCATATTTCAGGTATTTTCAAAAGCTGAGGGAAGAGGGAAATGGCAACACTTAGTGAAATTCATTGCCCATGTTTTTTTTTTAATACTATATAAATGGTCCAGGTCAGAGGTTGTAAACTGGCTGCTCAGGTCAAACTTGGCCTTGCAGTCATGTTTTGCTCTGCCGACATAGCATTTTAAAAAAAATTGTGATTAGTTGCCAATGTTTAAAAAAAAGAAATTTCACAATAAAATTGGGACTTGAGAATTCTTTTTTGAAAACTAAAAATGTGGCAATGCAGAGCTCATGTTTCCCTATGGAAATAATCAGTGGAGCTGAAGAAAGGCAGCCTCTTTTAGATGAGCCTCTGCTCTTCAGTCTCCCCTAATTCCCAATTCTCACCCGGCCTCCCTCATTTATGTTCCCTGCCTTGCTTCTGTGGGCATTTGACTTGGCTTCCCTTGCTGGATTCCAAACAGGGACTGTTTTCCCCTGACAAGGACCTAGTGTGTCACTGGTGGAGTACTTGGAGTACGTGCTCTGTAAATACTTATTGAATAATGAATGAATGAATTGATCTTGCCCAAGGTTCGCCAAGTCTGATGTCAATGATTATCCTCAGGCTAGAATACATTATGGACCAGGGTTTTGATCATCTTGCCTAGACCTCTGCTTCCAGCCAGGAGACTGAACTGTCAAAGCCAGATGTCATGAATCCATCTCTAGGGAAATGGCTTTTGTAGTTATTCCTGATGAGTTTGTGGAACCTGGTCCTGCTCATTTTTATTGAAACCTTTATTTTCTGAGTGCCTACATTAGTAGGCAATGGTAAATTGGGCCCAAACTAAGTGACTTCTAGACCGGTGTGTTTCTGTTTGTATATCTTTGTAAAGCTGCTTTAGATTCTTTGCTAATAAAAAGATGACTTTTGCCTAGTGACCTGATTTTGCTTATCAGTTTATTCAGCAATTCTTGGATTTCAGTAATTTCCTCAGGAAACTATTTGATTCCAAATGAAACACTTAAGTGTTTTATCTGCAAGTAACACACAGAGTGTCCCAAATGCACTGATTTTAATTTATGAGTCATTTAAGAGAAAGGAACGTTAAAGGAAAACTGGGGTTGCGGGGAGCATGCAGAATAGGAGCAGTCGAGGTTGTTTGGTAGTCAGTCTCAGCAGAAGTAGTGGAGTGGGGATCGTGAATAAATATTTTAACCCTGAATTACACTGGGGTATACTGGTATAAATTTGAATTGAAAGCACTTCTAATGTTAAAAGAAAATCATTGAATACATGCTTTAGGGGTGAAACCTCTTCAATTCTGGTTTAATATTTTTCTGCCATTCTGCCTTGCCTATTGTCATGGATTCTGCTCTTTTTTCTGGAATACATCTCTCTAGAGTTCTGCAGCCTCATTGGTGTTTCATAAATAAACTAGAAAGGATTTAAAACTCCTCCCAGAATACAGTATATTAAGGAAATAACACTAAAATTTTAGTTGGCTCATTGCTAAGATCTTTCATGTCCCTATGTGCTAGGCATATCATCTCAGGTAATAACTGCTCCCTCTATACAATTTTTGAAACAAAGCTTTTCCTGCTCTCACTGTGAGTGTGTGTTTCCTGAGCCCTTTTCCAAAGCCCAACACTTACAGGCGAGAAAGGCTTTTACCTCCTTCTGGAAGCATGTATTAAGTGTCTCTGGTGTACTTACTAACTGGTCAAAGAAGAGGCGGAGAGTGGTGGTTGGAAGGAGCAGGGAAAGGAGAGAAAGGGACACAAGAGAATACAGAGGGATCCTGTGATGAAATAGCACCAGCCAAAAAGCCAGCCTTAAGGAACAGATGAAACTTACACGTTTTATTCATGCAATTCATTCACTCATTCATTTATCCATTTTTCATTAAACATTTATTAATTTATATTTTAAAAATATAACATAAGCAAAATCGAAAGGCTTACAATTGACTGGAGAAAGAGTGCCTGCTGCAGAAAAGAACTCGATAATTGTTATCTATTTTCTTTATTAGAAAAACAAAAAGTTAGTCTCATAAAGAGCTCCTATAAATTAACAAGAAAAGGAAAAACGCTCTAATTGGAAACTGAGCAATGGTTATGAACAAGCAAAGCATAGAGGAGGAATTCCTAATCATTAATAAAAATTTAAAACTATGCTTGGCCTTCCTAGAGGTCAGGGGAAAACACACATTTAAACAACAGAGACTCTCATTTCTTTCTCTCTCTCACTCTCTCTCTCCAGCCAATTAAGAAAGAAGAAAGATGAAAGGAGGAGGAGGAGGAGGAGGAGGAGGAGGAGGAGGAGAACAACAACAACAACAACAACAACAACAACGACAAGAACAAGAAGAAGAACAAGGAAAACAAACAATGAGATGCTATGTTTCACACATTGCAGTTGCAAAATTAAAAAGAGCAAATTAGTAGTTGATAGATGGTCACCGGGATGGGAAGCATGGCAGAGGGGATGCAGTTAGCATTAATATATTGGCCAGGTGGAGGGTCAGGAGAGAGGAAGCAATTGGGATCGTTTTATGAACTACATAGATGTCTAACCAATGTATTGTATACTTGAAACTAATTTAAATAAATGCATTTAAAAAATAAAAATAAAATAAAAAGGGCAAGTAAGGATGGAGAGAAATAGTTGTTATAACTCTGAGAAAAGAAATCTGGTGGAATTTATTAAAAATAAAAGTACAAATCCTTCGTTGGCTTGTATCATTTTGGCTTGAACTCATGGGTATGTGGGGATTTGTTGGGAAAAGTACAGAGGATAAGAAACTTGTATGTTTTGGGGAGCTTGAATATGCAAGGAAAAATCCCTGGCAGAGTTTTACTCAGGGAGTGGCATAATTAGACTAGAAGGTGATAAAGACCAGATTTAGTGTTTCAGAAAAATGCTCTGGCTATAGTGCAAAAAGTGTGGTGGATAGTCATGGACTGGAGGCAGGGAGATGAAGTAACTGGCTGTAAAGAAAACGAAGGCTTGACATTGGGGCAGCAGGCCTGAGAGGAGTGAATAATATCAAGTCACTCAGTATGTGAAGATGACATGCCACCTAAGTGAATAGTCAAGATTGGGATGATATACTGCAGATGCTTTAGAAGGCAGAGGTTAGGATGAAAAAAAATGGAAAAGTCCAGGAAACGAGGTTGTTTTAGATCAAAGTGTAAAATAGCTAAAATGTATATTAAGCTCTTCCTCTTACCTTTTTGATCTTGGACCTCATGCTACCCTGGATTACCCAGAACTCTCTACCCAAGGGCCTCAGCAAACCTCCATCCTTCTGGCAATGCTGCAGGCATGGAAAGTCTCCAGGCATTAAGCTGTGAGCCACTGCAGGGCAGGGGCTGCATCCTATTCATTATTGTGTCCCAGCCTTTAGCCTTGTATCTGTTACACAGTTAGTGTTCAATAACTATTTGCTTATTCTGCACTTTCATCTACTTCTTAAGAAGATAATTAATTAGATCATGCCAAAATATACAAGATAGCAAACTTAACATGTGATCTTCCTAGAATCAGTTGTTAACCCAAAGGAATGTATTAGTGCTATTGACATTTCGGGGAGATGGAGAGCTTTTGGAATCCATGTCTTCCAGGCCATTCAAATCGTACAACACAGGTAATCATCTAGATAAACTGCTTTCACCTGGCTCGGCTGGAATAAATCCCAAGTTCAAATATGAGAAGCCAATTAAATAATCTACAAAAAGTTGTTTAGAGAAGGTAAAGTAGAACAGAGATTCAAATTCTGTCACAATCAAATTCCTGCCCCACACGGAAGTCATTCAATGTACAGAGCAGTAAAATCTGGGTGTAATCGAGGTCTTTGATTCAGTTATATCAATCCCTGGTACCGAGACACAGAAAGTTTACATGTTAACAGGTCTCTAGCCTGGTCTCTGTAATTGCATTTTTTAAATACTGCAGCTGTTTTGGCCTTTCTGCAACCCAAATTTGCCCTGGGCTGATGAATTATCCATCTGATTTCACTGATTGTCTCTTTTCTTCACCCCTTTGCATGTTCCCATCTCCACTGGGGTCAGTAATGGCCCTTGCCCTTGTCCACACTGAATGTATGTCAGTTAGTCTTTTCCTTGGGAGAATTAGAACCAACTCATGGAGGGTAGAGGCCTGTCTTCAACAGTGTACCTTCTACAAGGTTCTGTATCTGGAACATAGTGGGAGCTCAGGAACTGTCTGTGGATTTCAATTAAAATGAACCATAGAGAAGAAGAGACTTTTAGCATCCTCTGATTGGGCTGAAAGGAAGCTGTCTAGAGACAAGAAGATTCTGAAATCACAGATTTATTGCTGGTCTCCGGAGAGGCCAGGCTCTTGCCTGTAAGATACTCTACTTTCATATACTTGATTTACACTACCTACTTAGAAACAACACCTTCTTTGGTGGTCAATAACCATATCAATATCATAATGGCAGCTATTATTTATTATCTGTCAAGCAGTGTCTAGTATTTTTTGTATATTTTAATTCTATTCTCACAACAACCCAGCAAGTGGAATTATTATTCTCATTTAGTCACTGAGGTAAATCAGAGAGAATAAATGACTTGCCCAAGGTCACTGGGCTAGTAAGTGATGGAGTATTTTGGTCTCTAAAATCTATGCTTGAGTCTCAACGAGGAGCTGTTTGCTTGCTTCCTCCCATTCCCATCCTCACCCCCATTTATTTATCAGTGTGTCAGGCATTTGCCTTGGGGCTGGAAAGATAAAGAAGTGAATCATGTATAGTCAAGTATGCTTGGTGCTCTGATAAAGGAATGCAGAAAGTGCTATGGAAACCAAGGCAGAGATATCTCAGTCAGATGAGGGTCAGGAGTGGATGTCATCTCAGAAGAAATGATCCATGAATATACTTTAGAAAAATAGTAAGACTGTTATAGGTGGGGAAGAGAGACAAGGCTATTTTTGGGAAACTGCTAAGTATTGGGTTTAAGTCCTGATTTACTGCCATACTAACTTCGTGACCTTGAAAAGGTTACTTAACCTCCCCAAGCCTCAGTTTACTCATATTAAAATGAGGCTAATAATGTGTTTTAGGCAGGACTCTAGTGAAAGTCAAAGGGATAACACAGTGAGAGCATCTAGCTTGCTGTCTGGTGTGCAGAAGGCATTTGTAAATGGCAGTGGTGGCTGATGGTGGTGGTAGAGTAGTTATCATCATGACTGAAGGAGGAGGCTTACAACAGAGCCCCTGGAACAGAGGAGACTGGTGGGAGCTATTGAGTAACCAGAGAAAATAATGATAAATGAATGAATTCAGGCAACTGCTGTGGGGAAGAAGTGAGGCAGATCTGAGGGTGATTTCGGGGGCTGTAGGTAAAACAGGAAGCTGGTGATTGTTTGGAAAGCTGTGAATTAAAGGAGAGGAAAGAGCTTTCTCCCAAGTTATGGCTCAAGTGCCAAGAGTGGCAACAACAGAAGAGGGAGAAAAGACTTTTAGCATATCCACTGTTTAGAGCCCACTACCCTGTGGAGTCAGGAGAGATAAATCCAGTCACTTGGGTCATTTGACACAGTGATTGTTATAAGAAGCTCGGCCAAACCACAAGGGTTGGGAGGAAGATGGTGCTTGGTATTTCTAACCCTTAACCTTACATCTCATTTAATATCTGTGATCTTGGTGAAATATTAGCACATTGAGACAGTAACCCCAAAGTTATTTGGCATGACATTGTTCCTTCGGTTTTTAAGCATCCGTCAATCTCAGGAAGATTTAGAATTAAGTATAGAGGCAAACCCAGAAAATCAATAATTTTTGTGTTAAAGGACCTGTATACTTCAAGTACTTGTAATATTTAAGGGAATGGAGCCAACTAGAATAGACAAGCAGTCTTGTTTCCAAGATGAATTTATAATTGAATAATTAATTTAAACTTGTGACTATAAGTCAGAGAATATAAGAATTTCTTACTAAGTTTAAAAACAGATCTAGGAATCTTAAAAAAAAATATTAAAACCATGCTTAATTTAGGTTCTTAAAAAGATTTTGCTTGTTCTTTAGATAATTGAAATACTTAAGGTGAGAATAAAATGTATAAATGCAATTTAAAATGTTTGAGGGTATTTTGTATTAAATAAGTTAATTAATTACTAAGTTATTAATTACTGTTATTAATATAACATAGTAAGTAATCAAAGCTTCCTTAAAAGTAATAATTAAAATTTGTTAGTTTTATGAACAGAATAATATTTATAAGTGAACTAAAAGCTCAAGACCTAGACTTTGCATTTTTAACTTTGATACATTAATTATTTTAAAAAAAGATCCTGAATAGTCTTTTCTGTTTGTAAAAGCCTCTCAAAGGTAGCAAAAATACCACAACAGATTGACATGCTATATGCCTAAATTAAAAAGAATACTATATAATGTTTTCTAAATAATATATATAGTTAATAATATAGTGTAAAACATATATATTACACATAAAATAATATATTCTCAATGTATATATTTGTGTGTGCATATGTACATACATACACACACACACATACACACACATATAGAGTGTATATATTCTTTATTCCTCTCATAGGAGAAGCAATTTTATGTAAACATTGCACAATAAGGGTTGGATGGTCTTGTCTGGAAGTTGTTTTCCATGGCTCTGATATTTAGTAGAGAACAAAAGGATTTTGCTCTGTGAAGCCTAGTTGTCTACTGAATAAATAAACAGATGAAGTACTGTACATGTTAAATGAAGGTAAATATTTACCCTGGCACCATATGTTTGCTGGGGAGCCAGCTGAAGTGTGCTGGCAGGTAGGATCAGTTGGGGGGGGGTGGGTCTACCAGCCCAGCAAGCAGGGACCTAGGTCATTCAGGAGCACAGTCTAGAAAGAGATTGAAATATCAGTAAGGCTCTCCTGCTTGCGCCTTAATCCCCTAGTTCTTCCACCAAAGGCAGCTTGTAAAATCTTAAATTAAAAAAGAAAAAGAAAAAGAAAAAAAAGAATGACTATTGACTGTCTAACCTCAGATTGTCCCATAGGAACCTTTGTTAAATCAGACTGAGGAGGATAAGTGTATCTTTGTTTTATTTCACCTTTACTTAAGAAATTACTCTATTAGGTCAGATCCATGAGTATGTGGGTAACTGCAGCATGTAGTGGAACAGATCCCCTTTTTCCCAAAACACTACCTGCTGGGGAAGTCCCTTTACCTCTCTAAGCCCCAGTTTACTCAACTGCACAACAAGGATGATAACACTGGTCCTGCCTTTGTCATGGGTTTAGAAGCTCAAGTGAGGCTAATTATATAACAGGACCTGGAGAAAAGGGCTTAAGATTTTTAAAAGTTAATAACAAGGGCTTCTGAGTAACAACAAATCACTCTGAAGTATCCCCTCATCCTAACATTGCTTTCTGTCCTCCATTTCTGTTTCCCAAGCCCAGAGTTGCCAAAGGAGGGGCAAAGACAGGACAGGATACTGTTGGAGTTAGCTGTGGGGACTTCTGCAGGGGAAGAAATCCCTTCTTTCCCTCTAGTTCTTCCTGAATTAAGAAGTCTGAGTTATAGATTTTCAAAGAAAAGGAATATACTCATATTAAATACCTAGAATCAGAGGAGTTAAATATTTTCATTCCATAGTAGACAAAAGTTACTTCAAAGGAGCGGCAAATAGCACGTAAGCAAGTGGTCCTTATGAAAAATTTAGGTTGTTTATATGGCTCCTTGCTGTTTTATACAGTTAAAAGATGGGTGTGAGTTTCATTCAGGATTATATTTAGTCACCTATAACAAAAAACAAACAAGCAACAAGCAAACCCCAAAAAACAAACAACAGGGGTTTGAACAGGTGGACATGAAGAAGCCCAGAGATACCCAAGGCTGGTGGGGCTGCCATGCTTGCAGGGTTCATGCTCTTTTTTTGTTCCCCTGCCATTGTCTTTAGATGACTGTTTACACTCCGGCCATCACATTCAAATTCCAGCTATAAGGAAGGAAGACAGAAATGTTGTTTGTCTCCTTCCTTCCTTTTAAAGACTTTTAGGAAGACATTTAAAAGACTCCCAGGAAGTACCATTTAAACTTAACACTTAAATCTCATTGGCTAGGTCTAAGCCACATGGCCATACCTACTGGCCAGGGAATTTGGGGAAAATGCCCAGATAAAAACTGGCATTTAATTTCAGAGGTAGCTTATATGCTACATTTTGCTTTGCTATATAGATAATGAGGAGGTAAGTTTTAACCTCTAGTTATCATAAATTACAAAATCAGAAATATCTTTTGAATAAATACTTAGGAACTGCCTCTTCCTACCTAACTCTTACTCACTACAGCCACTCATACTACTTCTCTGGAGTTTTGACTAAATTAATTAATTAAAAGCGGTGGGTACCTATGTACTAGGCATTATTTTTGGTGTTACAAATGAAAAACAAACAAACAAAAAACAAATGAATAGGGTGCTACCTCTGCCCTCAAGCAGCTCGCAGTCTAATAGGGGACACAGATACATGGAATACATTCATAATTACAATACTGTAGTCAAAAATAATCTACTTAGCCAAAAAAAATTCACATATTAATTTTCTAGGGTCCTATTTGCACTTCTTTTTTTATAAAATAGTGGTCTAGCTAAAGGAAGGTTAATACTTGCTAAGAGCTGTCATTCTATAGGACTACAAACTCCGTGAGGGCAGAGAACAGGTCCAATTTGTTCAATGCTAAGCCTATGTAGTGTATGGTCAATGAGTACTGACTGAGCAGTAACGTGAATGAAATACATGAGGTTAAGGGGAGCGTGAAGAGCATTTTTAAAATGTATAACTTATATATATATATATATATATATATTGTTATGGAAACAGTATATAAAAATGTGTATTTGCCAAAGATACAAGATTTGTCAAAGAGATTATTTATCTTACATACACAGTCTTCGTTTTAGAATGTGATTTATTAAACTCTGTATTTAAACCATGACTTGCGTAGTGGATGTCTGTTGGCTACTCCTACCTGCATTCTATGTCTTAATTGCCTAGTTATTCCTTCTCAGTGTCCCTATTAGTGAACCCCATATTACTCCAGAGAAACAAATTCTGCCTATCACTCTAGAGGTGCCTTTTGACCTAGGCTAAACTGTTCAGTAGTATCCCTATCCATGGTGATTACTTCAGGGATGGATGACATCATCATCAACAACAATACTTTCATACTGTTTACTAAGTGCTAGGCACTATTCTAACCATTGTATTATTCCATTTAATCCTCACAACATCCTCATGAGGCAGGTGCTAGTACGACCCCGTTGGTGTCGCAGTGAGGTGCAAAGCTGGTAAACAGTGAGCTTGGTTGGATTTGGAACTCACACAGTTTAGCTCTGGAATCTTTGTTCCTAATGGTTTCACTGAACTGCTTGTGACTCAAGCTGGTCCATCAGAGTGAACCCTGTGCCTTCAACTAAGAAAGCTCCAACAGTTGGCTCCCTTTGCTCTGTGCAGTGTGGACAGTAGATGTGAGTCCTGGAAGTACTCCAGCATCAGATTGCTTCAGGAGAAGCGAGGCTAAGTTCAAGACCAATACATGGAAGTGGTAGAGGTGACAGGACACAGAGAATCAGAGTCAGTTCTTGGATGCTGCTTGGAATTTGTAGTCGGTGAGGCAATAAATTCTATATTAAAGGTTGGTTTAAGTTGAATTTTCAAAGTATCCTGATATTTGATTTACAAAAAAATTATATACATGCATTCTTTCTTATAAACGTCTGTTACATGAAAACATTTGTGTCTGTGTCCTTCATTACCTTTACCAATGAACATGGTATAATTATGGAGAGATTAGTAACATTGTCAATTATTTTAGCAGAAAGGAGTAGGATAAACATGATTCTAATTAACAATTAATTGGCAGTTTTCATTTCTTTCTTATTTTTTATTTCTTTCTTAAGTTATTAATGTAATCTGTGGCATCTTAGATTCAACAGAATATAGTAATTTGATTATGGTTAGATATATACTCCTCATAAATATTGCTTTATCTTATCTACAACCTGGACTAAAATATACACTTCTTACATATACGTTATATCTATATACAACAAAGCTTAAATTAATTTCATATTTTCCTAGAATTTTGGGTGGGGTTATGTTATAAGTAGTAGAGAATTAAGTTAAGACTTAAGGGGAGGTGTCCTGCTGTCTAACCAAACTCTGCCAACAGCTAAACACTTCATCTCTTTGTGTCTCAAAACCTTCATATGTAAGATAATTAATGGGTGGGATTAAGGTGATCATTAAAATTCCTTCCAGATTTCACATGCTACAGGTTCTAAGTAGTTTTATTACTTGCCACTGTTTTGGAATATCACCACCACCAACTGTGATCAGAATATCATAAAGCATGCTTTAAACCCAGATTAAATGAATTGTTAGAGATCGCTCTTCATTTTGGGTAACTCAACCAGGCCTTCCAAAGGAACAGATTATTACAAACCTTTTATCAGTATCATTTTAGATATCAGCTCATGTGGTACCTCTAACAGCATTATTATTTATTCAATACAGTATAAACTCTAGTCTGTAAGTTTACACAAAGAAGCTCTCAAGTAATTACACTTGTTCTAATTGCTCATCAAAGTTAATTTCTACAGAAAATAAGGGACTATCTCACAAAACTTCTGAGATCCAAGTGCTAATCACAAAACTCAGTAATACACAGGGCATTGAGAAGCCTCAGGGCAAAGTTATCTCATCAACAAAAGTTGCTTTTGGTTAAGAAGATGGATAGCTGGTGAAGTCAGAATTTTCTAGAAGGGAATCAAGCTAGAATCCAGTTGAAGGTGCTAAAAAAAAAAAAAAAAAAAAAGAGTGCAAGTAGTATGCCAGAAGTGAAGTTTGTATATGCGATCTTATTCATTCAACACATATTTTTTTGAGAGTCTACTGTCTGCCAAACACTGTGACAGGCACTTGAGCTACAAGAAGAACAAGTCGGTCATGGTCCTGATTTTAGGAAGTACAGTCTAGGAAGTGGGTGGTGATAATGCAGATTGGATTAGAAAGCAACCCAGACCTAAGAGTCACGGTAACTTCCTGGAGGAGAGCCAAGTGCACACCTGAGTAGCAGGTGGTACCTACCAAGATGAAAATGGGGCAACGGATGAAAGATGTGGGGAAGAGACAGACAAGCTTTAAGCTGAGAAAACAACTAATAATGAAAGGACATGAGGATTCAGAGGCTGAAAGTCAGCGAGTCACAGGCCAAGCACTTGAGCACCTGTCTGTGTCAGGTGACATGTTGCCAATAGAGATTTTGTGGCAACTCCTTTTCCCTTTGTTTTGATGTGGTCATTTGCTCTTCATTTGTTCTTTTCTTTACCTTTTTAAAATTTTAAGATTAATGCTTAAAATAAAAAGATTTAGCAGGCCACAGGAATAATATTCATGAAATAAAATTTATAAAAATAAATAAAATCATAGGAAACAAAATTCACTCACAGTTCTACCACAAAGAGATACACGCTGTTGATATTTTGACATACATGAATCCAGTCCTTACTCTATGCGTGTCCATTTAAAAAGACAGGATCATAAACTATAGTTTGTCTTTTAAAAATGATTTTAAAATATTTATTTTTGTAATGACAGGTAACATGTGTACAGAATAACAGTATACAAAATTCTAAATGTACAAAAAAGAATACAGTAAAATGTCTCCATTCTAGTCCCATCTACCAACTACCCATGAAATGACTGTTTCAGTTTTTCTTGGCAACTTCTTAATGTCAGAATCAGAAGGCTGGACATGAGCTCAGAGGTCATCTACTTTGCCAGATGTTACACTGGGTTGCTCTTTCTGGGAACATCACCTTTACAGGAAGAGCAATGTGCTATTTTCAGAAGAAAGTAGCATGTTGGGTGTGAAGATCTAGAGGCACTAGAATACAAGTCCTAGGTCCTTTATTTTATAGAAGAGCATGCTGAGGCACAGAGAGATGATGGGACCTCTTTAAGGTCACATGGCTAGTCTGACTTAAAATCAAAATAATTGCAGCATAACTAAAGCTAATTTCCTCATCTTTTGATGGGAACCAGGTAAAAGAGTCAATATGTTAGAATCCTGGTTAGAGTCTAGAAAAAGAATTCATTTTTAAATGAAGGTCAACTTCATTAGCCAGAAATTTGACAGCATTCTTTTGTTTAATATAAAAATCCATTTTCATTTTTTAATTCATTCATGCTCATTTAAAAAATTCAAACTTCCTTTTAAAAACAAATAAAAATGAACCTTTTTATTTGCACTATTATGTAAACTGCTTTTTTTCTTTTTTTTCATCTCATTTCTTACTTGGGATAACTTTCCATGTCAGTGCATACACATCCATCTCATCTTTTCCTAACAGCTGTTGGGTCTTCTATTCCACGCATACTCTAGAGTTAATGTAACAACTCCCAATTACTAGACACTTGGGTTATTTAAAAAGCTTTAATATTATAAACATGCTATGGTAAATATCTTTTTACATACATCTGTGTCTATTATTGGATAAATTCCTTGATATTGAATTTCTGGCTCAAAGTGTATGCATATTTAAATTATTGTATCTTTGCCAGTTTGCACTCCAGAAAGCCTGAAACAATTTACAGTTCTACCAACTATGTATCCAAATAGCCATTTTACCCACTCTGGTCAATCTTAATCAAATCAAATAGACAGAAGATGTTAATCTGTTGTTTAAGAAACTCAAAAAATGTCTCCAAAGGGACTAGACTTATCATCTTGCTCCCCTACTCCCATTTTTTGCCAGTTTACATTTGACCAGAGAAGGGGATACCAGGGTACTTCAAAGCCAAAGTTCTAAACCATTTATACCAAATGCAAACAATATCAATGCATTCACCAACTAGGATTACAAACTGTGGAAAATGAGAATTCTCAGGAAACTCCAAAGAACATTTATATGGAGATCACAAGAATGAAGAAACAGCTTAGGTTGCTGTCTGGGAGATGACTTCCCTTGAAATGTTGGTAACACCCTTGAGGCATTTCAATAAATAGGATCTGAGTCCTCAGTACTTAGAAGAGAGGATAGCTGGTTAATGACATATATTTGAAGTGAGTCAGAGGGCAGAATGGTCTTAAAAACTGGATGTGTCTGGGCATATCCTATATTAGAAAGAAAAATGCATAAGGTGTCTGAAGAGACTAGGCAGGAGTATGATGAAACTAAAACAGGGATATTTCCCTTCTTTAAAAACTACTCTTTCTGATGTAATCTACTTGGCAGGGTCTTCAGTACTCTTCCTTGAAAGGCATTAACAAGGTAATGATGGATGAGACAAGTAACAGGGGAGCTACTAGTAAAGAACATACTTCCCCTCTAAACAATTATTCATACGTAATTAGGAAAATTTTTATTATTTTTTTGTAATTTCTAGAGCAGTGCTTCTCAAAGTGTGGTTGCAAACCAGCAGAATAAGCATCACCTACGAACTTGTTAGAAATGCAAATTATCAGGCTCCCCTGAAGGCTGCCAGAAATTCTGGGGGTGGGGCCAGCAATCTATGTTTTAACAAGTCTTTCAGGTGATTTTACTGCACTGCCCTTGGGTATTTAAGAAATTAAGTTATTACTTGTTCATGGTCAATGTTTTCAAGGTGTTTTTTCCTGTCTCAAATTATAGTTAACTTTCTAAAATTTGGAAAATGCAAAAATATAAAAGATGACAAAGGACATGGATTATTTAAATACATCTCCCTAAAAAAGAATAGGGTGCTTTAAAAAGAATTCTGTGCCTGGCATTTTGAAGCACATGTTTTAGCAAGGGGTGGGGTCTGTTTTATGTGAAGTCAAAACGCTTCTTCCAGGATGAGGATTCCTATAGTCTTTCACAGATGGTCTACATATTTCCATAAAATTATATCTACTCTGAATTTGTTTGTCATTTGACTCATCTACATAGGGTTATTATGACAAAATGTCATCTTGACCAAAGAAAATATTTTTCTAAAAAATCTCTGAAAAGAGATCAAAGGCTTTCACACAGGCTTTAAATAGACTATATTATGTTATGCACATGTTGAGAAACTATATGATTTTTCCTGGGGATGGGAAGCGATGTGTTTGAATACTATCTTGTGAATTTGTTTCTCTGGATAGGCAGAGAAAGTCTTCCTCCAAATTCCTGCAGAAAGTGTATGTTCAGCTTTTTAAGAAACTGTTCATATCATCTTACATTCTCACCAGCAGTGCATGAAAATTCAAATTGTTCCTCATCCTCACCAACACTTAGTATGGTGGTATGTTAACTAGGTATGGTAGCCATTCTGCTGGTGATTTTAATACTCATTCCCCTAATGACTAATGATATCCAGCATATTTTCATGTGCTTATTTTCCACTTGTATATCTTCTAATCTAATAATTCCACTCTTTATTTCATAAATAAATAAATAAATAAATAAATACTCTACCCCTCAATGTGACTGTATGTGGAGACAGGGCCTATAAGGAGGCAATTGAGGTTACATGAAGTAGTAAGAGAGGGGCCTTGATAAAAAAGTTTAATGTCCTTATGAGAAGAGGCACCACAGAACCCACATCTTGGAACAAAGAGATCATGTAAGCACACAGTGGGATAGTAGCTGCCTATAAGCCAGGAAGAGCGGATTCATTAGAAAGTGACTATGCTGGCACCTTGATCTTGGACTTCCAGCCTCCAGAACTGTGAGAAATAAGTGTCTGTTGTTTAAGCCACCTTTTATTTATTTATTTTCGTAGGCGAGGCAATCCTTGGTTGACCTCACAGATTGCAAAACCTTGTCGGCTTATAATCCTTTATTTTTATTTTTATTACTTTTTTATTTTTTACACCTACAGCAAGCATCTGGTCTTCCTAGGTGGTCTCCCATCCAAGTACTAACCAGACCTGAACCTGCTTAGCTTCCGAGATCAGACGTGATCAGCCTCGTTCAGGGTGGCCATGGCCATAGACATTTAAGCCACCTTGACTGTACCATTTTCTTAAGGTAGCCCAAGCTTACTAGTACAATCCTCAGAGAAGAATTTTTAAAATTTGTACTATTTATAATAGTAAAAAATTAGAAACCACACAAATGAAGAGATATACAAATTGTGGTATGTACGTATAAAGAAATACTACTGAGCAATACAAATGGATGAACTATTCATAAATCTCAAAATAATTCTGCTAAGTGAAACAAATCAGACATAAAAGAGTTGACACCATGATTCCATTTATATAAAACTGTGGAAAATGCAGATAATCTACAGTGACAAAAAGTAGATCTGTGATTGCCTGGGAGGGGAGGCATGGTGAGGAGTCAGGAGAGATTACAAAAGTACAGGAGGAAACTTCATGGGTGAAGGATATGTTTGCTAGCTTGACTGTGGTGGTTCCATGGGTATATATACATGTAAAAATTTATCAAATTGTATACTTTAAATATATGCAATTTATTTCATGACAATTATATCTTGAGCGATTTTTTTTAACAACCCGTAGAACCTTCCTATTATATCTAGGAAACTCCAATTTTGTATTAAATAGATTGTCTATTTCTCCAGTCTGTGAAAAAGAAATGAAAAAGAAAATGTCTCACTCAGAAAAGGTGGTCATATGTATAGGACTTGTTGGCTTAGTACTTTCCCTTGTAAAGAGCTTGGAATGGAATCGCTGCCTCACCCCAAACCCCCAGCGTTTCCATCACCATTGGAGGTAAAACAAAACAACTCACATCAAAGGACATAAAACGGGTGGAAGCAAAACCCAGAAATGGGAAACAAATTATTACACTTGGATCTTATCTTTTGCTTTTCTAAGCATAGGTGGCTCTACTGAACATTATGATAAAGAATGAAAATCTGTTAGGAAATCTTTCAATCCCGTTTGATAATTTGTGTCAGGAATATTATATTAGAGAAAAGCCTCCACAGCAAAGACATTAAACCCAGAATAATGTGTTAGATCATGTACTGCAAAACTTGGACAATACAACCTAAAGTTGGGCACAGAATTTGTTTAGAAAATCAAAACCTGCTTTCATTTCACAGAAAGCTTGTAAGATAAAATAGGTTTGATTCACAGTTTTAGGTAAAGTTCATATCAAACATGGTGGGTTTATATTACATTTGGGCGTTGTGCTCATTCACGTTTAGAAGAGATTGCTATAGCAGGGGCAAAGGCTTCCTACAGAAGGTTCTTGGTGACAGCACTATGGAAGGAAACTCACTCCAAAGTTGCAAATTGTTCATTTTCATTCCACTGTGCTGCAGGTGCCAGCTTTTTTTGGTTTTAATCAAATTTTTTTGAGCTTGGCTACCTAGCTTCTAAGTGGTAGAGGAGAGAACGCAAAACTATGTCTGATGCCAAAGCTCTTGCTCTTTCTAATACTCAATATAGAGTAGAGAAATTTTCTGGGAGGCCTACTCTCAACCCGGCTCCGCATCCTTCCCGTGTCTCCTCTAGTTAGGACTCGCATCAAATAGCCGCTGGTTCCCAGCTGGAGAGCACAGATTGCACCTGCTCCGAAGGCCAGATCAGTTCTGCCTCATTCGCAGCTCAGACCCCGCTGACTGTGCACGGACAAGAGGACCCACCAGGGGTCACTGCAGCCTCAGAGCTATTGTGCCGCCAGTCCTGGACATTGCCGGCCGCGCGGAGGGCGTGGGACTGGGAGCGCCGAACGCTGGGTACAAGCAGGAATGCGCCCTCCCCTCCCGGAGCCAGCCGCCGGGTCTCCCCGGGAAACGGACACAGCGAGCCGGGTCAGGGTTTCGTGCGACCCCGTGACTTGCGCGCCGCGCGCAGCTTCGCCTGCGGACCTGTCTGCACTTCGCCATTAGACCACCCCCGCTCCGCCCTCCGCCCCCAGCCGCGACCCCGCCCAGAAGGGGAGCCCCCTTCCCGGCCGCCAGGCTCCCGCTTCGCTCCAGGGCTTTTTGCTGACGCCCTCGCCCGGCCCAGCTGCACCTGGGCTGCTCCCGCCCGGGGCGCCACCCCTCGCTCTGCCGGGAGAACTTTCCCTGGAGCCGCCGCGGCCTGGCGCGCCCGAGGCACACCCCCCAGCCGTCCGCCCGCCGCGTTCCCAGCCAGGGCGCCCGCCCGCGAGTCCTTCGACTCCCCGCTTCTTTGACCTCCGGGAGAAGCAGCACACCGCTGCGGCGGCAGAGCATTCCCGGAGGGAGATCTTGAACTTGGCCCCACACAGTTCCCCACGATGAGCTCGGGGCTCCCCAGACTGGAGCTGCGCTCAGCGACCAGCTGACTTCCACTCACCGGTCGCGGTAGGAGCCCGCCGCCCTTTCCGACGGCCTGCGGACTTCTCGGTGCCCGCAGATTGGGACGACGGTCGCCGCTGCCCCTGCGGTGTTGCTGGGACGTCGTGGGTACCCCTGAAACACAAAGGAGTAGCCGAGTGCTCCCCATTCAGCGGACCGGACCGGAGGCTGCGGGGTGGGGTCGGAGCTGGAAGTGCGCGCCCGCCGGGGTCCCCGCAGGCGAAGGGGAGGTCGGTGCGTGCCGGCCGCGCTCTGGGACGCGGCTGAGGAGCTTCTCGGGTCTTCCAAGTCGGGGCGGGTGGGGGGACGCCTGGAGCTCTCGTCCCTCCCGTTTTGGGCCTCTTGCCCCAATTGCCAGGAGACTTCTGTTGTCCCCAGAACTGCGGGAGGGGCCGCGGCGCCCCCGCCTTTCGAGGAGCCGGAGCCGCAGGATGCGCGGGGACGCGCCGCCGCCCTCCGCGCGCAGTTCCGCCGGCCCTTCCCCGCCGGCTCGCGGGCGCTGACGCTCCGTGTTTGTCCGCGGTCCTCGCCTCCTGCCTGCGCGGCCCTGGACCCCGCCGGGAGCTGTTCCTGTCGCCCTCGCCACGGCGCGGACAATAAATTAATGCCTCGCGCTTGAGGGGAGGAGGCGGCTCGGCGCCTGGGTCGCAGCTTTCTCGCCTGGCTGGAGACTGCCACAGCCGTCATGGGCTGTTTCTGCGCTGTTCCGGAAGAATTTTACTGCGAAGTTTTGCTCCTGGATGAATCCAAGTTAACTCTCACCACCCAGCAGCAGGGCATTAAGGTAGGGGCAGGCCAGGGGCGGGTTCGGGGGATGGCAGCTCGGAGGGCTCAGGGGTCTGTGGCTTGGTGTGAGGGTTGTCACCGGTTGGGGCGGCAACTGCATCGCCGGGCGGTGGGAAAGAACCGCAGCTACCCCCAGAGCTCAGGTAGAGGGTGAACGTGTCAGGGTGGGTTAACTTTGAATCCCTTCATAAAGGAAAGTAAGTTTGACGTCGCAAAGGGTAGTCCACGCACCAATTCTCAGCCGCAGTCCCTGGTCCTGCAACGGAGGGCAAAACTCTTCCCAGCACCAGTTTTCTCCCGAAGCATCTAAAGGTCCCCTACAGCTCCCAGAGAGGTACAGAACTGAATATACGGGCCGCTTGCCGCGTAGAGGGCACGATTTCCCTCGGCTTTGATGAGGCTTTTTCTTGATGGTGTCGTTGAGGAAGTGAAGGAGTTCACTCGTTGAAATACATTTATTGGGTGATTGTGATTGTGTTGCCTGGACTTGTAGCTGGGTATAACTACCTTTGGAAAGAAAATAATCTCCCTTTCCTCTAGCAAGCAAACTGGTTCCCTACATTTAAATAAACATCTCTCAAAGCGACTCGGTAGTAACTTTACTCCTGTTTGTAGGTCATTAAAATGCAATTACTACTGTTAACCTAGGGAACTCAAACACAAAGGCTGAGAGATCGCAGAGATCCACTTCCTTAATTTTGCTGAGTTCTTGTGGTCGAGTCGACAAACCTGACGGAGGCGGAGGCGCACTTGTTTTGCTGTTGCAACCATGTAACTACCTGGAGATGATAGGAATCGGGAGCGTTTTGTTTCCTTTTCTCCTTCACTTTTAAATCACAGATATTTTAGATAACTCAGCCTCTGAGTCTGGTGAAGGTCAACCTCTCCCTCCTCTTCCCCAGGGTGGGTTATACTTCCCCGGTACAGCTTGTCCCCTGAGAAATCAAGTTAAGTCTTTGCCAAGTGTCCTCTCCTAGTCTTGCCATCTCAGAAATTAATCCTCATGGCATAGGCCCTGGGCATATTCTTGTGTGAATCAGTTTTTGCCTAGCTTTATGCACACTAGAGTAACTGTTCCTGACCAAAAGCTTCAGTTTTGATATTATCATTCTTGGTGTACAGGATTCTAATTTCACAGATTTCATTGTTTTGCAGGAAAAAGGGCAAAAATGGTCAATTAAAACCACAAGATAAAGTTAACCCTTTAGGAAATTGTTTTGAATAGTGTGTCCCCAGTAATCATAATAAGCAAAAGTCAATCAGATTCTCATTTGGTTTTCCTTTCAAGACCAATAAAAGACTTTTGGGGGACAGTGTTCATTTTCTATTTTCAACTTTTCTTTATGTTCCAAAACATTCCCTCTGCCCAAATGACATCAGGAAAAGAACTTCCCTTATAAGAGCATATAACATTTTTTGGTATACTGTGTGAATAAAATGGCAAAAATCACAAAAACATCATAAATTTTTGATAATACATAAATTCTCCTTGGCTTGGGGATAGAAACAATTAGAAAAAAATAACTGATGATCTGATTATAAAACAAAAAAATCCTTCTGAAGTGCCAAGTCTAAAGTCATATAGAGTGTGAGCTTCCTTTATAATCATGAAAGCCATACTGGTTAGCTGTGGAGCATGTACATTACTCTGTTAAGAGAGCAGCCAAGTCTTGGGATCAAATGGAGTAATTTTGTAAAGGAACATGAATCAAAAATCCTAGTCCATAATTACTTTTTATAACCTGATAGTGCTTACCTTGCTTTACAAATAGGTTGAAAACCGGAGAGTGATTCAAAGGCAATACTAACTTTATAACAATGTTATTTTGGATAGATGCCATTTAACTAAACAATTTAAGCAGGCTTTTGTAGAAAGTAATTGTTTTGCAACAGGCTTGGCTTCTTTCAGTGTCACAAAAGCATGCCACAATTATTTTGATGGCCATATGTGTAACACAGATGTTTTCTGCTGAACTTAACCACATTATCATTTACTACCATGCTACCATAAAATGCACGTGTTAAGCACGTATCTACTTGTGGCATGTACTAAATTAAACACATATGTATATTTGTAAGTGGAATATATGAACAGTATCTCGAATATAAAAGGTATTCAAATATTGAATGAATGTATATATTATTATTCTGTACATACTTGGCATTTTAACTCCTACTTTAGTTTGTAAGTGAAATAGTAAACAATTACTTCAAAGTTAACAGTATAATAGTTACAATAATAGTGTTTTCCTTCTGCTACAGTATACTTGATAATTTTGATTATCGCTAAAGTCAAAGTTAAGCATGTAACATCAATTAGCCCATTTTTTCTGAAATTTAAAGACATATCTTTGCATTTTTCAAAAGTATTTCCTTATAATTATTTTGAGATGGCCCTGTCTTGCATTCTATCTCAAATGGAATGAATACAGCTAATTTTGCATTAAAATTATTCACATATTTGATCGCTTAATGGAAAAAATTTTACTGATTCCTGATAGTTACTTAAGAATTTGCTTGTATTACTGTTATAATAGTTCTTTGTGAGTTAATAATTACTGTTGAAATTTAAGTAGGAGTGTCAGAGAAGCTTGGTAATACATTTTTTTCAGTGTGCCATTTTGAAAAAAAAAAAAAAACACTCTTTGGATCTAAGTGCCAAATTACAAATTGAAAAGTCAGTTATGAAGTGATTTTCTTCACTTCAGATCAACATTTCTATGGACATTAGGAAAAAAATTGGTATTTTTTCCCCATGGAAAGCAATTCAGCTTGAAGACAGTAGTTACACATCTTATATGTTAAGTAGCATTTAAATGGAAAGTAATTTTTTGTTTAAAACATAAACAGAAAAATAAAACAGTATATTTGTATTGAGTGTTATGTAGAAATTTGCTGCCTTAATTTGCTTTGGAGGTAACCTCACTTTGACAAACAGAAAGTCTTTTTCATGCAGTTTGTAGTTTGAGTCCTATCCATGGTTTAAAAACCCAAGTTTATGTAAACTGTAAGCTATTGATTGTGTGTTGAGCCCCACAATAACTTTTAGCTGTTTGTTCTCTGCTATCTCTGTTGTTTATTCAAGTTAAGAATTTCTGCTGTGTTTGGTCTCTTGTTTTTTTGAGTAATGTTTATTCAAGGAAACTTTTGTTATGTCCTTTGTAGCTCTTTGTCTTGGTGGAGGTAGAAGTCTTTCTTTTTGTTCTCTTTCGAAAACAAAACTTGAATGTGGCTCACACTACCTTTATAGGCTGTCATTTGATTAGCAAAAATTTTCAGGGGGAAAAAATCGCAAGGTTTGATTATAAATTTAGTTTGAAAATTGCTGCTGCAAATATGAACTAGATTAATATTTTCATTTCAGCAAGATTTTAGTCCTCTGAGTAGTAATGTAATAACCCCTGAGGTGCTAATTTTCCTCTAAGGAATTTGACTAAGTTAATGAAACCAATGAGATAGCAAGATGGAAATTCCATTAACTTTTTTCAAACAGCTTTATTGAGATATATCATACAATTCACACAATTAAAGTGTACAGTTCATCCATTAACTTTTAAATGAAGTTATGTCCTAATCATCCTGAGTTTCCTGAGGGAATATTATGTCAGTTTTGATGCTTTGATGAGAAACTTCCTAATAAACTAGAAAAACAATTAGAAAGTGAGGACTTAGATTTATCCTTCTCACCAAGAATTGTAATTTTCATCCCATTTGGACTGATACAGAAAAATCTAAGATGATTGGGCAAAAATGAAAAGCAATAGTTGTTCACAAATTATATTATGTATTTATGTGAATAGCTATGTCTTTGATATCAACCATGTAGGGTATAGAGTCAGAGACTTTACAAACATAGGTTGAAGCAGGTAATCATACACCAACATTTTTGTTAATGTAAGGTTGGCTGGAGTCTTGATTGGTTAGTAAATTCGATATAACTGGGATAGAAGTACCCCTTCTCCACTCTTCATCTAGGTTTCTAAAATTCAAATATAATATTCATGTTGTTGCTGTTGAAGATGAACTAATATGTGAATGCTCCCTCACATTTTTTTGTTTTTGTTTTTTTTCAAAGTATTTTTCAGCTTTATTGAGGTATAATTGACAAACAAAATTGTAATAAATTTGAAGTGTACAACATGATTTGATATACATATACATTGTGAAAGGATTCTTACCATCCCACCGAGTTAACACATCTGTCACCTCACCTATTTACCTTTTGTTGTCGAGGACACTTAAGTTCTACTCTCAGCAAATTTCAGTTATACAATACAGCATTATCAACTATAGTCACTATATTGTATATTACATCCTCAGACCTTAAGTGCCCCCTCAATTTATAAGTTCTTTTCTTAAAAAAAATATTAACAATACTTTTTATCATTATGCTTTGAAAGTGATTTAAAAATAATTTAAGGGGGAAATCATTGTTACCTCCAGCAGCTAGCTAATGGCTGTCCTCTAGCTGAAGGTGGACCACACTCTTTGCAGCCCCTTTAATATAATTGTTCTTGAATTCTATAATGTTAAGCTTGAACTAACTTTGAACTAAACTTGAATTCATGCAGAGCTTTTGTTGCTTTTGCCTGTTGGTGGTGTCTTGGTCTGTTTGCACTGCTATAACAAAATACCACAGACTGGGTAACTTATAAACAAGAGAAGTTTATTTTTCATAGTTCTAGAGTCTGGAAGTCTCTAGATCAGGTTGCCAGCATGGCCAGGTGAGAGCACTCTTCTGGGTGGAAAACTTCTTATATCCTTGCATGGCAGAAGAGGCTGGGGGCCCTACTGGCCCTCTTTCATAGGAGTGTTAATCTCAAAGACCTCACCTGTTATTGGTGATTAAGTTTCTAGCATGCGAATTTTGTGGGAACACAAACATTCAGATCAAAACAGTTAAATCTAAATTGCAGGGACAAAAGTTTAGTCTACTTTCCATTAGCCAGCCACATGGACAGTGGCTTATTTTTATTAAGACATTTACAAACAAGACTGGAAGCTTTATTTTTCTTCAATGGTTTGTGTCAGGTTGTATCTTGGAGCAGGGTGAAACAGTTCTTTGTCTTGGGAGGCTGTCTTATCCATTGCAGGATATCGAGCAGTAGTCCTAGCTTCTAACTGTGACATTCTAGTAGTGCCTCTTTCCCAGTCACAACAACCAGAAATATTCCAAGATGTTGCCAAATGTCCCTGATGGGCAAAATCACCTTTGGTTGAGAACCACTGCCATGGAGAATAACAGCTGCCTTTATTCTTGTGTGTTTGGTGCTCTGCCTTCCACACTGATGGAGGATAACATTTGGTTGCCTTCTTTTTTCTCTTTTGAGAAGGTAGTTTTATACTCTACATGTCAGTGAAAACAATATGATGTTTGTGTCTTTAACTTGCTTAATATTCTTATTCTAGGAGCAAGATAATGAAATGAATAGAAGCTTGGGCTCTAGAGTTAGACCACCTGAGTTTAAATTTTGGCTCTGTTGATTGCTTATTAGCTGTGGGGCCTTCAGAAAGATACTTATCTGAAAACGGAGAAATTTTGTCCACAGTGCCTTGCATGTATAAGCATACAGAAAACGTTAACTTTATTCTCTCTTCTCCTTTCTTCATCCCCTCCTTCTTCTTTTAGTGCTCCTTCCTGTCTAGCCCCAAAACTTCATGGTTTGGGTAAGCACCCTACCTGATCTAGCCCTCCCTACCCCAGTGACCTGCTCTGTGAGCATGCAGAACTGCTCAGTCTCCTAAACATACCAGACTGTCCTGTGCCTTTATGCATGGGAGTCCCTCTGAGTAGTGCATGCTTTTGCCTTTCCCTAAGCACACATCCATCTGAACTCACCTTTTAAGACTTAAATACAGTGTCCCATCTGCTAGAAAGCCACCCAGCCTGAACAGAGAGAATTAGGCACTCATCAGTGCTCCCCACTTATAACATTGCTAGCATTATTTCTGGGCACACCTGTCTTCTCCAGCAGCCTGCGAGCCCACACCTGTGATCTGTAGCAGCTAGAGCCACTCACCCCATGCAATAGATGCTTATTAACTATAAGTTGAAAAAAAGTATGAATGGACTGTTGCAGTTGGAATAGTCTGCATTGAAAATCTTCTGGATAATGAGGGTCCTTTGCCATTTTATTTTTACTAGAAAAGATCCTAGAATAAAGTGAAGCTCGTGAAAACTCTGTTGCCAAGATACTCTAATTTTTATATTGATTATGGGTAGAAAATGAGATGATGCAGTGGACTGAATACGTATACCACATTGAAGAGCCAGCAGGCAGCTATTTCAGAAAACACGAGCATACCATTTTTGTATTGTAGCGGTAACTACCAAGTCTTTCTCTTTTTTTTTTTTTTAAAAAAAATGTAACTTTCCCTTTGCAACTTGAGAGTCTTTCAGAAGAAGAACCTATTTTTTTAAGAGTGGACAATAGATTCTCACACTCTAGTTCCTTTTCTTGTCTGCTATTCTGTCTGAGAACAGTGTCAGTTGATTTTGCAGTGTGGGTTTACACAGTCAGGACCATTGGTATAATTTTTAATTTTGCTGTACCATACATTTTACTCTTGAAGCTACATAAACCTCATCTGACACTGCTTAAGGCTTAATGGAAAAGGCAGTGTCAATAAATTAAATATTGGCTTTTTATGACAAATGATAGGTTTTTCATTCCGATGCAGTGTATTTTTTCTGCAGGCCTATTATAAACATGACAGGTCAGAGATCAGATTTGCCATGCCCCTCCAGCTTTTCAGAGCTTGATTGCTTTGGCCGAGCTTTGTCTCTGATATTTTAGCCACAAGTAAAACTCGTGACGGTCCCAGTCAGGTTGTTATGGTTGTAATGAGTACCTGCCATTTGCTTCTGCCTTACCAGATTTGTTTCTAAGTCTCCTATATTAAGATTAACCAGGCATCTGTTATTACTTGTCTAGGTACAGACTAGGTGTGTTAAGGTCAGGAACCAGCCGGTTTAGTTTGTGACTCAAAAAGCCTGTATATACACTTTGGAGAGTCTATACCATTCTCAAAAACGCAGATTGCATGCCTATGCCCTCTGAACCATGTCTTTTCTTTTTTCTCTTTTCTCTTTTTTCTCTTTTCTTTTCTTTTTTCTTTTCTTTCTAGTGAAGCAGCCACTCTTCCTTATTGCTGCCAATTGTTAATCCATTTCTCTAATTAAACACTCTTACCAAGAAATTTCCAAAGACCAGGATGGCTTCGCCAGGGGGCCCCTAATAATTGCTGAAGACGTGAAAGGGCCTGGCAGTGGCTTCCAAACACGTGAGAAATTTGTTTTTAAGGATATTGACATGCCAAGAGGAAGTCAGAACAAGACAGATGATGGCAGGCAAGGAGAACTGAGAGGTGCGGAGTGCTAGCTCCCATGGATAATAACTGAAGGATTGATGGCAGGGCAGGGATCAGCTAACTGAGACCAAATAGTGAACTAAATATAGCAGGAGATTGTTTAGAATCTCCTGAGCACATGAGAAAGTACAGTTCCTAATGCTGAGAGTTCCCAGCCTGGGAGGGATGGGGATGGTGTCCCAGAAATTGGTTAGAATGTGTCTTGTTTAGTATAAGCTTGCCATACAAACAGAGATGTGAGTGAGGGTCAGGTTCCTTAGTGAGCCTGCAGAGACCCATGGAGTATTTAAACCATTTCAGGTCCCACCTTGTCCTTCATTCAGAGCCATGTTTGAGAAGCAGTCTTGGAGCCTCTGCTACCTTAATTGTCACTTGTCAAAACTGTTTTTTCCCCACCATTCTCAATGCTCCCAAATCAGTCCAGTCCCTCATACTTCTCACCTGAACCGGCCTTCTAACTGGGGTGCTGTGTGATCACCTTTAGTCTCTCCTCTCATCATTCCTGCCTTGGTCTGCCATGAAATTATTGGTCTTGTGATTATCCAAATAACTCTTCTTTGCACTAGCCTTTCTTTCCTCCTTTTAAGCTGAGGGACATGATACCTGCCTCATAGGATTATTGTGAGAATTCGAGGAAAGAATTTTAGGCATATAGGCTAAAAAGTGCTCAATAAATGATAGTGATTATTATGTATGATCTATTATTTGCTAACAAATTCTTTCTAAATTCCGATTTGAGATATCTAATTCCTCACCTCTTCCCAAAGTGACGCTGGCTCTCTGTGGGGCATGGGTAGTTGTTAGAAGTGGGGGAGCAGTAACTTGTACGCCTATGTTTTCTTCTAAGAGTTTTATGGCTTAGTTCTTACATATAGGTCTATGATCCATTCTTCATCCTTTTTCATGCAGCTATCCAGTTGTCTCAGCTCATTTGTTAGAAAGACTGTTTTTTTCCATTAGAGTATCTTGGCACCCTTATCAAAAATCAATTGATAAAAAATGTGAAGATTAGTTTCTGGTTATTAATTTCAGTTCTATCTTTATAAATCTTGTTTACTTTTAGTAGTTCCTTGGTGCATGTAGTTCAGCAGAGAAGATACTCCCAGCTAAAACAAATTTGACATTTAATGTTTTGAGAAAAATTTTCTGTAAACTTCTTGGGGACAGTAAAACATTGTTTTATTTACTGTTAAATCCTCAAAAACCTAGAAAAGTGCCAGGCACATGGTGGTGCTTGGTAAATATTTGTCATAATTGGAAGAAGGACTGATAGATAGAAGGATTGTTTTAGTTATGCTGATGCTATTGCTTTTGTAACTTGAAACCTTGGTTGAATATTTAGATTTTCTAAACTTTTCTGTGCAAGTTTTGAGGATTGCTAGTTACATTGTTTAAAGGATTTACCTTTGGTTCTTGCAAGGTGTTTCTGTAAATTACTTGGTGGAGGGCTGGAAAGAGTGCATTTTGTATGTTTTAAGAATAAATCTCTTTGTTTTGATAGGTGAAAGTGTAGCATGTTAGAAAAGTTAATATCATTTAAATAGGTATGTGGCTTTCATCTATTACCGTGAAACACATGGAGAAATTGCTAGAAATTTGTCCTGAGAAGTGTGCACTATTTTCCTCCTAGGAAAATAAAGTAGACTGCTAGAAGACCACTTATGAACACACACAGTCTCCTCTAGCCTTGCGACTTCCTTTCAACCATGAGATTTCAGAATTTGTAGCAGGATTGTAGGTTAAAGCCTAGGGAACAATTCTGGCTTTATAGAATTGGACTAACATCCCCTATGACTGAGGGAAATTGAAGCAAATCTTAGTGGTATTGAAACTGGCATAATATAGGCTTTACAGTTTTGTCTGAATTGTATATTTTAAAAGTTGCTAGTATTCAAACACTTGAAAAATCCCACTAGATATTCAGGATACAGGTAGTTCTATCTGTGAAGAAAGTCTCAAGTGTCTAGAGTCTAGATAATGCCACGGCCATGACAAAATCTTTCACACAAATTCATTTCTACTTGTCATTGCGTTCTCCTGCCAACCACTCATTCTTTTGCCCAATAGTTCAACTCTCTGATTCTCTGTAGCAGACCTGTGTGAGATCACATGTCCTCAGTTAATTCAGTCTCATGATGCTGCCTGAAAATGCAGCAGACATTAGATGGGGAGAATGTGGAAGAGATGACATAAATTACAACAGACTAGATTTCATTTATAATAGAAAGTTAGACCTGGCATGGACATTTGGAACCATCTAAGTCTCCCATTCTGCAGGCAAACTGGGGCCACCCAGTGAGGTGCAGTGAGTTGCTAGAGTCCAGAACGTGGTCCTGGAACCCTATCTCTTAGTTTTCTATCTGGTCATTTTCTAAGTGCTCACTCACTCGCAGTTTCTTTGCTGCATGCAAGGGAGGAAGGGCTGAGAGCTGATTGTTGAGGAAGAGGTCAGAATTTAATGGAAATCATTTAAGTTTACTGCCAATCTCATCTTCCATGCTCCCAGCCCCTCCCTGTTCCCTTCCTCCTGCTTCCTTTAAATTAAGTCTTTATAGGCCTATGATCTGGTCTGATTACTTTCTGTAGTCTTGGCATTTGGATTGGTGGAATTCTTTCTGGGTAGATTATGTGAGGGAGAGACCATTTTTCAGAACAATACTTACTGCATTGCATTTCAATATTTTGGTTTTTTTGAAAACACTTATTTATCTGAAAGGTCTAGAATAATTTATTTAGTGCCATGGTTTTAGAGCTCATATCACTCAGAGATTTTCCTTAGTCTTTATTTTGTAAAGACTTTAACTCTGAGTTTTTACATCTCCATTCTGAATCTCCGAGAAAGAAAATTAAAAACTGATTAGTAACCCTTCTTGTTGCCTGAGGGAGGGTGCCAGAGAGGAAAGCAGAAAGGTAAAATTGCTCTTTCCTGGAAAGGTTTCAGATGGGCCAATCATCAGGAGGCTAATAGATCTTTTGCCCTGATAATAATTATTTCGTGCTTCTGCTGTTGTTTACAAGGGCACTTGGGGGATGCGCAAAATTTCCGGAATTCCTCAGAGAGCCAGCTTCTTTTTCTTTCGGACAGACACTGTTTTTATATCATGTTTTAGGGCAGTTATTTGATGATAAATAGGCTTTGAGTGTGAGGGTATAGGGAAGTCTGGACCCATGCTGTGTGATTGTAAATATAAGTATGAATTTGTAAACTCAATTCCACAATAATGTATTCAGAGCTTGTTGTGTACCCAGTAGTGTCCAGGATTTCTGGCGGGGATGATGAAATAGAGGCGGGAGATTCTTGTCTGTAAGAAATTTAACTTTTAGGTGGAAAGATGAACATTTACCTATAAAACAACAGAGTACAATACAAGATAATCAGGTATTGGATTATGTTGTTGAGAACTTAAGAGGTACAGAAATTCTTATAAGAAATTATGTTTCTTATATACCAAGGTGGCGTCAATCAGGAAAGGTTTTATAAAAAGTGCGTTATCTGAAACCCTCGGGGCCAGGCGTGTTTCAAAGTTCAAAATTTTTTCAGATTCCAGCAAGAGGATATGGCATATATGCCATTAATTGTACAATATCCCTGGTCAGGTCTGGGTTGTATTTTCTAAAACAAGCACATTATTATTTATATAGCTCATCATTTGAACATCCACCATAAGCACGGATAAATAGAGATTCTAAGTAGCCTTATTTCAGTTTATAACAGGTTTTGTCTCAGTATTATTTATTGCTGTGTGGCAGGTTACAATACAAACTTAGCAGCTTAAAAGAGCAGACATTTGTCACCTACAGATTTTTGTGGGTCCAGAATCCAAGAGCAGCATAACTGAATGATTCTGGTTCAGAGTCTCATGAGGCTGCACTCAAGCTGTGTTTGAGGTATCAGTCATCTAGGGATGGTGGATCTGCTCCCAGACTCACCTGCAGGCCTCAGTTCCTTGCCACATGGGCCTCTTGATAAGCTTCTGAGTGTCCTCTCCATGTGGCAGCTGGCTTCCCTCCAAAGCAAGTGATTCTAGAAAGAGGAAAAGCCCAAGATAGAAGCCTTGATCTTTTATAACATGCTGTTCTGCGGTATTTTGTTGGTCACAGCACACAACCTTGGTGAGAGAGGGGACTGTGTATGGGTGTGAATACTGGGAAGCAGAGATCACTGGAAACTATCTTGAAGATAGACTACCAAAGACATCAAATGAGTTTAGCTTAAAATGAAGACAGAACTTTCAGTTTTCATATCTTTTTCTGATTTTGGATAGTGGGCTTTATATATAGACTTTAGCCTCCTTAAAGTGATGACTTATGAGGATGGACTGTGGCTCTTAAGGTGGTCTAGGATGGCAAGGTAGCATGAACAGAGAGGAATGAATTTGGTGGGGGAAAATGAGGAGATCTGGGGAACACTCAGACTCGTAGACTTGTTGTGTGCCAGGCATTGTACTTTATGCCAGGAATAAAAGGGTGAATTAAATACAATTTTAACCATCTGGAGCTAGAATTATGCTTTGAAAAATCTAGAATTTTGCTTTGGGAAATAACTTGTACTGTCTACAATAAGAAAGGCAGCTTGTGTAACGGGAGAAGGAGAGCATATAGCCTCAGAAAGTCTAGATCTCTGTTCCAGCTCCTTATTTACTAGCTTGGAAAAGGTGTTGTGGAGCTTTGGTTTTCCATTTGTAGAATTAAACTGATGCTTATGTTGTTTCATCAACATAACAGGTGTTGTGAAGCTCAAAGGAGATAATGGTCTGAAAAAACTTACAAAATTTTAAGGTGATATAGAGTGTTAATAATTACTATCTTGTGCTCTATCATTTACTAACTAGTGACCTTTGGCAAGTTATTTAACTCTGTGCCTCAGTTTCATCATCAGCAAAATGAGGATAATAATACTATATATTCATAGACTTCTATGAGATTTGAATGAAATAATACATATAAAGGCTTAGGATAGTGCCTAGTGCATAATAACACAAGGAATACTGACTAAATATCTGTTTTTATTATGTAGCCATATAGTGCTGAGCCTTATGGGGGATTACAAAAATGTGAAATGATGACTTAGAATATCCTTAGACAATTCTAAACAATGAGACAAATTACAATTTTCCTTAAAGGTTTTTAATTATTTGTATTTGCATTTGCTGACTAGAAAACTGATTTATTGTGTTGGACAGAGATTAGTTTGAAAACAACTACCAGCTTCCTTTCTCTCTGTCAATGTTGACCTTCATGAATAGCTTTTCAAATTTTTGAAGGCCATAGCTGAAAATAAATCCCTTTGCATTTCTGGCAGCATAGTAGTCAGCTTGTCTGCTGCCCAAGCATAAAGAGGTAAGTTCAATTTAGATAATCTAGATCACTTGATGAAGATGTATTTCAAAAATGAAGCTTAGATTTGGAAACCTGGCAGGATTTACTTATTAAAATTCCTTATAGAAGTAAATTATGAGTAAAAAATGAAGACTCGCAATTCTATTAATTTCAGTGATGAAGACATTGGGTTAATGTCTTATGTTTTATGATTTAGCCTTTGTAAGAATCTGAATAGCCTTTTTTTTTTTTTGAGGATCATGAGAACCTTAATAAATCATTATTTTCTGGAATCTTTGTCCCACAAACCCCGAAGAACTTTCCCTTAGACTGCCTCTAAGCCATTACACGCACCCAGGGGGAGCAGGCTGTGACAATGTCATGGAAACACTGGTATTGACACAGGTGTGATGGTGACTCCCAAAGAAGAGGACTTTAAAGGAAATCAGACCCAGGCTGACAACAGATTGATTCCCTTAGTTCACAGATTTCCTTTATGAATGGTGGTGAAAAAACTTGGGTTGCTTGTATGTTTTTATGTTAAAAATCCTTGAGTTTTCTTCCTCCTTGAAAACATTAAACTGTGTGTGTGTGTGTGTGTGTGTGTGTGTGCGTGCGCGCGCGCGCGCACACGCGCGCATACGCGCACGCATGTACCAGAGGGAGAAAGATTAGGGACCTAATGTTTAAATATCATTTTAATATTTGGATCAGTTACGTTTAAGAGTAGATACTGTAATGACTAACTGCTCTTTAGGAAACTATCTTCCTTTTAAATATTCTTTTTAAAAGATAAGCAGTATTTATGTCTTGAAACAAAATTTTCCTTGATTATGACAATTGGGGCTCCTGGAACAGGTGTACATATTCAACAAGTGTACTTTGCTTTACTCAAATTATTTTTTTGAAAAGTTTCATTGTGATTTAAAATGCTTCCCTTCTGGTGTCATTGAAAATGTGAAAACAGCACAGGGTCCCCCACCTCGGAGAAGGGTGATGATTTTCTTGGTGAACTAAATTGCTTACAGGTACTTTTCCACTTGCTGCTGTCACTGTTGAGTTGACCAAAGCCATGTTCCTGACAAAGACTGCTGTCATTTTCAGCACAAAGCAGAAGACAGGCATACTTCTGTTTTGGTTTTACCAGTATGTGTTTCTACTTTTGTCCTCAAATGGTTAGATTATCTTTTGCTTTCTGCCTTGGGTAGCAAAGTGACAACAAAATGAACCATTTCTCCCCACATATAGTGGATTCTGCTTCTTTGAGTGGAATCCATGGCTTACTAGACATGCCAAGTTGCTTGTTTTCTAAGCATGTTCAACCAAAAATGATGAGCAGAGATGGCTTAATCTCATTGGTGTATTTGAGTCTCACTATATGAATTTGTCAAAGAGTTTGGCTCTCATTTGGCTAATCTTTTCTCCATGGAAGAGTTCATTGACACTACTTGGGTCTATTTGATTGCATTTCTTGTATTAGATCGTGTTGGATTACTATTGCAGGCTGAAAAAAAAAGAGTTAGGACCAATAAGAACCCAAATATTTAGAAATATTTAGTAATTTTAATAATACTAACAGATTTTATACTTCCTCATAAAAGTTTTGTATATGTTAAGAATAAAGCATTTGCAAATCCTCATGTATGTTTGCTATTTCATGATTCTTGTATTTCTGGCTGTGCAAGAGTAACATTTAAAAACGTTCTTCAAAATTAATGCAACAAACCTTGACTGAGAAGTAGCTTCCTCCTACACAGGAACTTTAAGTTCTTAACTGAGTAAAGGATGAGGAAAAGATTCTGCAAACCCTGGGTAGTGAACGTATTAAATGTATATTTGATATAAGCCTTCGAACATTAGGATAAGTAGCTGAGCTTCCTTCCAGCTCTAGAAGTCTGATGGGTTTCGTCTACGGTGGCTGTGGTGACAGGTGCTAGTTTTCAGACTTCAAGATCATGTTTGTGGTTTATCTAGTCTGGAGCCACAATCAACTTTTCATTACTCAGGCTTCCGAGATTACTGTGGCTTTTTCAGTTCCCTTCATAGCGTGGGCAGGGCCCAGGAAAAGCAATTACATTTTCTGTTTTCAACAACTTGAATGATTGATTTGGTAGGGAAGGGAGAGTGAAGCTGTTTGTTCTTTCTCAGACTCATGAACATATTGATTTTTTAATTACTCCATTTTGGGGGGGATTTTATTATTCTTTAAGGCTACTTTGTGGAATATGACCATATGTAATGAAAAGGTTGTCCATAAGAAAGTGTAAGCCAGTCAATTCAATGAAAATGTTAATAGTACTTACCATTCACCCAGATATTTTACATCTCATGTCCTATTTGACACTCAGTGGTGTTCAGTAACTGTTAATATCTTTCTTTCCCTTCTTCTGAACTCTAGTAGGCCTGCTCTGGGGAATACAAATGAAATTATAAGAGAACAGTTAAATCTAGACTAGGACGGGAAGTGTGATATTGAAGTGTGAGATGAAGGTCTCATGGAGAAGTATGTCTTGAATTTGAGGTTTAAGGCTAAGTGGGCATTAGATATACAGAAAGTGAGGGGTTGCCCACTGGAAATCCTGAGACAGTGAGGAAACTGGCTGAACCTGGAGGCAAAGCGGAAAACTACATTGCATGCAGTTGGTGTCATTCCACAGGGGAAGTTAAGACCTGATGTGTGGTAAGTCAAAGCAGAGGAGAGTTCTTGTATTTTATTAAGGTAAACTGGCCGTTAGCCACTGCAGGCTGCGTTGGAGTTAGGGGAGACTCGAATCTGGGAAAGCAGTTGGTGGCGAGGTGATGAGAGCAGGGATTCAATCATAGAGTGGAGTAGGAAAAAAAAAAAAGAATAAGGATGTTTTAGACAGTCATTCATCAAACAAATATATTTGAGAACCTTCCAGGTGTTCGACACTGGGCTGAGCCCGAGATGCAATAGTATGGCCAGCTGACACAGTCCTTACTACTAATTCTAGCATTGTCAAAAGGATCAAATGAGATAATATATATGATATTAAGTGCTTATTACACAGCATTATAAAGTCCATTTTTTAAAAACTGCTTTAAAAATGCCAATATAAATCTATCAATAAAGGGAAAGAAAAATCTTGAATGAAATCAGTCTCTCATATTAGAAAATGTTAGAGCTTTGCTTTTTAAATTATTTCATTTTTTTCTCCACTCTTGGGCTCCAACCCTCCTGCTAAGTCCCAGGCATTTGTTTGTTTTTTTTTTCCCTGTCCAAAAGTTTTCTTCTGGGATAGAAAGTTACTTTAGCATAAGTTCACAGCTCATTTAATTAATTTAAGAACCAACTGCTTCAGAGGCCCTCAAACCAATAATTTACTCTTAAGTGTGTGTTTACGTCTGAGGACTCAAAACAGGGGCTAAAAGGGGCGAGTAATGGGCTTGGAAACTCCTCGCCCGCTGGCTCCCAAGGCCCCTACCCAGCAGTGTCTCCACTGTCTTGCTCTGTTTCCCTGGGTCCAACTTAGATGACCTTTGGAAGATTAAAGACAACTGTTTGTGTACAGTTTTATTTGAAAATAATGTATATTTGACAGTGTGGAAACTTTCTAAATCTGCACTTTGGAGGACTTCATGATAAATATTATTTTGCAGCAAAAAGGAAAATTTGCAAATTATTTAACACAATTTCTGTAAAATATTGCCACTTGGTAAGAAACTCTATTAATAAATAGTCCATTCCAGGCAGTCTGAGACATTTTTTAGTGGTGGTTCTCTACCTTTGAGCTATTTGAAGTGGTGAGAAGGCCTTGGAGTGTTGCTGGAAGCTGGGGCGTCCTGTTGAGATGGTTGGGCTTAAGGAGGGCACTTGTGTCTTATGTGGTTAGCTCATGTGGTTAGTTCATGCAGCTGCCTTAATCCTTGGCTGAAGCTGGAGCTGGTCAAGTCAATGGCCATGAGAGTCAGCCTAGGGACCTTTCTGAGCAGAGTTATTAGTGGGGAGGCCATTGAGGGCCTCAAATTCAGAGTGTAACCCTTAGCGATGCCAGACCCTAAATCAGTCCCTTACGGGGCACTTGCTGATGGAACTGAAGGGCCTTCAGGCCTTCCTTCTTCCCACAGGCTGTTGTGTCTGGATGGCTCTGTCTTTGCAAAATGTCAGTGCCTTTATACCATCATTAGTCCTGGTGGATTTTAACCTCTATTACGGGTTATAGTCTTGATCATCCTTACAGATATCCAGTCCTATCATCTGCCAAATAATGATGGTTTGCTCCCTACTTTCTGTCAGTTACATCTCTTCTTTTTTGACCACCATTGATTAGAACTTTCCAATGACATGAAGAAATGGTGGTGACAAATTGAAATGCCTTTGTATCGCTCTTTTAAATGTGATTAGATTGAGGTGAAGAATATCAGGTTAAGGAAAGAGCTTTCTTTTCCTAAGTATAAAAATTAAGAATGAATGTTAAAATATATCAAATACCTTTTAAATCACCAATTGATTTCTTCTTTGAAAATTTTTTTGACAAATTGTTGTGAATTATCATATAAATTTCTTAAAATTAAAAAATTTCATTTCTTGAAGTCATACTTTATGGTATGCCATTGAATATGATTTGCAAAGATTTTACTTAGAATGGCTGCATTGTCATCCCCCACTTTTAAAGGGAGATTGCCCAGGCTCAGGCTCCTGACTTCTTCACTTGGGGGAAGAACCCCTCCTTGACGTGGAATTGGTGGGACATACTACCTTTTTTACACTGTGAAAGCAGGGAGGATGTGGCTGAGGCTTCATCAAAGTGCTGAGAATTTGAATCTTGCAAAGACAGAGAGGGACATTTGAGAAAGTTTTCATGGCTGTGCTTGGTTGGCGAGAATCCACTGGCAATAGTGATGTGTGCCCTGCCATAGCAGGATGAAGGCAGCAGTCATGGTGGTGATGCCAATAGCAGCATCCTGATTTTAGGACTTGACTTGGGACTTGTCATGACCTGTGCAACTTGGCCTTTCTTAGCTTTTGACCATTTTGTGAGCTTAGTTCTCCATGTTTTCCATCCATTGTGTGAGCTATCAATATACTTACAGAAAATTGCTTCTCTGCTTAGGTTTCTTACATTCTCTTTCTGTAGTTCACAATCAAGAACCTGACTATGTAATAGCATACTGGATGTGGTATGAACAGGTCTTAGTTCAAGTCTTGGTTCTTTCAGTAACTAGCTTTGGGCAAGTCACTTAAACTCTCTGAACCTCACTCGTAAAACCTTTCAGGGTGGTAGAAAGAGTTAGAAATGATATATGGCAAGTGCATTATCTCATTGTAGGCACTCAATGAATTATTAGTAATTAACCTTATTATTTACAGAGTGTTTTGTAATAGGTCAATAATCCCTTCCCCACAATTCTGAAATCCAAAAAGTTCTGAAAACAAATTTGTTTCCTATTTCATTTGATTATAAAACCTGACCTGACATGGGTATAGTTGAGGAAAAGACCTGACTATAATGTGAATAAATTTAAAGTCTTTATTAATCACATTAGTGTAAATATTTATGCATTTTTGCTTTAGAATTATCATAGTTACCCTAGACTCTCTGAAGGTGTGTGAAATATATTGGATTTGCCCAGTCATGCTTTTCTGGAAAGTTTTTAAATCTTGAAACACATCTGGCCTCATGAGTTTTGGGTAAGGGATTTGAGAAGGATTATTGACATATACTGGCTCTCTAAAAGAAAGAGTATCAGAATGGTCTGGGAGAGTTTTTCAAAACATCAGTGTGTTCTGGGTGCATGAGATACGTGCTTCCCTCCGCCTTCCCTTTGGTTTAGTTGCGTGTACATGTATCTGTGTGTGTGTGTGTGTGTGTGTGTGCGTGCATGTGTGTGTGCGTGCGCACGCAAGGAAATTGTTTCTCTATCCAGTTTTGGTACTGAGGTTATGCCACTATCTGAACATTGACTTGGGGACATTTCAGTCTTGTTCCTGTGCTTTGTAATGGATTTTGTAACTGAAGACTTACTGTTTTCTGAAAGTTGAGAAGAGTATACGTTGAACTGAATCTGAAACTAGTCTTTTTTTCCTCCTGTTTTTGAGGTTATTCTCTGGTAATTTTCTCAAACATGCCAATTATTAGGGAGTTGTTTTGTTTTGTTTCGGTAAGTTCCCACATATTTATCCATTGGTCAAAGAATTTTCAAGTGGTGGTATTATGGATGAAAAAAAGTAAGCATCTGTGGTCGATTCCTATCTATGTTTACCATTATTTTAACATTATTTTATACAATGTCATGAATAAAGTTATAACAACTAAGTAATACTTTGTTAATGAAAAACATTTTAATAGAATTGTAGTTTTATTGAATATGTAGGAAAAGAGGAAGAATTACATGTATTTAAATATAATTAAATAGGAACCCTTGAATAATTTTCCTACTGATCCTTAGTGGTTTTTAGTCACTTCTTAGTGTCACTGTGGTTTTTTCTCAGGATTCAGTAGCATGGATTCATGTTGTTCCCTAATTTGATATGAGACTCTCTTAGCTATTCCTATCAGGCCCCGGGCTCCTGCAGTGTTCTCTGAGTTAGGGCTATGCTCTCTGGTAGAGGGGACACTTTTGATTACATAGCAATTCTCCTTCAGGCCACAATGATTAATCTGTGTGAAAGAGTAGATTCAATTTTGACTCTAAGTTTTGTGATCCTAAGATCATAATATAGAGAAATTGCATGACTTTCAATTTCCTTAAAATAGTCTTCTTAAATTCAACTACGTCAGTGCTTAGAGCAAAAGGCAGCATGAATTGACCTTCTTTAGGTCTTGTAGAATTATAGTTACTAATCATATTTTGGCAAAAGCGACTGATTCTAGATTTGGACAGGTTCCATTAAGCAGTTATCTTGATAACGCTCATATTTAATGCTAGAGAATGTATTGTGCCTTTAGGTGAGCCTGGGATCAATGTCTGTCTAAGTTAGTATGGGAAGTGCTACCTGTAGCTTTTTAGAATGGCTGGGTTTCATTTAAGCGTAGATGATCTTTTTATGCAGCTTGCTGCTGGTGAGATCTTGTCCTCTCTTTACAGGTGAGAAAGGAGTGAATGAATGTTGCTGTGTTTCTCTTATTCTTAAAGACGGACAAACTCCCAGGATGGTTGTGGTGTGTTGTCACAGCCTCAGCTCCTGCTGGTAGCTCTGTGCCTCTCCTTGGCATTTCTTCAGCCTTGAGCCTGGCCTCTGTGTTCCTCACCTTTTGTTTCATTAAAACCTGTCCTCATAAAACATGATTTTTAGACCTTCACACTTTTTTCAAAAGTATTTTGATGTTATGCTGTAACTTTATTTGTGGGATACAAGTCCTTATTTTGCAATGAAGGAATTCTAGGTGTTCAGAATACATAGAGAAACTGTTTTGGCACTGCTGTTTTATAGGTTTATTACATTAAAAGAAGTGCTTAAACTTCTAATTACTAATTTTAAGAGTAAAATTCGAAATGTTTAAGGGGAAATGTATATGTTCTGTTGCCTCCCTTAATGCCCACTGAAATTGGTGGGCTGCTTTGGCTACCCCAGTAGCTCGTCCCTTAGAGAATGAATGTCTACAGATACGATGAGGAAGCACTGGTTTGGTCGTAGCCCCTTGTGCTTGGCCACCTTTGTACAAGGATTGTGTACACACACACCTGTCCCCAGAAGGGTGAGTAGGGACTTATGGGGAGCCCATCACAGTGCGATAGTTTCCAAATTTCAGCCTCTGATGCAAAACTAGAGTGCTGGCCAAAATTAGACTTAAAAAAAAAAAAACAACCCTTTATGAAGGTTCTACCTTGGAAACTGCCCTATCAGCCATGAAACACAGCTTGTTTCCTCTTGATTTGGAAAAATCACTGTATGTTCAGTTGAAGGAGGCTTTTGTTTAGAGGCTCGTATACAAAAGAACACACTTGAAGCATGAGGATCAGACTCAATGTTTTGAAGCACATCGAAGAGCCTAACAGGAGCTGAAACTGAGGAAACAGGAATGGCCTGCAGAATTTCCTTGTTTCTTTAATTCATCTAGCTCAGGTTGCAAAAGTTAAATACTGTATGCTCTCTGACCCAGACAGGCTGATGTCCTTAGGGGGGACTAAAAATTTGTGCAAGTTAATTCCTACAATCCTGAGAAGAAACATGTAATTTTTTACCAAGATGTGATGCAGAAGGTAGCATGGCTTGATGCATGAAGGTCATAACGTATCAGAACAAGTGTCAGGATAGACTAGATTTTCTCTCTCTGGAGAGCTTGCAATTCAGGAGGTTTTCACCTTTCCCTGTTGAAATAAATTTCTCCTTGCAAATGAGGTTCATGTATTCTTATGTCTGGGGAATTTTTAAGGACTGTACTTGTAGGTAGAAAATGAAGGTTTTGATTTTTTTCTTTTATTTTTGTACCTGATAATTGTAGATTCAGAATCTTCCAAGTGTGAATCGAGTTGCTGTAGAATTCTTCTTGTTCTAAATACACTGCAGAGTAATATCCTGTTTTGTCCCCTGCACCAAGAATTGGATTTGTTGTAATATGAAAGATGAGTTAGTGGTAGTGATTTTTTTTTCCAGTTCATATGAATACGTTAGTCTGAAAGACAGCACTGGAAGGATTGTGGTACTAGGCAGAGGGACATTTAAGCATTTTAGCGTTTTCTCTGAAGAAATGGAAGAGAACAAAGAAAAGCAAGCAGCAGCATAGGAAGTTGTCATTCTAGGCTGTGATATGTTGTAGGCTTGATAGATAATATTATGTTGAGTGTCTCCAAGGAAATAATTGTTCTTGGCAATGGTGCAGGGTGTCCCTTCTTTATTGAATAAAATTAGTTAGGTTGCTGGGATTCATAAATCATAGATGAAATGCTAGGACTGTAAAAGACTAATAAATACAGGTCTGGAACACACATAAAGGTCATGTCCAAGTTCTTGTTGTTTTCTTTTCTGTATAGTACAGTCAGGGTTCAGTGGGCTAGTAGCCTTTTTTTTTTTTTTAATTAAACTTTTTTATTTTGAAATAATTCACATGTAGTTGTAAGAAATAATAGAGATTTTATGTCCCTTTAACCAGTTTCCCTTGAAGGTTACTTCCTACAGAACCTTAATACAGTACCACAGCCAGGATATTGACCTTGATGCAGAATGTTTCCGTCACCACAGAGGTTTCTCTGTTGCCTCTTTTGGAGCCACATCTACTTCTCTGCCTCTTTCACCTCTTCTTAAATTGGAAACCACTAATCTATTTTCTAGTTCAATAATTTTATTTCAAGAATATTGTGTCAGTGGAATCATACCTTTTGAATTGGCTTTTTTCACTCAGCATAGTTCTCTAGAGATTCACCCATGTTTTTGCATATGTAAGTGTTTATTTCCAAGTGGAATTCCATGTTATAGATGTTCCACAGTTTGGTTAACCATTCATCTGCAGATGGGCATCTGGGTTGTCCATAGTTTTTGGCTTTATGAATAAAGCTGCTATAAACATTTATGCATATATTTTATGTATGAAAATTTTTATTTCTCTGGAATAAATTCTGAAGGGTGCAATTACTGGGTCATATGGCAGTTGCATGCTTAGTTTTTAAAGAAACTGCCAAATTGTTTTCCACATTGGCTAGAACATTTTACAGTCCCACCAGCAGTTATGAGTGACCCTTTTTCTTTGCATCCTCCTCAGCTTTGGGTGTTGTCACTATTTTTTATTTCAGCTGTTTTATTAGGTATATAGTGATGTCATGTTTTAGTTTTAATTTCCCTAAAGGCTAATTATGTTGAACATCTTTACATGTACTTATTTACTATCTGTATATCCTGTGAATTGTCTATGTCTTTACTAATGTTCTAAATGGATTGTTGTTTTCTCATTGAATTCTGAGAGTTCTTTACATAGTCCAGATGCTAGTCCTTTTTTTGGATATGTAGTTTGTAGATATTTTCTCTCGGTTTGTAGCTTGTATTTTCTTTTCATCCTCTTTACAAGATGTTTTGCAGAACAGACATTATTAATTTTGATAAAATCCAATTTATCAGTTTTTTTTTTAATTTGATTAATACTTTTCATGACTAGTCAAAGCCAACCCCTGGGGTCAATCATCTTGTCCCTTCTTTCTAACCTGACCCTTTGGAGATACAACTGTTGTCTGTCACTCATTCCTCAGGATGTAACTTCCTGCTAAGGATTCTCAGCTTTGACTCATTCAGCAGTCTCATTCAGAAAGTCAGATTAGATCCATCAAGTCAAAGACAAATTAGAGTGAACCTGCACTAGGCAGGCACAAGCCAGTGTGCAGCCAGGAGGCATCCGTGGGATTCTTCCACCAAACACCCTTCCTGACCTGCATAGTCCTGTGTGTGCCAGCAGTGAGCATGCTTCAGGAGCCTGAGGGACAGGACGGCATTTCCCTAGTTCATCTAGTGTGTTTCTCCTTGTTACTTAAAGGTTTTTTTTTTTTTTTTTTTGGTAGGATTAGGGACTTCTGATCAAAACCTGGATATTTTGAGTTGTGAAATTCCAGATTTCATTTAAACATTCTGATTTTGACACCACTTGAGCAGGAGAAGGGGAGAGCTCTCACCTAATTACTCCCTGTCTCCAAGGGGTTAGGTTAGGAAGAAGGGGCAAGAGGTTTACCCCCAGGGATGGTGTTTCGCCATCACTCTGGAGCCTTAACATTTCTTTAGCATCCTCTAAGCAGTGGTTCCAACCCTCTCTGCCCATTAAACTCACCCAGTGGAGCTAAGAGCAACAACCATATGATGGTCTCTTCCTTCACCCTGAGATTTTGATTCAGTTGGCCTGGAGTGGAGCTTAGGCAGTGGTGTTTTTTGAAAGCTTCTCAGGTAAGTGTAATGCACACCTAGAGTTGAGAGCCACTATGCAGGGCAAAGAGAACCTGAGTGTTGAACGTTGAACATAACATTATGGATTCCTACATTTTTTAAAAACTTTTGTCTCAAACTCAGAGTTTTGTATATAGCCATTCTCAGTGGTGGTAGGGAGATGTGGAAAGCCACAGGATAAACTTGGCCCACCTTCCTGGAGTTCTAGTTTTTCCTGATAGAAAAGTCATGTTTTAAATTACCTTGCAAAAAAATAAAAAATAAAAAACTCAGAACAGTTTTTTTTTTTTTTTGTAGAGTAGAATGTAAAATTTGCATGCATTTTTTTTTTTTTTTAAAGAAAAATAGTGAGCAGATGGGATTGTGGAGAAAGCTAACATTTGTGGTGAGCCCTGACACCAGGGATGTGCATTTATAGGGGTTACTTCGGTGGAGCTGTTTTGAGATGCACCCTGAAGGCCCCGGAGACAAAATATTGCTGTCTCTGAGTGGTATTTATAACTCTTACTGTTATGTAACCTAGGTGACTAGACTAATGTGATGTTTTATACTATGAGTCATTTTTATTTAGAAGACTTTACCACCTTTTTCATCTTGAACTGCCAAAGTATTCATCCCCCGGAATACTGATATTTCTTATCTTTTTTTTTTTTTTGTCTAAAGCTCTGGGTGATGAGAATCCCTGGCTCTGAATTTTAAACTTGGGAAACACTTCTGTTCATTCTTAGAAGGTTAAACCAGGGAACTGTTGGATAATGAGAACATTTGCAGCCTTTTTGTTTCCTCTCCCAATCACTGTCAGCGTGGATGAGCCCTTTCTTTATGGCCACAGTTTGTAACACCAGTTAATAGTCATGTTGAGGACCTGTGTTGTTCCGTGGGGATGTATCTGACATTTGGAGAATGCCATTTATTTCTGAACTGAGAACTCCTTCCACACTAATGATTCTCTTTGTGGGAAGTTCTCACAGAAGATGGGTGCTTCCTACCCTGCAGGGTTGCACTCTGGCAGAACTGACAAGTGTGTGCATGAGTTGCTCTCTTTTGCCACACATTCATTGAAAAATGAATAGTTTCTCTTCACATCTTAATCTGATTTTCTGGAAGTGATCCAAAGCTTGACGAAAACAAACTCACATAATTCCAGCACTACAGAAACCACATAAACCTTCACTTCACCATTTCGCCATTAAAATATAAAAGTTGTATACTACCTTTAAATTGAATCATAGACCTTTCTGTGATAGTTGACTACAGATGTTTTATTTTATTCATGAACAACATGACTTTGAAGCTGAATCCCAGAAGCAACGTAGCTCAAGAGGTTAAGAGCATGGGGACCGTGGGCAGACGTTCTGATCCTGCCTCTGCCGCCTGCTAGCTGGTCAAGTTGCTTAACTTTTTTGTACCTTAGTTTCCCCTTCTTTAAAGTGGGGATAGGATTTTTATGAGGATGTCATGGGTTTATACACCCAAAGCTCTAAAACTGTATATGTGGCATATAGCAATGAGTGCTCAATGAATTAGCTATTTTTATTGTTTTAAAGGATGTAAAATATAGGTGCCTCCCAGTTTCCGCACACTTGACATGTATATATGAAAAAGGATTGAATTCCACATTGGGTGACAGGGAAGAGCAAACACATACGAGCAGCCAGTGATGTCAGTGAAAAGGGAAGCATGTAGATTGGTTTACAAGGGCTGAGGGAAAAGAAAGAGGGACTGTGGTGATAGGGAGCTGGTCTAAGGGGACCCTGGATGAACACTTCAGGAACCTCTGGCCTCATCCACTAACCATCCTTCTGGAGTCCTCTCCCACTCCTCACTGTTGTGGCGTAATGTTTGTCTCAGGCCAAAGGAGCACAGCCAGCAGACTGGATGTGGGGGCATCCCCTCCTCTCTTTGGGCAGATGATGGAACAGGCATCCCTGAGTCTCATGCTCAGCTTAAAATGTGGGCATCTATATTCCTGGGCTCTGAATTTATAGCTGAATACATTTTTCAGAATAGATATCATTATTCCTGGTGGTGAAATTCTGTTCGGCTTTTGAAAAGAGTAGTATAGAGATATTGGTGTTATATGTCAGGTATATTAAAATTGAGTAAGCAATTGAGGGCTGCCAAGTCCTGTCACTTCTACCTCCAAAATATCTGTCCACCAATCTCCATCTCCACCTAAGATGTGATCTGGCTCTTACCCATTCTTTCCATGTTCATATTTTACTACTCCTTATTGTACACCATACAGAAATTTTAATAGATGGGGACTTTATTTTCTACAGTATGTCTATCACTTAAAATAGTACTTAGTTATGGTAGGTATTACACGAATGAATAAAATTATTATGACAGAAAAAAAAATATGTTCTAAACAACCAGTTTGCAAACTTTTGGAGCAAAATTGATTTTTAAGTTGAGGATTTGTAACTTGAAAAATCAACCTTTTTCTAGAAATCCATGAATGTTTTTATTTAACCTAGATCAAGTTGATTTGATTATAATCAATCAAACATGTCTGATTTGGCAAAAAATTTTAAGTCCGATTTAATTAGGAGGACACTTTATAAATATGGGAATTTGGTACACCCATTACCACCCATGTGCTTAAAAATGCTATGAAAATAACAGAAAAAATAATTTTCAAAGGAAAAAAAACCCTTCAAATCTAAGAAATATATTGAATGTCATCAACGGATTGAAACCATAGAGTAATTCCCGAAAGATGGAAAAATTACCGGTTTTGTAGAAAAACAAAAGTGGTTAGAAACAGGAGCAGAGGATTGCTATAGCGGTAGAAACTGTTCTGAAGACCTGCAACCCAGAGTTGGGAAGCAGCAGAAGCAGGATGGTGCTGAAGGTGTTTATCAGGGACTAATGCAGAGCTGGAGGCCAGGGAGCCTTTCCCACATGTCAGGCTTTTTTTCCCACAGGCTTTTGCTACAGGCCAAAGTAGGCAAAGGGGTAGGTGCCAGGGTGTCTTCTTATTCCCCTGGAAAGGTGGGGACTCCCAAATGATGAGCTTCCCACCTCTCTGACAGCATTCCTGCAGCCTCCTAGCAATTTCCAGTGGCGGACTGGTAATTTCTCAATATTTCTTCAGTTGTATGTGAATATAAAACAAGTATCACAAAAATTTTGTAAATATTACATAAGTGAATGGAAAAAAATACCTGGCATAGCTCACTATATAAATAAGTGGTAATCGAACCCCAGCTCTATAAACGGTCTATGTTCAATGCCATGTAGATACAAGTAGTATGAGGCATTGTCTCTCTCTTATATAGTGAAATACACATGAATGAATTAATATAACTTTTTTGGAAATAATTTCTTAATGTTAAACTAGGACATGTTATCATAAATCATCATTTAATATAAATAGCATGTAAAAAACAATGTCACAAGATTTATGTCTGTTTCAAATAAACTCCCAAATACATAAGTTTTCTAATTTAGTCATTAAAGAAATGTCATGCCTACTTCTGATTATGCAGCCATTCCTTCAAGTCCCTGAATGGAACTTCTACAAGAGAAATAACCTTTCTTTGAAATTCTATGCAGAAACAGTGACATATGCTAATTTGATTTTTGGTATTGTTGTTTTGTTTGTAGTTATAATGAAAGAAGATAGTGTTCTCAGGGCTCATCAAAATTTTTACCTCCAAGAGTTTTTCTTTAGGCCCTCTTAATTTACCAGTCCTTTGATCCAAATCTAAATGGTATTCAAAATACTCCTCAAATGTTTTTAATCAAACTAACATTTGCTTTGTTAAGTCCAATTACTTTCATTAAAGTTCTTTGACTCAGCAAATGTGTCTTATGCCTCTGTGCTATGCAGTGCATTGAGAGCACAACACTGAGTAGGACATGGTACCTGTCTTCTGGCAGCTTACAGTCTGTCGGAGGCAACTCACGAAGAGGTGATTTTTACTTAATGAAGCTAAGAAGGCTTCCTAGAGGAGGTATCACCTTTGACTAGAAGAGTGAACATTACTTTTGCAGCGAAGGAAAGGTATAAGAATTCCAAGAAGATAAAACAGTATGAACAAAGACATAGAGACATGATATAGCATGGGGGAATGCATGCAATTGACAGCAATCAATTCTATATTACTAGACAGTGAAGACAAAGTGGGGAACAGGTGGGTCATAAGGCTGGAGAAGTAGTTGGGGCCTGGAAGGAGAGAACCTTAATGTTGTGTATGCATAGTTAATGGAAGGTCTTTTTAAGGGTTTTGACTAGGCTGGTCATAGATGTTTGCATTTTCAAATGAGATAATTCATGTTCTAAGACAAGGTGAGGAAGAGCAAGACTATTTTACAAGAGAGGCCAAGAGATGAACTAGATGTGAAGATTTTCCCCTAAAAGCCCAGTCTGTTCTACAAGTTTACTTTTTATATCTTTACAGATAACTGAGTAATAAGACTAATAAGAGACTTAAAAGCTACAAAAAAATTTGTTTCTTTGAGGCTTTTAATTTATGCCATAAGTTTTATGGTCCCTTTTCCCCCTCAAAGTAGTCTCTGTACAAATCTGTTTTGATAAGTTCAGTTGTTGATCATTTTCTTTATAAATAACTATATCAAATCATTTGTCTTGTATTCCTGGTAAGGTAAGCATAATAGCTCATTACCACATCACTGTGAAAATTTATTCTGGGTGATAATATTTGGTGTTCTTTATTTGATGAACAGGCAGCTTATGATTTTTTAAAACAGGTTCTTGGGACTTTATTGACAGCACAATCATAATGAAATGTAAACGTCATTCTTGTAGTCCTTCAGCCTTTCATATTTTCATTGTATTTCTTAAGAGTGTTTTGTTTTGTTTTGTTTTACTAAATGCAAAGGCATCTGTACATAGCACATTTAGTTCATGAATTTGTTAAGTACTTACCGTGCTGCCCAGCATCGCACTCATCTGGGAAGGAATCAGAAGAAATAGGGAGGCATCTCTCTGTCCTGGAAATAGCTGGTAATGGAACCTGCCAGGTGGGGAGTGTGGAGTGGTAAGCTCCTTAGAAAAGGCAAGAGCACTGAGGCCAGGAGGGGAGGGCAGAGCTCTACTGCTTGGAGTCTTTACTTAGGGAGATTTATGAAAGTGGTGAGTGATAAGGGAAGATAAGTCAGGTGTTTATACAAACATCAAAGCACTAATGCCTTATTAAAGGTCTCAGTCCAGCATTGGAGCTTATGAAGTATTGGGCAGGATGATCTAGTGATTAGGCTCTTACTCAGTAGAATTTAGGCCCGTCTTTGGCTGTGACCACAAGTGCAAACTCTATTTTGTACTGACATGGGGGTGTCAGGCAGAGCTGAGTGATTAGTCTGGCTATTGAAAGAGACTTGAAGCCGTTCTAGTTTTGGAGCAAGTATTGATTGGCCTTCTCTTTAACGTGGGAGGGCTGGCCTCACCTGCGTCTGTTTCTGAGGGCTCTGTCAGAGTCAGGGTCAGCCTGAGGTGTACCCTGTGTGTAAGTTCTCCCAGCAGCAGAGTCATGCTGTGATGGACCCAAGTTTCATCCTGACCTGTAGATGAGGTGGGCCTGTTTTACCTCTTCTTTCAGATTTATCTCTAGTAGACTACTAGGAGGTTTGTGTGGGACCTAAGATTTTTTTATAAATCCTCGTCTTCGAGGAGTTCATGGTATAGTGGGGGTAATAAGACACAAATATATATCAAAATGCAAATAACTGTACGAAGCATGCAAGTTTGGCTTGCCTTCCTTCCTGAACTGCATATCTTACGTTTGCCCCTCTAGATCTAGCCTTCATCCTGTCATTCTGCGCTGTGCCCTGGGACATTGACCTGTGTGGGCAACATAAACTCCTTTGCCTTCTGGTCTCTTTGCTTCTGGCCAAAGGAAACTCTAGCAGTGTTGAGGGCAGGTTGAGAGTGATGTGGGGATGGCTATCCCCACAACCTCCTATCTAGTGGCCCTTTCCTATTCACTGTTCCTTCCAGTTCCACACTGTCTTCCTCCCCCAGTCTTCCCAACCTGGTGACGCAGCTCCCCATGATTGCCAGCAGCAGGGTACCAGCCATCTGAGGTTGGTGTCTCTGCCCACAGTTTTGTGGACAGCTCCTTGATTACTCTCTTCTCAGGTATTCTCTTGGTGTGTTGTTTTCGGCTCAGACCTGACTAACTTCTTTTTTCTTTTTCTAAAAATTATTAGAGGCAACTTATAGAAAGGACAGCTACTCTACAATGAATAAGGCTGGAAAAAGAGTAGGGCAAAGGTAGGGAGTGGCAGAGGCAATAGTCAATATGGTTTCTGTAGTTGAACTCTAGCTTTAAAGTGATGCTTGGGACATGACAGAAGCCAATTTGGTTTTCTCCCAGCTTTCCCCAAATGTTTCCTTGCACTTAGTCTTTCTGAGGCTCACGTTACCCAGGGTTTTTGTGATTTGTCCGCCAGCAACGTCATTCAGTTTTGTTTCCTATCGCTGTGGTTCTCTACCTGCAGTCCGGATTTAAACTGTGGTTTACTTCTTTGCAGAGTAGTACATTTTTTTGTTGAGTAAATAGGGAGATAAAGGCCAAAATTTTTGTGCTATCATAAATCTTACAGTCAAACATTTTGAAATCTGATGTTTTCAAAATCAGAGTCTTCTCAGAAAAACATAAGACAAACCCAGACTGAGATTTCCTCAGCTCAGTCCTTCTCAAAACTGTAAAGGTTTTCAAACTTAAGGAAAGTCTGAGAAACTGTCACAGACCAGAGGAGGCTAAGGAAATGTGATGATAAAATGTAATATGCTGTTCTGGATCAGGTCTTGAGCATTAGAGAAAAACTAATGAAATTCGAATATAATGTGGAAATTTGTTTATAGTAATGTATACGCACTGGTCCTTTATTGTTATGAGTGCACTGTAGTACCGTCAGATGCTGACGACAGAGGAAACTGGGTGCCAGGAACATGGGAACTCTCTAATTTTCAACTTTCATGTAAGTCTAAACTATTCTGAAATAAAGTTTATTTTAAAAAATCAAAGTCTTTGACATTTAGATAAGTTGATGTTAAATCAGAAATGCTTTTTAAAACATTTACATAAAGATTTTCTGTGCACAGTATTTGAGGAAGATAATTATTTGGACTTGAAGTGATGTATAGAGTTCACAAACGTTCTGTACAATTTAGACTTGTTAAGACCCCTTATTTCTTGTCTGGAGTATTTATTCATAATTCAACAAGCACTTATTTAGTACTTGTTTCTTGCCAGGAACTGAACTAGGCTTTGGAAATACAGTAATAGACAAGTTTCTTTACAGTTGAGAAGTAAGTGTCTCTTATTTTGTTTTTCTGGATACTTATCTTAATTCTTTATCTCGGATTTATATTATCCCAGCACGCAGTACTATATGCTCATATTAAGTACTAAAACTTATGTGAATATAAAGGTATATTTATTAAATTACATTTAGGTCTAATATATGTATGTTGCATATTTATTTTACAGTTTGTGTTCAATTTACGAAATGTGGCTAGATTTAGGGATTATCCTTAACCTTAGATAGAGGTTGAAATTATGAATTGGGAAATATTTGTGTTATAAATTTACTTGATACAGTAATTAATACAAAAAAAGTACTTAAAGTCAGAAGGAGTTTTTAGCTATTTCCTCTGAGTCAGGATTTAGAGAGAAGCCCTTCTTAAATCAGATAAATTTTCTTAGACATATTAATTTCCCCTAATTTGATGGGGGAGGGGAGGATGCTACATATATGTAGTATGATTCCATTTTGAGTACAATATTTATGAAAAGAAGAAAGTCCCCCAACCCTCCCTTTGAGTTTCTCAGACTATTTGTCTTACTTCTGGTGAGAATGTGCTCATATAATGATGTCTACTGCATAGAAATTTTGCAATAATGCCAATATTACTGGTGAGAATTAGTATTAGCAGCACTTCCAAATCAACATGAGAATGGAAATTTAAGCATTGTAATTGTAATGTAAACATTGATAAATATTCTACAGACAATAAATCATGCATAAAAATATTGGCACAGTTCTATTATTACCTTTTCTAGAGTCCATGCTGAATTTATTGCTTTTTGAAAAGCATCATTATTAAATTTTTTTTTAAAGTTTCACTCTAAAAACTTATATGCAAATACAGCATAAAGGGTTTCAGTGGTGAAGCGATTACCTGATTGATATAGGGGAAAACACTAAGGTGTACTTTTAATAGAAACTGCTGAATGGGTATACAGCTGTGTTATGTAACAGTTTAATTTCAAACAGTAGACTTAATATTAAAAAATGTAGACTATGAGGATCAAAGATACAGAATAAAACCATCTGCTATTAGAAACTATCATAAGCCATTAGATCAGATTTGGAGTGAGCCCTCAGACTTGATATTATTTATACTGTATTGTTTCAAAAATGATGCGTTGTCTTAAGGATGGTAATGTATTGATGAGAGGGGTAAATATCATTGTTAATGATTACTTTAGGGAACTTGAGCACTGAAGACATACCTGTTGTTTCCTAAAGTTTAATTTTTAGTAATGTCAACATAAATCTCTAAGGAATTGATATTAGTGGTAAACTGGGGTCAATGTTTTAGCCAACTTTTAAAATTAATGATCTGCTTGTTTTATAAATTTAAAACAGGGTCCCTAGTTTAATCGTAGACTAGCCCATTTGAGTTGGTATTGCCAACAAGCCCAAGAATTTAGAACAGTTTACCTTGATGGTTCGGCTTATCAAGAAAGAAGAAAAAATATGTCAACATGATAAAACATTTTTAGAATCATTCTCTTATTTTCTCTGGTAATTACTTTTACAAACATATTGGTTTTCTATTGGATCTCTAATCTGAATAAAACAGTTTAAAAATGTAATAAGTAATTATAGAGTTCAAATAGGTATTTTGAGTTTTGAAATACAGTATATTAAGATAGAAAATGAAGGTGCTCTATCATAGTAACGATAATTTTATTTAAAATAGTATATAGTCTATGACTTATTTTTAAAATAAACTCATCAAGGCTTCCAAGGACATTTTTCTTATCCTTGAAACTGACACAGGAAGTAAGTTGCTTCAAATTCAAAACTCAATAATTGTTATTCCAACCATATTATGATTAGAGTGCATAAGAAAGTGAAAGCTTTTGAAATCAACTAGAGTAGATAATTAATTGGCTGCCTCTGGCTTTGTAGCAAGATGGAAGTTTCTCTAAGCATACTCTCAACTGAAAATTTGATGAATTGCTTATCTCTGGTGTTCACTACTTTTGATGGACTCATTAGAGAACCTGAAAAAAAAAAAACACCCCTCTGGATTCTCTAAGTAAGATATACATATACATAAATCTTTTAAAAACAATTTTATTCAGGTATAACATACAGTAAAGTACACCAATCTTAAATATATAGCTGGATGAATTTTTTTACATATAGATAAAATTGTGTAAACACCATCTAGATCAACATACAGAATATTTTCAGTATCCAAGGACTCTCCCTTGTGTCTTTTTGCAGACAGTACCCTCCTCCTCCCTCCACTCACTCACCCAGAGGTAAACCTCTCTTCTGACTTTTAGCATTGTACATTAATGTGGTCTGTTTTTGATGTATAAATGGAAAAATAAAATATGTACTCTTTTGTATCTGGTTTCTTTAACTTCACATTTTGCTTTGAGATTCTTTTATGTTATTGCCTCCAGTGAAGTTCTTTGCTTTTTTCTTTTCTATTTCTGTATGGTATTCCATTGTATGAATATAATACAGTTTATTCTACTGTTGGTGGATAGTATTTAGCTGTTATATATAAAGCTGTTCCAAACATTCTTATACACATCTTTTGGTGAAGTTACACACTCTTTTCTCTTATATGTGTAGTCAGAAGCAGAATTACCGCATCACAGGGTAGGTGTATATTTAGCTTTAGAAGAGACTACCAAACAGATTTCCAAAGTGGGTATACCAGCTTACACCCCAGCTAGCAATACGTGAGATTCTAGTTGCTCTGTGTCCTTGCCAACACTTAGTGTTATCAGTCTTTTAAACTTTTGCTATTCCAATGAGTGATTGTTTTCCCCCCATATGATTGCAAAAGAAATTTGATTCTCCTAATTAACTTCATGTACTCACATCAGGATCTCAGATTAAGAACTTCACTGCTTTACAGAACTTTACAGTATCTGTTTCTAAGTGAAATGATCTCTTCTGACTTATTCACAATTCCATAGGAATATTCTGTAACCTAGAAATTAAATTATAAAGTTAACCACAATGACCAATCCTTCTTGAAAAGCATGGAGAAGAAGCGAGGAAAAATAAATAAATTACATGGGTGTAAGTGTGTGTGTGTTTGTGTAATTTGGATGCACACAGTGAGGATAAACCATTACATCTTTGTTGAGGGAAAGGGTCCAGTGTAATCCATCTGCCACCAAGTTGCTGTCTGGTCCTTGAGGAGAATGCTGCTGTCTTGAGCACTGAGAATGGTTTTTGCTGTTGGCAGGTTAGCTACTCAATTTTTTTGGCAGGAGTCAGGTTAGCCTTCATGAGAAGTCCTTGTTGCTGCACCCATGCACAGCCTCTGCTCCTGCCACCACGGTCTATAGAGGAGGCACTGGGGGGGCTGGTGAAAGAGTCTGACATCCACAGATTTGTAATTTTGTTTGTTTGATTACTGAGAAGCCCCTCTGCAGTGGATGCCTTTTGGTGAACATTCACTTGAGACAAACACATTTTTCACACACTGTGTTCCTTCTGAGAGGTGCAGCCATATACCTCTTCCCTAGACCCCCTTGTACCCTCTCTTCCAATACTGTTTTTATTCCCCAAGTTCTTGACCATCCAGGTTAACCATTAGCCTTTGTTCTTGACTCGGTATAGGTCCATAATTTTGGCCATTTCTCAATATAGATGAAGTGACCAGGCAAATGTACTGATCACAGTTGTATCTGTTGGGATGACTTCTCTTCACAAAGTATTTCGGGGATCCTCTTTGAAGACATAAGACTTGGTGCCTGATATCATGCAAACCATCTCTAAACCAGGGCCAAGTTTCCGTCTTATGTCACAAGGAACTTTCCATGAAGCTATAGGTCTTGTAATACAGTAGGTGTGTTAGAGGTGTTTGAGTCCTCTGTTCATGCAATTTCTTGTGCCTTGTAGACCTGCTTTAGCCTAATCTTTTATGCCATTGCCTTTTAATGGTTAATTGCTTCTGCTTATGGGCCTGATGGGTCAGATAACATTCAAATCATTGTGGGCAGCTTAGGTCACACAGTCACTTGATAACCTTAGGCTCTGCCAAAGCCTAGTTGCAAGCCAGGAGTCCTTTCTTTAAAACATAGTTATCCACAGAAGAGGGTGTGGCTTTATTTCAGAACCTTTGAGGTTTGTGCTGTGATTCTCTGGAATCTATGGATTTAACTAGTTGGATCTGCTGCAGCCTAAGACCCAGGTGGGATAGTAATTCATGCTGCAGACCAGACACGCTGCATAACCAACCGTCTTTTACTCTGGGCCCTTCTCAACATTGGTGGTTTTATAGGTTACCTAGTAAAGGAGTCAGAGCAGCATATTTACGTTTAGTCTGTATCATCTTTAAAATGCAGAGGCTCATGAAGTCTTGTGCCTCTTTTTTAGTAGTGAGAAGTTTGGGGTTCAGCAACTTGCATTTCACTTCACTTTAGAGGGGTTATTCCAGTATGTTCCAGACCACTGGATCCCAAGAAACTTTACTGAGGTGGTAGACTTTGAATTTTCATATTAATATTATTAATTTTTTACTATCAAGCTTGGATGCATCTTTCTAAGTAAGACATCTAAAGATTTGTTACTTCCCATTTATTGGGTCCAGTCAGCATGATGTGATCAATTGGTGGAGCAGTGCTATGATCTGTAGGATGTGCAAATAAGCAGGATCTCTGTAGACTAATCATGACAGAGAGAAGAGTTGTTATAGTCCTGAGGCAGGAATGTGAAAGTATATTCTTAACCTTGACCTGAAGTAAAAGCAAATGGTTTTTTGTGTTCCTTGCATATTGATAAAACATTTTCCAGATTAGCAGCCTTATATCAGGTGTCTGCGGCTAGATTTGCTCCAGCAAAGGTACTTTATTTGGCAAACCAGTCACATCAGAGCCACTGCCTCAGTGGGTATATTGTAACCCAGGGCCCTTCTCCAGGATCTGTCTGCTTTCTGCACAGACCGAAGATATAAATTCAACCTGAATGTGATAGGAATCACGACCCTTGAAAATGTCAAGGTTTTAGTGGTGGCATTGATCTCTACAGTTCTCCCAGGAATGTAGTATTTCTTTTGGTTTGTAGAGAGGGGAAATTCTGAGTCTTTCACTTGATCATTCCTACATAATAGTCCATACTCCATGGTATGGGAGCCATTGTGGGAATTCTACATTCAGAAACTGCAAAATAACCTTAGGGTGGTTGAGTCCATGGATTTATTGGACCCACTGTGAGATGGAAGAGGCCAAAACATCTCAAATCACCTCACTATAATAAACTTGACTTTCACTGATGGTGGACTGTCATATTTTACATCTCTAGGATTAAATGGAGCTCTCACTCTTCAAAAGTAGAAAGGTAAGGACTGCTGTCTGGGGGAATCACAGCAAATAGAATGTGTATTGGCTATGCTTTTCCTTCCAGCACCAAGATCTCTTAGGATACTACCTCTGAGAACAGCAACCCTAAGAGATATTTAAGGGCCAACAGGTGAAGGAGTAGAATTCTCCATGGGTGGTGCTCTTTTGCAGAAGGTAGTTCCTGCGGTGCTTGTAATTGTATTAGGCAAAAATTTGGAAGAATGTTTTTGTTTTCACACATTCTTAGTACTCTCAAATTGTCTCTGAATGCAGAACCAGAAATGAACTTCATCATATTGGAAATTGTGTTTCAACTGTGAAACTCAACTTGTGCTGATATATGAACACATTTAGCACTCCCAAAGCAAGTGAAATATCATTTTGAAGTGTGAAACATGCTTGTGGAAAAGAGATTGTAGGTGTTTCTTTTTCTCATGAGAAATAATTTATCTGTAAAGAAATTTCAGACAATTTTTTTATTATTATTGTTCAGTTGAAAATCTAAACATAGTGGATTCATCTGAAACATTCGATTTCCATGCACTGCATTGCTTAATTCAGCCACTTTAGTTGCATAGAAACTATCTGTGAAATGGCTTTTAGTTTCTAGTAACTTTATCTTACTAGTTGAAAATAAATGTGAATATTTTTTTTTTTTTTACTTATTTTGCAAGAGGATAAAATAGATTATCTGGTAGTGACAATGAAATTTGCATACAAATCTGTGTTCATTAAATTAATGCCTTTATATGAAAGTCTACACAAACAGAAAAAAATGCTGTAATCTAAGGTACTTGTTGGTGGTTAAATTTAATTTTTCCTCCCACATCTTTCTGGTCCCATTTTAGGTTTTGTTGTTGTTGTTGTTGTTGTTTCCCCTCTGTTCTTTGCTGTGGTACCTATTCTTAAATCAAATTTTAGAAAAATACTTCTTCCTTAGTCATACATAATAACTTTTCTTACCTGATGGTAATATGCTATGCTCATTAATGAATTAGTGTTCTCTGAGACTTACAAAAAACACTTAAAAATGCAAATAAGGCAGATTTACTGGTAGAGTTTGGTATATGGTTTGCAAAGACTTCAACATCAGTTAAGCCAGGTTTGAACGAGGTAATTATGAATCATAAAGTATTTACCGTTAGTCTGCCGAGGTGGTTGTTTCTTGTGGAGCGCTAATTAGAAAGTGGAATTTTCACCAAGCAGAGGCCTTTCCTGGATACTTTTTGTAAATGGTGAACTATATGGCAGTGAAAAATAAACAATAATATAAAAAACATTACTTGACTGATAATTAGTTTATGTTAAGTTTTTTTGGGGAAAGGTAGAATTTTGTCAAACTGGATTAAATGTTTCTTTCATGTTCTTCCTTACTTAAAATTTGGCTTTCTCCTGACATATCTCCCCATTCTTCTGTTCCCATTTGCAATATGTCACTTTGCCAGGGAGTGGGGTTTACATTTTCTTGCCTTATCACTGCTGCTTCCAGGTTATTTCTCTTCTCTTTACTTATTGTCCTTTTTTTTTCCTCCTTATCCTCAACTTAGTCTATTCCTGACTTCTAAATCCCTCCTGAGCGCAGTTTTAGGCCTTTAGCATCTTATATCCGCTGTTTTCCCCCTGTAGCTCTCAGCCTTAGTAAATCCTTAGAATAATAATGACATTTAATGAGCTCTTCTTATGTCATTTAATCTTCAGAATAGCCCTATGAGGTAGGTACTGTCATTCCCATTTTACAAATGGGAATTTGAAAAATTAAGATTATTTGCTCAAAAAGTAACAGAACTCAAAATGAGCAGACCTTGGATTTGAACTCATGTAATCTGGCTCCAGAGTCCATGTTTTTAATCACTACAACAGTGGTTCTCAAACTTGTCTGTACCTGGGAACTTTAAAAATACAAGTGCCCAGGATACATGCCCGGCTAATTAAATCAGAATCTCTGGGGAGTGAGACCCAGACAACTGTACTTTTTAAGTCTCCTCAGGTAATTTTATTGTGCAGTTGAAGTTGAGAACCATCGCTCTATATCTGTACTACTTAGCTTCTAGCCACATGTGCTCATTTAAATTTAAATGAATTAAAAAAAATTCAGTTGCTCATTTGTACTTGGAATATATCAAGTGCTCTGTAGCCACATTTGGCTGGTAACTGCTTATTAGACCATATAGATATAGAATATTTCTATCACTGCAGAAGTTCTGTTGGACAGTGCTGCTTTGAACCATGCTCCTTCCCATCTCTCACACTGTCTGCTTCCTTTCCCCCATGACCTTCACTTTATAGCAGCCCATAGACATGGCTTCCCTCCCTTCATTCTTCATACCCTTCTGTGGCTGTACCCCGTTCTTCATTCTTTCCCTCATCTCAGAGGAGAGACCCCACTTCTTTCTAAGGTTCACCTCTCCAGCTGGTTTCTAAGCCCTGTCTTCCTATACCAAGCGTCTCCTATCCTGAAAAAAAAAGTGTTTTCTTGATTGTGAATCCCCATAAAATGATGTCCTTATTCCCTTCTTTTTCTGTTTGTACAAATTTCAACATTTTTCACTCTCTTCAGTCTGGCTCCCACACCTGCTAATCTTGTGAAACTGTTCTTTCTGTGTCATTAATGGCCTCTAAATGCCAGATTTGTGTTCTGCAGTGTCGTTTGAAGTTGTTGCCACTCCTACTTTCCTAAAACTTCCTTTTGTTGGGTCTATGACACCGCATTCTCTGGTTCTCCTCTGTCCTCTCCAGTTTCTTCCCAGAATCCTCTGCATACTCTTGTCTCCTCACAGCCCTTGTTATACTCAACTGCAGTGATTTATGAGGATTTGGACCCTGCCTTACTCACATCGACTTCATTTGAAAATCCGCAGCATCAGGTCTGATGTTTGGTGTGAACACTGTGCTTAGTTAAGTTATTGAATGGGGTGAGGCTCCAATGTGATTCTGTACAGGGAATAAATAGCTCGTTTGGGGATACCTTGAAACACATTTTTCACTTGCACATGTGTGCTTCTTAATGGGCAGATGGAATCTCTGGTAGATGTTCAGGAGCTCACCAGTGAGGTACATTTTCTCTCTGTACAAAATACCTAAATGCCTTATTAGTATTACTGTCACGTCACTCATCACATACCGTCTCAGTTTGCAGATTTGCTTTGAACTCAGCCTCCCTCCCCATACCTGCCTTCTCTAGCTGACTTCTCCCTTCCCTGAGGTGACTCATGGGACTTTCCAGATGTTTTAGGTTCTGTCTGCAGTCAAGGAACCTTCAAAAGTACTGTGTTTTTAAATCACATTTTCTAACAAAGTGGCTTTCCATCAAATAGGATTTGGGCATATTATTATTGATATCTGAAAATGATTAATTTATCCATTTATGAGGACTGTGTTCTTAGAGATACAAAGAAATAAGTAAACTATGAAAGGCATGGCTTTTGTGATTATAAGCTACTAGGATAAGAATATAAGTTTACCCTTTAATTCTAATACAGGTATGTGATAAATGGACAAAGGTGGGACATTTTACAGATGGTTTCATGAAGGGGGTGACATGACAAGGATCTTGAAGGATGAACAAGGATTTCAACAAGCAGAGACTAGAGTAAAGATGAGGCAATTCAGGTGGAGGGAGTTACATAATTAAAGGTGGTAAAAAGTGTGGCACATGTTTGATAATATTGAGTCTTTCAGTTTGATTGACATAAGGACATATTGGAAGATAAACATGGAAGGATAAGTTGAGCCACAAAATACAGGACCTCAAACGCCAGCCTTCCTGGTGCAGATTTGGTAAGTAGTGGGGAGCCTTCCAGGGTTTTTGTCAGAGGAGAAGTGTGAAGATTGGACACTGGGAAGATGCTCTGGCAGCAAGGAGCAAGGTGGTACTATTGGAAGGTTTGGGTGACTAACCTAAGAGGTGATGATGTTGAGGCTTTCTCTTCAGAGTCTTGGGGTGATGGGAGGCTGAGGCTGCCCCTTGGCTATACCCCACTGTGATCTGAGACTAAAACTGTGGCCATTGGGTGCTCAACTTCTTAGAGTTAGTCTTCTCTAAATTTTTGCTAGTTCAGTCTTTCTGTTGCTACTCTACAAGTATTCAGTTATGTTCTAAATGGCTTCCTAAAGGTCAGGCAATGAAAAGGAGGAAGAAGAGAAGCCACTTACAAAATGAATAATCGAAAGCTGTACAAAGGTCCAAGAGTATTTTCGATATGAACACAGCAACTATGTGTTCTTAGCTAAACCCATGTAATGGCCCCAAGATGCTTGTTAAGTTGTGCCTGTGGGAGATGGAATTGGTTGGGTACTGAGAAATCTGTAATTATAGTAGTTGTCTAAATTCTTCATTTTAATAAGCAGATATGAATTATCATACTGCTTGGGGAATTGCCAGAGTGTTCCTCAGTTTTTTAAAAATTCAACTGATTCCTTTTGCATTTCCTTTATCTTTTTACTCATTATTGCTTTCCACCATCAGTGCAAATGTCAACACAGTGAAATAGTCTTAGTATTATTACACAGTGTTGACCTTATGGACCTTCTTAAATGCATCACATTTTGAAAATACTAGTATGTGTGTATATCCAACCATCTTTTGGTTATTCCAGCTCCTTTTTGTGGCTAGATGATACTAACTAGCTACTTGTAGCTTTCAGTTGCTTTGCTGTTTCTTTAGTATTTTCTCATAGAACAGTCTGTAGAACTCAGTGGTTCTGTCCATGTTGTGGCTCAGGATGCTGTTGGTGGGTTTTGTGACCACTTTTGTGGTTTGGGGTTAGGGTGAGCCATACAGCTGGCTGTTTGGACTTTAACTGTCAAAATGACAAATACTGGGCATTCACCCTCAGATCCTCCTCCTTGATGTCTAGAAAGCTATAAAGAGCACTGGGGATTTAAAAATTTATATAGATGTAGCTTTTCATTCAAAGTCACGGTCCAAGAAATCTCATGATTTCTGTGATTAAAACTTATGTTGACTAACAGAACAGGAAAATGATGATTTATAAGTTTTATTTCACTAAAATTTATTTTTGGTTATTTTAGATTATGACTGTAAAATAACATAATAGCATTATAAAGTATTGATAGTCTTGTATATTTCTGCAGTGTGGAATATGGCTGCTATGTTTCTGTTTATACGCCTCTGGGGCTAATATTTTTCTTGAGAACCAGAAGGAAGTATCTATTCTCACAGTTTGACTTCTTTCATTTTCTGTTTATTAACCTTTAGACATCTTATAAATTCTCTCTTTCTCTCTCTCTTAGGTAAAAGCATACATTCTAACTTTAAAGGATTTTTTTTTTACACATGTGTTTGATAAAAATGTAACACATAGTTACATCTGTGTAAACAAATGATGTGGCATTCAAAAGCATTGGAAACCTTGGAAAAAGAAAGCAAAAATAATTGTGAAGTGTGGTGGCTGTCTTGTTCCTACTATTTCTAATTAAAATTTCTGGGTCAATGATCCCCTTTTTCATTAACAGTGAAATCAGTGAACTGGATACCATCTCAACTCTTTATAAATTAAAAAAAACAAAACATCAAAATGCTTAAATTGAAAAATTAAAAACATGTTTATATTGGAAAGTCTGGAAAACACTAAAGAATATAACAAGAAAATAAAATCATCATAGGTTGCCTGGGATATGTGTGTACATGTTGACTATAAATGGGAAGTAGGAAACTTCCTGGGGTGATAGAAATGTTGTCAGTTTTTTTATTGAACTGTTGGTTGCAAAGATTTATTTGTCAGAACTCTTCAAACTGTATCCTTAAGAACTGTACACGTATAAATTATACCGCAATGCAAAAAAAATTATCCTACAGCCTTAGTACCTAGGAACAACAATGGTTAACATTTTGTATTTTTCCTTCTAATCTGTATGTTTTTTTAAAATGGAGATCTTGTGTGTAGGGTACTGTAGCCTACTTTTAAAAAATTAAGTTGTAACTTGACCATTTCTAAATGTCATTAAATATGCTTTAAATATAATATTTAATAGCCATATTATATCCATTATCCACATGTACTACAGTTTTATATAATCAGTTCCCTATTGTTGGATATTTAGGTTGTTATAATTTTTAACTTTTGTAAATAAGACAAACTTAATGACACAAAACTTCTTTTTCAGCTCTGGACATTTTGCATATGAATCAGTTTTCTCTATTGGATTGAGTTCAGTTTAATTCAAGAATCTATGATTGAGGCCCCTCTTGACATTCAAAGCTGTGCGCTATTCCACTCATGCCCTTAAAGGAGCCTACTGTCATGTTGGCCAGATAAAATAAGTTTGAAATGAAAACAGTAATACAAGCCATTATAGCATGTGAATAATCTGTGTCTCAGACTTGCAAATTTTGGCAAAATAAGCTTATATTGATGTAAAGGAGGAAATAATATTATATAGTTACCATTTATTGAGACTTCTTATGTGGCAGGCGCTGTGCTAAGATATTTACACTTGTTATTTCACAGTGGCTCTGTGAGGTAGATAACATTTAAAAAATCAAACACTGCAGAAGTAGATTGTATCAGTTAGTGTTCCCCTAGGGAAACAGAACCAGTAGGAGATCGATATATATTATCGATTTATTGCAAGGAATTAACGTTATTGTGGAGACAGGCTAGGTCAATATTAAATCCACAGGGTGGGCTGTCAGGAAGGGTGGACTGGATGCCTTGGATATAGCTGAATTTATGTCCACAGGCAGAGTTTCTTCTTATAGGAATCCTCAGTTCTGCTCTATGCTCTTGCAACTGATTGAATCAGACACACCTGGATTACTTAGGATAATCTATCTTTCTTAAAGTAAACTGATTATAGACTTTAATCAAGTCTACAAAATACTTCTACAGCAACAGATTAGCGTTTGAGTAACTGAAGACTATAGCCTAGCCACATTCTCATAAAACTGACCATCAGACAGAATAGTTTAATGAATCCTCATGTAGCCTTGCCCCTGCAGTAACCATAAACTAGCTTGCCTCATTCATGCCTTCATTCATGTTTCCCCTTCTGATTTTATTTTGAAGCAAATCCCAGTCATCATATCATTTTATTTGCAGATGTTTCAGTCAGTATTTATCTCCAGCTTGGTGCTGTCCAACATAATTTCCTGCAATGACAGAAATATTCTATATCTTTAGCTACTAGCTACAAAAAGCTATGGCCCACTAGAACGTAGCTAGTGGACTGAGAAACTAAAATTTACTTTTACTTAATTTTAATTGATTTAAATAGCCATATGTGGCTGTGGTATTGGTGAGCACAGCTTTAGAAGATAAGAGCTCTGTTTTAGAAAACATAAACACAATCCTAGTGTGCCAAAAGTCTAATTGCAATTCCTTAATATTATCGAATATCCTTTCATATTAACATTTCCAGTTATTTCTTAAGTGTGATAAATTACAAATAAGAGCTGTACATTGTAATTCGTAGTTATGCCTGGTTTCAAAACCATAGGTTCTCTCTGATGAGCTATTTATTTATTTAAAATACTGGATTATTTGTCCTTGCTAGATAATATGTCTACTCATTTTATAGATGAGCCCCTAACCTTTCCTGAAACAATGGTGGTAGTGATGGCACTGACAACGTAGTTAAACATGAGCACTTGCTCTGTGCCAGGCACTTTAAGTACTTTACAGATATCAACTCATTTCATCTTTACAACGTGGATGTCATTATTATTCCACTAGAGTGGTCAAGTGACTTCTGTGTTAAAAAGCTAATAAGTATCAGAATTAAGATTCAACCCAGGCAGTCTGGATCCAGAGTCTAGATTTTTAACCACTATGCTACATGGTCTCCATACTGTATTTCCTCTTAAACACAGGAGAAATTCATTTTGGCTGCCTCTTAGCAACCTGGACATGTTTGAAATTACGGACCTAATTTTACTAACTGATTTTCTAGGGCTCTTGGGAGAATGGAATCAATTAGTGCTTGAAAGCATTTGAGAACCCTTAATGTTAAAGACTGTTATGGAAAGTGTTTAATTGTCTGTAAAGTCAACTGCCTTCTATTCCCAGATTCTTATTTGTGCCTTGTGTGTCTGTTGCTTTAAAATGGAATCTATTTCCACAGGCCACATTCTGAATATGACACTTTTATTTTAAGTCACTTGAACATTATAGAAATCTAAGAAAGCTATTTAGAAACTACTCTGTCCAAAGTACCTTGTACAATTTCTAGATTATTTTTCTCTTCTGGGTTAGTAGGGATTTGTTTGTGATGACAAAATGGACTGCTGAAATGCGCTCTTGGAAGTGAATGCCTCTGAAGTATAGCAACTTACTGCAAAACCTGAGGGTCTGTGTCCACTGGAATTTTTCTACTGTGTATCCCTGTCTGCTAACTGGAAGCATGCAAGCTAATCCCGTCAAGTCTCAGTGTCTGCTTCCCCCTCAAAACTAAAAAAGTGAGGAGATGTGACCTCCTCACTTCAGCTCAGGTGGCCGTGGAGCTGTCTGCTCCCAGCTCAACACACCAAGGAACAGTTGACAGCTCTGACACTAATTCCTTTTGCTTGTATTAGATTAAACTAGTACCTAAAACAGCACATGGGGAAATTGTCCTGGCTGATCTGGGAAATGTGCCTGGCACTATTGCACCTACATAAAATCCACTGCCAGCCCATCCACTCAGGACAACCTCGTATCTCAAACCCACCCACTGGATTGGGCACAGTTTCTATAAACACAGGGCAGTAAATGTGTTAGAAAAGTTATCAGAAAAGATCAGTGATAAGATAAGACATATTTCATATGTCAATAATTCAATAGAAAGAGAGAAGGAAAAAGAAAAGGGAAGAGGAACAAAGGAAAAGAAGGAAAGGAAATTGGTGAGCTAACTAGGACAGCATTTATTCTATCCTATAAGCAAGGTTAGATTATTGCACATTCTGTATAGTGTTTCTCTTTGTTGCCCAGTATCTTTAATGAAAAGGGTTACTTCAATTCTCTTTTAAAAAAAAATTTAAAACCATTTTTAGGTGTCTTCCAACAATGTACTCTCTGACAGTTTAACAGTTTCTAATTGCAGATAATTTTGCATAGTGTTTCATGAATTATTTTGGTTCATCCTGTAGTATGAAATAGTTTGTATTTGGCTTTAAGTATAGATATTTGAAGGACTTTTCCCATTTTTAATTTGCATACATACTATCTTCATGTAAGCTAAGATGGCATACAGAATTTTAGATTGTTGCACAAAAATATTTTTCAGGTCTTTTTTTTTTTTTTTTTAGATACAGCTCTCTATAGTATCCTACTTTTCAGGGCATGTAGTTAAAGATGACCAATATATCTTCCAACATTTAAATTTACTTTCAGATTGTTAGATGTGAATCATCAACAAAAATATAATAGTTTATCTGCCTCATTCCCGTGTGAGGTTATGGAATATGTATTAGGGAATCCTATTATTATGATATTTCAGTTGACTGCTAAAGTATCAGATACCTTAAGGCTATATTTGATGACATTTGCTATTAAAATATTTTTCTGGGCCAACAGTGCTAAATTCATGAATGTGTGCTTATGTGTGTTTTTGTGAACTTACTCCTTAAAGAATTGGTTGTGAGGGAGGTAGACAATATTTCTATCAGTTTTAGGTTGGAAGGTTAATGCATTATAATAGAACATAATAAATTTTATGTGGGAGTTTTGGATTCATTCAACAAATTCAACTAAAATTTATTGAGGGCCTCATGTGCCAGACTCAGGGGACAAGGCAATGAACTACAACAAAGTCCCTGTTCCCATGGATCTTACATTTTGATGGAAGGAGATCACCTAAACAGTGAAAAATTAAATTTACAGTAAATGTTAAGAGAAATAAAGTAGGATGAAGGGGATAAGAGTTAGTATGTGGGGAGAACTGCTATTTTAGAGCAGTGGTTGAGAAGGCCTTTCTGATGAGGTAACATTCGAACAGAAACCTAAATAAAGCAAGGGAGCAAACCCTGTGGCTATTTGATGGAGAGAAGGAAAGTTCCCTGCAGAGTGAACAGTAGGTACCAAGGCTCTCAGGCATGTGTACATGGATACTTATTTATGGACAATATTTAAGATTTTGTTAGGGCTGAGTAAATATTTTCAGCTTGTTGTCTAAAATGGATCTTTATCCAGGGAGCAGAGATAAAAGCAAGATACACATCATTTTAAGTGGATCATTTGTATACAAAATTTACATCACAAAATAAAATTGACAGAAATGCACTTGTAGTTATATCAGAGCCAGTGAAGGTAAAAGATAAAAATAAAACTTGAATATGCTGTTACACAGAAATTTAAAAATTGATGTTATATTCTTCAGAGCAAGGATTTGTTTTTATTACTATTTAATCTTTCTGTGGGAACTAGAAAATCTTTTTTTTTTTTTTTTTTATTAAAAAAAGCCATCTAATACGTTCCAGTTAGGCATTCTTATGGGTTTGAACTGTGGACCTCAAAAATATGTTGATATCCTAACTCCCATTATCTGTGACTGTGACGTTATTTGCAGATGATCCAGTTAAGATGAGGTCATTAGAGTGGGCCCTAACCTAATATGACTGTGTCCTTATAAAAAGAAGGAAATTTGGATGTAGAGAGATATGAACAGAGGGAAGATGATGTGAAGACAAGAGAACACCACCTACAAGCCAAGGGGAGTCTGAGGCCACCAGAAGCCAGGAGGGAGGGAGGCAGGACCAGATTCTCCCTCACAGCCCTCGGAAGGAACCAACCCTGTCAACGCCTTGATCTTAGACTTCTAGCCTCCAGAACTGTGAGACAAGAAGTTTGTGTTGTTTAAGCCACTCGATTTGTGGTACTTGTTATGGCAACTCTAGGAAACGAATACAGGCATTAAGGAATGCTTTGTTTTCTTTTAAATCTGTCAAAAATGAAAAGAGAAGATGAACCTTAAAGTACTTTTTGCAGCGAAATAAGAGAAAAAGTTGAAACCGTATGATATCACTTATATGTGGGATATAAACCTAAAAGCAACAAATGAACAGGACAAACAAGCAGAGACTCATGGACATGGATGATAGACTAGTGCTTACCAGAGGGTAGCAGGGGTGGGAGGTGGAGGGGGGTAGATGGGGTAAAAGGGGTCAAATATGGTAACATTAAAGAATTTTTTTAAAAAGCACATAAAAAATACTTTCTGCATCTTGGCAATCTGTTAGGCATAGAATAAGACAAAAACAGACACCCACAAAACCCACTTGATCACAGCTATGCACACTGAACATCTCCTTATGTTCGATGGATAGATAACTTCATATTTAGTTGTCGATTTCTTTATCTAAAATGGGTGATGTGTTTTTCGGCAACGTGGCAGCCACATAAAACATGTAACAATTGGAGAATCCCTAATGGGAGTGTGATGCATTTTCGTTATGTATTTTTCATTTTCTGCTTGTTAGTGCTTTACAGGGCTACTGCTGTGTTATAACTACATAGTGGGAAAGTGGACTGGTTAAGTTTCCTTCTCACTGAGGAATTAAAACAAGGATGTGATTGTGCTTCTGAAGAGGCTAGTCGACTCATACTTTTTGGAGGGAGGGGAAGTGGTGAGTTGAGGAATTTTTACAAACAAAACACGAAGATGCAGTGTCTTACTTTATACTGTGAATAAAGGCCCAAGGATGGAGGTCGGGGTCATTGCTGAGGAGGTGTCTGCCTGGAGTTCAGTCAGGCAGCTTTAGAATGCTTGTGATGGGATTGTCGAAATCTGGTTGTGCTTTTGTGTGACAAGATGTGTGGTCAGGAGCATGGGCTCTAAATAACATGGCTTGTGTTTGAATCTGAGCTTCATGTGTTATTGGCTGTGTGACCTTGAGTAGGTCACTTAGCCTCTCTGTGTCTCAGTTTGTCCTCCTGAAAAATAGAATAACAGTGGTTCCAGCCTCAAATGGTGGTTGTGGAAATGAAATGAGATGATCCCTGTAAAGTATTTTAGGACAGACTCATCTGCTTTAAGTGCTCAGTCATTTATGACCATTATTAGTAGTAGGAGGAGTAATTACAGCAAGTCAAGTTAGGACGGAAAGTGTATGACAGAAAGACAGGACAAGTGAACCAGATCTTTAGGAGAAGGGCAGTGGCTCAGCTTCACTGGCCAGATGGTGCCTGCAGTCAGCTCCTGGTGGCTTTTCAGGAGCAGGGACTTCGATGCTGAATAGTGTAGACCTTAGTTGCCTCTACGTCCAATTTGGAAGGAGCAGTATTTATAAACATTCTGCTTGACTGGTCCAAGCTTTTGGAGCTGACTATAGTTTTCGTGTAAGGGAAGAGAAGGATGGGTCCTGGGGCAAAGTCAGGCCTCACAGGGGCATCCTGACTTAAGTAGGCCTACTGGCGCAGTAACAGAGAGCATGGAAGACACTCTTATGATGAAGTAGCATGTGCCAGCCGAACGCAGTGCAGAATCTTGTCATTTAACTCTCAAAGCAGTCCTGTGAGGCAGTGTTTATTAAATCAGTTGTGTTTTTAAAAATGGGAAACTTTGAACTTTGGGAGAATTATACCAATTTCTCCCCTTCTCAGCACCTTTTGGTTTTATTTTTTGGGAGGTAGTAACATGACAACCTGGATTTAGGGCCCCAACACTGTTGATGTTATTGGAGGACTATAACAAGAGGAAGGTAATGGTGAGTTGTCTCTATCATCTGTCCAAGTTGGATGTTTTCCTGATTTATAGCCTCAAATGGCAACTTGCAAACATTGAGGGTATTTAAAGAATGTGTTACATTCTCAGAAGGCAATTCTAGAGGAAGCACTAAACTATTTGGACATATGTCTACGCTATTGGCAAAACAGCATAACCATGAGAATGTTGAGGTGGGCCAGCGGTATTCATTTTGAGATGTTCACCCTGGCGCACGTGTAAAGTTATTCATTGTCTGACCTCTGGAGCACAGAGCTCATCACTGATGTCTGGATAGATCCTGTCCCCTTCTGTCTGCAATGACACCTGTCATCCTTTCCTATCCCCATCTTTTATTGTTTTCTCACTAATGGTCTCTCTTTCCTTCAATGTGAGCAGGCTCAGGTCTCTTACATCTTTCTTGAACTTGTACCAGTCACCACCCTATTTCCTGACTTTTCTTCATAGACAGATTTCTCAAATTCGTGTCCAGAGAGGTAGGTAAAGAGCCACGTGAGAGAGGTGTCAGGAAAGCTGCAGAACAGGTCATGGCCAGATGTTGCAGCAGTGGTTCCCATCAGCATCAGCATCACACGGGAACTTGTTTAAAAATACAGATTCTTGGGTCCACCCCAGACCAAATGAATCAGTAACTCGGGGTGGGGGTGAGGAGCAGTCATCTCTTTTAATAAGGTCACCATTTGTGATGCACTCTAAAGTTTGAGAACCACTGTGTTACAGAAAGGTTGAGTTAAATAAAGGCCAGAAATCCCCATTGGAGTTCCTAATTGGGCAGTTCTTCATTTTATTCCTTTGCTCCCTCAGTCCTGTGCACTCCTGTTCTGGCCCCAGCACTTAGCTGAAAGTGCTCTAAGTTGGCAGGACCTCCCTTCTGACTCTTCTCATGCTGTGGTGAGCACAGATGTGTGGGAAGAGCCCTGGGCCCCTAGTCAAGAGTTCTGGGTTCTGTTCCATCCTCCTCCTCTTAACCAGCTGGGCGACCAGGTATGAGCAGTTAACCAATCTGGGCCTTAGTTTTCTCATCTCATAACCCCAAGAGTGAGATTTGCCATCATAAAAGGCCCTCTTCCATTAGATTTGTTTTCTATTTTATTATAAACATGTATTTAAAATTTTTTAATTCATAAATTTGTTTAAATATGTTTGCTTCTCCACTGATGGCTGCTCAGATTTAACATATTATCTGTGGTTCCCAAAACTTTGCCTACCTAGTGTATATTTCAGTCCCATAATAATGAGCCAGTTTATTAATGGGGACTCTGCTGTCAGGCATTGACTGACCTTGCCAAGGAGCCTGACACCTTCATTTTAAATCTGTCAATGGGGAGATAGCCGGCCCTGATGCAGAACTCGTACTTATGGTTGCTGATTAGAATCTCATCCTTTGACCAAGGAACACAGCTGTGTCTGAGATTATTCTTTTCTGTGATTCTTCTTTTCACTAGTGTCTAAACCCAGTTACCAGGCTTGTTGATTTTTCCCTCCAGCATCTCTTGCATCTGTTTCCTCCTTTCCATTCACCTTCCTCCTCCCTCCCACTTTCTTCTATGTAGTAAATGGTTTCTGAGTGCCTGCTGCATGCTAAGCAATGCACTGATGGGTCTGGAGTTAAACTGTGAGCACAGCAGGAGAGATGGCATGGTTGCTTGGCATTCTGGAGCAGGGGTGG
>CM053501.1:37803538-38095872 GCA_028627145.1 Eidolon dupreanum
TGCTATGTCCAATTAAAAGTTGGATTCAAGCCAGACAGAAAAAGTTGAAAATCACATGATATCACTTATATGTGGGATATAAACCTAAAAGCAACAAATGAGCAGGACAAACAGAGACTCATGGACATGGACTATAGGCTAATGGTTACCAGAGGATATAGACTAGTGGTTACTAGTGGGGTAAGGGAGGAGGGGAGAGGTAGACGAGGTAAAGGGGATCAACTATATGGTAGCTGAAGGAAACTGGACTTTGGGTGGTAAACACACAATAGAATATACAGATGTCAAATGATAATGTACACCTGAAAATTATATAATTGTATTAACCAATGTTACCCCAATAAACTTAATTAAAAATTAAAAAAAAAAAAAAAGTCAGATGCAGTAGTCTAGGTGGCTTGGACTGGGTGGAAGTGGTGGAGATCCAGAGCCATGGACAGATTCATGTCCAGAAGTCTTATCTCAGTCAGCTCAATGTCTGGCTGGTTGGGTAAAATGAACCATCTAGAAAAAGCCAATTTGTGGGCCTGGGTTAATGGAGTCGAATATCTAGAAGCACCCATTCTATTTGAGTGATTTTCCTCATATTCCTCATTTGCTTTGATTTTATGGATCTAGTGAAAAATAATACAAGATTTCAAAAAAAAAAAAAGGTAGTGGTGATATTTTTAGCCTATAAATCTATTTTAAATTGACCTTTTCCTATTAAAAGATAGTAGATTAATTCTTCCTCTCTTGAGGCTGAGATTTCTGAAGGCTCAAAAAGAGGGTCCTTAACACTGAGTTGCTCTGTGAGTTTGGTGCTTGGGTGGATTCATATTCTAGTGGGGGTGCCTTTGGTTTTTTGCCTTCCAGGGATGGAGATTGCTCCCTGCCTTCATGCTTGCTGTGCAGAGCCTTGGGTGCATCCAAGCAAGGCCTTTTGGCTTCTGTGCTCTGACTGAGTGCTTCTTCTTGTGCTACATTAACTTAATTAAATCAAAAAATAACTTTCACAGTGAGATTTATCCCATTCTAGACCAGGGTTTGGTAATATGTTTCCTAAAGTTGTTTTCACAAATGTTTTTTGTAGTTCTTTTCTCTAGCAAAGTGTAATATTTGGCTTTGTCCAGTGGAGTGTCTATGAAATGCCCATACCCCTCATCTTTTACTTTTCATTTTTTTAAACTTACTCTTAATCCTGCATTGCAGTCTTTGAGGTGACCTGAAGTGGTGCTGAGCAAGCTGTTTCTGTGTATTTACAGAGGAAACTGATGATAACAGCATTAAGTGTGAACATAGAATGATTCAATGTGATATTTCTCCCATCTAATCAGAGGCTTTGGCAGGCAGCCAGGTTGCCAAAAAAGCATTTTTGCAAAAGGAGAGCTGGTGACATGTGTCCTGAAGAAAGGTGGCATCAGGTGTGCTATCAGTATGTAGCAGTCAGAGAGAGAGAGAGAGACAGAGACAGAGATAGAGAGACAGAGACAGAGACAGCCTCTCTCGTACAGATGTGTAAGGGGAAGACAGTGAGGGAAAAGGAAGGAGCACCAGAGGAAGTCGAGCAATTTGGGGAAGACATGTTTTCATGGCCAAACTCTCCATTTCTGATGCAAACATAGCATCCTGGATTGTCTCTGCTTTGTCTGTGTGTTTGTTTAATATTCATCAACACCCTGTCTCCTGGGGCTTGGTGTCACAACCATTATCCTTCCATTTGCGGCTGGCTGCAGCTTCCCATGGAGACCAGTGTTGCCTCTCCTTAATTGGCTGGTAGGGTCAGCAGCATTGACATGCACATTCCTGCCATTTTCCCTTCCCCCCTCTTTGACATCTTCCCTCTTCCCAATATATTTCCTAGAGCGGAGGGGCAGCAGAACAGGGGGAATTAGAGGGTCTTGCCTAAGAAATGACACCTGCTCAGGATTGCAGCTCCTTAGCCAGAGACTCGTTCTCAAACTGAGAACGTTTAAACTGAGGCTCGTTTTTTAAGCCCTTTGAGAGGGTGCCTCCATTTTAAACTGATGGAGAAAAAAAAAAAACAGCCCTGCATTTATGGAGCTATTGGTCAACAAAGTGGCTACTCGTGATTTCAGTATTCTTAGCATTTATAGACAATGAGGACTGTATACTAGTGAGAGAAACCACAAGTTACGAGTTACACTTAAATGTCAGTACCCACCATCTCCCTATTCTCCTGACACTGCATGCTGTGTGTGATCTGAGTCTCTGAAGAACCTTTCTCTAAATCTTGGACACTAATCTGTTGAGAGCTAGGTTTGTGCTGCTTTCAAAACAGTCAAGGAAGAAAGCCTTTTACTATTTGTAAATAGCTACAAAGTATATAAGCAAAACTACAAAAATAACAATGAGCTTTTAGGAAAATATGATAAATCTTTAAAAAGCTGTAGTTCCACCATATCTGTGTATATTTTCTACTCCAAATTTTAACTGTACCGTTCTCAGAATAACAGAGGTTACCATTATTGAGGCCTAAAATATAACCTGGGCGTCAAATATTAGACTTAGGAGAGAAAGAATGCACAAAAGAAGAGGGAAAAAGAAAAAAACAAAGCAGGGTTGGAAAAAGGAAAGTGTGCCTCCACTGGGGAGCGGAAGAGTGTCTCCAGAGAAGGCCTGGCGTACCTTTCGGTAGCATCAGTGCCACACATTTCTTTTAGCCCCGAGTTTTATTACGGTATTTTAGAAATAAAAAATGATAAGCAATTATTTTATGGCAGACCTTTCACACTCTGAAATGGGTGGTGACAAAGACAAAAGAGGAGTCAAGGTCCCAGGTGGTCCCCAAGGCCAGATAATTACTCCAAAAGACAGGTGTTTTATCCCACCTACCTAAGGCTGTGATTCAGCAAGAATGGATAAAGAGTAGAATAAGACAAGTTGGCAAGATAGTTTATAACAGAGAACAAAAAACAAAAAGACTGTTTTACCTTCTCCCTATCCTTAAGATTTTGGAATTGGAACTTCAGAGGCTGGACTCCTAGTATTGTACCTACCTCTGTGAGAAGAGAGGTAGAGGTCACGAATGCCCATTGCTTTCCTCCTGTCCCACAGACCAGATCCCGTTTCCATTCCCAGCTCACCTGTTTTGAGGGGGAGCTGCTTGGTAGCAGTGTGGTTCCTTAATAAGGAATACTTGCTGTGATTCTAATGCCTGGCTGCCTGTGGTGATCCCCTGGACAGCACCGGGTGGGAAGTGAGAGATCAGTATTTTGAATAAGCAGCCCAGGTGGTTCTTTACATGCACCCAGGAGCAGGCATCCATTATATCCTGCATTGGCTTAGTAGCTCCCCAGCTGTCGTCACCCTTGTTGGTTGGGGGACTGGTGGGTGTTGGCTCGGGGGCTGAGACCCCTTGCCTCCTAACTACTAGCTGCACTTGTCAAGGTCTGCTGGCCTAGTGCCAGAGTGGAGGCTCACAACTCTGCTCTAACACAGACTCACTGGGGTGCAGTAGTGGTACCTGGAAGGCCCCACTGTGGCCGCCCTCGCCTGCTGCTCTCAGCTGCTCTGGCCCTAGACGCCCAGCGTTTCTTTGGTTGGACATCCCAGTGGGAAGCAGGACATGCCAGCCCTCTGAAACCCTGGGGAACCCTCACTTCTCCAGTTTTAGGGGATCCCCAAGGGCATGTGCCCATTGCTCATTATAAACAAGGAAACCAAGAAGCAGAATTTAACCACCAGTTTGGGGCCATTTGTCTGGCACAGCACTTCTCCACTAGTTTATGTGGAAAACCAGATCTGAGTAGTTACAAGCAGGGATGGAGTGTTAGTAATGTTTTTGAATGTCAGTGGGGCGCCAGTTTGGAACCTGGTTATTGGCATGCATCAATCTTCACAACAAGCTGTGAAGAAGGTGGAGATTTTCCTTGTAGAAGCAGCTTGGTACAGATTGTTAAGGAGCTTTGCAAATTCACATGAGTATTAGGTAGTGGGAACTGCGATTTGGGCTTTGATTTGCTTGATACAGAGTTGGTGGCTTTCTTACCATGTTGGTGGAAGGATTTGCAAGAATAGAAAGGTAGCTCCTTAGCATGTTGAAAGATGACTTCCCTTTTGTAGAACAGCCTGATGTAAACAAGATGCACAAGGTCAGAAAATCGAACCAGTACAGAAGTTTGTAAAATGAAGAATGAAAGCCTCACTTTGTCCACACTCCATCCTAACTGCTTTTTTTGAAGGTGATCACTATTTAATTTCTTCCAACTCTATATAAATGTTAAAATATATTGATACACAGATCCAAAAATATCATCCTTTTTAAACATTTGTACCAAGAGAGTATACTCTGTACTTTAGAGGCAGGACAGCACAGATGCAAGCATGGGCCTACGTTCAAATGTGGTCTCTTATCATGTATAAGGCATTGGGGTAGTTACTTTCTGCCTCAGTTTCCTCATCTGTAACATAGGTCATTCTGATTGAATCTGATAATTTTAAGAATATAGAACAATGCCTGGTGCATAGTAAATGCAGAATGAATGTAAACCGTTACTCTGAAACTTGCTGTTTTTTTGTAAACTTAAAAATAGATCTACATCTCCTATTTTTTCCCCCTAAAAAATAAATGAATGTAGCACATTATCAAAATGTGCCCTTATTGTTATCTTCCAGTGCTGCAGGGCCTGGTTAGTGCAAAACATGGCTGTGGTTGTATGCTGGCGAGCTTTTAGGATAGGAATGAGACCATGTGGTGCTTTGTGAGTTTAAAGAGATCTTCTAGGTATGTTATATTTGATCTTCTAAGCCAGCCTATGATGTGGTTTGGACAGGTAGTATTAACGCTTTTTGCAAATGAGGAAACCAAGTTTGAGTAGGGTTCAGCAGACTTGCTGTAGGTCACAAAGCCTTGTCAAGAGCTGTTAGGATGCCCAGCACTCTGTCTCCCTTTGATACTGCAAATAACTCCGTGAGCCACCCATGGTGAGGAAGTCCTGTTATCTTCTGCTGAGGAGGGGTGGGGTGCTGAAAGTGTTTCCCCCATGGGGGGATAGGTTTGGTCAGATCGCTCCATACCACCCCCCCCCCCCCGCCCTTCTTAAAGAGTGACACATATTTTCAGGGCGGTCCCTATGATTAGAGATGTATCTTAGGGATGCCAAAGAGATAAAATCAGGAAGGGGTGTGGTGCAGTTGTGCCTGGAAGAGAGCCATGAGCCAGGGCAGGAAATGTGGACTCAATGTCTCCACTGTTTAAAATGATGCCTTGGTATTAGATGTTTTCTAGGTTCACTGCTGAAGATTTAGGGCCAGTGAGGGTAAGTGGCAGTTCCAGGTCACCCAGCTGGTTAAGAGCAGAGCCAGAACTAGATAGGGAGGCTCTGTCATAAAAGAATTAGTACTCAGGTCTATCAGAACTCTCATCAACCCAGGCAACCAGCCATCAGCAGTGGTGTTCCTTTAGCAAGGAAAGCTTCAGGATAGTGCCGTCCAGTAAAAGCATTATGTGAACCACATAGATAATTTTTAATTTTCTAGTAGCCATATTAAAAAAAAATTAAAATTTTAATAATGTTTAATCCAATATACCTAAACTATTACTTTAATATGAAATTAGTGTAAAAATTATTCTGTTTTTTCATATTGCCTTCAAAATCCTGTGTGTGTTTTACATTTACAGTACATTTCAATTTGGACCTGTGGCTAGTGACTACTGTATAGGGCCGCATAGCTCTCAGAGGGCAGGGTCTGGTTAAAATACACATTGTTCAAGTTGCTTTGAAACAAAGACCATGCCTCTTGGCCCTTGGCAACATTGCAGTGTACATTTTGGTTAAACTCTCTTAGACTAAGGGAACTGGGTGAACTTTGCTTTTAATAAGTGCAACAGAAAAATCTAAGTTTTCAAATTTAGGAGTTGGTGATTCACATTATAAAAATAATTCATTGTACAGACTTTAAATGATAAATTCTTGTAGTACATTTGTGTTTCCTTCTAGTATATCAACTATTTCACCAAAAAAAAAAAAAAAATCCAAGGAACTGAAAAGTTTTATTAGGTACTTTGCTACCTGAGGATTAGTAAGTTTAAAAATTTTGGACAAAAGTAAGGCAATGGTACAATATAGTTTGAATGATTAAAAATTGATTTTCTCACAACTTTTTAGGGGATTTTTATTGCTTACAAAGTGTTAACCTGAATGACGTTTTAAATCATTGAGCGTGATAAACATCAAGCAGCTAGGAGAATTGGATTCTAGTCTCCACTCTAGTTGCAAATTGACTCTCGGAGAAATTTCTTAGGTTAGATCTATTTCATTACTTATAAAACAATATCTAAAATCACTTCATTTAAAAAAAAAACAAACCAGGAATTTAGATATCACTAATTTTTAAAGGTTATCAGATATGCAACCTCTTTCTGCTCAGGTCTACAGCTCTTCATTCATAGTGCTATTATTTTTGGAAAAGTCAGATTCAACTAAGATTATTTTGATTTGTAGAATCTTCCCTCCCCCTATATTGTACAGCATCTTTTCAAAGCACTATATCTTGCCCAAATATTAGAGAAGAATAAATAAAGATATGAACCAGAACAAAATAAATCGATTGAGACAGCATGTAATAAAAATCTGTAGAACTGTAGTAAACACAGGGTAGAGCAACTGGACAACCAAACCCCATTGCAAATGCAGCACTTGCCTCCCCTCCTCTCCTTTCTTTTCCTTTCTTTCTGTTATTCAAGAGTAGTTATTATTTACTATATGCAAGGTACTTCTATTTATAGCTAAAGTTTGTAGTCTGTAATTCCTATTACAACAAAGAAATGTCTTATTGAGCAGATGCATGTTTTGACATTTTATATCCTTAAAAGTAGCTTTAGAAGGTATTTATTTCTTAGAATCATTGAATTTAAACATGGAAGTTTCCTTCTTTATTTAGCTTTGTTGACTCTGTAATATCTTGAATTCCTTTTTCTTTAGGGAAGCCTTTTCTAATTATTGTAGTCAAAAATCTTCTCTGCTCTTCTGAGTCTTAACATCACCTGCAGGAAGGACAATGAGTATGGAAGCCCAAGGAGCACATCTGGGCTTCAGCACTTTCTGGTTCCATGGCTTGAGCAGGTCACTCAGTTGACTTCCCTGAACCTTAATTTCCCCATTTGTAGAATTGTAGCTACTATTGCTTGTCAGACACAATTGTCATGAGGGTTAAATGAAGTATTGAAAGTCTCTAGCATAGCGTCTGGTATGTGTTCAGTGCATGTGTTAGAGTGAATAAATAATTGAACCTGTGATGACTGTTAATGCTCTATTGCCTTTGAAGAGTTTTGGTTGAATGTAGAACTGACTTGGTGCAGGTGTATAAGTGGCTTGGTTGATTTTTTAAAGTGGAGAAAGGGAAAGGAATAAAGTAGGAGTCAAAACAAAGGAGAGTGGGTGAGTTGAGGAGAGCACCAGCCTTTTGTACCATAAACAGCTGCACATCACATTTTTTTTTTAGGAGTACAGAAGTAAGAAATAGTAAATGAAGTAGCTGGATACTGGAACAAGACCGTTTTCGGAAGCATGATGAGTTCAGAAAGCTTGTAAAACTTCGGTTCTAATAGTAGTCCTCCCTTTTTATATCTTCCCATAAATTTGAGATGAAAAAAAAAAAAACATTTTCTAGTTAAAATTATTTTTAATTACTACTTGACCAGTAATACCCTGGAGTGGGGTTTATTGCTTTTGCTATGAAACTGAGAGAACATGGTTGACAAAAGTGTCCTACTGACTGACTTTTGTGCTGTGGCTCAGTATAGGTCTGGCAGTTCTGCTGTTCCTCTTGGGCCTGGGGTTGGGGTTGGTCATGCCTTCAAGGTGGGGTAACTGGGGAAAAAACATGGTGGGTTGGAGACACTTGACCAGACCCAGTCAGTTAACATTCATTCACAGAGGCAGTCAGTGGAGGTTTGTAATTTTGTTTTTTCGTTTTTTTTTTTTTTTTACATATTCATTGATTGCTAGAGGTGGAAAGGACCTTTATTAGTTCAGTTGTCTCATTTCATGAACTAAGAAACTTGAATCCTGAGCAGTTCAGCAGCCCACTTGAGGTTGCACAGTGAGTTAGGAGCTGAGCTGGATAAAACCCAGGTCCCCAACTCACCTTCATCTGCCTCTGAACAGTGATCTATGCCATTTTCCTGCTATGGAGCGACATCCCACCACCTTTTATTTTATTCCCTTTTTTCTTGATGTGTTTGAAATTATAAAATTTGAAATTTGAAATTGCAAAAGTAAAACATGCTGCTGTAATAAGTTAAAAAATACAAGATACATAAAGAAAAAGTTAATTCTTCATCACCCATTTAAAACACTATTCTGCTTTTGTAACTGAGTATCTTGGGCATCACTTTAATGCAACATATATTTATCCAATTCTTTTTAATTGTTGCGTACTTCCTCAGTTAGGATGACTGTTGTTTATTCAATAATTCTTCTACTGATGGTCATGCAAGTTGGGTGATTTTATTTTGCCTAAGTCAAATAATGCTACAGTGAACACCCTTGGCTATATAGCTGGTGATTTTTTTTCCATAAAATAGATTCCCAAAATGAGATAGCTAGTTCTAAGGACATGTGTGATAGCTACTGTCTGACTACTTTTCAAGAAGATTGTTCTAGCTTCTCTGTCATTCACATTTATCATCATAAATGCTACATTTGTTTTTATTCTTTCCATCAATTTTTTATTTATCATTTATTATACTTTGTTACTGTTTACTCTTTTTTCTTTTGCCGCGTAGTCAGATTTCTCCTCAGTTCTCTACCCACCTCATTAACATGGCAGTTTTTTGCTTTTCCGCTCTATTAGTGGTTACTTTCCCACTCCATAATATCAGAACAGCTATAATTAAAAATTCTATATTACGATATAAAAATTAAATAAAAAGTATTGCCCCACCTTGGGTTTTACCTACACAGGTTAGAATTTTTAATTCTCATCTGTTAAGTTTTTTCATATTGTATGCTTCTTAATATTTAAACCAAAAATTAGATGTTCCTAGTCATATTATCTTCATCCCATTACATTGTACCACTTTTCCCTTTCATCTTTGTCTTCCATGTCTTGAGATCTCTGTCTAGTTAGAGCCCATCTTCCAAGCTTTCCTCAGATTGGGTTTATTGGTTAAGCAGTTTCTTAGTTCTTGCATGTTTAAAAAGTTTCTTTTTCAGTCTTCCCTGATAGGTGAATAACATTTTGATTGGTTTTTTTCTCTCACTGGTCATTGTTGCACTGTGCTCTAATTTCCAGTATCACAGTTGAGGAGTCTGTTGCTAATCTGATTCTTTTTCTTCTGTAAGTCCTCTGTTCAACTTGTTTGAATAACTAAATATTTTTTTTCTTAATCTTTAGAGTCTCTGACTGCTGATTCTGAAAAGATTGCAGAATAAGTTGTAGATGAAGCAAAGCCAAGTTTATTGCCTTCTGCAATAAAGGAGACCACAGATTCGAGTGTTGGGGAGGAAGGACAGAGATGGGGAATTTATGAGGTTTGTTATAGTCCAGTTTGAAGCACGTCATTCAGTGCAAGGAGATGGAATTTGAGAAAGTTTTTGATAAAACAAGTTAAGACTGGTGGGCTGAGTAAGGGGAACTTACTCTCATAAGCATTAGTTGAGCTGTCTATTATTCAGATAAATGGGTTTCTGGAAAATTCTTGAAACCAGCTAACATTATTATTTCATCCTCCTGGGTGAGAGTTTCCTGAAATAGTGAAGTAATATTAATACGGACAGTTGAATAGTAAAGTCATGTTAATGCACATAGTAAGATATGTGGTTGTGGATGATTTAAATATTTTATAAGCCTAGGCATGTGTCTTTCTTTTCTTCATTAATGCTGCCTGAGCTTGTTGTGAGCCCTTTCAGTCTCGAGAATTATCCCTTCTTTCAGCTCAGGGAGGTTTTCTTTTGTCCTCTCCCTCCCTTCTAATTATTTCTTCTTTGTTCATTACTGTTTATCCTCCAGGGAAACCTGTTTTCTGCATGTTCTGTCTCCTGGTTATATATTCCATGTCTCTGGAATTTTTTCTTATGATGTCTATTTGTTTTTTCAGAACACTAAATGGGTTTTTTTTTTTTGTAGTGACCATCCCTTTTTCCATTTTGCCTATTGACATTTTAATATCAGAAATCATGTTTTATGGTTTTAGAGAACCTTTTTTGTGTTCTAACAGTATCTCATTGAAAGTCCTGGTTGCCTTATTTTCTTTTGTCTTTTTCATAGATACTTTTTGTTCTGGTTATTAATCATGGTCTTTTTCATTCATGTGGTTGAAACCTGTTACATGGGTCATCACTTTTCTTTGTCTTTTAATGGGTATCTGTACCTTAGGTAGACTAAGAAGACTGTTGGATAGCGGTAAATCAAGTACCAGAGGATAAAAACACGCATATCGTAGTGGTGGGAATGAGCCATCAAACCTGGGACCTATCACTGGAATTATGAGGAGACCACTTGGTCCTCAAGAGCAGTTCAGCTCATCAGTACACTGACCCTTCGGCCTGCTGGGGTCCTTAGGGTTGGACAGCCCCTCCAGGCACCAGCCACAGTGTCTTCCCTAGCAGAATCAACTTAGATTTCTGGCCAGGTCACTTTAAGGAACTTTAAAATCTGTGGTTAACCCAGGTGGGTCCTTTGGCATATAGGGATTTTAAGAGCACTCTCCTCGGGAGTTTTGAGAGAACTCTGGCTTCAGGCCCATTTTCTAGCTCTCCCTGTACAGTGTGGGAGCATTTTGAAACACAGGTTCTAGAGCCAGACAGCCTAGGTTTTAATCCTGGCTCTGCCATTTACTGTCTGTGTACTCTTGGGAAAACTACTTAACTAATTATCTCTAACATGAGGAAAATAATAACACTTATCTTCTTGATTTGATATGAGGATTAAATAAGTTTCACCTTTATGGAAAGATGTAGTGCTCTTAGAACAGTGCCTAGAGCATGACAAATATTTAGTAAATATTATCTATTATTATTATTATTATCACTGATGGGCCGCTCTGAGAGTTAAGTGAGTTTGTATATGTAAAGTACAAATATGTGCCAATAAATGTTAGTACTATTAATTTTATTATTTTATATGATTTTGACTGAAAATACAAGACTTATTCGACCTGAATGCATTCATGCAAAAAAAAAAATCATTCGAGTTTTGTCAGTTGTCCCATGTTGCTCTTTAGAGCAAAATGATCTAATCCATGTTATTCATGGCATTTTGTTAACATGTTGTCTGTCTCCTTCAGTCTAGAACAGTTACTCAGTACTTTTCATGACCTTACTAGTTTTGAAGAGAGTAGGCCAGGTATTTTGTACAGTGTCTCTTAATTTGGGCTTGTCTGATGTTTGCTCAGTATTAAGTTTAGGTTAAATATCTTTGGCAGGAAAAATGCATAAGTGGAGCTGTACTTGTTTTTGTCACATCCTTTCAGCTGGTACATGATGTCAATTTATCCCACTACTGGTAAAGGAGTAGAGACTGATATTTAGAAACCAAAGATTTGGGCACTAGGTGTGATCATTGCTATCGAGTTGTCACTGCTCTCCTACCCTCTCAGTGGGGAGACCTCGAGGATTGGGGGGTGTGTGCACACACACACCTATATTTATCTAAACATATTAAATCATGTACTCACAGTGGTACCTCCTGGTCTGTGGGTTTATTCTTTTTTCTCCTTTTCCATATTTATAACTCCTTCTTTAATGAGAGAAATCTGGCTCCTATTATTCCCAGTATATTTACTTACTGCTTAATCTCTCTATATGTAACCAGTCTCCCAGTTCTACCTGGCTGCTGCCTTGCTTGGTGTCCATATTTGCCCAGATACCTGTTTGGCTCAACCTCCAGCCCCACCTTGCTCAACCCTGAGCCCACTGTCCATCTCTAACGAGTATTGAGGAAGAGGAAGGGACCTACTGGCTTTTCAATGAGATTTTTAAATTATTCAGGAAGGAAGAGAGAGGGAAGGACTAATTTGTTTGGCTCCTCTAAGTGTTTGAGAAATGAAAGCAAAATATCATCATTCATGTTGGGGCCATGCATTTTTAATCTGATACCACTCTGTAATTGTACTATGGAATCACAGCTGCATGTACGACTCAGTTGTAACCCAGTTGTCATCTGATAGAAGTAGGATGATCTGCTCTGTGCAAACATATATTGTGTTTTGGGTGAGGTAGTTTAATTGTACTCCACTTTATTTACTTTCTTAAAATTCCATTGTTCTTAAACGGGTACATTTTTCTGTCTTTTGAGGTGGTTGTACAAGTTTTTAAAGAATCCTTTTCCCAATTGTGAAAAAAAAATTCTCACAAAATGAGGGATTGATCATAATATGATACAATGACACAGAAGTCTGGGAACATGTACTGTGTCTTACCCACTAGGAGTACCCCTCGAGAAAAGAAACATTTGTACCAAGTGGGACTTTCTAGTTGAGGAAACCAAGTAATTATTGTGTTAACAATGGAAACTCTTAAGAGCTCCAGATAACAAGCTAGTTCCATGGTACACTGGAATAAGCTTCAAGGTATGCTAGAGACAAGGAAGTATAACAGTACAGGGAAATTAAAGGTGGGTATGAAATAACTTTACACTGGAAATTTTTGACAATATACTATCTAACATGTGTTTTACATATCTAACTTGTTATAGGATGACAGAAGTAATAGAATATTTTGGTACATGCTTTGACTCTTCATGAGGACCTGCATTTCTAGACTGAAAACAATTGAGTATTACCATTAATCTGATTATCCATAGTAGTGTAGTTGTACTTTAAAAAAATTACCAAAAACTACCCAGAATTTAGTGGCTTGAAACAACAGCCATTGTATTATGTTTCATGGTGTATAGATCAGGACATTGAGCGAGTCTCAGTTGGGCAATTTTTCTCCATGTGGTGTTAATAATCATGGACTTGTTGGTGTTGATCAGGCTTTTGGGCTGTTCTGGAGGGGCTATAGGGGGTCTCCTCTGGCATCAGGACAGAGGGCTAAAAGGTTGAGCTCAACTGAGCCCCTCTCCTCTTTATGTAATCTTTTCACGTGGTCTCTTTAGCATGGTGGTTAGACTTCTTTCATGATGGCTCAATGTTCCATCATGAAAGAAGTTGTTTTAAAGGTTACGCTGGACCTGTCTCAGCAACACTTCTGCAGTAGTCTGTCAGTGAAAGCAGTCATAGGCTATCCCAGAATCAAAGAGAGGGAAGTTAGATCTCTTATTGAGAAGAGTCAAAAAATTAGCAGCAATCTTTGCTGTACTGCACCTTGAAAAAGTATAAGTAGAAATGAATGGATTTTTATTTATTTATTTGTTTATTATTATTTATGCCTACAGCACCTGGTCTTCCTAGGTGGTCTCCCATCCAAGTACTAACCAAGCCCAACCCTGTTTAGCTTCAGAGATCAGACATCGGGCTTGCTCAGAGTGGCATGGTCATAGACCATGGACTCTGGCTCCACTGGGGAGCGAACCCAGGATCTTAAGTGTGTAAAGCAGATGTGCTAACCGCTACACAATAAACTTCTATATAAAATAGAATGTTTATTGTTTTTAGCATGAATTTATAATTGCTAATATTAAACATAGTACATTTAAAATTTTGACATATGGTCTTTTCATTAATCAAAGTTCAAATGGTTATACCTTAAGTGAGGGATTATGTCTATAAAGCACAAATCTTTGGCCTAACACATGTTCTGCTCTGTAAGGTTTATGAGCTTTAAAAATATAAACATTTAAATGTACTGAATAAAGCAAGATTATTAATGAATTCTCAAGCTTTCATTTTCAGGATGTATAATCCACTTTTATTTTTACTTTAAAAACTTAAAGGTTGTGGTTATGATAATGTCTTATATTGCCCAATGTCTCAGTATTGATTTACTCTCTGACCTGTAATCACTAGAATGGGTATGATGGGATTTCTATTCACTTTATGTCCCTCATAACATGTGAAACTTTTTGAGCTCAAAGGTTAATTTCTAAAATCTTACTGGAAAAAAAAATCAAATCAGATTTGTAGACGAGTTGGAGAGACTAAGAGAATTCCTGAATACCCTTCCCTCAGCTTCCCCTAATGTTAATATTATAAGTAATCATGTATATCTCCCCAAACCAGGAAATTATCATTTTTATAAAAATAGCTATATTTTCAAAACAAAACAATTTAGTGAGAAACATGACATTGTTTTTATATCTTTGTGCATTAATATCCGGCTTAATAGACGATAGCTAAGGGGAAGAGAGAGAGACAGACAGACAGACAGAGAGACACATACACAGAGAGACACACCCAGCCAGCCTCCAGACATTTCACTCATCTCAGGTGAGATGTCAATATATCAGTGAAACCATCTTGGGTGCTCGAGTCCTGGTGAACCTCTGTAGCCAACATCAGAGAAGATACTAGTTGTTTCTTCCAAGCCCTGCCCAAACTGTAGAATTATGAGCAAATTGTGGTTGTTTTTAAGCCACTAAGTTTCAAGGTGATATCGTTACATAGCAATAGATAAGAGAAACATCAGAAAAGTTAATCAATGTGAACAAATTTTTATACATAACAAATGTAAGCAGCACTTTGACAAATAAACACATTTTGCTTTTTTATGACTAAATGAGGGCTTTCTTTGCAAATTCCTCACCTAGAGAATGAAGGTAACTCTTAGTCTAAAACCATCAGATGGTGGTTAACATTACTTGGTTTGAGAAGCAGTTGCCATTGGTGCTTGAGAAATGCTTCTTCATGCTTCTGCTTTACTTTACCCAAATGGACCTGAGCTAAAAAAAAAAAAAAAAAAAAAAAAAAATTAATGTGATTTACATCTTCCCAGAGAATTTGGCATTTATTATGTTAAAAATGTTAAGTAAAAACATAGTGAATTTTAAAGGCATAACATTAAGGAATTTTTTGAAGGGTTCATTTCTTCTTTGTGACGGAGTAGACTCTGACAGGGTTTGTCTTGAATGTAATAGTTATTCTGTGTGCAGCTGGTAAAAACCTGCCTTTCTGGTTTGTAGTGTCCTGCTAATCGGCAAAGGTGTTATTATTCATTTGAAGAATTCTTTGTTCTGGTTGAAAGTCTCACTGATGGCATTTTTTAATAAACTTGTCCTACTTGAGAGTCTTTCTCTAAGATTATGTGCCTCTTGTACCTCTGTCCTTTCCAGAATGTTGCTAGTACGTTAGAAATACAAGTAATCTATTTCTGTTTGCTGAGATTTAAGTGATGTAATTCACAATCCAGAAATATGTCATAGGCATTTATTTACTCTCATTTGAAAAGTAAATTAATCTACTGTAACATTTAAATGAAGTTTTTCTGAATGAAATTATAAAAGGTTAGTTGCTTCCTTTATTTTCTTCTTAACTGTTTGATATCCAATCTCTTTTATTTTCCTGATGATGAAAAACCACATTCCTGTCAGATTTATTTTATTATATAAAGAAAATTATACATCTCATATAAGATTTATATATAAAAATTTAATTTCAGTCCCTTTACTTTGTGGTATCTTTTAAATTTCAAATATAAGCTACTTATTCCTTTATAGTCTGAGTCTGTTGGAATTAAAGAATACTGAAACAGATGTATTTTTTTTATTTAAAGGTAAACTAAGTAGCTTTGAATCAGTTAAATACTGAGGTCAGGATAACTGAATCTATCCATCCTTCTCTTTGCTTTCATAGGTCTGATTCGTAGGTAAAGGAAAATGGAAATATTCACTGAGAGGCAGGAAGAGAAGTCTATTTCATAGGCCACCATGTTTCTAGTACTGCATCTCTTCCTTGTTTGTTAGCCCTTAGCATTAGCTCAGTGAACTTCTGGGGCATTCTTACTGTGTATAATTGGCCTGCATGGAAAAGAAGTGATGTATAATGCCCAGTATCTACTTTCAAAATGTTTAAATATTAGAAAAGTTAAGGGAAGTAGATGGCTTTAATAAAGGTAGGCTAGTGTAAGCCTCAGAGACAGGCAAAAATGATACATTGTAGGTTCAGTGGAGGCAGAGGCCATAATGAAATTGAGGGGATAAGGGCAGCTTAATGGAGAAGGTGGCATTAGAACTGGGTCTTGAAGGATAAGTGGAGTTTTAATGATGACAGGGAAGATATTCCAGATAAAGAGAACAGTAGAGGCAAGCCAAGGCCCTGGAGACCTCATGAATTCCTGTCCGGATATTTGTGTTGTGGCTTAACTTGCAGGTCTCATTAGTGGACGTCCATTGTATGTCAAAGACAATTTTTGATTGTATTCTTCTTTCCAAAGAACAAAATAAACAAAACAGAAACAAACTCATACATACAGAGAACATTTTGATGGTTACTAGGTGGGATGGGGTTTGGGAGATGGGTGAAAACAGGGAAGGGATTCAGAAGTACAAAATGGTAGTTAGAAAATAGTCATGGGGATATAAAGTATAGTATAGGGAACATAGTCAATAATATTGTAATAGCTATGTATGGTGTCAGATGGATACTAGATTTATTGGGGTGATCATTTTGTAAGGTATATAAATATCTAATCACTACATTGTACACCTGAAACTAATATAATATTGTATGTCAAGTATAGTTGAAAAATTAAAATAATTATTTTAAAAAATCTTTGAGCATGTAGCCAAGTGCTGTGGTCACAGTTAGCTCTTATTTTGTACAACTTAGACATTTCTCATTTCAGCAGAGATTTCTTCTGGAGATAGTCAGGAAGAACTGGAATACAATCACATTCATGTCTTTCCTTTGCCAAGTACTGAAAGAAGTAAAGTTAGGAGCCATGTTTTCTTTAAACTTCAAATGAAAGTAATCATCTGACTTAAAAATGAGGCTTGTGTCTCAGCGTATAAATATCTAGGGGGTATGTAGCCTCCACACTAGTATTTAAGGGCCTCTAATAGTTAGGTCTGCCTGTTCAAAGGGCTCAGGAAGAATTTAGATTAAAGAGTCTTAGAGTAACTTATTTGGGGGTAATGAGAATCGTGAATTATTTATATGTAAATATGGTCGACAAGTTGACAGGTCTATGCCATAGTCCTATCTTGTCTCTATTCTATGCATTTTCCTTACTTAACATCTCTTAGTGCATGAACCAAATCCACAAAAGAGCTACCTCCATAAACCAAAAAAGGTAATGACTAGTTTCTTCTTGGCATACTTTTTCTTTTTAAAAATATTTTTACATAATTAAATGTGGCATGGTAACTAGTCATATGTACAAAAAACTTCTGATGAAAACAAAGTTTTCTAGAAGTTTCTTCAAAGTTTTAGTCATTCCATTGCCCTGGGAATTCTTTAGCATTCTGATGGGTCAATCCACTGCTTCCCCCATAGAGGTTCTTTGTATTACATTCTCCTTTGGCATTTTTATTAGCGAACTTTTTTCATGTTCTAGAGATTAATCATTTGCTGGCATGTAATAGGTACTTAGTAAATATTTGAATGAATGAAGTCATTTTTTCTTTTATAATATCCTGATGGTACTTATTTGTCCTTCTCTAATAATAAATCCTGGAACTGGCCTGTTCCTTGCTCAGTGTACTTCTAGTTTGTTTTTTGGCTCTTATGTTAGTTCTCTGTCAGTTCTTTCATTTCTTTTTCAGGATGATTTCTTCCAAACCTGAAGTCTTTCAACCTGAACTACAAAATATAGCCCACAGGCAGTCTCTAAGAAGAACTTACATGAAAAATGAAATTATCTCTAAGTTTAAAAGCAGAAGGCATAATAATGGAGTACAAATTGGGGGAAGGGTAATTGGAAGGATTAGAGCAGGACTGGCAGAAATGTGAGCTGGTGATGTGCACCCCCCAGCTAATTTACTGCTGGCATTCATGCTTTGAGTCTTGTCATATTACAGTATGACAGATGAGAATTAAGAGGTTTTCACGTACATGTTTGCTTGAAGTAGTGACAGAAATATAGTATTTCTGAGGTTCACTTGGCTCTGCTCCAGGTGCATGTGTAGACACACCCATAATGTACGGAAAGCTGTAGAGGGAATCATGAGACATTATGTTTTCTCTTAGGTCAGCTCTGGGGGCATTGCATAACATTGCATGCTTTCCTTGTGGTTTCTATGTACAGGATAACAAATATGCTGAAGGATGATATTTGTAAAGAATTTTCAGCACCAGATTTATATAAATGCAAAACTGTCACAGAGGATCGACAGACTATGTTCTAGTATTTTTGGAATGATAGCTTTAGAAAACAGTGATTCTTTCTGCATGTGAAAATTTTTGCAATTTCTAAATACTTTCCAAACTACTAAGCTGGTTTTCCAATTTTGCTTTTGTGTGTATTCTTCATGAGTAGATTAGTATCTCTTTTTTATACTTTATAAATAAATTATATGTATGAAAAAGCTAACATTTCTTGTGGAAGTAGAAGCACAAAAAAATATTTTTCACGAGACAGCTTTCATATCTATATATCTATATATCTATATCTATATCTATATACATATACACACACATATGTATATGTGTATTATGTATGTATTTATTTAAATCTGCCCCCATTTCAGTGCTGTAATTTTAAGGACAATTAATTCTTCTTTTGTTCAGGAAGCACTTCTACACCTGCTTAGGATGTGAGGATTAGGTTGGAGTTGTGTGGCTCTACTGGTTTTAGTTACTCAGTCTGTTCCTGTCTGTGCTTAACCAGAAAGGACCCAGAGGAGAGATTAGATCAAGATGGAACACTAGCCTCATATGCCAGCCTTCCAGAAATATTTTGAAGTAACAGGAAAGATATGTGTGCATTTTCCACAGCTGTCTGAAAAATAAGGAAGGCTGATCTCAGCTGGCCAGAAACTATAAAAAAAAAATCCTGGGGCAAAAGGCAAATGTGAAAGAATCGAAAGTGAAAACCATACTCCAAAACTGTGGGTAGAACTATGGAAGGAGGTAGTGATGGATTAAGGATTGCTCTAAACTTAGTGGCTGTTGACATATTGGGATAAGATAAGACCCAAGCAACAATCCTGGTGATGTCTACAGAACTTGCAAGACACCTAAAATCTTTCCAGTAAATTCCTTTCATAGTTATTTAGCAGGAGTCATCTATTATTGTTTGCAACAAAGAACTCTGCTTGATGCACTCAGTTCCTACAATAAACTATTTGCATTCATGATGGTATATTTAGTATACAGTTGGATACTAAATTTCCTATAGTCTTTCTTACTCAGAAGTTTTACTTGGGACCCTGGTTCTTGGACCCAAACATACACATTCACTGCCATCACAGGGCAAGGGAAAGGAGGCTGGTGGATTGCCTGGCTGTTCATTTAGTACTTCAAGAATGCAGGGAAACCTGGCTTAGAAATTGGTCACTATTACTCCTTATTACAGTTGATCCCAAAACTGGATGACTGAATTCTCAGCTCTTCCTTGATCTTTGCATCACTTATTCAGAAAGCAAAAGTCCTTGGCTGAAACCAGGTCGTGTGTCATGGCCCAGCTGCCAGGTATCAGGGTGTCTGGTTCCTGCTTCCACCAAGATTCACACAATGGCGGATCCTCACCAAATAGAGGGGAGGGCTTGATAAACACCCAGAACAAAAGAATTAAAATGGGAAATGCTGTATTAAAAATATTTGACATCGGAAACTTTCAGTATCTCATAAATTAAACAACAAAAATCATGTAATCATTTCATATTCTCATAAAGAAGTTGATAAAATTATCACCCATTCTTGGTTAAAAATCAAAACAGAATAAAACAAAACAAAGACCCCAAAGCAAGAACAAAAGGACGTTCGTCCAAGAATGATCCATGGAGTTGAATGAGGGTTCATTTAGTAGATGATAAAGTTGTTCTGAATCCAGAGAGAAATGATGGCTTTTCTGTTCAATGGTGGTGCAATTGTCTGTTTGGAAACAAAGTTAGGCTTTTTATCTCAAGCACAAAAATAATTTCCAGATAGTGTGAAGAGCTAAATATACTAAGTAAAATTGTATTAGAAGTACTTAGTAGAATTTGCTTTTAAACTTGGGGTTAGAGAATGTGTCATTCAAATGCCAGGAAATGCAATTGATTACTGAGCACATGATGGAGCGATTACCCCTCCTCCTGTTTTGTTCAGTCAGATTGGAAAAATTTTGCTCAGTCCAAATGTTGGCAAGAGTGTAGGGAAATGTGCTCTCACTGGATGAATTGTAATGGTCTTCTGGGCAGTGCCCATTGTAATTTTAAGTATGCGTATTCTTTGAATTAGTAATGTACTTTCAAATTTTTTACCCTAACTGAAGACATAGGTACATGAGCGCAACGAGGCATTTACTGGAAGTGGCATTGTTTTTATACCAACAACCTACAGATCCATCATAAAAGGGCTTTTTGTTTATAAATCTAATGAATTTTGGAAAAGGAACTAATTAAGTTTAACCAAGATAAGTCAGAGGAAAACGAAACACCTGTGGAATTTGAAATAAGAACTATTTTATCGTGTGCTTTTACCCCCTCTTATTACCCATTTTATTATACATTTAATCAAAACATTTCGTTTACATTACAGATTTGTTTTCTAAAAGCAGGTCAATGCTGAGTACTCACTTTACAGGAGGAGTAAGCATGTAATGAGAATTCTCTGAGGGAAAATGCAGCTGAACAAAGCCCTACTTCAATGTGTGAATTCTTGGGCATTTCTTTTACTACTGTCAATGATGGGGCAAAAGAAAGGAAACGTGTGTATATGTACACATGCCATCAAAATGGATTATTTTCAAAATTTATGTGGTATGTGGAATAGTGCTTGCTGATTAAATGTTTAGCTCGTGAGTGAATAATTGGTACTTAATATATTCTATGATAAGAATCTTAATTTAAAGAATCTGTGTATGTAGTGGAAGGGGGGGAGAAGAGATTAGATTTTTAGATAGGTGTCAGCATTTACTGAGCAGCCAAGGGAAATGTTTTCTTTATGTTTTGCTTATGTGAAAGAGATAAAGTAAAATATATTCCACTAGGCCATTTGAGAACATTACCTTTGACATCTTTAATCTATGGGTTTATTATTTAAAGATCGAAAATAAAACTTTGGCTATTGTTATTTTAATTTTATATATCTTCTATATTGTGAGAGTAACACTATGGGTGAAATTGCTTCTTAAAGTAAAAGAAGTGTGAGATTTTAATCAAAGTTAAGTGTTTTTTTGACGAATTTATTAGATTCTCTTTATATAAAAGATTGTCTTAATAAAGAATTTTGTCCTGGATAATTTACAATCCCATAAGAAAAAAAGTTTATATTAATTTAAAACCCACTACAATTTTAAGATTGTTTTCCAAAGCAATTTCTTTAATAATACACTTTACTTACAACCCTTTTTTTCTTTGTAACTGAGGCAAAACTTATGAGGGAACTATGGACTAATAAAATTGCTCCCATTGTTAGTGAAGCTAATTAAAGATGAGAACTGTAACCGTGTCCCCCTGAGGAAGAGAAAACACCTTGTTAAAAAAAGAACTGTGACTTGTTTTTGCAGAAGTCAACGAAAGGTTCTGTTGTCCTTGACCACGTATTCCGTCACATAAACCTTGTGGAGATAGATTATTTTGGGCTGCGTTACTGTGACAGAAGCCATCAGACAGTGAGTACAATGACTTTGTATTAAATTTTTCTGGTTATGAATTTCACTCTATCTCTGGCCTTTTCTGATGTGGCTTTAGGTGGTTAGTTTCCTTGTAAATGAAAATAACTTTGAAAACCTTAAGCATACTTTCCCTTGCTGATTCCTTTGTATTTTTTTCCTCTATCCAGAAGTCTGTAGAGTTGCAGGATTCATAAGTCATAAGTTTGTACTCCTCTTTGCAGATGGCTTACCTGGTTTTCGTTTTTTGCAACCATGTTATAGAGAGTATGTTCCATTTTGCTGCTAAGTGGACTAAATAAACCATTTAATGTGTTGAGGGGCAAGTGGATAGATAGTCTCTTCAAGTGACAGTTATTATCTTTAAGAAAGCGAATGATTAAAAAGAGGAAATACATATACTGTAAAAAGATGCCTATCTACATTTTAGAAGTTGGATGAGCAATTATAAAGTAAAATAAATAGAAGTTCTCGTTCATTAGCTTGATGAAATAAAAGTAATAAAGGTAACCAAGCTTTTGGTATCTGATAGCAGTTTTTACAAGGGTTTAACTCAGAACATATTCCTGACTGTTTGGATGGTTAGAGAATTACGAAGATACTCACCACATTGGTTAATATTGATTCATGTGGTTATGAGTCTGAAAAGCTGTTTCATGAATGATGAACAGAGGAAAGACTTTGAAGGTCATGATCTTGAGGTACAAAAGGATTTTTATTAATGACTTGTTTTAGTCTAAGAAAGATTTTAACCTCAGATAGACAGTTTTATGCAAAATGCTTATGCTTGCCTTAAAAATACCCTGTTTGACTTACCTTTTATTTTTCATGCTGCTTACCTCCTGTTTAAATAAAGTTTCCTCTTCTTCATCAGTTCTCTCAGCCTCCATTGGGGTCACCTGGAGTGTATTCAGTGAGGGACATGATTGGCTGAGCGGTGTTTCTCAGCCCAGGTCCCAGGAATATTGTTAGGAAGAGATGAGACAGACTAATGGAATGTTATTGATGGTTACAAGTTGTGATTTTTCTTGAGCTAGTTTCATAACCTGTTCTGTTTCATAGGAAGATTTACAAAGTAGGAATAAAAAATTGGGTGTGTTGGTTAGCTTTCCACAGAAACAAATAGCTTTCTAAAGGCAAACAGTCATTAATGGACACTTTAAAGAAAGGGCATGGGCATATTCAGAAGGTCACTGAATTCTATCCCATACAGGTCCTAAGTCAATACAGCAAAACTGTAAATCTACACTGAAAGATTAGATTGAAGACTGTAGAAGATATCTCACATTACATTCATATTTTGAAACATTTTCCTAGCAGAAAAAAATATACTATTCTCTGATCTTATCTAGTATGCCAGACCCATCCTGGAATAATTGACTGTCTTGCTAAAATTATATAGACCTTATCTGCTGGTGTTTTTTTGTTTTTTGTTTTTTGTTTTTTTTACTTTCCAAAGAAAAAATATGAAATGCTAGAGAATTTCAAACAATGGCTTATAATATTGCAAAAGAATTAGCAGTTAATATTGACAGTTTATTCAAAGTTTTCTAGGGCTTATATTAAGACCAAAAAATTTTTTCCCCTACCTTTTATTTTTAAGGTTTGGCATTTGTGGTAGTGTTTGTAATACAGGTGTTTTAGGAAAAAATAAATTACACAATTAGAAAGGGAAAGCTCTTAAGTCATGTTTTTAAATAAGTTGTGTAAATCATATGAAAAAATGATTTTTTATCTCCCAGATTTATTCCTAGTGAGCTCAGATAAAATAGAGGTGATTTGTAAACATTGCTTAGTCTTTGCATGCTTTAATATTCGATGATCTTATGTTCTTTTTAATTGTGAGAAGCTGTGTGAATAGGTCATGAAACTTTGCCTTTCCTCTGTGTAGCTCTGTCATCAAAGCATACTTTTCTAGAGGGCTGATAGCGTGTATCTGAGTAGGAACAGGTAATTCCATTCCTGGCTATCTTCTCTTGAGTACAGAGACAGAACTCCCGAAAAGCTGAAGCAGACTCTTCACTCCAGAAAGGCAATAACCCAAGGCACAGCTTTAAGTTTCTAGGAAAGTCATTGACGAACCCAAATTGACATTTCCCTGTTCCCTCTCTAAATTCATAGGAGCAGCCCTGCATACCCCATAGTTACTTAAGACAAATATCCCACAGTTACTTAAAGGAAATAAGAATTTAAAGGACAACCTTTTGTTAGAATGGCACAGGACATGGTGAAAAATCCTTGTCTTAAAAATAGAGTAATGACTTTCAGGAATGCACCTACATTACTGTCCATTAGATTGGATTTTCTGTATTGCTTTGCTCTTTTTATGCACCCCAAAGTTTATTTTTAATGAGTAATTTCTGTTAACAATCTATAGTAAAATTAAGATCTACATAGAGAACACTTCGCATCCCTAAGAAGGACTACTTAGGTCACCTTTTGAAGCAAATAAAAAGAGAAAGTGGGAGAAGGCGGTTTGGGGATAAAAGGGAAGCATTAAAGGTGACAAGGAAAGGAGAGATAGCTCACATAGATAAAAAGCCTTAGGCTCTCCTTCCCTTAGAAACAGATTGTGCCTTGGGGCTATGCCCCAGACCCTGATGGAGGGTTGGGAGGTGTGGAGATAGGACTGGCTAACCTGCAGTACTGCTGGTTAGTCAGTTATGGTCAAAGTATATGCATGCAATATATAATAAGCAAGTGAGCTGGACTGGCAGTGGATGAGAGATCAGGGAGGGCTTTATGCCCTGCTCTGAGATTTAGCGCATGTTGCATAAGAAGATAGGCAGCTACTGCAGAGAATCCAAGAGCAGCATACCGATGAACATGTCCCTAGGACGGATGGACCTCACATGGCAGGGAACTTGTCTGTCCTGGAGGATCTAGACAGTTCATCATCATCATCCACCACCATCATTGTCATCAATGCCCCAGGAACTACTGAACATTTTCTAAATGTTGTCATTACATGCTCAGAACACCGGTACAAGTTCAATTTTATTATTCTGCTACTAGAGATGAAGAAACGGAAGCTAAAAAGGTTAAGCAACTTCCCCAAAGCTAGTATTAGGACCAGAATTTAAACTCAAGTCTTAATGTCTCCAAGACCTTTCAACCACTGTAGTATCCTGACTAGAATGCATGTAAAATGAAAAGGTTTTGCATACTTAGGATACTAAAGAATTCTCTTTTTCTATGCAATTTGCATATTAGTGTTTGTTGAGTGGAGTTAAATGGCATTTTACAATAAGTGAACTTCTCAGATTGACCTTGTGGCAAGAGAGTTTGTTTAGGCCTTTGTGTATGCATTCATGGGTTGCTCAGCGGTTGTTTAATGAATGCCTCATATGTGCAGGCCGTGTGCTAGAGCCTTCTCTGTTTTTCACATAGTCTCTGGGATTCTGGGGGAAGGGAATTTACTGCCTGGAATATTAAGCGGAAAAATACGAATTTTATTAAATTATGCGTACCATGAAACCAAGTCCTGGGAGGTTCATGTAACAAATGCATTGATTCAGGTGTAACCTATATGTAAAGAGAAATAGCTACATAGAAATAAACTCTGGTAAAGCAAACTTTTCTTTAAGGAGTACAGCTGACTTGACTTGGAACACTCTGGGCACCATAATTTCTTCGCTTCACTTCTCAGGTAAGGTCTGGAAAAGAATCTCTAGGAAATAAAAACAGTTCTTCATGAAGACACATTTACTGAGACTGAATCAACACAGTGCCACATGTGTTAATCCAGGCTCACTTTTATAAAGCAGTCTCTTAAACATGCACCATGAAGTTCACGTACTTGCAGTTCCTTTTCCTAAAGACAAACATGAAAGCATTTAGCCTGGGCATAGAGCCTACTTTCTGTTCTGCTCTGGCCTCTGTCATCAGGTTCTTTTTTGATCCAGCTGGTCTGAATAGGGGATGTAGCTCTTCTATGTCGGGACCTTGGTTTGACTTAACAGAAGATTTCCAGCCTCGATTTAAGGTGGATGTGAGGCAGTCTATCATAGGGATTATAAGAACACACATGGGAGTTAAAGAGATCCAGATTTATCTGATGATCTTGCCATCTATTTTTAACTTTAAATATTGTCAATATTTAAAATTCTCTTAAAATACTGACCATTAAATCTGGAACAGCAGCACTTCCAGAAGTTCACTCCCTCCAGTCCATCCTCAGACTGCCTGTCACCAGTGTAGTTGCTGTCTCAGCAGGAACACCTCATTCTCCTCAAGGTACATGGCCCAGCAGCTCAGCTTAGTGTGTCTTTCTTTACTTAGGATGGGTACCGGCTATCTCTGTGTTTTGTGTCCTAATACCTAGTACTTGTGAATATATCACTTTACAAGGCAAAAAGAGACTTTGCAGATATGATTAAGAATTTTATAATGAGGAGAGTGTCCTGGATTTTCTAGTGAGACCAATATAATTCCAAGTGTCCTTATACATGAAAGATGGACTCAGGAGAGTCAGGGAGATGTGACAATAAAAGCCAAGGTCAGAGTCATGTGTTCTGTAAGAGGATTTTGATCCAAGGAATGCAGGCTGCCTTTAGAAGCTGGAAAAGGCAAAGAAAGGGATTCTTCAGGGATCTTCCAGAAGAACCACAGCCCTGCCCACACCTTGAATTTAGCCCAGAGTCTTAGTGTGGGCTGCTTAACAAATTACAATAGACTGGGTGGCTTAAACAAGAAATATTTACTTCTCATAGTTCTGGGGCCAGAAGTCTGAGATTAGGGTTCCAGCATGGTTGGGTCCTGGTAAGAGCCCTCTTCCAGGCTGCAGACAGCTGACTTCTCCTTGTAACTTCACAAGGTGAAAAGAGAGTGCTTAGCTGGCTAGCAGTCTGCTCTTTTCTTATGGGCACTAATCCTGTTTATGAGGGCTCTGCTTTCCTAACCTAATTATCTCCTAAAGGTCCTACCTGCAAATACCATCACATCAAGATTACAGTTTCAACACATGAACTTTGGGGTGGGGCGAGAGTCCCAAATATTCATTCTCTTGTACCTATTGTTAACATTTGGGACTTCTGGCCTTTGGAATTGTAAGAATTTCTGTTATTACTGTAGTAAAAATAAACTATGCACATAGTTACAGTGGGAAACATTTTATCTTGCTTGCTCAGTGGAAATATGAGGGCTTTCTTGCCTGGGCTCATCACATTAGGCAGAAATCTGAAACACTGTTACTTTTCCTGAGAAATTGTGGCATATATCCTTCCTCAGATACTCAGGATTTCTTTGATCAGGGCTGCATGTATATCCCCAAATAAGCAATATTAGTTGCTGCTTCAAAATTATTTAGGCTCCTTATTATGAGAGAGAGAGATGGTGAGGTCTGTTTATGATAGACGGAGAACTGAAATTACAATGCAGACTTCTTCACTTTTAAGAATTGAGTAAATCTGAAATTAGTCTGAGGCTGGAAGGAACACGAGCCACCTTTCTGGATGTTCAGAAGCTATTACAAATGGAGTGTGATGTACAGGAACAGATAACAACTTTTGGAGTCATGAGGTAGGTCTGAGTCCTTTATCTGTTCCTCATGAACAGCCAAGTCACTTAATTTTTCTAAATTTTGAGAATAAAAATGCCCCCCCTCCTTCCCCAACTCCCAGGATTGTTGTAGGACCAAATTAGAGAACACATGAAAGCTTTTTGTAGTTTAAGGTGTTAAATATTTAGAAAGCCTTTCCTGTTGAAGCTAGGATGGAGGAAAATATTGCTGGTGATATATATTTTTTAAAAAGTGGAGTAGAGACATGAAATAAACAGTCCGGAGGAAAGAAGAGAGAAAATCAAATAAGCTCTGGACCCTTAAATACCTTTGGAGAATTTCGAAAATGAGTTTTGTTGATATTGCAAGCAGTAATAAGGATAAAATGTGATATCCTAGTACTGCTTCTGGTTTTAAAATTAGTAGTTATAACCATGTCTTGTTTTAATGTTAACACTGAGGCTCATTTACAAATTACTCCTTCAGAGGCAGAAGTTCTATATAATTAGGGCTTTTCTCAGAATACAAAATTCAACCTGGCTTTGAGAAACAGGCTGTCTGGTCTGCTGCCCTGTGACTTCTGAAGTCAGAGGAGGGGACACGTAGCATTCAGACACAGCCAGCGTGTAAATCGCCTCTTTCTCTAATGAGATGCTCTTTTCTTCACCAAGACTGAAAAAAAAAAAATAAGTGAAGCTACTTTAAAGTGGAGTTGACTGGGAGCTGCCATCCCAGGGGAACTGCCTTGTTCATCTTCCTCCTCAGACCTTTGGAATGTTAAAATTGAGTAAAATAACCTTTGGACTCTAAAGCAGTTGTATCCTAAACAATTGTTTGCAAAGATAACAAGAAACCAGGTATTATGACTAATGGACTGAGAAAAACATTCTTTAGAGTTAACATCACTATGGTAGCTTATCTGCACTCATAGAAAGGCCTTCCTTCATTGATGTGATTGTTCCCCTTCCCTTTCTTATGACTGACTGTCCCTCGCCTTCACCTCCTAATCAGAACACTATTTGGATTTCTGCCTGGATCAGTGCTTCCGGAATAGCTATTCTTGGATCTCAAATAAATGCTTGTTACAGACTCTCACTTTGGCCTTTTAGTTTTAGGTTAACAAAGACAGTAAAAGCAATCCTAATGTGCCTTTCCAACTTCTTGACCCTCCACACAGGCTTGGTGGCTTCTTACCCATCCTCTCCTCTCCTCGCAGTGGAAGAGCCCCAGTGCTACTGAACTGGAGCTTATTGCCTCTCACCTCTGCATTTCTAACCCCCATATCTCTCCCATGAGGGTTTGGACATGTTTAAGTCTCTCCTACTTAAATCCACTCTTGCCCCACTCCCAGGTCCTCCACTGTCTACTGCCATGGACTCTGTGTCACACCTAAATGCCAGAAGCCTCATCTAAATTCATTACCTCCACTTCTCAAATCCCATTAACTTCTCATTGTTCAGGTTTGATACCTATCATGCCACTGAAACTGTCCTCAGCTTCTCTAGTTGCTAAATCCAAGCACACTTTCAGCTCTTGCATTTCTTGACCTTTCTGTTGAGTGACCCTAATGGCTTGCTCCTTGAAGTCTTCTCATTTTGCTCTAATGACAACACATTCTCCTTGTTTTCCTATTTTCAAGTTTTCATCTGGTTATTTCTATTCAGTCTTCTTTATGATCACTTCTCTGCCTATTTCCTAAAATGTTGATATTCACCAGGATTTTGTCTTTGATTCTCTTATGCTCTAACAGGCTCACACATTTAGTACAGTCTCTTCTAGCACTTTTTGTCTCTGAAATAATTTTCTTTAAAAATATAAGCTAAATTATGTATTTGTATCCTCCTTCTGTCCAAATGCTTTGAGTATTACTGAGCAAAAATGCTCCTCATCCGTTGAGCACAAGCAGACAGGCTCTGCCATGCGTAATGGTGTTCTTTGCATCCTGATGTATTTTATTTTGCAGTGTGAATGAGATTTTACTTTCTGTAATTTTATGTTCTGGCAAACACAATGACTGATGAGATGTGTGTAAATAATGTGAGTTCTCTTGCAAAGAGGTCATGCAGGATTATTACAAATCAAAACTTTTACTATTCAAGGCATCTTTGAGCATCTGGGGGTAGATGGGGAGACAGAGAGCAAAGAACAAGAAGCAGAAAGGTTTTCTGTCTGGATTCATAAACAGTCTGGCAAATGGGAGAGCTATATGACAATAGATGAGACTCCTGACTTCTGTGCCTCAGTTTCCCCATTTATAAGTTGGGATAGTAATAGTACCAAATTTCAAAGATAGTAGTTAAGGGTTAAGGAGCCTACATAAAACACCCAGGCTGGCGCTTTGAACTGTGTGGCCAGTGCAGCTGTACGTGTGACCTGTCGTTCTGTACCAGGAGGTCCCTCAGGACCCTCAAGTGCAGCGTGTTCAAACTGAAGGTGTCATCTCCCCACCCCCGACCTCTTTTCCTTATGTTCTTGAAAGCAGTGATTTTCCAGAATTAAAAAAAAATAATAAAACTATGTACTTGTGTATAATTTTAGATTGACAATAAAAATTTTATTATAAGTTTTAAGTAGATGGAAATTTGTGGTTCATCATAAATATTGACTTTGTAAAATCTGTTATGTTACTCTTAAATCTATCCAATGATTCTGTATATTATAGCAATTTGTACTTATCGACCTTTAAAAAAATACATAAACAAGTTATTTGTTTAGTTAAAATATTTTTCTTTTATCTCCTTGAACTTGTATTTATGTCCCATTTTCTTTATAAACTTCTATTATATTTTATTAAATATATTTATCTATAACAATATCATACATATAAATATAAATTTTAGTTTATTTCTTGAGTCCTTCAGGCTCTGCTTGTTATTGGGTCTTAGAGTAGTTATTACCATGGTTATTAGTATCCAATTAATTAAAATACCAAATATTATGACTTTTAATAATTATTAAATATAAAAAGTAAACATTTATTGGAAATGCATCTCTTAAGGAAATGAGTAGGTTTCTTTCTTCATTAGTCCAGGCACCCTTGGACGACTATAAGATATTCCTGGAGGGAAATAGGGTCTCAGCAACAGTTTTATTCCTGTTTTTTTTTTTTTATGGATGTGAGCTCTAGTAACCCAATTTACTTAAATAGGTAGATAGAAAAGGAAGGAGTTTTGATGAAGGAAGATCACTCAATTCCTTGAACTCCTTCTGAGTTATATGCCAAAAAATCAGTGATCTGTCATCTATAATTATTTTTCGTAATCAGGTACCTCAAGTGCAATGTAGTTATCATCTTCCTCTCTAACTCGATTCTTTTTCTTTATTTTATTTTATTGAGGTACAATCGACATATAACATTATGTTACTTTCAGGTATACCACATGATTTTATATTTGTATATACTGTAAAATGATCACATAAATCTAGTTTCCATTCATCACCATATATAGTTACAAATTTCTTTTTTGATAATGAGACCTTTTAAGGTTTACTCTCTTAGCAACTTTCAAATATGCAGTATAGTACTAATTATAGTCACCATGACTTATTTATTTTATAACTTTCGACTTCCGTTACCTCTTTTTATGTTCCTGAGAGAAGTGATTTCTCAGACCCCTCACTAGGTCCTCCTTCAATTTAATTGAAAGCAGTGAATTCAAAACCACTTGACTTGCAAATGATTTATTAATCATTATAGTAATTCAGTTTCACAATTTCTGAGAAATATATTAAAAAAGCTTTATCAAGATTTATCAAAGGAGTATTATGCTTTTTCTCTTCTACTTAGGCTCACATGATTTAATCCAATTTAGTTGGAAAGGATTAGGAAAATTAAAAATTGTTAACTTTAACATACATTTGCCAATACAAGATTTTTGATTAAATGCTTATTTCTAATTATGTACTTTATATTTTCATCAGAATCTTGGAGCTGCAGATTTAGTTCATTCATTTAATGGAAAGTGTCCAATGTATAACTCTTTGCCAAAGCCAGTCATCAAACCAGTCAGCCAAACCAACTTGCTTTTCTGTCATTTTTCAATTTAAATAAAAATGTTAACATATGTTCTGCGATAAGTATTTTACTTTGAAATTTTATTTTTGAGATGAATAGACAGATAAGGCATAGTGTTTTGTCACTTAGATGAAATAGGCTTATCAGGGCTTTGATTTGTTTTATTCTTATGGGACTCTTCCTTGTGAGCTATGTATATTTCAGTTTTAGTTGGAAGATGGAAGTTACAAGATAAATGAAAATTGTCACTTCTGCCCTATTGTATAATATATGTGAATTCAAAACAACCCAAGTATGGGTCAAAATACCATTCTATCACCTCATCTAGTTCTTACCAGAAATATGTTTAAGGTAAGGAAAGACATAGTTTATGGTGTCTTTATTAAAGGCAATGTTGCTAACACTGGTATTTTAAAATATTCCTGTGTTTCTACTCTTGGGATTTTTTGCATCCTGGGACAATGTACTTGAAATGGGTGAGATATGCCTTTCTACTCTAAATTGGGAAAGGGGGATTGCGAAAGGGGAGCATAGTGGAAAGGAGAACTTGTGTCTTAATCTCAGATCTATTCTTAAGTAGATTAGTTTTAGAAAAGGCTGTGCATGGAAGTCGAGGATTTGGGAATTAACCCCCTTAAAACTTTCCATTGCCACAATACCCTTCAGGAAGTTCTCACATATATATCCCTGAGGTGCCTACACATCTGTTTGAATATCTTAGCAAATGCCACCACCATCCCAGTTGTTCAAACTAGAGTGGCTGTGTAATTCACCATCCAACCCAGAATAGTTTTGAGAGTGAAAAGGGCCACTGTTAATAATTGAGCTGGGACAGCAGTTGTAAACAGGACTTAGGGTCGGTCACCTATTAACCTTTCTAGAATTAGTCTCTATCTCTGAATTCTAGTTTCGGTGCCAGCATATTGGCTTGGATTTCTGTAATAGCTTTCTGATTGGTGTTCCTGTCTTTTCTCTTGTTCCCTCCAATGTTCTCCCCATTGCAGTAGTAGTTTTTTTTTCAGAAAGGGACATTAATGATGTCTCCTCTGTGGCTTAAAATTTTTTAATGGATCCTTAATGGAAAATCTGAATTCCTTAATGTGGACTACAAGGTACTTCAAGATATGTGGCCCTCGGTTGCTCTTGAGCTTCTTCTCTTGCAAGGAGCTCTTCTCTTCAGTCCTCCTACTCACACTCCACCCAACCCCATACTCCGGGTACATTACAGCCATACCTAACTACCTGCACGCCTGACTTGTAGCACAGTGCCTTGGAGTTATGTGTGTGCTGCTTTTCTGCCTGGACATCCTCTCGTTCTTTTCCCTGCCTCATTTTTACCTGGTTAAATCCTGTTCTTCCTAACCATCTAGTTGAGATGTCTCTGATGTCTCCTTCTTCCTGAAGCTTTCCCTCGCTCCCCCGCCCCCTTCCCACCTCAGGCCTACTCCCATCACATATTACAAATACTACATTGTATTTGCCTATTAAGTAATATTCCCCACTTGATTGGAGACAACTTGAGGGGAGGGATTGTGTCCTTTTCATCACTCTATTACCACCTTCTGTCACTGCCAGCTAAGTGACCTGTAATATTAGTGAAGGAAAGAATGCTCACCTAGAGAATGTGGGCAGGCCAGGTGGAGGTGAGACTGTGGCAAGAGCACTTCCCTTCCTCTACTTTTCATGTCTGCTTTCTTTTCCTGATGTTCTTTGAATTTATTGCCTTGTTTCTCTTATGAAAGGCCTCTCCTGTTCATTTTAACCAAATTTCACCTATGTTAAAAAAAAAAAGAAAGAAAAGAAGCTTTACTGAGATGTGAGAAACTTAGGTTGAAAATAAGTAGGATTGTAAGGAATTACCAAAATATGATATTCTTAGTGTGTTGCCAGCTACTGGGTGCTGTTTTGAATTCTTCTCTAGTGATGGTTGTCGTGTGTGGTAGCAGAAGGTGTATGAGGATTTGAGTTCAAGTAATGGCACCAGGAACTTTTAGGTTGTGGATCCCATGATTTAAAAAAAAATCGCTTATCATAAACTATTTTAAATAAAACAGTAGGTTTTTCTATTTTGCTATAGTCAAACAGTTTCTGTTAAGAAAGGAGGAGATAATGTTTTTCTCGAACCATTTTCTGCTTAAAGTGAGTCTGATCTCCTCTGAGCAGTCATGTGATGCATCATGAGAATTCAGCAGCTGACATGCTTGAACGAACCCTGGGAAGTGCTGACAGGGGATCCTGCCCAGCTGCCACCCACAGAGCTGCTCGGTGTGCTGCATGCTTTCTGCACTGGAGCACCTGGGGAGCAGAGCATGCTTTGACTGTTCTTCAGTTTCTTTGTTCTACGTGTTGATTTTGACACAGATTCAAAAATGCTTTTGAAGGGCCTAGATTTGTCTAGAGTCAGCTCCGGGACTCATCTTAAACTTAATCTTCTTACTTTTTTTTCCCTCCTCCTTTTCCCCTCTCAGATGGTTGATCACAATAGGCACGAATGTGTCTTCCATGGGTCATGTTTCATAAAATATTTTATCCCATGGCTTTTATGTATTTGTTGTTTTTCATGTTTAGGGAGGTGAAGGGCTGAGTTCTGTCTCGCATAGAAAGTTCTTTCTTCATTAATGGCACCCAGTGCCTCTTTTCAACAAAAATAAATTAAAAGGAAGAACTGTTGAAAATGATTAAGGCTCAAATACTTCAAACAAAACTATCAAGAGTGGTAGAAACCTCACCATATATACATACCACATATATTTGTATATATGGTAAAGTATGCATGTATGTTGTGTTCTTCTTGTCAGTAAAATCGGTTTTCTGTGACCAGTTTCTGTGACCCACACCTTCTTAGTTGTGTAAATGTGTGACAGGAATATTGCTGATTCCCTTACTAGGGTCATTTTATTATACTATTCTTCTTCCTGGTTAAATAAGATATAAAGGATGGAATTTTAGGCAGTCGATTGAATGGCTAAAGAAAGCAGTGGTTTTAGAGTTAATGATTCTGGACATTTTCTTGATTATCATAGGAAACTAGTCTTTTCTTTAATCTAGAGGTTTGATACAAACCTCTGAGAAGCTGACCTTGATTTAACCTTCTTTGAATTATAAGAGGATTTTCTCCATGAATATAATAAGAGATTTGATTGGGATGTGCCAGTAGCCTACTGATGAAATATATTTTATGTATTATTTACTATATTATCGTGTCTTGAATTTTATAAAATTTCAAATACGTTGCATGCACTACAAGCTAAGGTGACTAGTTTGTCTGTTTTGTGTGACCTGTTCCAGTAAGAGAGCTGCTTCAGGAATTATTCAAAGTTGAGCAGGTGATTTTGGGGGGGTCAGAAGGTGAGAGTTACTCACTTTAGCTTCTGGACTGTGAATTTTGAGAGCTGTTCTATGAATTAACAAAAGTAGGCACTTTAAAAACTGATGATATATGGAAGCTTAAGTTTTTTCTTGCTTCATATTCTTCAAATTTTGGGGGTTGTAGGATATTTTTATGAAGGATATCTATTGAGGACATTTCTTGTTTAATGTTCTTTAGTGTTATATTCTTAGTCTTATAGCACCCCTGACCTGAGACTGTGAGGAGAGAAGAGCATCTGGTATTTCTCATCTCTATTCAGTCATGAATCATATATTTTCGGGTGGCCATCATGCCCCAGGAACTAGGAGGAAGTGGTCAGCAAGAGACAAGGTCCCAGGTCTCAAGGAGTTTATATTTCAGGGGAAAGGCAGACCATAAATATGTGTTAAAATATTAGATAAAATATTAGATTAGATTGAAAATAATATAAGATGATGTGCCAGAAAGCCTAAGAGGCTACTTCTATTTAGTGGTCAGTAAAAGCCTCTCTGAGATGATATTCAAACTGAGATTTGAATGGCAGGAAGGGAGAGGATGGTAGGATGAAAGAACAGCTGGTAGAGTAGCACTAAGGGAGAGACAAATACAAGGTGTTCCACTAGAGACAGTCACAGCTTGATGGGAGGGCTTGTTCAAAGGATGATCTGTGGACTCCTAGAGGATATAAGAGTGGGTCCCTATTAGCCAATATGGTTCAGTAACAAAAAAAGCAACTCGTGCCTGACATCTTTATTTGTGATAAAACTAGTATATCTGGAATTCAGAAAGATATACAGACAAATTTATATATCTTTGTAAACTAAATGGAAAAATGATGGTTAAATTGAAAGATAGTTAAATGTCATTGATTACCCTTCAGCAGAGAGAACTGATTTTTAAATATCAACTGGGAGGTTTCTAGGTATATCCCAGTGCCACGGAAGAAGCCATAGAGGGCATGCTTGTCGAGTTCACAGATGATGAAATGCAGGAGCAACAGCAAGTCTGTTTAATGAAAGAGCAGGGATCAAAGAGATTTTGACAAATTGGGAAGCATTCCTGTTATTCATTGCTGTGTAACAAGCCACCTCAAAGTTTAGTAGCTTTAAATTATGGCAACGTAAATTTTACTTATGAATCTGTGACTTGGACGAGGCTCAGCATAGGCAGCTCATCTCTGTACCACTTAATCTCATCTGGAGGGGCTCAAAGGCTAGAAGCTGGAGTCATCCAAGTCTCTCTGATGTATCTGGTGATGGATCTTGGTACTGGCTGGGCTGGGGTTGGAGCACCCACATGTGGACTTTGCATGTTGTTGCTTGGCTTCCTCGCAGGGTAGTGGTTGGGTTCCAGTGCAAGCATCCAGAGGAAGACAGAGGGAGGGAGTGGTGAAAGCTATCATCTTTTATGACCAAGTCTCAGAAGTCAGACAGTGTTACTTCCTTATTCTCTTGATTTGTAGTGAAGAGACCAGCCACATTTAAAGGGAACAGAGATTAGATTATATCATTTGATAGGAAGAATGTCAACTAATTTGCAGTCATGCTTTAAAGCATGAGAATCTGTCTTCTGGACAAAAATTATTTATATTCTTCCTGCCTGTGACATGTACCCACCTGTCCTCATCAAATCAGATTCTTTGAGTATCATTCTTTAAATTTAACTCCTTTTGTATAGTTCCTCTTGATCTGAAGACCTGTGAATTAAGAGGGTAAGAAAGATATATCTACCCTCCACCATTCAGCATAGAGTGATGGGACATATATAGGATTGGGTAACAGGCATGGAAACCTCCATTTAGAACAGGGAGAAAATGGGAGGCACATAGTCATTACTCCATAATAGTTCTGAAGTCTAGAGAGGCACATGTAGCCATTTCTTTGATTAGAGCTTGGTCTTACTTCCTAGAAGTTGTTCACTGTGATGACTGGCTCTGCTCTCTGGGCTTTTGATTCTGTTCTCTACGTGTTTCTTCCCTTTCTATAAAAAGCAGTGTGTATTTACTGCTGAGTATTCTCAGCCTGCTGTTTGGCTGATGAAAATGGGGTTCCACAATCCTCTTGTTAGTGTGTGTTGTTTCTGTCTCCTTCAGCCCAAGCTGATATATTTTTTAAAATGTGGATTTCTTATAAATCAACTTATAATCAACTCTGTTAGACAAAGGCAGTGTCCGCAAATTGCTTTGAAATAAGCTCTTCTATACTGTTGATGCAACAACATCCAAACCTATAAAGAATTTTTATAAGATTTATTTTTTGAGCCAAACTTAACAACAGTTGCCAGGGAGCAGGATCTCAAATGCTCCTGAGAATTCGTTTTGCAGTTTCTTTTATGCATTTGAAATTAAGGATGGAACTTAAAGAAGATTACAGGAAGGTGGGAAGAAGCAAGGTGGGGATTGGATCATGGGTCGTCAGCAAGTTTAGGTGCTCCCCTGAGGGTGGTTATGCCTCTGAGGGGTCTGAAAAGGATTATTTTGCCATTTTAAAGATGTGTTCACTAGATGCACAGAAACTGTGGACAGGCCTCACATAAGGAAAAGATAAGCCTTTTAGTAAAGAAGTTATATGCCCGGGGTGTGACTACCCACCATGACTTGCCCAGTTAGGAATTTTATGATCAGATCACCCTGTGAGGTTACTTTCCATAGAACCCCTTTTCATTCACAGTACCTTAGATTCCTTGTATAGCTGTTGGGGAACAATGCCCTTAGGATTCTTAGAAGACCTTTTATTAGTTTGAAAGGGTCTGAGGCATCCTATTAGATCTTTTTTGAGGACTGAATAATGAGTTTTACAGTTATATTCCTGTTTTCCTGAGGACTCTGAATTCAGTCTCTGCCCAGAAGTAATTTCTTAATTGTCGCACCATTTGCCTCCTGATAAGTCTAGGGATGAGAAACCTCTATTTTAAACCCAGTAAGTCCTGGCTCTTTTATATTTAACAGTTCTTTTCTTTCTTTCTTTCTTTTTTTTTTTAAGCTTATCTCTCTCCCCTTGCATTTCATTATAAGCAGCAAAAGAAGCCAATCTGCACTTTCAACAGTCTGCCTGCAAATCTCTTTATCTGGATCATCCAGTTCATTAGGTACATCTTTTATTTTGCATGTTGCCACAGGCAACAGCATTGCTAAACTCTCTGCCTCTAGATAGTAACGTCCCCTTCTTCCTCCTTCCAATAGCTTTCTCTTTGCTTTTTCTGTAGGCCCTCACCAGTGGCCTCCTTGGCCTCCTTAAGGGCCTGAGACTTCCACTAACACTTTCAAGGCCCTTCCTGCTATCTCATTCCAAAAACACACAGTGTAGAGTGAAGGGAGTGGGACCAGATTATGTAGGGCTTTATAGACCATCATAAGGACTTTTGATTAATTTCTCTAACTGCCAGAATAGGAGCAGGGATACCATTAAAGGAGTTGTTTAAGAAATCCAGGTGAATGGTGATGGCTTCTTGGATGAGGGAGTGGTGAGAATTCTTCACATTCTGTTTATATTTCTTACATAGAGCCAAAAGAATTTGCAGGTGGATAGAAGAGATAGAGGATAAAGAGATTTTGTTCAGGTGTTGTCTATTTACTGCGATGGGGAAGACTGCAGGAGGACAGGTATTATTAAAGGGAAAGTAGAATAATTTCCCTTATGAACGTGTAAAGTTTGAGATTTTAATAGGCATTTAAACGGAGATGTCAAGTCGGCAGCCTGATTCAGGGAAAGTTCTGGTCTGGCTATGCATTTGGGAGCTGTCAGTGTATAGATGGCATTTAAAGCCATGAGCCTTGATATAAGGTGTGGTGAGCCGAGGGCCATCTAGCCTTTCCTGGTTAGGGGGATACTGAGCAGCCAGCAAAGGAAATTGTGAAGCTGTGGCCAGTGAGGTGGGAGGGGAAGCCAGAGGGAGTGGTGTCCTGGAAACCAGGCGACAAATTCATTTCAAGAAAGTAGGTGAAGACGCTCCATCTGTAATTTGATTTAACGACAATGGAGGTCATTGCAGTGGGTACTGGATTGTGTTCTAAATGGGTTCAAGAGATTTATTTTAAAATGCAGAAGTGAAATGGGCAGATACAGTGTTGAATAAGTGTTTTTGTTTGTTTTAATATGGGAAAAATAAAGCCTAGTATTCTCCTAGGAATGATTCTGTAGAAGGAAGAACTTTGGTGCTGGAAAGAGAGTAGGAAGTTGCAGGAACCATGTTTCTGAAAATGTGAGAAGGGATGGGCTTGAGTGAAGCATGGACAATTCATCCATAAAAGTGGAGAAGACAGGACACTAGCACGGGTACATACAGGTTGGTAGATTTGGTGAGAAGGGATGCATGTTCTCTTGTGATTGCTTCAGTTTTCTCAGAGAAATAAGCAAGATTATTAGCTGAAATTGAGAAAGGGGGAGGAAAAAGTGTGAAGGAGTTACCCAGGCAAGTGAAAGAATAAAATGTGGTAAGATTCTGGGTTCCCTCAGGTTATTGATAATGAATTTCAGGTGAGCCTATCTACAGTCTTGCAGGTTGAGTCTCCAATTAGTCAGCCTGTCAGGTGCAGGCTTAGAGAAAGTAGAGTTGGTGGTTTTTTTCCTAGTGCATATTGTAAAGATTGTGCTAGGTAATTGAGGAAGACTGCCAATGAATGAGTAAATGAGTAGAAAGGGAAGTGAGGACTTGGGTAGGAGGGAACATGAAAAGATAGTAGGATCACTGAATTGTGTGTCTTAGTGGAATCAGAATATCAGAAGGGAGGGAGCTGAGAAAAGAAGAGTCAATAGTTGTGAGTAAAAATCTTGAAATTGAGGTTATGCCTTCCTATTCAGACAGTACTCTAGAGAACGGCTTGGCCTGAGATTAACATGCACCGGTGTTCAGTTCCTTGGATCCACTGTTCTGCTCTTTTGAGCAAGTAGTTTAAACACCCAGTGTCTCAGTTTCCTCATGTGTAAAATGGTAATTATAGTAGTTACTACTTCATTAGAGTTATTAAGAGAAATGAGTATATACGTGTAAAGTCTTCAGTAGTACCTGGCACGTGGTAAACATTTAATAAACGTTAGCTATTGTTATCTCTGTAACTCATAGAGTGGTGCTGGGGTCCATGGGTGAGAACTGGGGCCAGTGACACTTCATGAGGAGCCAGACAGTCCCACGGTGATTCATTATAATCCACTTTTGTTGAAAAAATGGGGCCCAATTACAATTCCTTCCCTTCACTGCAGATCGCCTGATGACAGGTCCTTGTTTTAGGCCCTGCTGTGCGTTAGCTCGGTTGTGGTGCCCAAGCTAACTGTACCTGAGGAACAAACTAAAACCATGTTCTGTTGATGTTGCTTAGAGGGCCTGAGATCTGTCTACAGGGGCACTGGGAAAAGCACAAATAGCTATCACTACACTCCTGGATTTCTTGGAACACATGTGCAAATTATGTCAAGTCCTAGAACTCCCTGGGAGTGAACAGTAGTATCCTTTTTTGAGATCTTTGTGGCTCCATTGTTCCTCATAGATGGCCAATTCTCTTTATACTCCCTTAGATCAAGAGGTTGTTTTTGTTTTACTGACAAAAACTGCATGTTTTTAAAGCCTTTTTTTAATCTATAGGAAACATTAAATATCATCCTAGCATTCTTAAATTCTCCAAGGGAGAATCAGCATTATACCCACTGTGAAATAAGATGCAGTGAAGCTTTATCTAAAACATATTAGGACTTATTCTACTATTAGAACTCTAGGAAACTTTAAAAGAACAGTTGTCAAATGATAGGTTGGACCCTGAATTTTGAAGGTTAGGATATTGATTTACTGGATAGTGTTAGAGTTTTAAAATCTAATTCTGAGACTGTTACCTAGGAAATTGATGAAATTCAGACATTATCAGCCAAGGTGAATAAAAGATGCTCAGGGCGTTTAGCCAAGACTACCAGAGTAAGAAGGAACCTGTGCCCACCAGTTATTCTCCCTGGGTTACATAAATGCTGTTATTAAGATTGATGGGACTGAAGAGGGTAAGACCATCTAACTGCTGACCTCTTATCCCTCAGCAAAGGGTCAGAGCCAAGGAGGGCTGTCATCCTGACTCTTCAGTGGTTGGTTGTTGGGGTTGCAGTCTGTTAACGTTCTCCTTTGTAAGGAAGCCCACCGTAGAAATCAGGGTGAAAGAGCAGGGTTTGCTTCTGTTACTTATTATCTTATCTTCCTAAGAAACAGGATTGGATTCAGCTTGTAAGGATATTCAAGCAACAGGGTATAAGTTTGAAACTGAAGAGGTGGAAGTGCGGAAAGAGGAAGAGAGAGTGAGTGAAAGATTTTCCTAGAGAATGAACAGCTTGACTATTGAGAGAGAAAGCTGTCTGTCCTTGTGACTGTCTGGGTAGGCAAGACAGCTTCACAGAAAAGTGCAGTTCAGAAGAGCCATTCTGTAGCTCAGTGCCACAGTTAATTGTGGTGAGTTCTCTGTTTCTCCCAGTCTCCCTCTCCAGGGCAGATGGAAAAACTATAAATGGACCACTTCTCTTTCTGGAAGTCTTCTATGAACATGCATTTCTTAGCTGAGTGTTTGTTAGCTATTGGGTGGCACTGATTTCAGTATAGTACTCATCTGAAAAGGACCTGGAGTATTCCACATTGTCACTTAAAAACGGACCCACTTACTTTAAGAACAGTTGAGCTGGTAGGTACTATTTTTTAAAAACTTTAAGGCTCTATTCTACATTTCTGTATTTTGGGGAAGCTTTTTCTTCATGTGCACACTGCTCAAAGTTTTTCTCATCAATGATGCCTTCTTACACTCACCCCGCAGAGCTAATTTTCCTTGTACTAATTTTATTATCTAATACTCATACATATTTTCGTCTCACTTATAGCATTGTGTTGTGATTCTGTGTCTGTGTGTCTCCTACGAGACATTCAGTACCTCAAGGTTAGAGGTAGGTCTCAGTCATCTTTGTTTTCTCACACTCCCCAGGACAAGGTCTGACATAACATAAAGAACATGTATGATGGGTATTCCGTAAATGCTAAATGAATGGGATATTGTGTTCATTGGCAATTTCTTGTGCCCTTTTTCTCATTAGTTATGGAATAGCTGCCTGAAGTGTTTCATGGTGATCAGACATGCTATGTTTGATTGCTTGTTGATAATGAGTGGTGACAGGCACCTCATAGTATGGCTGCTTTGGTCTTAAGGTCGTTTCTTTCCCTTGGTTGAGTGTAAGTGGGTTTTACAGTTCGAGATGTTAATTTATGAAATCTGGTGGCTCATGTTTATTATTTATGTTCTGAGGCATTTACCATTGTCTGACCTCTGTAATTCTGGATTTTCATTTGGATCAAATGAGATTTATGCGTGGCGAGTGCTGGATTGATGCTTAGCATATCTGGTGTGCAGTGTGCCTATCGAACAGCCTTTGACTGAGTCTTGACTTTTTTTTTTTTTTTTTGCTGCAAAATTGTAATCTCTAGCTCATCTCAGAACCTTCATTATACTTTTCACCTCAAAAATCAGATTACTCTAAGGAAAGAGATTTATTTTAAAAGTGTAGAGATTATCATTAATGTAAAAATTTTTCATAGGTTAACTAATCTTTACTGTTACATTTAATTAAAAGTTTCCTTTCTGTTTTCTTTATTTTTTTTAATAACTGAAAAACATTCTGGAGGCAAAAAAAAAAATTGGTTTGAGGAATCTGTAAAGTTGTTTTTTGGTGACAATGTTAGAAGGAGAGATTAAGAAGCTTTCTTCCAATTTCTATTTTCTACTATTTCAAAAGGAGATGAGATAATAGTAAAACCAGAGACTGCTTCCCTTCCCTTTCCTTCCCTCTTTCTTGTCTTAGGCACTTATTGAGTCCTCATGTGTCAGTGTGGTATAAGACCTAAAATTAAGACCTAATATGCATACTTTGACACCTGGGGGACACTGGGAGAGCCTCTAATGGCTCAACTCCACATCCCCTCCTTAAAGTGCTCTCATGAGTAGAGTCCCCTCGACAAATAACCTTCCAGGACCCCAGCCAGCTCACATCTTGATTTTGGCCTTATGAAACTTGGAGAAAAGAAACCAGCTGATCTACAGAACTTGGAGATTATAAATGGGTATCATTGTAAGCTGCTAAGCGTCTGCTACTTAGGCAGCAGTCGAAATCTAATGCAAGTGTTTATTTAAAATTTTTCTCAGCAACAAATTTATTCCACACAGTTCTGAAGGCGAGTGTATAAATGTGGCTAGTTGTGTGTGTTTTCCTTGGTTTTATCCTCTTTGAAAAATCCAGGGATAGTTTTATTTAACATGAATGGCAAGAAAGAGCTCATCTACCTAATGTTTCTATTTCATGAGGAGCATCCATAGCTTTATGTACCTAGAAGAAAGGGTCTGCTCTCTGTCTAACACACGGCTTAGCATTTGGGCTGATTTTATTCTACTTGGATGAATCAATGTTTCCTTATGAACCATTATTTTAACAGCAGAGCCGTATCTCTAGTCACCGTGGGCTCCAAAAGCAGGTCATTGATTATAGCCTCTGCTTCAAATATCTTTTTTATTTTGAAAGTGAGTGAGTGTAGACCTTCAAAATTTGAGACATGATTAGGAGCAAAATAATAAACGTTGTTAGTTGTGCGCGCGTGCGCGCTCTCTCTCTCTCTCTCTCTCTATATATATATATATACACATACTACTTTATTTTTTAAATAGTTGGAAAACCAAAACTGCTTTATGAGTGGCAAATAGTGAAGACTATAGATGCATATGAAAGGAGTTTAGTCCTGTAATAAAATCTTATAATAAAATGATTATGGCATATATTTAGTATGAGTAATTGTTATTATATTCATTGTACTTAGGAATAAAAGGTAAGAGGATTGCAAAAAACTATTATAATAAGTATTTGTAGTTATTGCTACTGTTGTATAGCAGAGCAAGCATTTCCGCCTTCAATGGAGGCAGAGCAGAGAAGAAGGAACTGGGCAGGAAGGTTCTCTTGGACCCCTTTTCCGACCTGTGATTCCTGATTCCTGACCCAGAAGTGTCAGGAGAGTGTGCATGTTTTACTAGGGTGAACTGAGAATACTGGGAATGCAGTGGCTCTAGGTGGGCCAGCCTCACCTCCCTGCAGTGAGAACTGCCCTTCTTCATTCAGGAACATGAGAAAATGGAAACTGGTTATCTGGGCTCTTGGGATCACCAGCATTTGCCTAGGACAGCTGGGGAGAGGTTCCACTCTACCCTCCCCTGACCCTCTAGGGCTCCGAAATCCTTTCGACTGTGTGCTTCTAGGGGAACCCGGATGCCCCTCTGTGCTTCTCCCTTGCTCTTCCCCTAGATGGAGATGAGGCTAAAGGCTAAAGGCTTGTTTCTTTTTCTTTCAGTGATTTTATTTTACAAGGAGGGGATTTAAAGGAAGACCTCTCCCCAGGGCCAAAAATTCTTCTATCACTGTCTGAAATTCTGTTCATTAAAGATGAATTTGAATTAATAAGCAAGTACCTCAGGCTGGCTGAAGGCACATTAGGAATGAGCCTCACAACTTAATAATAATCATCACTAGTGTATGTTATATACTTTGTATGAGCCAAGGGCTGTTCGAAAGGCTTTACATGAATTGACTTATTTAATCCTCACAGCAAGCCTAGCGGAAGGTTCAGAGATGTCCAGTAACTTGGTCCACGTTACATAGTTATGATGAGAGGAGAGCCAGAATGGAATCCAGCTGGGTGGGTGCTGGGATTTGGACCATCCTCAGCCACTGTACCAAGCAGCCTGTCCCAAATATGTAATCAGGGTTTTCTTTAATTTGATCACTTTCCTCCTTACCTCTAGCAGTGACACCTATTAAAGAATGAAACTGGAAGTGAGGAAGGTAAAAGACCTTTAAGGGGGAGATGTGGCTGCAGTGGGTTGTGATGGGAACTTTGGAAAAGAGATTTGGGAGGCATTCTCTGTGGCCATTGTTTGCCCACCAAAAGCAGTAAGTCAGTCACTCATTAGCATCTTGATATTGCTGATTTTATAATCAGTACGAGAATTCAACTAAGAACCCAGCGAGTACTGTCTCTCTTCTCTGCTGCTCTCCAAACAAACATTGACATCATTTATCTTTTAATGTACTGGCTGCAGAAAACTCTTCTATATGTTATGTGTATATGATAAAGTAAATGCTTTATTTATTATTTAAATGTCATTTAAAATAACACTTTGTAAATGCTCTTGAAGCGAAGGCCAATGAAAAGCAACTAATTTCTATAATTGCCCTTTTCTTCCTCACACAGTATTGGCTGGATCCTGCAAAAACTCTCGCTGAACACAAAGAACTGATCAACAGTAGGTATCTAATTTTAACTTCGTTAAGGGGTGCCTTGAAAATGATGTAATGTCCATGATTAGTTGGGTGCAGAAATAGGCTTTCAAACTACAGGGGTGAGTACTAGTTATCATGTGCCAGAATATGGAAATTGGTGTGCATACATTGACTGGTCTCTGCAAACTCTAATTAAATTTGACTTGATAAAGACTCCGAGTAGATCTTAGTATTGAAATTTGCTTGGGCTATGTTTGTTCTTTAGTCTGTGATTTTTCTAGTTGCTTGTCTTTAAATTTCTACCTTAAAAGAGAAAAGGCAGAGAGGCACTGTATCAGAAAAAGAGGTGGATATCTGACCTTTTAAAATGCTTGAGTTTCTTGGGTTAAGAAGTGGTTTGTCACACTGTTTAGTTTGCTGAGTCAATAATTAAGAAATGCCCTTGTGACCTGAAAGATTTCAGTGGCTTCAGAGAAGACCCATCTATTCTGCTTTAGGTTTTATAAATATGAATCTTCCTACTAAGTGACTCATTATAATTAAAGTTATATTTATTAACCTTAATTTCCATAACCTAAGTTTTTATTTATAAATACGTGTGCATGCATGCATACCTGTACTCATGGTCCTTAAGTATGCAAAAGAGTAGTTATTTTTAAAAGACTATCTTTAAAAACTATTGTAAAATATACTATTTTAAACATTTTTGAGTGTTAATTCAGTGACATTAAGTACACTCACATTGCAGCTGACACCACTGTCCATCTCCAAAACTTCGTCATCCTCCCAAACTAGAAACTCTACGTTCGTTAAACTGTTATGCTTTACTGTGCAAATGATTGCTAATAAGACCTAGTGGATTCTTGTGGCCCTATTACCCCCATTCTGCATCTGTACTTTCCATGTACATTGGCTCATTTCCTATGGTAAAATTGGTTGTATGATGCTTCTCAGACCCCAAAAGCAGAAGCATACAGTAAGACTAAAACACCTATATTAAAATGGAAGAGAGATTATTTAACTGAACAATACACAGTCTTTATATCTTATCTCATGAGATAGTTTGATAAATAATGAAGGAGAGTGGCTCTCAACATCTCTAGTAGATTAGTTAGAAGGAATATCTGTAAAAATGACAGAATACTTGCTAGTCACCAAGATTCTCATAGGTAAGTCTTGATTTATCTCTGTGCTAATGGAGGACACTTTATTAATCATTAAAAGCCTAGAAATTAGTCTTCACAAAAGGTAGATTAGAGGATTCCCAGTTTCCGGCTTCTGTATTTTACACTAAAGTAAAACAATATTAACTTTATGTAAGGATTTCTTAAAGGTCAACTCTGTGGAAAGACGTGGATTCAAGATAATAACTTAGAGACTAATTTTTATAGTCAGTCTTAGAATAAGAAGCCAAAAAATATCTGGCTAGACATATTCTCTCTCCTAAATGTTCATTTCCATAGCCTTTGAACTATAAAACAGTGATATAAATGAAAGTATTTGCTTACTCTAAAAGATATTATAATTTATTTTTTCCCGAAAGGCTGTATGAAATAGCAGCCAGAAAGCACTGAACTCTAGGTATTAGCAAACTTGGTTCTTAGTTTGTGATCTCTGTGATCTTAGGTAAGTTACTTACCTCTTTGGTGCTTCACCTGCCTTATATATGTTACCAGGTAGTTGTTGAGAATCAAATGTTTAGGAACCATTTTTGTACTTTATCAAATGCAATCAAATGATAACGATGTCTTATACTTAGAACTCAAGCCATTTTATTATATGTAAATGGGAATCGGAGGGCCGATTTGGGCCACAGGTCCTTTAAGAAAATTAGCCAAAACCAAATGCTTTTAATTGTGTGTTTTTCAAACTTCTACATAACTGCTCATCACTAAACATGTTTGAAATGCCTGGGCTTGGTCAATAGGGTGCAATCTGCCATGTTCCAGAGAATAAAAGCAGCTCTGCTCTCTGGACAAGGCCTCCTTTTCTTTGTGCACCGTCTCAGCAGCAGCAGAAGCAGCGTCTGTGCTCCTGCCGCCCCCAGACGCCAACCCCACTGGCCTGCGGCACAGGCCGACCCATCTGCTTAGTAACACAGAGCTTGATTGACAAAGATGGATCAGCAGAGGGTGGACTTCCTGGCTCTTCTAAATATTTGATGGTCTGTGCCTCCCTGACATCTCTATGCAAGGATGGAGATGTGTTTGTCAGAAACACAAATAGAGCAATTAATTAAATGTAGAAATTGAATGTATGGAATCAACTCTAATGACAGAAAATTAAAACGAAATTTCTTTTAAAACATAGCTTTTAAAGAAGCTCTAGAGTAAGGGGTGCCTATACAGGAAGGCATAGATGAGGGGAGAGGAGCAGGGCCCTAGTCTCAGTTGTCTTCTGTATACCCGGAACAGGGCTTTGGGGATTCTACGACCAGCATGTGTGTGTCATAATGATAATAATAATAATAATAATATAGTGATACAGTTGATATGTTATAAATGCATTATGGATTTATTATCTTTTGTTCTATTTAATTTTCTTGCCCTAACTTCTGAATTTGGAATTTCATTTACTCAGTTAAAAATGAAAATAGAAAGACTAAGGTTACTTTATGTCAATTACACTGTATCAGAGACTGGGGATCACATGTGTAGGTGGAAGTATTTTTACTAAGGTACACACTTCATATCTATTTTTATTTGTGTGGGAGAGCTTCTGTTCAAGAAAAAAGACTTGAAACTATGACCACCAATTGGCGCACCAGTTTACAAGTCCATTTCAAAACAGTTTTAATATATGATCTTGTTAACACACTGCTCAGAAGTATATAGTTTTGCAAACGGTGCAGGTTAGATTCACATCCTCTGAAACAGAAATATTTCTAGTAAAAGTATAATATAATGCGGCTGGCACTCCAAGGGGCTTATGTCCCCTTTCACAATATGAATATTTAATTATAGTTTATATTTGTCCATGTAGGTACAATTTCAGGCTTTGCTTCATATATATTTGGTATTGGTGCATGTAGTTCTTATGTATGTGGTAAACGACTGAGATGAGAATTGTCTTCTTAAATATACAATAACACATTCTTAGATTCAGAAAAGTTTAAGCATGAGACAGTAGTGACCTTAATCCTACCACATAGTCTCACTGATGATTTTTTTTCTTAAAAGGAAGAGACATACATGGTAAGATATTTCTAATATATCAGTTTTGCTAAGAGAGTAGAATAAATATTCTCATTGGGGAAAAAAGGTAAATATATGAGGGATCGTATGTGTTAATTAACTAGGTGGAGGGAATCCTTTCACAATGTATACATCTATTGAATCATCACATTGAACATTTTAAATACCTTACAATTTGTCAATTTACCTCAATAAAGCTGGAAAAAAAACTTTCTATTCCCTCTCCCCAAAGTTTGCCACTGTTAGTAATTTCTTATGTATTCTAGGGAAAAAATATTTTAACAAATAGCTTTCTCTTTCACAAAAGGGCTAGTATTTCTGCAGTGAGAAATATAGATTGGTGCTCTTTCCGCATCTGCACCTGGAGTTCTCCCTCTGCCCATTTAAGCGGTTACTTGGCTCCGTACATTCATGTCTTTTGCTTCACTTAAACGCCCACCTGCTGCTGAGCATTTAAGTTGTTTCCAGTTTTTTGCAGATTTTCTTTGCTATGTTTTGCAATAACTAGTGATAGGTGGATGGCTTTTCAAGCCATTTATTTTGTTTATAATCTTTCTTCATGATGCAAAAAATACATGTATGTTGTAGAAAATGTGAAAAATGGAAAAATTATAAATTAATAAAAGTTGTACATAACCTCACTAACTAGAGATAAGAACCAGCAACATTCTGGTGTATTTGGTTCTTTTTTCCTGTATTTATGAACATGTAGACTCATATATATATATAGATACCCGCATAGTTGAAGTCCTACTGTCATACAGTTCTGACCCTGTTTTTTTCATTTCATATTTTCTTGTGTCTTTAGAAAATCTTGGTGAGTATAATTTTTTAAACAACTCTAGTTGGATAGCTTTCGCATAAAAATTATTTACATTTAAGTTGTACAACTTGATGTTTTGATGTGTGTATACATTGTGAAATGATCAGCTCAATCAGGGTAAATAACTTAGCTACCACCTCTACATAGTTACCAGTGTATGGGGCGTGTGTGTGAGAAGATTTAAGATTTGCTCTCTTAGCAAATTTCAAGTATGCATTACAGTATCTTAACTATCATCACCATGTTATACCCTAAGTCCCCAGAACTCATTCATCTTGCATTACTGAAACTTTATACCCTTTGAGCAACATCTTCTCATTTTCCTCTCCCCAGGCCCCTGGCAACCACCATTCATTCTACTCTCTACATCTATGTATGTGACTATTTTAGATTCCACATATCAGTGAGATCGGGCAGTGTGTGTGTGTGTGTGTGTGTGTGTGTCCTATTTTACCTAACATCTAACATAATGTTGTCTAGGTTCATCCATGTTTTCTTAAATGGGAAGATTTCCTTCTTCTTTCTTGCTGAATAATATGCCTCTGCCTGTCCCTGCCCCTCTCTCTCCCTGTATATGTGTACCACATTTTATTTATCCATTTTTTTCATTGATGGACACTTAGGTGTCTTAACTATTATGAATAATGCTGCAATGAACACGAGGGTACAAATATCTCTTCAAGATTAATGATTTCATTTCCTTGAGATAAATACCCTTTAGTGGCATTGCTGGGTCATATGGTAGTTCTCTTTTTTAATTTTTGAGGAACTTTCATACTGTTTCCCATTATGGCTATATCAACTTACATTTCTACCACCAGTGCCCAGGGGTTCTCTTTTTTTTACATCCTCAACACTTTTGTCTTTTTGATAATAGTCATTTTTATAGGTGTGAGGTGATATCTCATTGTGGTTTTGATTTGCATTTCCCTGATAAGGAGTGATGTTAAGTAACTTTTCATGTATTTGTTGGCCATTTGTATGTTTTCTTTAGAAAAATGTCTGTTTAGGTCTTTGCTCATTTTTTAATTGGGTTACTTGTTGCTATTGAGTTGTATGAATTCCTCACATATTTTGTATGTTAACCCCTTATCTAATATATGGTTTGCAAATATTTCTGATGAGTGTAATTTTTAATAGTTGTATAATATACTATTACATCGACTAATTTATAATATGAAATTTAATTATTTTCTATTTCTTATTTTAGCTGGACCTCCATATACTTTGTATTTTGGTATTAAATTCTATGCTGATGATCCATGTAAGCTTAAAGAAGAAATAACCAGGTACAGTATTTACTTTGCTTATGAACAATACTTATATGGCCCATACAAAAGGCTTTTTTTAAAATGAATTGAGGTCAAACATTTGGATGTGTGTCTACCTGCATTTTGTAATGCACTCCTGTGAGAGTTAAATTTAGACTAGTGTTGCATGAGGCAGATCAATGGCTGATGATAGATGTGTTTGAACAATGGCATGAACCTGGATGATACGATGATAGATTTTGCATCTGCTGTGATGGGATGTTTCTGTATCATTATTGTGAAAGATGCATTCAGCCTTTGTAGTCATGTAAAAGTAGCTGTTTGAACTGTGTAAAGGAAGGGTATTTTGATGCTCAGTTTGTATATGTAAATATAAATTCGAAGAGCCAGTCATTTCTCTTTAATTGGTTGTAGCTTAAATATCATCTGTCCAGGGGTTTCATTTATCTCTGTAGGAAATGAAAAATTGCTTTTAGTATTTTACGATGTATCACTTCACCTTTGTCACTGAATGTTTTATTTCATTTTAGGCAGAATTTTCAATTGATACTGATTCTGTTGTTAAATAGTCCATGCCAACATTTGAAAGTGGCTTATAAAGAACAAATAATAGTGTTAGGTTTTCACTTATTCCACTTGTGACCTGACTGCACATGGTAGCAAAAAACAAAAGTGTTTTTCCTAACTTAACTCTTAAGTGGTCAGGTTTCTTAGTAAACCCCTATCGTTGGCTTAAGTAAAGCCTAATGTGTTATTCAGAAAATTTGAAGTCTTATCTTTGATAACGAAGGTGGTCTGTGGTTTTGTTCCTATTCCATCTTTTCATTTTTTTCCTTAGATGTTGTTTTGTCTTGATTCTGGACTGCACACAGAAGAGTGAGAAGAGGGTAGGCTAATTGGACATTTTCTATTCCACTCTGAAGTGCTATAATTAGGCCTCATTTTTAGAACCGTGCTGATGTCTGTATTCACATTGTTAGTGAACATTTGAAAAACAGGGCTGCTCATTCAAGCTTTCCACGAGCATACCTCTGTGGGAGTAAGGCAGTTGTGTTGGGGAGATGTTGAAGAGTGGGGTTGTATTTACGTCAGAGTTTCATGAATAGTCTTTGCAGTCAAGAGGAATTTCTGAATCCTGGGCTCATGAGTCTGAGTGGTATAAAAATGCATTTATATCTGTAACTCATTAGGGAATTGCAAGGGAACACTTTATGAAAATATAGGAAGTCCTTCGTTTTGAGTTTGTCAGTAACCACTCTGTGCCTCAGTTTCCTCAACTGTAAACTTGAGATTTTTGTAAGCATTCCATGGAATAATGTATGTGCAGCTCTCATACAGTTGACCTTTGAACAACAGGGGTTTGAACTATATGGGTTCACTTGTGTGTGTGTGTGTGTGTGTGTGTATGTGTGTGTGTGTGTATTTCAGTAAATACTGTAGATGCATTTTCTCTTATGATTTTCTTAATAACATTTTTTTTACTAGCTTACTTTATTTTAATACAGTATATAATACATAAAACATCCAAAATATGTTAATTGACTATGTTATCATTAAGGCTTCTGGTCAGCAGTAGGTTATTAATAGTTAAGTTTTAAAGGAGTCAGAAGTTATACGTGGAGTTTCAACAGCATGGGGGTAGATACCGCTAATCTCCATATTGTTCAAGGGTCAATTGTAGTTAGTTGTTTGTCTTACAGTAAGTGTCAGCACTCATTATTACATTTTCTCCTTGTTTTGGCAGTGCAGCAGAGTTACATCTTAAATGAGGGCTATGCTCCAAAAGATAAGTGATTTAGTGTTAAGAAGGAAGAAAAAGAGAAGTGCTTTATAATGCACTATTTCACACCTGATCACCAAATATTAATGATGAACAGAAATTTCACTTTAGAATCAACTGATAGCTTGTTAACAGAATACATGGATTTGTGTGTTATGTACAGCCCCACAAAATATTCAATACCACCTGTTTTTCCTCAAGTATTAGACCAGATCATGTAGTTAAGAACCACATGACAAAATTGGCTTACAGGTAGTAGCCATGATCTATAATAATTTATTTTTATTGCTCAAAACATATAGTTGGATTTAGGTAAGTTAAATGTACATTTAAATATGATATCACTATACACTTATTCTTGGTATGTCCTGAAGATAAAGTCATTGATTTGCATGAATATGTTAACTTAAATGGGTAGGTATAATGGACCTTAAAAAGGGAGTCCTTAACATGAGATAATTTTGGCAAAAGCAGGAACAATATTCCCTCCTCACCCCCCGCCACCAATATATGCTGGAAAAAGTCTATTTAGGTCAGCATTTTCAAGTTGAACATTTATTTGCTTCAATTCTTTTGAAAAATTTTCTGGCCTACTCTGTATTGGCTCTTAGGTTGTTTATAATTTCTTGATATGAAAAATAATACTGTGGTAAACATGCTTATTCCTATTCTTCCGTGTATATAGTTTCTTTTGGTAATTATACCATTTCGTACATATTATACAGACCTCTTTCACCATTGAACTCATTTGTTTTACTCCTACATAGTATTTCATAATTTATTTAACCATGGGATGGCTCTCTAGTTTGTTTCCTTTTTTAAAATTATAGATAATGCTGCATTGAATCTTCTCATGTACATATATGATCATACTAAATACAGTATTCCAGAAAGACATTGTATTTAAAAAACCAAAACAAAATTAGAGGTGAATGGGATACACAAGAAAGTAAGATTCCAGACCATGAGAAATGTAAGTTAAAGAATCATATCACCTTGGAGTACTTGTTAGGTGCTCCTATTTTCTGAACTAAAGTTGGAGAACTGCAGGGTCACATATCCTAACCTTCACCCTTGTAGAACATTCCTGACATGTCAGCATGCTTCTTTATAAACGTTTTAAAGATAGGAAACCTTACTGCCTTGTAAGACAATAGGAAATTCAATAAGAAATAAACTCCTGGAATTTCTGTCACTAGTACTAGGTTTTCTATCTAGGTCTGTGCAGAGTAAATGTAATCTTTCTTCTCTTTTTCTGTCTTTTAAGTAATTCAGGACCTCATGACATTTGTCAATCTTATTTTCAACTCAAAATATTATGACAGTCTTCCATGTATTTCATGTCATTCATAGCTCTGTATCCTCTGCAGATTTGATCAGCATAACACACACGCTGGATAAGAAGACAGGCTTTAGAGTCAGAAAGGCTGAGGTTCGCACCCTTACTTTGGCACTCACTAGTACAATCTTGAGAAGATTATCTAACCTTTCTAAAGCCTGTTTTCACATCTATAAATGGAATTAAAGTATTTCTTCAAAAAGATGACTGGAGGAATATGTAAGATAATACATGCAAAGTACTTACCAGTAAAGTGAAAGTGTAAGTGTTCAGTAGATGGTGGGTTAGCTAAAATGGAAATAATGATAATTATTTCATTTTCAAATTATTGATTATAGAACTAGAGAAGGAAAGAACAACTTGGAGCCTGGAGAGAGGTATTCCATGTTAAAGTCAATACTCTAATCAGAACTTTCCATGTTTGTTATTCATTTAATTCTGAATCATCCTACTACTGCCCTCTAGTCTGCATTTCTTAAATTCGTATAAAAAGACAAAATTCGCTCACTCACCTACCCTTCATTTGCTAACTACGTAGAACATTGTGTTTCAGTGCACCGAGTACCAAGGAAATTTAGTAGTGACCAAACGGAGGTATAGTTTCAGTTCTCCAGAGAGAAAGAGACAGAGAAACTGTCCATTGCTTTGCTGACAACCCTATCTGCGATGCCACTGAAATTTCCCTGAACTTCTAAGGCTCTAACAGCTATTTCTGAAAATAAAAAGAATGTTAGTTCCAGATGACATGTTCATACTGAACACTTTTTAGCTTCTAAAACAGGTCTTTGATCTTGGAAGCTAAGCAGGGTCGGGCCTGGTTAGTACTTGGATGGGAGACCACCTAGGAAGACCAAGTGCTATAGGCGTAAAAAATAAAAAATAAGAGATTGTAAGCTGACAAGGTCCTTGCAATCTGTGAGGTCAACCAAGGGTTGCCTCACCTAAAAAAATAAATAATAAAATAAAAAATAAAAACAGGTCTGTGTTTTTTAGTTTGTTTTGTAATATTTCGTTGTATTTTCTGCGGATTGACATTAGGCTTATCAATTTTATTATTATTGTCTTGGGAATCCATATTATTCACTTTGTGAAGATTAGCTTGTTTTACCTTCTTTGCCAGCTGTGTGGCCTTCAGTTACATACCTACTTCTGGAGCCCCTGTTTCCTTCTCTAAGTGAAGAGAATGGTCCTCAATATATCAGAGTGGAGGTGAGGGTCACATTCCAGTATGGATGCAAAATAAATTTGTAAACTTTAAAGGACTATATAAATAGAAAGTGATACTATTGCTATTTGTTCCTATATTGTAATCATCACTGTTAAGCTTCTGAGGCATAAGCGTTATTCCAGATCTTCTTTGTCACTTTCTTTTGAGAGTTATTGGATGCTTCCTCCACTATTTTTCTTCTTAAGCCATGCATGCCATTTCCTCCACAGTGTTCAATATCATGTTATTATTTAAGCATTTTTCCCTCTGTCCATCACATTTAAGTTTAATCCAAAATGATTAGGCTCCCATTGTGTGCTGGAACACAAGAACATCCCTGCCTCCCATTTAGGTAGTTACTCTCCTCTTCAATTCCTCAGTTACACATTCAGCTGGCATCAGAAATCAAACTTCTGCTTGTCCCCACATCTTTCAGTTTCCTCATTTGGGTCTCAAGTCACTGGAAGGTACACTTCAGGCTGCTTTGGTGTGGGCATTTCTGGCCTTCTTTGGCCACGGAATCTCAGGAGAATCTTTGCTTTGGGCTCCTGAAAGAAGAGAGTCTCTCTTCTCCTTGTCTAAGCAAATCTCCTTCGCCCATTATTCTTGCCTCTGATACTTGCTATATTGTTAATGGTCCACAATGGCTTATACATACTTCGTGTCAGTTTAGCTCTTTTCATTGAACAGCAGGTAAACAGAAAACTGCAAGGGCAATATTTCAAACCCCTCACTTGTACTGGATGTAGTTTTGTGATGAGTGTGGATGGAGGGAAGACAGAGAGTTTCTTCCCAGAGGCTCACAATCTAGCTTGGGAGAGAGTGCATATATACCAGTATGCTAATTTACATAAAAAGATAAACAGTAGTTGCTCTGTGAAGCCTCTGCTTTGTACCAGAATGTGTTTTGTAAAGTTTCCTTATTAAGTGGCTTATTTTTAGTCAGCATTTTTTTTTCTCCAATAAGGGCACAATATAACTAGGGTCACAATATAATTTATTGTCTAAGTCCTGACACTTTGGAGAATGATGAGGAGAGTTATAATAATTAGGCCTGTGTAATAGGCACAAACTAGAACTGTTCTAGGTAAACTGGAGTGCAGATTCACCCTAATTAAAACCAGAGATAAACAAGGAGTTAAGCATCCAATCATAGCCTTAATCAGAATGACACAGAAGACATAGCAACTCAATCTGGAATTTGAATAAAATTTTAAGTTTTACTGTATAAGTCCCATAAAATGGACAAAATATATAGTTAATTAAAAATAGAACCTGAGATAATCAAGTGTTTAGCATATAAAAATAAGATTTTACTGTATCATAAATTTGTCTTCTATAAAACTATTACAATGCTTGCTGTCATTAAGATAAATTTCTAATTAAAAATAGTTTACCTGTCTCTTCTGTTTTAGTGGATTATTAATGCAATGACTTAAAGATCTTTTGGTACCTTTAAAAAGTAGGCTGTACAGGGAAGTCTGAACTGATGTCTTTTTCTCTTTTTCTTCATGAATTTCTCAGAGACAGCAATGGTTCAGTTTTTTTCATTTTTATCCACCTCTTGATCTGCTCGTAATCACAGCCATCTATCAGGACAACAGATCTTTATTGAGGAGCTACTGTGCTTATGGTGGGAGTACAGTCACCAGTGGGTTATGATTCCTGTTTTTTGTATGTTTGACTTTCTCTCTGTTTCAGCTCTGTCTTTTACATCTCCCTCTGTTTCTCTTTCCCTTTTTCTTTAAAGCAAACTTTTGTGAGATTTAGGTCCTTCAGTTTCTGTATTTGGCAAAGGATTTAACTATCCAGTCAGATGTTATAAAAGTCTTAATAGAGCAAGACAAATATGCATCTGTGACCCATTTCCTAAAAAAATACGCTTCAGGAAAAGAAATTCCAAGTTAACAGTAGGGAAAGAGAGAGTAGCTAAACATGTTTCCAGCAAGCAGTGGTACTTCTAGTGAAATGTCTCTTTAGCTTATAAGCTTTTGCATTTAATTTCTGCTAATGTCACTCTTCAAGAGGAGCACAGATGATTACAATGAAATAGATATCCAAGACTAGCATTCATTCAGGGAAAGTATTTAAGTAGGGCAGAAATGCAAATGCAAGGTAGGTAGGGAGTTGGTGGTGGTAGGTAGTTGTTGGTTAATGGCAAGAAATTTGGCTCAAGAAGTAAGCAAAAGTCTTATAACCTATCTTAAGGATCTTGAACTTTATTCTGAAGACAAAGGAAAGTCTTTTAAGGGTTTTTTGTTGTTTATTTGTTTTAATCAAGGGAGTGGTGTGTCTTATTTACCTGTTAAGAATCCTATTTACCTCTCAGGAAGGTAAATGGTTTGGAAGAGAGATAAGTATGAATAATGACAGCAGTGAAGGTTTAGAAATCCAGTGGGTAGTGATCTGAACTAGGAGATGAAGTGTATGGATTGCCCAAACTACCAGAGTTATTGATAGCATGTGGGCGCCAAGGGTTACACATTATTCCTAGACTTCTTTTACTTGGATGTCTGGAGAACTGTGGTGTCATTTACTGAAATGGACAATGGGGAAACACAGGCTGTTAAGCAGATTTTCACTTAAGCCTGTGGGTGTAATCAAAGTGGCTATCAGCCTTCTAGAAATAATCAGAGTAGTCTCTAACATTTGGATTCCCTCACCAAGAGCTTTGGTTGTGAGCATTTAGAGAAGAGAAATTTATCACAGCTGATTTTTATAAATCATTTCCTTTGCTTTTTTCTACTCTTCTCAATGACATGAAGAGTAGCCTTGCAAAGAAAGAAAAATCACAAAAGACAGCCTGAAGTGTGGGGGTGGGGGAGAAAAAGGGGTAAGCGGGGAGAGAAAGAGAGGGAGAGAGGGAGGGAGAGAGAGAGAATAGTAAGTTAGTGGTGTTGGCCTGGGGTCATGTTGGTAGTTCATTAGATTGGTTCATAAACCTCTGGTCTCTCTCACTCCACTGGCACAAAGGTGAATGGCAGGGTGGATGGGGGATGGGAAGCTAGCCAAGTTATATAGCACCCTATTAAGAGAGATCTAGGATCAGATTTCTCAGATTCCAGTCTAACTCTGCTACTTGACTAGTTGTGAAATCTCGGACAAGTTACTTCATCTCTTTGTGTCTGTTTCTTCATCTGCAAAATGGAGATTATAATAGTACTGACCTCATTTTAAAGTTTTGCATAAGTTATTGTATGTAAAATACTCGGAATGAGTTACTATATTTACAGTGTTTAGAAAAGTGGGTGGCACTATTATAACAAGTTTTGTTCAGGCGAATGGATTGCGTAAAGCTGCAGATAATGGGCAGGGCCTTTAAGTGGGAGGCTTGATGGAATTTTTGTCCTGTGTCTGTGATTTTAGACCCTGTAGCTAACACATGTCATATAAGTTGGGTGCTTGTGATTTGTTCTCTCATTAAGATTATGCCATCATAGTAGTGGCAGTAATGAGAATGGTAAGAATAGCTTGTATGTCACCTCCACGTCAGCCTTATGTGGTGTAGATACTTCATTACCCTGTTTTACAGTCAAGGAGACTGGCTGTTAGAGAGGCTCAGCCACAGACCAAGGTGACAGACTAGAGAATGCTGGAGCTGAGATGCGATCCAGCCTGTCTAACTTGAGAGCCTGCATTTTTTAGCCACTACCCTGTATTGCCTCTGTCGAGTGTGTTTTTAAATAGTCTGTTCCCAAACAATCCCTTCACAAAAGAGCAGAAAGTACTTCATTTTCATTAAAGGTGATTGGTTGTTACCTGAATCTCAGGCTCTGAAACTTCGGGTCTGGGTAGCGTAAGGTATCATTAATCTCTTCTTTCCATTTCTCTTTTAGATATCAGTTTTTCTTGCAGGTGAAGCAAGATGTCCTTCAGGGCCGGCTGCCCTGCCCTGTCAGCACTGCTGCTCAGCTGGGAGCATATGCCATCCAGTGTAGGTTCCACTTAAGTAAATTTGCTTCAGATGTGTGAGAAAAATAATTGAATTTTTCTTTTTAAGCAAGTTTGTATACTAAAATTTTTCTTATCCAATGGCATGTTGCTAAAAAAAAAATTGAATTTAGTCAGAATTCAGGCTTTAATCAGTGTCACTTCGGGGAGAGGTAAAAATGATGCCAGTTATATATTCCTTGTAGTAGGTCCAATGGAGTTTTAGTCACAGGAGTAGCATTGATTCTTGATTAAGTGGAAGGTCTGAAAATTGTTCTTTTCCACATTCTACCTGAGTTCATTGATCCCCTGAAGGTATGACTCAGAGATCAAACTGCTTCCAGGCCGCTGTGGTGAAGACTCCATGGGGTCAGGTGCCAATGCCACTGCAGTGTGGCACACATTCGGCACTCATTGCACTTCAGCTGTGGCATCAATATGATGACCATGTGGGGCAGTTCCAGGTTGCATTGTCATTTTGGAGACAGAGGCAGAGGTTGGGGGCAGTGAGGCTGGACAGCACATTCTTGCCTTTGTGTCACTTGCAGATCAGAAACATTCTAGGAAAAATATTCTAGGAAAAATGTCACATAGACGAACTGGGTTGGGCTGGAGAGAGGAGAATTTTTAAGCATAACATAGTGAGCTTTCTGCTTTCCTTTTACTTCTTTACATAAACCGTGGTGTGGTAGGGGTTTTGTGCAGCATTGTATTGTATTTCTATGACCATTATTTGGGGCAAATACATTTTGAATCACATGCTCTATTTCTTAGTGTCATTGTCTGAGAGGATATGTTGGGTTCATGGTTGTTTTTCACGTCTAGTATTTCCAATATATGTACTCTAAATTCTGTTTACAACATTTTTTTTGTATATGAACTGGTAAGAAAAATTGAAATGAAAATGGTGATAATTATACTCTTTCAGAAAGTAAAACTATAGAACTTGTGTTTTTATTATGATTTTGTTTATACCATTCATATATGCTCATTAGATTTGTTTTTTACTAAATTAGTTATATATGAATTTATTAATAAGGCATTTGAAAAAAATGTTTGAGCATGATAGGAATATTTTTATTCTTGCATTTTTAGGAATATTTTCCTAAAATGGAAAAAAATATAATTTTTTAAAAAATTTTTTAGCTGAACTTGGAGATTATGACCCATATAAGCATACTGCGGGATATGTGTCAGAGTACCGGTTTGTTCCTGATCAGAAGGAAGAACTTGAAGAAGCCATAGAGAGAATTCATAAAACTCTAATGTAAGAATCACATTTTAATAACTATAATAAACATGTTGTACGTTAGGTGCCCAGAATGTCATTTTATAATTGGAAGTTTATACTCTTTGACCAACCTCTCCTCCATGTCTCCCATCCTGGTGACCAGCCCCTGGTAACCATCATTTCAGTCTCTGTTTATAGAGGTTGACTTCTTTAGATTCCACATACAAATGATATCATACAGTGTTTGTCTTTCCCTGGCTTATTTCACTTAGTGTAATACCCTCAAGGTCCATCTATCTATTTGAAAGTAACTAAGAGAGTAAATCTTAAATTTTCTCACTACAAAAAAGAAATGGTAATTATGTGATAAGATGGAGGTACTCGCTAGCTATGGTGGTAATCATTTTGCAATATATAAATGTATCAAGTCAACACATTGTACATCTTAAACTTATACAAGATTTTATATCAATTATATTTCAATAAAGCTGGAAAAAGATAACATCTTATATCAACCATCATTGTTTGCTATTAGCAAGCTTAAGAAAAGTTCATAGAATAAATCTCTCACCCTTTTCTGAAACATTCTAGCATTCTTATTCTTTTTAAGATTTTTACTGCATATAACAATAAAATGCTCATAGAAACTCCAAAACATTATAAATATAATAAAGGAGAGAGTAACTCCCAATACCTAAAGTCAAGATATTTTTGGTTATTGGCCTTTCAAACCTCTCTCTATGCATAATTTTCCATAGAGAAAATTTATTACATATAGAGTTATGTATGTATGATTTTACATAAATGGAGTCATTCTGTATATACTGTATTTTGCAGCCTACTTTTTAGTCACCAGTACCTTGTGAGATTTATTTTTTAATTATAAATATATCTTATAACCACAAAAGCCTCAATATATTTTGGATTTGCTAAGTCATTAAGTTTGTAAGTTCTTCACAGTTATAAGCAAAGTCCTAGTCAGTCTATAGTAACGAATCTGGAAATCATGACGACACTGGTGTGGAGCCTCGGAGGGTGTTGCGTTAACACCACATGCACTTCTGAGAATATACCCGCCTCGAGTAAGATTTTCAATTAATGACCTGCAGCATTGAAGTTATAATTTAATTATAGTTATTTTAGTTAAATTTTCTATACCGATTAACTTTGCTTTATTGCCTTCTTATGTAAAACTCCCTCTTGAATTTGCTTGGTTTCAGATCTAGTATAGTTAAGAAAAAAAATGTAGAATTAATATGGTCAACAAAAAATGTTTGCCTGAAGGATCTGTTTCAGTGAGTAGTCACAGAAGTCAACTCCTGAATTGCAATCAGAGAAAGCAGACTCTCCATCTTGTATTAGTGTGCACCAGAATTTTCTCCGGGCTGATTATAGAGCCCTTCATTTTAAGGTTTCGCTGAAGTGGATGCTAAGAAAGTGCCCGTTATAACATTATGTTTGACACATTTCAAGATTACTAATTCTACGAGTTTCAAAGCAAAATTATATTTTGAAATTATCAAGGAGCATTGGGTAAAGGGCCTTACATGTTTTATGTGATGGTGTTGACAATGTGACTGTTACTTAAAAGAGAATAAAGCTTCATCAAGGTTTGGTAGCTTTCTTGTATCTAATTTGCAATGAACATTTTTTATAGATTTCAAAAATATGGTTTATTACTAGGTTTTCCAAAGTAATATGAAACATAGGAATACATCAAAGCAGGATTTCTTAATTTAAAAAAGTTCACAGCTCCTTTTGTTAACCATAAAAAATCTTTTTACACACACACACACACAGAGTTCTGCTTATCCATGGAGATTCCTGGCAGATGCTCACCCTCATTAGGAATGAATGCTGTTTTCTGTTTATTATTGCCAGTGAAGATTTTAGGTAGATTTCTATACTTTGTATTAAGAAAATGACAAGTATTTTTTACAATTTCTAAATACTAACTGTGTGTTTTCAAACAGCTGTGCTCAGGAGAGACTGATGAGTTGGTTGGGTGAGGGGGAGTCCATTCTCTTCTTCTCACCCACCACTACTCTCATACCTTTTTCCTCCTGACGGAGAGCTAGCTGCTGGTGCATGGAGATGTTTTACTCTTTGTCAGGGGTATGCTTTTTAAACTTGAGTGCTGCTTAATCTGAAGCTGAGAATTTTAATATATGCTAGGACATTGGGATTGGCTATAATGAGCAAAAATGGATTCGGTAAATGAAATTAACTTAACACGAGTATCACTTCAGAGTATAAAATTCGGTCACCAAGTAAGCAAGGGGCATATTGAAATATAAAGACTTACATTTGCATTAGCACAACGGATTATTTTTACAGTGAATATAGTGAAGATGGTTTACATTCCCTGTAAGTGCCATAGCTATCAGTAAAGGAAGGCTCTTTGTTTTTATGCTGGATGTAGGGGTCAGGCTCCTTCTGAAGCAGAGCTGAATTACTTGAAGACTGCCATATCCCTGGAGATGTATGGCGTTGATCTGCATCCCGTCTACGTGAGTGACATTTAATTAACACAAAATATTTTAAGCTGATGACATTTTTCTTCAAGTGTCGCTGAAACTCCCAAAGGAAAGCTGCAGTCCTCTTATTTAGTGAGCAGTTGATACTTTTTCATCTGTGTTTTTCGAACACAACGAATCTCTTGCATGGATTAAAACCCTAATGAGTTTTGCATAAAAGTCTGTGATTTTATTTCCATGTGTAGAAAACAATTAACTGGGCTTGAAAACACAATCTGGATAACAGCTCCAAAGGGCTTAGCTAAATGTCAAACCAATTAAAAATTGGTCTGTAATTGATTGTATTAGACGGAAAACAGGAGGGTTTTCCAAAAATAGATTTTATGGCTGAAAAAACATTTATCAAATCATTTGCCAGATAAAGTAGACTTTACACAACAGTATAGACGCAACTATTGGTCGTTCTGCAGGTTCTGTCAATATTATGGTTATTGCCTATTGTAGTTCTTACCACTGCATTAATAGAAATATTTTTGCAGATTTTCTTCAGTGGCTAACAGAAACTTGCTGAACATAGTCACTGAACAGTTATACTGAATCTGTCAAGTGTTCTGGGTCTAGGCCTTAACCTTTGAGCTACTTCTCTAAGGTTACCAATTGATTATTCTATTCCAGTGAGATTGAAATGTGCCTTTTATGTTATGAGTTTAGTTAACAATAGTCAGATTTAATTATTTGAGAAAAGAAGCCAGGTGCCTTATTCTTCACATGAAATGAATTGCTAAAGATTAGATATAGAGTGTTTGTCAATTGGATTACGGAACTCAATTTTTAAGGAACTCTCATAAAACTTACTGTTATGCAAATAACTCATTCATGTATTCATTTTATGAATCTTTGGCTCATCAGAGTTTCCTCAAACAAGAAATCATATTATTTATAAAGAGTTAGGTCCATCCCTGGGTATACCATTAATATGCAATAAAAGTTACATATTTAAGGGAAGTAGTAGTACCCTGATAGATTTCAGTCTCATCAGATTGTTAAATGCTCTAAACTGTCTTTAAGAACACTTCTGAAATGTTGTGGAATAGTTATCTTTTTCCCTTCTAACCACATTAATCTTATTAGATTTTCAGGTTTTTTTTTAAATATATATTTTATAGGAAATGTATAAAGAGTCTTTTGCAAAATATTTCTGCATTTATGTTATGTTTATCCTAATTTACAGACACTTTTTTTGTGGGCCGTGGAATTTATGGTAAATGAACTAGATTCATTAGAATCTTCTATACGTTCCTTTAAGATTGAATTTTTAGAACCGCAAGTGGGCGATGGCTGGAATTCTTCCAAAACTTATTAGTTGTTTTATGGTCTTTGAGAATATGTCTTTGCAGTCTGTTATTTGACCTGAGAGTAGACATAAGATGAACATAAACAGGCAGTTCTGTGCATGTTCTTGGTATCCACTCTGTAACTTTTTCATTTCACAATTCCATTTTCTTCATTGAAATTTGTCATTGTCTGGAAATTAAGGGTGTCCAGTTTTTACCAGAAGAGATTATATTTAAAAATTTTTGAGCAGTCTTAAAATCACAAGTGGAAGTGGGAAGGAGTAAGACAGAGATCTCAGAAAATCCAAGTCTATGCCCTCAGGTGCCTGCCTGAACTTTCGGGAGTGGGCAGTGATGAACCAGGTCTCCCGATTGTTCACACCAGAGAGAAAGATCAAGATGAGCCCTTGGGAAGGGACCCTTGATAGAAGTTCTCAGTCCCTGGCTGCACAGGAGAAGCACCTGGAGCATTTATGTGTTTTTGCTGTGTGGGCCCCTTCGGTCCAGATTCTGATTTAGCTTGTTTTGATAGCACCCAGGCATTAGCATTTTAAGCTGAATGGGTGATTCCAATTAATGTGCAGTAAGGCTTGCACACCACTGTAGAAACTGCATGGGGTGAGTTGGTCAGTGGCCTGATTGGTAGTCTAAGTTCTTTTAATAACTGAAGTTATAAGTATGAATGCACTAAGAAAATTTTCTTAAAAACTTTGAAAAAAATGAGCAACAAGTTAGTTGTCATCATAGCTTAGCTAGCTTTTTAAGCTGATATCTTCCAAAAACTAGATCCAGTATTAATGCAACAAATTATGTTTGTGTGGCCAATTATAGTTTGACAAAGAGCATTTATATGAATTAATTCATAGTTATAAGTATATGTTTGTTTTTGCAGGGAGAAAACAAATCTGAGTATTTCTTAGGATTAACTCCAGTTGGTGTCGTTGTTTACAAGAATAAAAAGCAAGTGGGGAAGTATTTCTGGTAAGTATAAATTGAGGGCAGAGTTGAATTAGTTATACACTGTATGTATTTTGCTTATGGGACTTAGGTGTCAATGAAAGGACTGGAAAAAGAAAACAGCTGTATTTCCAGTGGTTGATAAATATGAGTGAAATTAGATTCAAGGTGTATTCTAACGCATCTCAAAATATTTTCTCTGTAAATGTCAGGTACTGTTGTTCTGAACTCTTGTCTATGGAAACTGTGTATAGTAGGATTTCATAGCTGTTCCAGTGTGTGCTGGTGGGTTGTGGGCCTGGGACTTCTCTGAGTTCTAAGTCCAAGTGGGAAAAAATCTGAGAGAGAGTGAGACTCTTATGGCACCACACCGTGACTGGGAAAGCAGCACCGCCAGGGTCTTGGGGATTCCAGACCTGTCTGCATTTACTGGAGAAGCATAGGAGGATGAGGATGGAGTTTTGTTTAGGAAGGTGTCCAAAGCAGAAGATGCACAGGGGAACTCTACATTTACTGTAGCAGTGTATAAAGGAGCCACTGTGAATCAGTCTTTTTCCACTAGATACTTTTCTGAATTTCTGAGGGTTTAATTCTTAAAAACAGTAACACCACCACCATCCGTTTTTTTTCCCCACCCCCCAGGCCTCGGATTACAAAGGTTCACTTCAAGGAGACACAATTTGAACTCAGAGTACTGGGAAAAGATGTAAGTAGTGCTCAGTTTACCTGAGAAGGGGGATGTCTTGCCTCCTCATTGATAGCTAAAAGACATTGTGAAATAGAACTTCCATGTTTTCTTCAATTGCAAACACATGGAAACCAGTTAATTGACTCATGTGCACAACTTCTTAAGGAAGGGACAGGGAATTGAGTAGACATGAATGAGCTGGTAATGGAGAAATGTCATTTTAGTTTTAGCAAAGGGAAATAAACCTTTCTAGGGCAGAGGAGAGAATAGCAGGTGATTGTTGTTATTATAGTTTGCTATCGTGCATTTGCTCTTCATTATTGTTTGTGAAGGTGGGATTTGTACAATCAAAAGGATTCATACAATCTGTGTGCCCCTGCATACAGAATAAGAAGTGTCCTAATTTTGTCCTAAAGTAAGCTAAATAACCTAGGCAGTCACGCTTCTGCTCCTTCCCTGCTGGGCGTGGTAGATAAACTAAAAGGGAGATTCTGGGCCTTTAAAGGGAGAATATAAGATAGGGGTGCAAAAGTGCTGGCCTTTGCTCTGCACCTTGGCAGTGTCCCCCAAGACTGCTCAGGTAATGGGCACAGTATTCGTCAGAACCTGGAGGTGCTTTCATGCCTTGACAGGTAGCTTTTAGGAAACTGGGCAAAAGAAGGCAAGGATGCAAAAGCTTCCTTTTAAGCTACCTGTAAAAATAGTACTCCCTTGAAGTGGGATGACTATAATCCACATTTATGGGATAAATAGGTAAAAATATGATGTAGCAGAATCTACTCTTATGTCTCTTTGATACTTACTTATTTTATGCAGAACAAAAACCTAAATGAGTGACATTGAATTGATGAGACATTTGTTGTAAAAAAGAGGTAAATGAAATCTGTGTTTATATATCTACAAGTTGAGACACAGGAAAAGTGGCTGCAGCTGCAGCTGGAACATGCTTCTGATGTAGTAGTTTCCATAGAGCAGGTACTCAGTAAATATCCATCGAACGATCAATGAACTGATCTACTGAGATTATGTATTGCCAAATCCCAAAACCTGATACTACTATTTGTTCTTGTAGAAAAAATACAGTCGTCCTCCTTGAACCGTGACATGCTGCCATTTATTGATAAAATTAAAATCGGATTTTGAAATGATTTTAATTTGTAAGGAGGGGGAAACTTCAGATTTTTAAAGGAATAATATCCCCAAACCTCAGAGTAGTAGTTCTTAACAGTATAGTTTGAAGAAAATCCACTTTTCTTCAACTCTTGATTAGATGCATCCAACTTAAATGACGTGCTAGTATAAGATTGAATTAAAATAATCCAAAAAGTAGAATTACTAGATAGTAAAGTTATGCTGTTTTCTCCTTATCCTGCCACTGGTTTTACATGACTTAATAATGCAATGAGTAATGTCTGTTCAATACATCAATAATAATGTTTCAAATTTTTAATAAGAATATGATAATAAAATGGTAAGACTTCATGGAAGCATTGCTATTATTCATTTTCTCCCTTATGTCTAAGTTAATTTGGTAAGGTCCTTTGGTGGACTTCTTTTCTCTTATTATTACAGTGACTTAAAATGTCTTGTACTGCCTCGGGATAAATATTTGATAAATTCTCAGCCACTTTGAATTTTCAGCTTCTTAGAATTCTTCATAATCAGGTGAAAACAAATAACAAAACTAATATCGTCATGTTATTTTTTTTAATGACAGCCTCTATGATATACCCAGGTTTCTCATGCACTCGACTCAGTGCCAGGCCCTTCTCCAGCTTTGAGAAGAAATGAATGTTTGGGTATGGCCTGAGACCCTGCACACTCCTGAGTCGTTTAAACCTAGTGTCAGTGATCTTTAGTACTGTGGCAAAGCAGGTCACATAACTCAGGATTGACTCAAAGGAATTCTAAAAAAATTAAATAGCACATTAATTTAACCAAAGCAACTCATTTCCTGAGTGTTCTTGCTTTGTGGAGTCTTTCTTTTTCCACCAGGGTGCCTCTCTGTGAGATAGTGATTTACATAATGGTGGAATTAAGTTGATTATTATGGATGCCTAACTGTAATCATAGATTAAATAGAAAAGTCCCCTGAAACCTATCACCTGGAACAATAATCACATCAGCTTGAAAAATGGTTAAAATGCTCATTCTATTGGTTTTCTGGTTGACTGGTCGGATCAGAGAGACTTAACTTAGTATGTTCAGTGCTATGAAGGTCAAATTCAAATACCCAGTTTCCAAAAGAACAACAAAGTCCTACAGATAAAAGATTTTCTTGGTGGCATACTATACCACTACCACTTTCTGATTCCACATTTTAACGTTAACTGTGTCCAACATAACACATTAACATATCTTAATAAATACTGATAACGCATTAACATGTACTGTTTACCTAGTCATATATTTCTTGCATCCACAAATAACAATCTCATCTTTCTCAGATATAACCTTAATGAGTTCAGTGATTCATTTTTTACAGTGTAACAAATGGTAAAAATACTGGTTTTATCAAAATTTATCCCTCTGACAGGGTCAGAAGCTAATTATTATAAATAATTTTATGTATTATTTAAGCTTCAAAATAGGCACTGTGATTTAATACCTTACAGAAAATAAAAACTTTTAATGAAAAGATCTTAAACAGTGATTATAGAAAATCTGGGAATTTTCTATAGAGAAGAAATTTTATAAAGAAAAATAAAATTACCTATTAACATAAAATTCAGAGGTAATGATTATTATTTAGGTACAATCCCTTTCAGATTTTATCCTGTTAGAGTGAACATATAATATATGTATATACAGATATGTACATCATCTTTTATATGGTTTTGTAAACAGGTGTTCATCATAAACATTTTCCTTTACTATACTCATTCATTACGTGCCTGTACAGTGTTTCATAATGTTTTCCTTTTTATGTGTTTTACTTTTTTTCTTAATATTGTGGATCAATTTTTTCTTTCTTTTATATCTTATAATTGTTTTTTGCTGGTAGAAGGGAAAGCTATAGAATTTTACATTTATCTCAGATCTGGTCATTTTGCTGAATTCTTGAATTCTAGCCAAGAGCTCTTAATTTGATTCTTATAAATTTGTAGAGGTATATATCACTAACAAATAAAAATAATTTATTCCTTCATTTCTGTTATTTATGTTTCATATTTCATAGAAATTCTAGAGGAGTGTTAAGTGATCTAGCAATAGCAGGCATCCTTGATTGGTTTGTGATCTTAATTAAAATGCCACTTTGTTCTGCCACTTATGTATTAGCTCTTGGTTTTATGAATATGTGCTTATTTACCAGGGGTTTAAGTTTTTTAAAAGTCTTATCAAATGGTTGATTTTCACTGAATGCCTTGAGAGCAAAGATTGTTGTTTGTTCACTCATTCAACAACCAATTCTAATTTCAAAAATCCAGGTGAGGGATGATAGTGGCTCAGACCAGGATATCAATCTTCCACATGCTGAGAAGCTTTTTGATTCTGGGTTTAGCCATATGGTTTCATGGATATGGGGAGGTATGAGACAGAGTCCTAGCAACTTAAAAGTGTTTGACTGGTGAAGCAGGAAGAATAGAGCTGCCATCAAGTGAGGTGGCGAAGACGATGATGAGAGCAGGCTTAGGAAGGTTTTAGCAGTTTTAGCATGTTGAGTTTGAGATGTCTGCTAGACATCTAAGTGGAGATGTTTAATAAGTGAGCTGTGTGAGTCTGGCCTTTGGGACCAAAGTCTAAGCAGAATAGTTAAATTTGAGAATCAGTGACATATCTTGGTATTAAAAGCCATGAGACTGTGAGATCACTAGGAGAATGAGTATAGATAAGAGAATAGGAAGAACCAGCAAAGGAGGTAGATAGAGAAGCAGGTAGAAGAACACTAATCATTTTTTAATTTTGCCAGGTAAAAATCATGTATTAAGTAAGTGTCAATGATGCTGATATGTTGAATAAGGTAAGTGCTGAGAATTGACCACTGAATTTAGGAAATGTAGAAAGTTATTGATAAGACCAATTTTGGTGGATTGAAGAGTGAGATGTAACCTAGCAATTTCACACTTAGGTCCGGATACCTTAGAGAATCACAGGGACATGTGTGTTCATTGCAGCACGTATGTGAAAGTAAAATAATAATAATAATAATAATAATATAATAATAATAATAATAACAACTTAGAAGTCCATTATAGGAGAATGAATACCTAAATTGATGCATATTAATAAAAAAGCAAAAGAAGTAATACGAGAGGAATTGAAGATGATGAGTGTAGACAACTCTTTTGAGGAGTTTGGCACATTCTGCTTTTTATTTTGAGGGAGCTAGATGGCAAGGTCATCACTGAGACTGCAGTTGGGGAGGAGGTGTTGGGAAGAGGGAGATATGAAATAGTAATTTCGGAGAGAAAATGGATAAGGGACATGTGGTTTGATGATATTATATGATAGCTTGGTAGTATGGAGGGTCATGAATTTAAAGTAAGCCCACTCATGGTGTGCTTTTCTGCAGCCATATTCAGTGGCATGAAGCAAGTAGAGAGTTGATTTTGTCAAGAAAATGGTATAAAGAGAGAGGAGGGCAAGGGACTCCAGTGAGTCAGGGGAACAGTCACATAATTTATCATGGACTTGAAATTGGATAAGGAAGTGAGCAAGGACAATGAAAGCATGGTCAGATCTGTGGGTGGAGGTCCTACTGGTGGTGAAAGATTGTTGGTGGAGTACTGGAGGGAGTGAGCTGGAGAGAGGGTGGTAGTCAGGAAGTGAGGCGCTAGGCCTTGAGATTATGGAGGGGCTTCAGTTATTGTAAGTGGAAAATTATAGAGCAGTGATTCTCAACTGGGGGCAGTTACTGCTCACCCACTGTCCCCACCCCTGGAATATTTGGGAACATCTAGAGGCATTTTGGTTGTCATAGTGTTGGGTGGGAAAGGGATGTTACTGGCATCTAGCGGGTAAGAGGTTGGATATACTGTTAAATGTTTTACAACATGTTGTAAATTGGCCCACAGTGGTCTCCCACAAATGTCAATAGTGCTGAAGCTGAGAAACGCTGCTCCAGAATTCTGAGCATGAGAGCGAGTGGCCGGGATAGGGAGGAGGGCAACATCATTGGAGGAGATAAGGTCAGGGAACTGAGGTGTCTGGTTGTTGGGGGGATCATTTCTATTATTTACATATTGAAATTTCTAATAATTAACAAAAGAGTAGTATTGGAGAGAATGACAGTGATTGCAGGAGCATCAGCGTATGAGGGAGATGACTTTAAGGATAACTTTAAGGAGATTGCAGGTGATATAACCTGATGAGAGTCCAAGCTGGGAGTTTTAGGGGAAAGAAAGAGAATTGTCTGCAAGTAGCAGTGGGGAGCAAGGGGGATTTCAGGTGTGATGATATGAGAACAGCAGGGACAAAAGGCACAGCCACCACTTGAGAGGACTGCAGTCAAGGCAGTGTCTTCAGGGAGAGTCAGGTTTCTACTGGCACAGAGGATGAAGGCCAAGTATGAGAATGGATCTAGGAGCTAGGGGATTTTGCTGATGATAGGCCATGGATTCTGGAGGGCAGAAAGGAAGAGTTTCAGAAGTTGATAGCAGTGAGAAGGAGACAAATTAGGTGATATGCTGAGCATTGCTTGGGGGTGACTGACATAATCAAAGATAGGGGAGCATAATGACATAGATCCAGTGGGTTCAAGGTGAATATAGAGAGACTGTGAATGTCAGAAGGGAGCAAGGGTTGATTTTCCATGTCTGCCTATCCACCCTGGTGATGGAGGTAGGAGGCCTAAAGGAAGTGAGATGGTCTCACTGCACTAGTTCAGTCTTACCTTTCTTGGGAGAGGGCCTCACTTACCTGTATGTATGTGCTCAGTCTTGACACTGGCTGATAGAGTGTAGGACTCGTGGGGAAACTAGCTGATACATTAAGCCCTGGGTTTCATCCACTGTGATCAGATTTACATTTCAGAAGGAGCACTGGCTACAGGAGTGGAACACGGAGGTGAGAACAGAGGCAGACAAGTTAGGAGACTGCAGACTGATCAATATAGTCACCACAAGGATGGAGAGAAGAGAGCAGATTTGGGAGGCATTTTGGAGGTAAAATTGCTTCTGATTAGTAGCAGATGGAATGTTTTTGTGAAAAATACAAAAGAGTTTTGGATCATACCCAAATTTCTTGGTTTCATCAACAGGTAGAGAGTGTAGTCCCCAGCAGTAGGCCCAGAAGTTGGCATATACTAAGCACATTTGTTGAATGCATGAAAAAAATGAAAAAAGGAAGCTGCAATTACTTCTATGTATAATGCATCATGCAACTAACCTCAGTTAAACTTACCCAGCATGACAGGATGTAGAACCAAAAGGTTCCTGGCAACGCTGGCTGTGAGTAATTAGACCCACTTGGCCGAACTCTTGGGCCTGCTTCGGGAAGAGTACACAGGAAGTGAAGATGGCCAGGAGTTGCCACTTTCTTAGCAAGCCCAAGAGGTCTCACTTACATAAGCTAGGGCTCCTTTCACATTTTAAATGGAACTATAGATTTTGAAAAAATATTTTTATTTGAATAATTCCAAATCTACAAAAAGTTACAAAAATTAAAATATTAGAAAAAACATGGTCACCTGTTATTGTTAACATTTTACTTCATTTCCTTTTTCATTTGTTATCTCACTCTCTCTCACACACACAAAACATACACAATTCTGAAAGATTTGAGAGTTTCACTTGCTGTATGTCTCTAAAAACTTCAGTGTCTATTTCCTAAGAAATAGAGATGTACTCTGATGTAACTATAGTACAGTTATCAAGTTAATAAATTTATGTTGATATAATACTTCTGTCATCTACTTTCTATATTTCAATTTTGTTGGTTGAGCTAATAATCCCTCTCCAGGATAGACTCTAATTAGCCTCCTTTAATATGGTACATTTCCATAGCGTTTTTGTTTTTTATGACATTGACATATTTTGAAGAATATGGTTCTGCTCCACTTTTTAAAAATAGAAAGCTTCTCATTTCATGTTTGTCTGTTGTTTCCTTGTGATTAGGCTGAGGTTCTGTGTTCTCAGCTGGAAAGCTGCATAGGTGAGATTGTCCTCTCAGAGCATCACATCTGGAGAGGTGTGATGACCATCTGTCTTGTGTTGGTTGAGCTTGACTGCCCAGTCATGGTGTTGTCCAATTTTCCACTGTATAATTACTATTTTTTTTCCTCTTTTGTAACTAATAAGTAATCTCTGGAGATGTACTTTAATTCAATGCAAATACCCTGCTTCCCTTCAAAATTTCCCTGTTTACCTAGCATTTATTGAGGCTTCTTGCCCTGTCCGATCTTTTACTATGATGCTTGCAAAATGCTGGTTTTCTAGCTCTTCCACTCCACATTTTCAATCAGTTATTTACATAGACTTATTTCTGTTTTTTTTTTTTTCCCTCCAGTTGTTTATAATACATTATAATACCTAAGTACTTGATCTGTGTGTGCCCTTTTAATCTGGCTTCTGTGCCCTTTTGACCTGCCCCTGTATTTTTTTTGTCACTTTTTTTTCATTTTGGTACAATATGGTGTTTCAGGTACATCGTGTACCCACTCTGTTATCAGCCATTTCTCCAAAGAGCCCTGGTTCCTTAAAGTGGGAAAGGGTCAAGATCTGGGTGTTAGGTGTGGTCATTGCTACTGGGGTGACTTTTCTTGGCCTGTTCTTTGGACAAAGCTAGGGAATATATACATACATATACACATACATACAAATATACATACATACATACATACCTGTGCATGTAAACATGCTTATGCATATTTTAGAAATCATGAGTTCATACCATCTCTCTAATTTCCATTCATCTCCACAAGGTTCTTTCTGCCTTTTCTCAGTCTGAATTTGTATGTCCCTTCTCTGGCCCTGAGAACCTTGGCTCCCAACAGCAGTAACACATTTACTTTTTTGCTTAATTCTGAAATGCATCTCAAATAGTTCCAGAATTGCTTTGGCCAAACCACCAAAATTGATACTTTCTTCCAGTTTCATACACATATACCATCTTGCCAAGACTGAAGGCACATATTTAAATACTATGTTCAAAATTTACTTTGGTTGGCTTCTTTCTCACCTTCCTTTTCACTGTGGTTATGGTATTTATTTGAGAACTAGTTAGGTTTACTTGTTTCAGTTTGCTTTCAGTTATAGGTCCTGCCTTCATATCTTTATTTATTTGGTTTTATTTTCTGAAGATGCTGAAAATTGACATGTTTCCCAAAGTAAAACTATACAAAAAGGTACTCTTAGAGAAGTATCACTAACTCCCATGTTCCTGAAATCTGGCTCCCCCCACCCTTCCCTGTAGGTAATCAACTTTAGTGTTTTATGATTCATCTTCCCCTTTTTTCTGTTTGTAAAGATAAGCATTTTTAAAATTTTTTCCTTCTTTCTTGCATAAAAGGTAGAATACTGCATATGTGTTTGCACTATCTTTTTCTTTCACTTAGTAATACCTCCTGGAAATCTCCATCAGTTTATTGAGAGCTTTCTTATTCTTTTGTACAGTTGCATAGTACTCCTTGGAATGTATGTACCATAGTTTATTCAAGTAATCACTTATGTTGGGATATTTAAATAGTTTTCAATTATAAATTTTCCTTTAATCAGTAACTTTGTGCATATCTGTTTGTATATCATTGGAGGGATGTCTTTGGGGTAAATTTACAGAAGTGGGAATGCTTGGACAAAGGGTAAGGTCATGTGTAGTTTTGTTAGTTATTGCCATGTTCCCCCTGTCCCCAATCTCCATTCAAAGTTTTTGTGGCATTTTGTATTTATACTTACAATATATAAGTGTGCCTAGGATGATAGATGTAATATTTTCCCCCAAGTGTTCATAAGTGTGGCTTTGTTAGTAATATTTGGATCCTTATGCCACATGACAGTTTTGTTTGGACTCATTCAGGTTCAGTGATGAAATACTAGACATGTGGTGAAATAGCATGGTTTAAGTCCAGGTCTGTCACTTACCTAACTTTGTATGATTCACTGAACAACATTTAACCTACATTTTCTTAATGCGAGGGTGACAGTACCTGTCTTATAGCATTGTTATGTGGTTGAAAGCACCTATTCCAAAGTTGGACGTGTAATAGACACCTGGTACATGTCTCTGAACTGGAACTGTCTTGGCCTCATGCTACTTAGAGCTACTGAAGTTTTGCACAGAAAGGGACTTGGGGAGCACCTTGTTCTTGACAAGTCTCAGTTAGTGAATAGCTTGTGCCAAGGCAAAAAGCGGGCGCCCAGATCTTTCAGGCTCATGGATTTACCTTTGTTTTACTTACTAGTACGTTTGCTGACTTTCTCCATAATTAAAATACATAGGCCATTTGGAAGAAATTTTTGAATTGTGTTATAAAATGTTTTTTTAAATTAAGAGTATCAGTAGATCTTATTAGATATGCTTTCATTTTAACAAGCTTAAATAACATTTGTTATTAAATTTTTTAACATTTGTAGACTGGAAATAATGATGAATTACTACTAAAAACTCAAATCTGCAAGTGTAAGAGATATGTTGATGTATTAGTAAGTGCTACAGTTCTCTAAAGAGCAGATGAGGAAAAGAGAGAGTGAAAACAATAATAATAAACATAAACCATCTGAAATTTTGGGTTTGTATCTGTGAATTTTTTCAAATGGGAAGCAGAATAAGCTCAATATAATAGTTTTCAAAGTTTACTGAAACATGATCTAAATATTCTCTAATATTTTGGCTCATATTTTTTTTTTTAATTTTCGGAGGAAAAGGAAAAAGAGAAGCAACAATCTAACACATCCTTTCCAACTCTGTAATTTATGTTTCAATGAACTAGAGTTATATATAATTATTCATCAAGCTATCAATTATTCATCTGTAAAAGGTAAAAAGCTTTTCACATTTAATATGTATTTTGAAATATAACCTACACAGCTGACAAAAGAGTACTGGAATATTTTTGCTGTTTTTGTTCTTTTATTGTGAACTGTAACATATATGCAGGAATGGAAATTAATTTTATTCTTGGCGTGTTCTGCTGAAATGCACAGTGATTTTTAATACAAACCATATTACATGCATTTCAAAGAGAATTAAAAAAAGACTGTGTGTGTGAGTGCAAGTGTGTCTATGTGTTTGGGGGGGTGTTAATGTGTATTACAATATTTTTTAAACCAGACTACTGAAAAAACACTTCCTTGAAAAAAAGTTCTTTGTTCATATAAATCAAGGAAACACCAACTACCTAACCAGCTCTTGGAGATTCACAGTACACATTAACACATTAAAAGTTCTGAGTATATTCAGCCATAAGAAAGGATGAAATACTGCCATTTGCAGCAACATGGATGGATCTTTAGAGTATCATGCTAAGTGAAATAAATCGGATGGAAAAAGACAAGAACCATATGATTTCACTCATTTGTGGGATATAAAACAGAAAGCAGCAAACAGAAAAACAAAATGAAAGAAACTCATATACAACAGGGGAAGGGGACCAGGGAGGATGAAGATGGTAAAAGGGTCAAATACATGGTGATAAAGGAGACAGACTACAGTTTGGGTGGTGACCATACAATGCAGTATATATAGATGACATATTATAGAATCGAAACTTATGTTATTAACAAATGTCACCCCAATAAATTTAATTTAAAAAAGGATCTGAGTATTTAACCCAGTGTTTCCCAAACTTATCTGACTATAGAACTCTTTTATTTTTTTGCCAATATCATGACACTAATTCTGTAAGAAATGCTGTTTATTGAGCAGTAAAGATAAAGTTTGAAAGAATAAGCTATTTTACTCAGTGTTTTAAAATTCCCTTTGACTTTTCATTCCAACTAATCACAAGATTGGTAAATTTTTTGTTGCAGTGCTTACTTTGAATTCTTTATCTGAATTTGAACTCAAGATGCCTAGAAGAGAGAGCAATGAGAAATATGGGGAAAGTCATTAAAATGAACATTGTGCCTACTCTCTTATATACACAAACATAGTTCAATTTTTAAAAATTCATTCAATCTCACCATTTTTTAGGATAAAAATTTTCAAAACACTTAAAATTTTGTGATATCTCTTTAGTATCTATTTTCAGTTGAAGAATAAATTTTTTCACTTCCACCACTTGCCCTACTTTACTTTATTAGTAATTATTTTAGTCATTTGCTATCAGCCCTCTAGTGATTTTGTTTTTTTTCCCCTCTAGTGCCTAATGTAAGTTAACAATTACCAAGTACATATAAATCTTGTAGAGATTGAACATTTTAAAAAAATATCCCCCAATACTTTAGACCTATAATCATCACACTTTTAGCTTTTCCTCTGCCTCTGTGGATCATTGATAGGCAACTTACCCGCTGTAGGCTTTTCCAGTTATTTATAATGATTGCCTCTTACTATTGTTAGAAGTACTAATCTTTTTTCCTCTTAAATATTTGACCTATCCAGTGTACCTTAGGTTACTTCTAGTGACCTTGGAGGTGGGACAAATGTATAGCAATAGGACCGAGAAGATGTCTGGGGAGGCTGGGTAAGGCAGACTGTCCATTCATGGATGTTTCTCAAGACAAATGAAAGAAGCAGCTAGAGGGGCTGTGTGTGTGGCAAGGAGGGTCAGAGCGGACTCGAGGAGGGTAAGCTGCTGTGTAGCTTGCAGTGTGAACCCCGCCATGACCTATCAGTAATCTCAGTATACTTAGGTGAAGCCAGGCTAAAGTAGATTAATTTCTTCAAGCTCTCAAAGAGAAACATAGCCAGCAAAAATGGGAAATGAGACTGAGATGACCAGAGGGAGTTAGGTTAGGAATTCATCTATATGATACATGTCCTGAATTCTTAACAAATGGTGGAATTGGAGGTTTGAGCCAAGTTTACCTAGGGACCCATAGCACAGTGGAGCCCCCACATGATATCTGTGTTACAGGTGATTTAAGCTTGATCAGTTTATAAAATAAAAAGAAGTAGACTCAGACCATAGCTTTGCTTCTGGCATGAAATGACAAAAGCCATGAAGATGTTTGAGTAATTTTGCTAAAAGCAAGCACTGGATTCTTGGATAAGATATTTTAGTAGTAGGTTGGAATAAACTTAAGCAGCTCTTCATCTTTGTACCAATGAATAGGAAGATGCTAATTATCAATGTCTGTTTAAAAAATGTTTAGTAGGTAGGAGAGTATTGGAAAGAAAAACATTTGAAATACTACATCAGTTACATTCATGCCATCAGTTACCATAAGTGCAAAAATACAATTTATTCAGAATACCTGGCTTCATTTTTAGTTATGTTAACCCTCCTTTTAGTATTTGGATCATCCTGCTGACAATGGGATTTAAAAAACAGGCAGCTGGTGTTAAAGCTTTGTATAAATGGAGGATGAGTTTATACTTGTTATTTGCACATGGCAGAAGTATGTAGGAGGACAGTGGAAGCCTCTTTTGTTCCTTTAATATATTTGTACCCAAGGAAACTTGAGAAAACCCAATTCTGGTCAGTCTTTAAATACCTTTTATCCTTTCAGTAAATGATGGTAGTTTTAAAAAAATGTATTAAAAATTAGATATCCTGTAATCAGGTCTCTATCTGAAAAATAAAAGAATATAAATGTTTATGTGGAGAATAAAGTGAAAATCAGTCCACGAAAAGTTTGAGATTTTTTTTAATTTTTAGACTGAATGATATTTTTTTTCTCTTGCACTTTTGGAAATCTGGATTACATTTAATTAACATTTTTAAAAATTTGATTTAGGTATGTAAATTCTACCTTATTTTGCGGGTACTCTTGCTAAAATGTGCAAGTAAGTGCATGTGTCATAGAGCGGTCATCACCAGTCACCATTTCTTGTCAGTGGTCATGCCCAGTAGGTCCTGCCATACTTGGCGCTTCAGTTGCTGAGAGGAGCAGGGAGATGAGGGTACATATGCTGAGGAAGGTGGTAGTGGGGGAGGGGAGAGGAGGGACAGCCTCTCTGTACTTACTTTATGTACTTACTTTATGTATTTATCCTAATAACAATGTGATCACAAGTAAAATTATTTTGAAATAAATGACCTGTACATTATATTTTTGGACAATTCAGTGACCTTAAAAACACCCACCTGTTTATATAAGAAACTCTGAATAGTAGTTAAATTTGGGGAGGAGAATTGGGGACAGTACTGGGAGGGAGATATAGTTATCATTGTGGATCCACTTTGGTAACTTTTCGCCTTAGTACCGTGTGTGTGTGTGTGTGTGTGTGTGTGTGTGTGTGTGTGTGTGTGTACTGTATATTAAAGAAAGGTAAAAGAAAAAATTTCCCTTTAAGCATTCCCATCTCCTGTCAGGAAGCTTGGTTTCCCACCCTGCCCCCAAGGATCTTCTGTGATTTCCTCTGCACACCCTTTCCCACCCCTCCCCCGCAGTTTCTTTTACTTTCTAGGAAAGCACTCTCTGAATTCATTGACTTTGCTTCCTTGTCTTTAATTTTGTAATCTCGATTCCTTTCACGAAAGTCACTGAAGATTTCTTACCATGAAATGCAGTAACCTCCCTTGAAACCCTGTTTGACCTTTCTGGGTCACTTGAGATTTGGACTTTACTCCCAGCCTCCCTGACACCATTGCCTCCTGGTCCCTATTGAACTCTCTCCTTCCACTTTCACGAGCCTCTCTGCTATAATTCCACCTTTATCCACTCTGCTCTCTTCCTGAGCAATCCTTTTTACATCCTTGGTGACATTATCTGTATCAGCAGGTATGACCTTTCCCCTTAGCCCTACACCTCCATGTTTATTGGCCTACTAGGCATGGTTCTCAATTTCATGGGCATCTCAAAATCAAAATAGCCTGAACTTACTGTCCATTCTCTCATCATCCAAAGTCCCATTTTTCCCCACTGGCTCTATTTCAGTACTTAGCAGCACTCAAGCTGAAACCTGGGAATTGCCCTAAGTTTTTTTTTTCCCACCTCACAGGGTTTTGGAATTACAGGTTGCCTTGTTGTAAGGTGAATATATTGGCTCTGTTTTTATCACATCCTTTCATTTTTACAAATAAATTGGGCAGCCTCATTCCAGATGGACGTAGGAGAAATTTCGTGCTTATAAATGTTCTGTCCTTGTTAAAAGTAGCAGGGTGTGGGGAGTGGGGGGATCATTTTAATTATTCCTCTGCATTGACAATTTTGTGTTTATGAATCCATAGAAACCTCATTCCAGAGGCATTTCTGCATTTGAGACATGAGCTTGGTTTTTATTTGAAACTAAATTAGCAATTATATAACTTCACAGAGCGTGTGGTTTATTATTTTACTATTTCTGTTGTATTTTGCTTGATTTCCTCTTCAGTCACTTGAAAAAAATAGTATCTTCTTCACAGTTAGAATTACCTCTAATATTGCCTTTGTTTCTTATGTATTAAATAAAGATAATTAAGTAACCACTGGATTAAAATAATAGTTAAAATTTATTGTATGCGTATTATATGACATTTTACATCTGTCGTATGATTTAATTTAGTTCACCCAATAACAATGCAGAAAGGAGAAATTCAGAATCAGACACTATTTAACTTGCTCAGATTATGCTGCTGTGCTGATCATTCCTCCCCGTGACCCTCTTGAGATACTTTAGACATCAGTGTAAGTGTAGTCTGGACATCCCTGAAAGTAATACAGTTAAGAACTGAATTTATGGGCACCTCCTTTTTACTGGGCATTGATTTGTACAGTGTTTTTCCTGATTGGGTGCCCATTTATGACCAAAGAGTTTGTGGTACCTTAGTGCCATCACCCTGATTATTCAGGGTCATGGGGTGATGTAGAAGTAAGAGGTAAATGTTGACCACACCAAGATTTACCTGGAACTTACGTTTTGTAATTTTAATTAATTGAAAGTTTTAAAGCAAACCTCTAAAAACAGTTATATAGAGATAATTAATCTCTGATTTATGTGTTAACAGTAATTTGTCTGTTTACTTGGATTTTTGGTACCTAGAGGGTGGCTGACATCTGAAGAATGTTATGGTCAGTAATTCATGTTCTCTCTCTTTTTTTCTCTCTCAGTGCAATGAAACCTCATTCTTTTTTGAAGCTCGAAGTAAAACTGCTTGCAAGCATCTTTGGAAGTGTAGTGTAGAACATCATACATTTTTTAGGTATGTTAATGTGAAAGTTTTCTTCATTGCTCTTATAAATGAAAATTGCATTTGCTTTTATAACAAGGATTCTGTTCTGGCTACCAGTAGAAATTTAAAAGCCTTTCTCTTTTATTTTTTTTTCAAGCCACCTAATTTTCTGGATCATATTAATACAAATATATAAATATACACACATAGATATCTTCTTTGCTCATATTATAAAAAAGAGTAAAGGACAATTCGTTTGTTTTTTGTAAAATGCAGCTTTGGTATTAGTGGAAATTAAGTACTCTTCTGTGGACATATTATATTTGAAATGCCTTTTAGCTATCTAAGTAGAGATATGGGTAGGCAGTTGGGCGTACAAGGCTTATTGGAAAGACCAATGTTGGCCATGTAAATTTAGTAGGTATTAAAGGCAAAGGGGACTGCATGAGGCCACCTACAGAAAAATAGAAGTGAGAGAAGGAGAAAGCCAAGGAGTGAGCTGTGGGACCCTCCCAGCATTTAAAGGACAGGAAAAGTCAGCTGTGGCATATGACAAGGAATAACCAGGAGAGTGTGTGGGAAAACAGGAAATGAGGGTGGAAAATATCTGGGCGAATAGGGAGCTGGCAACTGCCTTGCATGCTGTGCTCCTGGGAGGTTAAGATGAGGGTAGAGAATTAACCATTGGATCGTGGGCACACTTTGTTTGTTTCGCATCCTTGTGGTATAAAAATAAAACTACATTTCATCAGGTAATACATTAAGCTTTACTTTTTTGTTTTTAAATTGAAAACTATGTTAATTCTTCTCCTTGTTCCTATTTGATTTTCATGGACCACTTTCCCCAAATAGCATGTTGTTGGACAGGTATTCCTACAAAATGGCCAATGTCCTTTGTAGAGTTCGTATGAGGAGAGAAATGTGGCCCAGAGAGCCTGAGACAGTGCAGCTGGGCCGTGGAGCTCCCCGTGGGAGTTTCTGTCGAAGCTGTCCTGGAATGGGGAGTACCAGAGTACGTGTACAAAGAGGAGAATCACCATATCAGCTATGATTAACTATCATGAGAACCTAGAAATGAGTAAATCAACGTAATGGCAAAGTTCTCAAGATGATTTAAATAGAGAAAGTAAGCTGATTCACAAGTAAAGCTTCCAAGGGTAATATATATTATAGTCTTCGGAAAGTATGAGTATTTTGATATTATATGTATACAAAAATCTAAAATGAGGTTGTTTCAAATATTAGCTTAAAATAACTGATTTTTATTTTCTGCCAACATATCAAAAACTAGCTGTTAAAGTGTTGTTGCACTATTAAAATGGAGTCACACTGTTGTATTTTCTACATAGCTTTTGCTCAAGTGTTGCATAAATATCTGTATTTATGAGTATCTATTTTTTTAAAAAAATTAATTAGAATGCCAGAAAATGAATCGAATTCATTGTCAAGAAAACTCAGCAAGTTTGGATCCCTGAGTTACAAGCACCGATATAGGTAAATGGCGTTTTTTCCCTTGGGAGGAGGGCATCAATAAATAAATATTTAATTTAGCTGTCCACATACATGCACATTAAAGTGTGAGATTTAATTTTTTTCTTATTTTTCCACAGTGCCAATGAATTTCATAAGCATAATAGTTCATTAAAAATTTTTTTGACAAAAATGATTTTCTAGGTTTAATTATATTTAATGTCTGCATTAGCTATGCTAACTTAGAACTTTTAGAATGTAGTATTTATTATCTTCAGAGATTTATTTTGATGCAGATGTCACTTATTTCTAATCGTGTTCTGATTATGAAACAAAATAGATATTTTGAATACTAGCTGATTAGTATTCTTAGGGCATTCAGTTGATTCCCTATTGTAACACAAATTATACTTTGTATTATGGATCAAATCATGTTTTCTGTAGTATAAGGCCTACTTGTAGTAATGCTAATGCTAACAAATATAGTTAAACTTTATCAAGTGGTTGCTAAGTGCCATGTATTGTGATAAATGGTTTTCATTTATTGCTTCATTTAATTATCACATATCTTAATATTATTCTCATTACTAATTGAGGAAATTAAGGCTCAGAGAGGCCAAGTCATGTGTCAAGGTAACCCAGCTAGGAAGTAGTAAAGTGGGTTCTAACTCCAGTGCTCATGCTTTTAACCATTAGCGTGTTGCAGGAAAAGCTTGATAGTTAGGCAACTAGGCAAGTGCTTGTATCTTTTTCTAATATCAGCATTAAAAGTGGGAGCCTTCTCTTGGAGCCTTCTATGTTTTGAAAAGAATTTGTTTTGTTTCATGTATTGGAGGCTTCTATGTTTTGAAAGAGAATTTGTTTTGTTTCAATTCCTTCTATTAAGTGGAGAGCCTGTGATGTGCAAAGGCATGGTATTGGGTGCCTAGAGATACAAAGATTTAGATCTAACCTCCTCTGCCTTTAGAGAGAGCTACAGTATCATTCAGGCAATGAGGCAAGTTCCAGGCCCTGCAAAACCCAAGTGGGGTACAGAAATGGTATTCAGGAGGTGGGGCCACTGTTCTCTCAGTTTCACTGGGGATACCACTGAATGAGAGATGCTTACCTAGGAGCTTTAAGAATAAAGCCCAGTCAAGTGTTAGCAGGGCAATGGTATGTCAGATTTTAATTCTTCTCTTATAATCCACATTTTTTTTGTCTTGAATTGGAAACCAAAGATAATCAATCAAAGAGTGATTAATATTAATGTTCAGTGCATTAATCTTTACATGTTATTCACTCAGACCTTTGCTCATTTGATGACAAAATAAAACTTAAATTTTATTGTATTATAGCTTTTCTTGGTATTTGTATGAAGGTATTCATTGCTAACTAAAATTAAACCTTCAGGTTATCAAGTTTCTTCCCAAGACAGTGATATAATTATCAGAAATTTAAGGAAAGTATTTACTTTTATATTGAGAAGAACAGCTAATAGTCACTATTTGAGCTCTTGTCCCATTTGGAACATAAAACATTTCAAGAGTTATAGTGAGAATATGCAAATCTACTTTTTACTGGAACGAAGCTAGTGAAAAGGCATCTGTCTTAATGTTCCTACTATTAAAATTGTAATTATGCTGTTTAACATATGCTGTAGTTGGTTTCCATAAATTTACTCATACCTGATTTCTCTAATTTATTGAAATGCAAATGTTGTGGCTACTTGGAATTATTATTAGGAAGTTATTGGATTTTGCATATTAAATATCATTTCTTCCAAGAAAGTAATTAAAGGTAACCTTTGAGGAATTGGAAGCTCTGCTAAATCTGTTCTTATTTTGTGGCTGGTGTTAACTGCCTAGTAATTCTTAATGGAACCTAAATCTCCGTGTCTATATGTAGGAAGCACTGAAGTTATACCATCCCTGGAAGAAACATGTTTCATCCCACTGCCCAGAGCTAGGCTTCTTTAGGGATGGGTCTCAGACAGCAGGGTGGTCGCCAGCACATGGACTGTTAATTGTCAAAAGAGGAAACATAATCAGCCTTTAACAAATATCGTATGCCTGCTCTTTTCTTGAGACATTCTGTAGATCTGGAATGAAAGCAGAGCCCTGGAAATGCAGACAGCCTCCTTTTTTACCCTGCAGGCTTTTAGAGTGTGGGGAATGAAGAACAGCGTAACACCTGGCTGGGGTGTGTGAATGTGGGTGTGTCTGTATTTGTGTGTTCAGTTTTATATGTGTTTATAGGGGTGTGGGTGGGTGTATGTGATATAGGAAGACAGAGTTCTAGTCTTTACCCTCTCTCTTGTGTCTTTAGGTTTGCACGATACCAAAGAGATTCCAGCATCTTTTAGAAAAACTAGTATTACTTAAGAAGGGAAAAATTAGACATTTTTAGTGACATGTGAAGGTCAGTCCTTTCCAGAATTCCAAATTAAATTTGTGAGGAAAGGCTGAGCTGAAATCTGACAATGTAATTCTTTTGTTATTGTTGTTTTATTATTAGAGACCAATAATTTGAAATTGAGATTGATTAAATATTTGATTAAATATTTTGTCATACACTGATATCTCTTTCTCCCAACCCTTTAAAAATTAACCTTGCCTTTACCCATTGTTAAATTTGTAGGGGACTCCTGGTTTTGATGGATGAATAAGTTGCGTAGGTTTTATACTCCAGAAATGAGAATTGGGCCCGAGAAAACCACCCTGGGAACCCAGATGACCTTTTTGTAGGATTTAAATCACATGAGCTTTCCATATTTCTTAAAGTGTGGAAGGAAGAACAAGTTCTCATGAGAACCTCTTTTGTGTCAGGTGCTTTCACATGTGTTATTTTATTTAATCTGCTCAGAGACCCACCAAAGGAGCTGTCATATCCTCATTTATACAGATGAGAAATTTGAGCCCCCTCAAATAAAGTAACTGAACTAAAGACCTTTAACCAATAAGTGGCAAAGCTGGGAATTGAACGCAGGTGTCTCTGGTCTTATTCTCTTCTCTCTACCCCACTGATTGTCTATTGTAACCTCGCTTTGGGGCTGAAGGGCTGCTGGGAGTGTCACTCAGCATAGAATGGGTGTGTGTGTGCCAGAATGTGGGGAGGAAGGGAAGTGACAGATCACAAGACTCTGTACTGTCACTATGGAGAGCCATCAGTCTCTATAAAAGTCTCCAGTTATCAAATACTTTATGCTAAAAGGAAACAGTACAAATACTGTACAAGGATATTTCTGCTAGGAAATAGTAAGAACAAGTAGAAATATATTATAAATGGTGAAAATAAGGCCATAGGAGATCTCAAAAATAATCTGTTGAAAACCATACAATTATAACAGAGTTGTTTTTTAGACCATGCTTGCAACTTCAAACATCTGTGTTCCTTCTCCTGAACAGCCAGGCTGTGCCATACTGACCAGCCAGAGATCCGAAAGCTTGTTCTAGTCCTCCATCTCATACAGCCAGTGGCAGATTAGTTTGTGTTTCTGGACAATATAGTTTAATAAAATTTGTGATATGATTTTGTCATTCTCCTTTATTCCTGAGAGAGAAACCATGAGGAAAAATTGAATAATAATGTAAAATCTCATTATAAAATGCCTCAGTGGTCCACATAATGGGTTATATTTTTAGGACAAAGATTTTTTACTCTATGCAATGAGGTACACAGTACCCAAGTCTTATAATAAGAGAAAGTGTTGTAAGTAGTTCTTATCCTCATATTCCAAACCATTTATATTAATGGAATTTTGCTCTCTATGTGGATTTTTTTTATTAGCTTTTCAGGAGAGAGATATTATTATGAGTGTTTCAAGCATTTAAAAAATCTATTCTAATAAAAGTGGTTAGGGTAGGGAGGAGGGGAAGTTTTTGCAGAAGCATGTAAACGGTAAATTTTGCTTTATAAGTCTCATTTAATCTCTTTTGGGAGAGATTCACCAATATTTGTTTTATAAATGTAGTATGCTATTCCTACATTTGGCACTATTAAAAGCCTTTTTGTCCTCCCATAGATGGTTCCTCTTGAGGTGAATCAAGCTAGATAAACAGAAATGCATTCCTTTTTGTATCTAATTGATATTTTAGTTGAAAGCCAGGGTCATTCATTGGCTCATTCAGCAGCTGTGGAATACATTTTCAGTAGGATGAATGTTTCCTGAAATACAGCAAATGAAATTATATAATTCCTTGAGAAGATAGGCCATCCCCTGATAAAGCTCACCCTCTTAACTCCTCACAAACTCTTTAGAGAAGCAGCACTGTGCATGGGGTTTTGGGCCTGCTTGGAATCTTCCTGGGCGCTTGATCTGGCACAGGTCAGGTGGGCATAATACATGGTTGATTGTGCCATAGCAGGGTTGAGAGTAGATCATACAGTGGTCCTGTAGGGGATGCTTTACGACTTGCTATGTGACTATAATATGGGGACATGTTGATTCACATAGAATCATTGCCCTTGTGTAATTTAGCTCAACATTATTTCTTTATTATTTAGTTTTAGAGCTAGAAGGCGATCAGTGTCCTCTACTCATAGCCCAGAGTTCTGCTTAAATCTAAACTTTACTCCACCATTAATAAACCCCCTTTCTCTATTTCGTCTCCTGAGAGATAGTTCTCCTACCTAACCTAAATCTTTCCTATTAGAATTTAATACTACCTCCTTGGTAACATTGCAATGAAAATCATATGCTTACAGCCTGTGTTATGTCTCTGTGATTTTTTCTCCCCATACTTTGTGGATAATTATGAATGAGCGATTGTTTAATTTTGTGGCTGTGTGGTTTTACCTATTAATCAAAATGTTGCATTTTCAAGTGGCAGGACAGCATTGCAAATGAATCGAGATCTTTCTATTCAGCTTCCTCGGCCAGATCAGAATGTGACAAGAAGTCGAAGCAAGACTTATCCTAAGAGAACAGCACAAACACAGCCAGCTGGTAAGTCATAGACATAAACTTGTGTTTCCTGTTAGACTGATGGTATAGGATATGCTCAAGTGGTGACTAGAGCCTAGTAGTTTTTTTATTAATACTAGAATTCTTAATTTGACTGCTAGAATGTCTAAGCAGTCAGAATTTATTAATAAGTAAACAAGTAGTCATCTTAAATCACCATAACCTGCTTAATGACTATACTTTCTTTTAGAAGAGATTAAATAAAATCTCAACTGAGTAATTTCTTAGTTGGATGTATCAGACTGGAACTGAAACAAACTCTTAGAAAATATATTTTTTTAAAAAAAGGAACACTGTTGATAAATTTGTATAGAATTCAGTTGGTTTTTTGTTATTGTTAGCCTTTTATTATAAATTCTTTCTGATGTTTCTACAGTGTACAAATAGAAAAATGTATAAAATAGATATATACATGCACACACACACACACACACACACACACACACACAATTTAACATAGCCTGCAAGCCAAGAAGTCCGTCTTGTTTGCCTGTTCACATCTTTCCTATGTCCTTACTTACCAACCAGAGAAAACCCTATCTGACTTTGTGATAATTATTTATGTAAACTTTTATTATAATTGTATTATTTATGTAGCTTTCCCTGAACGAACTAATTTTTTGCCTGTTTTTAACATTATATGAACGAATCATGGTATGTGTTCTTGTGTGTTGCTTCTTTCAATGTTACATGTAGTGTATACTAAAGTACATTTATTTTTCTTGCTGTGAGTATTCTATTGTATGATAGTTTCTTTATTCATTCTAATGTTGATGGACATTTGGGTTATTCAGATTTTTTGTTTTTAATGCAGAATACTTCTTTAAGAAATCTACCTAATCAATCAGTTTCAATCCATGTTCAATACTCAGAGTTCACAGAATTTTAATCTAAAGTGATATTACCGACTTTGATTGTGGCTTGCTTACAGCTCACTCTTGTCTGACACTCTCCACAGACTTTTCACATATATTATCTCACTTGAGACTTACAATAACACTGTGAGGTAGAGCAAAACAAAGAGTATGTTCCCATTTTGCAGATGAGGAAGACATGGTCCAAGCAGCTAAATAGGGATGGGGCTGTGACAAAAACCCAGGTCTCTTGGGTTATTTTGCTATAGTATTATGGGCAGTGAATGGATTGATTGATTGATTGATTGATTATAGTGGCATTAGTTGACAAAATCCAATAAGTTTCAGCTGTACACTTTTACAGTAAGGCATATATATATTTACACTGTGTGTTCACCTCCCGTGGTTGGATTTCTTTCTATCACCACATATTTGACCTCCTTTACCCCATCTACCTTCCACTTCTCACCTCCCCCCTACCCTCTGGCAACCACTAGTCTATCATCCATGTCCATGAGGCTCTGTTTGTTTGTCTTGTTCATTTGTTACTTTTAGGTCTATATCCCACATATAAGTGATATCATGTGATTTTCAACTTTTTCTGTCTGGCTTATTTTGCTTAGCATGATTATCTCGTGGTCCATACATGTTAACACAAATGGCAGTATTTCATCTCTTCTTATGGCTGAGTAATATTCCATTGTATATATGTACCATAGCCTCTTTAGCCAATCATCTATTGTAAGACACTTCGGTTGCTTCCATGTCTTGGCCACTGTGAATAATGCTGCTATGAACATTGATGTGCAAATATCTTTTTGGACATGGGTTTTCAAAAGTCTTTGGAGTAAATAACCAGTAGTGGGATTGCTGGATCATTTGTTAGATCAATTCTTAGTTTTTTGAGGAACCTCCATACTGTTTTCCATAGTGGCTGTACCAATTTGCAGTTCCACAAGCAGTGTATGAGGGTTCCTTTTTCTCTGCATTCTCTCCAACATTTGTTATTACTTGTCATGTTGATTATAGCTGTGAATGGAATTTTTAATAACAATAATTGACATCTGAACATTGCATGACAATTGACATAACATAATGACACCCATTGTTTTATTTCACCCTCATGTCAAGCCTATGAAGAAAGTGTTTGAGTTTGCTCCACCACTGCTGGCTGTGAGAATGTCACCTGATCTACTGTTTCTAAAGCCAAATTAAATCTGCTTATAGGTCCCTTCCTCTCATTGGGCTGGGAGAAAATGAAATTTTTTCTGATGGTTCTACAGTGGCAAAAATAAAACATGATTTAATTTTTAATAGATTACTTTGCCACATAAGTATTATCATTATCCCCATTTGGCTGATAGAAACTAAAATTTAAAAAGTAACTTGGCCAAGAATACATAATAAGTAGGTGGTTTAGGACAAAAATTTTAGCCTTAGTATTTAATATCTTTATCTTTTTTATTTATTTCTGTATATGAGAAGTCTTAAATTTCACTTGGATCAAGTCCAGTGTAGTATAATCAATAAGCAAACTTTAAAATCCTTTTTTATTTCTGAAACACCATACCTCATAAAATTATTTTGAGACAAACCAAGAATATTAAAAGCATTTCTACTTTTCTACTCACATGCTCCTTGCTTCACATCGACATTTCATTCCACTTGAGAAGTGGGAAGCATCACACATGCTTTTTATACAAACCCCCTCAGGTTGCTCCTTTTCTACTCATGCTCTTATAAAAATATCTGCCTCTGTAACATTTTTGTGTTTGCGTGGCTCTCTTTGGAAGCCCAAATTCTAGAAGCTGATTAATTTAGGGACAAAGGGTTTTTTGGTTTTGTGTTTCTCATGGTTTATGTAGATCCAGTCAAATGCAGTTTTCACAGAGCAACCTGGGATTGTATTGAGCCCTCACATTTACCTCCTACCTTCTCCTCACCCTCCTTGTGTCATAGAAGAAGTACAAATTAGTAGTTAATAAATAGTCACAGGGATTTAGAGTGCAGCATAGGGAATATAGTCAATAGTATTGTAATGGCTGTATATAGAGCCAGATAGGTGACAGTGTAATTGGAGGATCGTTTCATAAATTATATAAATGTCTAACCAATGTACTGTATACCTGAAACTAATACAAAAATATAAATAAATAAATAAATAAATAACCAAATAAATAAATAAATGAAAAACACACCACCTCTTTGGTAGGAGATCAGCGTCAGGTGGATCTTATAAAAATGCAGCACATGTTACATTTTTACTATTATAAAAATATATGTTTGCTTTAGAAATTTAGGAAACTTAGAACTTTCCCTCCTAAAATGAGAACATTTTCAAATTCAATTCCATTCTCCTAATACTATGTTATGTAGCCTTTTAGTTATTTGTATATCTTTTCTGCAAAGATTATATAGTAATGTTTTACAACCTTCTTTTCTTTTTTAATAATATATCATGGATATGTTCTAATAATTTTTAAATATTCTTATACTGTACCATTTTAAGATCTGTATAATTTTCTCCTGTGTAGACATATAGACTTGACATAATATATTCAACCAATCTTTAGTTCTTGGATTTTGAAACCATTTCAAATTTGGAAGACTATAAATATAACTAAAGTGAATGTCCCTTAGTGATATCTTTAAGCACTCATGTTAATTTATTATGTATATTTTTAACAGTGGTGTATTTTCATTTTTATTTTAAAAAGAGGATTAAACAATGCTATGGTTTAAAAACTAAGACTTCGCTGTTCACACATTTCACTTTGATTTTAAATTACTTTCAGCCTGACTTTTTAGGCCTGCGTTCCACAAAACTGTGATGTGTTCTAGGGACCCAGAGATGACCCTTTTCTTGACAGTGTGTGATTGTCTGGGTGGGGAAGGATCATTTAGCAGATGTCAATGATGCAGTGTTATAGTCGCTGTCATGTACAGATGAAGGACATCATGGGTCAGGGATTACTGTTATTCTGTTTTTTTTTTTTTTTTTAAATGTAACATTTTCTTTTCTCTCTAATTCACATGTACTCTGCTTTGAGCCTCAGTTGAATCCAGCTGGTAAAGACTCAGTTTCAGCCATCTCCCACTCCTAAGGCCATGGTGGGATACTCACCTGGAGCAGAATATTTGAAGGGGGCACTCTTGTCTTCAACTACATCAGTTACCACTGTGCTCCTAGTCCCAGCCCACCAGGCCCCATGAAGGTGGGCAGTTCTGTGTGAAGCTAGGCTGCTTTGTGTGTGGGAGGGCAGGGTCCTTTGGTGAGCGTCCTGGGCTTAGGGTTTTCAACTGATGGTTGTTGGTACCAATTCAATGCCAATAGGAATCCCCAATTTGGAATGTGGTGGAAAAGGAAACTATTCAGTGCAAAAATCTCAATTGTGATACAGCACAGCTGTGAGAACAGCACGGCCCTGGAATAGCTCAATAGTGTTGCAGCTCATTTATGAAACAGCAAGCCTGAAACACAGCCCTCACTCTGCTCTGCCCTGTTTTGCTCTGCCTGCTGTATTCTGCTCTGCTCTGGCAAGATGTCTTTGGTGTTTTAGCTCCAGCCAGGAAAACACAGGCTCTAGTCTTCAGTGGAAAGGAAAAGTGTATTTTCCAAGCCAGAGGGAAGCTGACATATATATAGAGAAGTCCTTGCCCTGTCCTTGATTAAGCCATACTCATGCCAATGAGGGCTCCAAATCCTCACAGTTTGATTGGTCTAAAAAGCAAAGCACTGTTCTGATTAGTCAGAGGGAGCGCTCTGATTGGTTGGTGAAGATGCTGGTGGAGATGTAGCTGCACAGCTCCATTGGATGAGAGGAAAGCCTCAGTCCTATTGGTCGAAATACAATTTCAGGAACTCCTTTTTAAGGGCTGGCTCAGATGGCAGGAACCTAGTACAAGCAGTCAGCTTGGTGCAGGCTTCACCCTCAAGTGCAGTTTACATGAGAGGCCCTTGTGTAGAAATGGCTGCTAGGCTCTGCTTTTAAAAATTGAGCCCAGTTAGCCACTAGGAGCCCTTCTTTGTAGGTATCTTCTTTCTCGGGGTCTACAACTATCAATTATAAATAGCTACTGTGGTTGCTTTGTGTAACAACCAAGGACCAATATGCAGCTGAGAGGTTATCTCAGATAAAGTGAGATTGGAAAGAGAATTTAACTTAAGACAAATTAAAACAACAGAACCTATAAAATTGTAGATCTAGTAAATCAATTATTAGCAATTTATATCAGAATATTATCTAAATCAAATAAATGATGTTGAGGGTCAAGCCTGCTGAGAGAGACCGTGCTCCCAGTCCCCCTCTAAGGCTCTGCTGCAGAATGGGGGTGGGGAAATGCTATGAGGGATTGGCCTGCAGGTCATTAGGTCACTGTAGCCCTAAGGCCCCTGTCCCCTTCCCCATCACCCCAAGCAGCATCTCCATCCCTGTCACTTCATCCTCCCTCACTGTGAGCTCTAGAGCAGCCCCCTTTCTCAGAAGCTCCCTATTTTTCTGGGACTCATTGATGGGTGGCTGCACAGCAAAGGAATAAGCTCTTTTTGAAAAAAAATCTGACTATTGAAATGGTAGAAAGTTAATTTCAACACATAGAAAAAGTTTATTTAATTAGATTGTACTGTATTTGGCAAAAATGAAGTTATGGTTTTTATAGAAGATAGATTTTTTTTTTAACTAATAAGTTCAGCTATTAATACTTATAGATTTAATTCTGCTGATATTCTTTCCAAAATAAAATTTAATAAGTGCATTTGTAATAATAATTTAAAAAGCTGTGATTGAAAGGAGACTTGCTTTTTTTCAAGTTTATATCATTAATTTGTAGTACATGACTTGTTATTCTAGAAGATATTCTTTTCTCTCTTTTGAAGTTAAAGAAATTCAGTTAAACTCAATGACTACTCCCCTTAACTTGTGGCTCAGTTTTCTCTCTGCTAATTTAAAAAGCTTTTGTTTCACCTCTCAATCAGGAATAACAAATGCCCTGGTGGCTAAAAAGCCATTGTGTTTAGAATCCGCCAAGGTTAGGCCTTGGCACCTCTATGAGGAAGTACATTCCAAAGTCAGGAGCCCTGCCACCCTCCTGCCTGCTGCCCCACCCAGAGGAGTTCAGCACCAGGGCAGGCATCCAGAGCATTCCTGAAAATCTAAATGGTTTCTGGGGAGCTTGGGGTAAAACAGGAGGTGAGATGAGGTGGCAGGAAGGAAAAGTGCATATTTATTTGTACAGCCCTTTCTCTAACAAGGTCTTGGCAACCCATGTTGGTGGGTTCTTATCGGAAGGGAGTCTGTACTATAAGTTGGCAGTAAAGGCAGAATATTTAGCTATAATCCATAATTGCTGTAAGAAAAGTAATGGGTGAAGCTATTTGTTATGGATAAATAATGCTGTGAACATCTGATGTGGCTTTTAAAGTTCTTAAAGATATCACACCGATGAAGAGAGAACTAAATAGTTGTCTTCAGACAACTGAGAAGGAAAATCAGGTGACATTTTTGTATTCCTGCATTGAATATGTAGAAGATGCTGCAAAACCGATGCCGGAGAGGTCATGAAAGTGACTTCTGAGTGATGATTCATGCTGGTGTACAAGCAGACAGCTACTGCTCAGGCCCAACCCAGTTGTTTCTGTGCAGGAGCGTGGACCCAGTGTTGTGAAATCTTCCAGTGTTTTAAAGGAAGCATGAAATTTGGATATTTATGGAAACTTTCTAGAATTTTCAGTATTGGCAATTAATTTCATTTTAAAGGAAGTCTGTGCTAACTTGAACGTTCCTGAGGGGCCAGATATGGCTTGAGAATTGCCTCTTCAGTGCGAATGGATGGCTTATCCACCTGCCCTGGGGGGTCAGGTCTCACAGGGGTCTCCAGCCTCCCCTGTGAGCATCACTAAATCGGATTCAACACTCCATGACCGAGTATGAGAACTTTGTAGTTAGTCGGTTAGTTGGTCAACTCCAGGGGAAGACAGTGCCACACAGCTCTGGCCTCTGTATCAAATAATTCACATGTGGGTAGCTGACCGGCATCTATTGGTGATGTGAGGCGGGTACAGCCCAAAGCAGGAGAGACAGAGGAATGCTTTGTGAAGTATAGTTTTACTTGATGTAGTATATAGCTCTGGGCTACTGAGAAATTATAATGTTCAGAAAGTAATAATCATATTGAGCACTTCTAATTGGCACATTGTATCAGATGTGATGTTAGAAGAAGCATACCTTGGCTTGTGGCAATCAGAAATATATTTTAAAAAATGTTTTTAAGGCAGATGAAAGGCAAGCTGTGTGAATAGAGACTAGCATGTCAGACTGAGGCAGTATACTCTAGTGGGCTGCATCTGATAAATCTGGGTTCAGCCTCAGTAGTCCATGTACTGACTGTGAAATGATATGAAGTCACTCAACCAGCTGACACCTGAATTTCTTCATCTGTCAGATAGGGATATTACCCCTTCCTCCCGATTGACGTCATGGTTTTAGCATCTGAAGCGGGCAGAGCATCATGTTCAGCACAGAGAGAGGCTTGGGATACTTTAGTTTCCTTCTTTTAAACTAAGAGGAAATCTTTCTTTACATGGTGTAGACCAGTCTGTGAGTCTACCTGTCAGGCCTTATATTATATTTACCATATAGCATCAACTTCACATAAAAGAATAATATGATATACAGAGGAATGTGGAATTTTGAGAGCGATGGGTAGAAAGACAGGTCATTCAAGTACAGTGAATGGGGCTCTAGAAGGAAATTGGGTACCTCTGCTTTATTTTAGAAGATTTGGTATGAGGGGAATGGGCGAGTCAGAGTGCTCTCTGTGAGTAGGTTTTTCTGCTGCCAGCAGATCTCTGAGTCCCCAAGGGCAGCTGTTGGTAGGCAGTATTAGCATTCCTGAGTTAGAGGTTTTCTTGCTTACTGTGTTTCTACTTTTCAGAGTAGCTGCTAGTCTACCATTTTTCTTCTCCGATTTTTACCCCCCACCCAATGCTCATTTTTCTCCAGCCTCATTTGGATAGTCTATGACTATGAAGGGGGAAAAATAAACTCCTCACAGTAAGTTCATAGTAATGATGAGATTGCATGATAATTTTAAAGTTCACATAGTTAACCATTCCATCTTCCATGTAAGGTGGTTTCCCCTATTTGAAGTAATTAGCTGCTTGGCCTACCTGAGTGCATTTTTCATGTCAAACAGACAATAGAAACAGAAGACAAAGAAAGGGCAAAGCTGAAAGAGCTTGGAGAGGAGAAGCAGAATTGTTGAGTAAACAGAAGCTGTGGCTCTGGGTCTGGGATTTCACAAGTTAATTCCTAACCTCACTTGCACAACATGAGCAGACCTGTTGCTGTGTTTGTCATCACAGAAATGGTAAACTACCTAAGGATTTGAATTTTTGTCTGTCTGATTCTCCAGTCCCATATTACCTGCCGTGAAAGGCCAGGTCTCCTGAGGAGTTCCACAAGGTAGAGGAATGTTAATAACTGGCACTCACTGAGCATCATTGCATGCCTGCCTCTGTACTGGGCCCCCTACAGATAGTATCTCACTAGTTTCGTTTAGAAGATGCCGTGACTCTCAATGTACAGTTGAAAAGACAGAGGCTGGAACTTGTCCAGGTCCCTGGAGCTGAAATTTGAACTCAGGTCAGTTAGAGTCCACAAAGTCGAGAGAAAAAACAAAAAAGAACATAATATGTTTGTGCTGATATGAACTGATCTCCAGGATAGAGTATAAGCAAGAAAAACAAAAAGCGAGGGTGGGCAGCAGCATATAACACACTCCCATTATATAAAAAGACAAAATTTAAGCATGGGAGGATATGCATATGTATTTACTTGCAGACAGGATACATGAGAAACTAGTAACATTCGTGGCTCTAAGAAGGGTTTTTGAAAGAATGGGGATCAGCGAGAGAGATTTATTTTTACTATGTATTTTTTAACAGCATTTTTTTTTACCGTGTCTTACATTAAAAAAGCCCTACAGATAATTGTCATGAATGTATTAAGTTCACACAATGATTTCAAATGCACATTAAAGTTTCTAATAGATATTCTTGAAAAGCTCAGAGCTGGGGAAACTGATATTATGCTAAGAAGTGTGCATTGTAATTCATGGAAAAACAATACAAGACTGATAATACAAAATTTAAATGTTAGAAATTTCTACAGCATCGTAACAGATACAATCCGAGTCTTCAAGGTGAGAGCACAAGACACATTCATACCTGTACGTGACATTCTGACCAAGAGTCGTCACACGAGTGGTTTTGGAGATGATTTCTAGAAAATTTAACAGTGTTAACTCTGTTTTAGAGAGAGTGAACTTGTGACTCTTTCAGGGTGACAAATCGGAATTCAGTAATCAACTAAGATGTGGTCCAAATCTGTGAACCCACTTTCTTTTCTCTCTGACTGTAAGAATTCCTGCAAAGGGAGTCTTAGATCGCCTCTTGACTAATTATATAAGCTTTTGCTTTGAGAAGGCATTTGGTACAGCAGGAGGAACAAAAGAAGTTGTACTTGATTTGAGTAGACTTGAATTCCTGGTCTAACTTGGCCATGATCTGTAATGTATCTTTTGACATTCCATGCTTTCATCTCCTTATCTGTAAAATAAAGGAATTGGGTACATAAACTTTAAAGATCCCTTTTCTTTCTTAAGTTCTCGTCTGTCTGGCGTACCTGTCACAGAGTGCAAAGGACTGAGTATGAAAAAAAAAGATTTTGAGAAACTTTATTTTTTTGGTTTTTTTTTTTTTAACCATCACTTCAGAAGACTTACAGACTTATGAAAAATATCTTACCACATCACAACATATATATTTTTGTTATTGGAAATACACAATATTTTTGTGTACTTTTGTATACAAAAGTAGAGCTGATTCTTTAAAACTTTAGTTCAAATGAAATTCTTACACCTGAAACTTATTGGGTTTATTAACCAATGTCACCATAAATAAATAATAAATAAATAAGAAATTCTTAACTAACAAAATTGAATGAAATTGCAATAACTTTTGCATCAATATAGTTTTTCAAATTATTCTTCATCTGAATTGACCACATGAATCTAGGATTTTAGGCTTTGATTAACTCTCAGTTAGAAATTAGTGCCATCTTAAGTGATACAAATAAAAAAAGACGTCTTGCAGCATGGGCTTTGCATGGCTTTGTCTCTGCCTTTGCCTTCTGTGTGAACATAACCATAGACGGAATCTACTTGAACTTGTAGAAATCAGCAGTATGAATTGGATATACATTGGCCATTGTTTGTAGTGTCAGTTCTTGAGGTTTTGCCTAAATTTTACTAACATTTAGACAAATTTCCCTTATTTCTCACCCTTCTTTCTTCAGGGGTCTGAAGGTGCATCTGTCACCTGTTTGAGCTTTTCTTTTGAGTTAGATCTTTTAAGCAGATGTAATCTGAGTATTCCATACCTTTGTTTTACTAACAAACTTAGGATTCATGTTGATTTCTCTGCCAGCTTTTTCTTCAGACATTGAGAAATTTGGGATTGATTTTTATGGTTCTGCTTGAGTTACTGATTGGTATCAGTGTGAAAAATATTTGGAGTCCCCAGGGTTCAGGGTGTAGGGAGAGAAGGTGAAACAAGGGAGAGAGGAAAGAACTACTTTCATTGAGGAGCAGGTACCCTGGTTGGCACTTGAGCATGCACTATGCCAGTCTTGGAACCAAGAGTCTTAACAAAGGGAACAGAACAGGTTCTGTAACAATGGCCTCCCCCCACTTCTTTCCCAGTGTGAGAATGAGGCGCCTGAGGAAACCACCCAATCAGTTTCCTTCTTCAGAGAAGCTGGAATTGGAGCCCAGAGGATGGATGAGTCATTCACCTGGGGAGAGCCATGCCTTTTAAGGCTACTGTTACAAGAATACCTCTGAACATAGAAGCTGGTTTGCAGAGAAAGAAGAATAGACTGACTCACTGTGAGAAACACTGAAGGATGGCCCATGTAGCCTTGAAAAGAGGATGGGGGTAGTAGACTTAGTAGCCATATCCAGTCTGTGAGATCCTTCTGTGTCTTTAGGATGAATCTCTAATTTGAGCTGATTCCTTGGCATCTTAACAGTGAATAGCATTGCTTCATATAATCCTTTTGGGAAACCTGTGTGGAGGGTGGTGATATTCTCATTTTACCCCTGAGGTAACTGATGCTCGGAAACATTAAGTATTTATTCAATATTATACAGGTAATAAGAACAGCTTCAGGATTTGAACAGAAGTCTTTGGAGGGCACATGTTTGGAAAGCAAATGGAAAATGAAAAGGTGAAAGTCCTAGAATTATTTGTAAATACTCATCCCCTGTTTTTCCCTCTGTGGGATTTCTATGCAGATATTCTTTAGAAGACAGTACATTCTGCTCATTTATAGAGGAGTAGCAAGTCAACCTGCTTTTATGTCATGTCATTTTTTAAAGAAAATATCTTAATTTCTTTGGGACATTTTACCTAACAAAGAGGGGAAAAAGCAGTAACAGTGTTCTTTTACAAGGAGCATTAGGTAGATCACATCACATGTATGCTCGTTCACTTGTTCAAAGCTGTTTTCCTTTGTTGTTGACACTTTTCTATTCTGCCTTAAAGCTGATGTTTGTTTTTCATTCTGTAAAAGATTTATTAATATATGGCAGCTCTGGTTAGATTTTCTCTAAAAAGTTAATGTTTCTACTCTTCCTAGGAGCGTTTAGCATTCCATGCATAGCCAGCAAAATTAGAAAAGCAAGCAAGACTAAAGCCCTATTGTATATTCAAGTTAAATATCATAGTTTTAGTGAGTTACCATAAATGACCTTTTTTTCCCTTTCCCTCTTCATTCAACAAGAATTTATTGAACACCTCTTTCTCATAAGACCTGTGATATTGTGATTTATAATAAGAAATGTATGTTTTGTGTTCGTCCCTGTTCCTGGCATAGAGCTCCTAAAACCCTTGGTATTTCCTAAGTGATAATAGCAACGAAGGTGAAAGGAATGACTTTTGTTATTCATAACAAGGTCCTTTTAACCAGACATGAGTACATGTTGATGAGGTGACTTTTGGAAAGCCCTAAGGTTGGGGGCTGGTTGCCAGGTAAAACCAACTGTGTCATTAGGGGGATGAAACATATAGCCCCATCTTATGATTCCAGGAAGGGGTGAGGGGTTGGAGGCTGAGTCACGTACCAGTGGGCAATGATTTAGTCAATCACGCTCGTGTAATGAAACCTCCATAAAAACCCTAGAAGGTCAGTGTTCTGAGGAGTTGGTGAACACATGGAGATGCAGGAAGAATTGTATGCTCAGAGAGACTGCAGAAGCTCTGTGCCCCTTCCTGTGTCCCTTGTCCTATACATCTCTTCCACATGGCTGTCCCTTGGCCATCTAGTAAATAAACTGTTTTCCTGAGTTCCATGAGCTGCTCTAGCAGATTACTCAAACTGAGGGGAGAGGGGTCATGGGGACTTCTGATTTATAGCCAGTTGTCCAGAAGAAGAGACAACAGCCTGGACTTTTGGTTGGTGCCTGAAGTGGGGACAGTCTTGTGGAGCTGAGGCCTTAACCTGTGGGATCTGACACTGTATCCGGGTAGATAGTGTCAGAATTGATTAAATTTCAGGACGTGCAGTCAGTGTCCCCTGAAAGTTGAAGAACTGCTTGGTGTTACTGGAAAAACAGCGAAGACCCTATTCCACGGAGCACAGAAAAATAAATAAAACTTAGCTCCTGATCTAGAGGAATTTAGTCATCTAAAAATAATTCAACAGTTATTTAGCACTTAATAAATACCAAGCACTATGCTGAGCACTTTCTATAAATTATCTAATATAATCCTCATATTACTATATAAGTAGTTGTGGTATCTCCATTTTACAGATGAGAAAACTGAGGTCCAGGAGAGTTTAATAACTCGTCCAAGATCACAAGGGTAAATTGGCAAAGCTGAGAAACAAATCTAGGTTTGCATGATTTTCAACCTTGTATGCCATTAAGACACATTGTCAGACTGTAGAGGTAAAAGGCATACTTAAAGGCAGGCAAGACATGTCAAGCATCATAGGGTAGAACACTGAAAGAGTTGTAAGTGTCCAGAAGGATGATTTGTGGCTAAAAGTAATCCATGATGATATAGTGAAGGAAGTGGCTTTTGAAGGACAGATGGATTAGGGCAGAAGGTTTCAAGATGGGGTATGTAACTCCTGGTGGGGAAGAGAGACAGGAGGTCTTGCTAAGGGTTATGTGGGCACGGGTAGTTTTGATTGAATCAAATTCTAAATTCTCATTCCTAGAAGGAATCTGCCTGTGGCACTAGACTGGCTGGTTCTTCTCTCCAGTGGACCTTTTCCCATTTTCAAAAGAAAGGCAGACCTTTTCCCCATCTGGAATCTGTTATGCTGCTTTGTCTTTAAATGTTAAACCTCCTGGGTTGATGTTGGCAAAGTAAATGACCTGAATTATCAAGTGGCACATCCTTTTCTAAGTCATTTTCTCATTTTGGCTTTCAACAAAATTGGAGGAGGACCCAATTGATTTGTCACCTGATAGAACATTTGAAATCATTTTAGATAATATATCATTACTTGTAGAGTAATAGATGTCTACATGTAATTCTTAGAAGTTCTTTCGGACTTTGGTGATGTCTCCATAACAGAATTGTTTACAAGTTTTCTCAGTGTTGAGAATCTGTCACAATAAAAAGTAGGAATAGAATTGTTGCTAAACTGTTTTATTATAGCAAAAAATAATATTCTTGAATGGACATTATCCATATAATCATTGGAGAAAAAAAACTACCTTATTCATCTCATTAAGAGTCATTTTCCAATAATTTTCATATTTTATAGTTATCCACATTAGTATGGTATATTAATAATATAATATTAAACATTGTAATGATAACTTAGTTCAAAAGAAATTTTTAACACCTAAAGCTATATAGTAATTGGAAGTAAAGCTTAATTAATTAATTTTTTTTTTTATCACAGAGAAGTAAAATAGGATGACAGAAACTTTCAAGCATAAACCATCACTTTGGGGAAATTTTTGCAGAGGAGGTGGAGTCGAAATGCAAATACAAGGAGAAAAGAGAATGCTTTGAAATTTCTAACTGCTAAACTCATTTCATGTACTTTTAAAATGGATGGCTATGGGTATCAAATTTCTGTGGTATTTTATTACACTGGATACATTTAAGAGAGTCATGAAAAAGTTTCATTTTAAAATGTCAATATTTACTATGTGCTGTAAGTGGCATCTTTTGGTGGTATTTAAACTGTAAATGAAAAATGTTAGCTATTATCTTACAAACATGCACTGAGGTATATAGTTTTTCAAATTCTTTTAGTGAAGACTTGGGTAAAATAGTTTGAAGAACACTGATTTAAAGCCTCCTAGATATGAGCTCAAATATCGAAGAAGAAGAAAATAAATTTTCCCAATTTTGTCTTAGTTAAATAATCCTTTTAAAAGCAATCTAACATACAATTATATGCACTTTGTATATACTTTATATACTCTTACAGTTGCATCAAATAAACACCTCTAAAGCAGTGGTCTAGCAAACTCTGAAACAGAACCAACTTTAGGTCAGGTATGGCACTGTCTACCTGCCCTAGACTGAGCATAAATTGTTTGAGAGAAGGTGGCTGGAGGTTTGCTATAGGTCGCTCTAAATTGTGTGGCCCTGTTGGAGGGGTTGGGGGAATGCAAGAGTACTACCAGGGTAGAATGTGAGCATTTACTCAACTCTCTTCCCCTACACTGTGTCTTCATAACAGGAAGAAAAATTTGATATCTAAGTGATTTGCAACACCTCCTGCTTCCAGCCAACCATTCACAGATGGGTGTTGTCATTAGGTGTGAGAGGGCTGAAAGGAAAGATGGGTGTCCCTCTGCTGTTACCACACCTGGCAGCCCCTCCAGCATACACAGGTGTAGACTACAAGTTCTTCAGATAGTGGAATGCTTTCATTCTACTCGAAGAGTGTTAAGGGAGTCAGGAAATGCCTTCTCAGCTTGGAAATGCTTTTCTCGTTTTTGAACCTGGCATTCTGACCCACAAAGAAGGGTGTCTGTGACCACCTCTAACTTAGTGGGTATGCCTCTCTAGCTCTGGTGGAGGGGCAGAGGATGAAGTGCCTTTACTTGTCCCTGACTGACGCTCACATTTTGGTCATAAAGAAAGCAGAGGGATCCAGGAGAGTGCTGGTCAGGGAAGAAGAAATTGGAAACAGACCAATCAGGGAAGGAATCGTTCATGCATAGACATATTTTCCTAGCGTCTTTCTCATCCACACTCATTCTTTATAATCTACCCTCCAGCTTTTTAGCAGAATCCCTTGTTTGATCTTGCAGTTGACATGTAGCCAAATAAGTTTCTTAAAAGTCTGTGGATTTGTGATAAAGAGGTAACTGTGCTTAAATGCTACCTTTTAGACATTTGAATGCAGAAACTCAAAAAAAAAAAGAAAAGCAGGAATCTGGCTGTCTCTTTAGGATGAGTGGGCTGATATCAGGCATTCAAACTTTAATGAATTATATATTGGACTCAGAAACACCTCTGTTTTCCAAATTGTGTGTTTTGAAATTCAGTTTTGTTTTATATAATTTAATGAGTGTTCTGCCAAGTATAAAACCTTTCATGATGATAGGAAGAAATATATGTGTGTGTGTGTGTGTGTGTATAAATATGTGTGTGTGTATATATATATATTATATAGAGATGTATATATATATTTTATATCTGTTTATATATATGGTTTTCTTTGTCATTTTACTTCTAATCATAACTTGTGGCATTAGAAAATATTTGTTTTAATTTGCTAATTTGCTATACTATCTGCCATTTTTTCCATAGTACTCAGTCTAAAGTTGGTGAAACCAAGGCAAAGTGACTTTGTACTGTCAGTGTGAGAAATAGAGCTAAAATATATTTCCATTTATTAGCTCATTCTTAATTCATAAATATCACTTTTCTTCTGAGAAGTTGTATTGGGTTAGATAATATACAATCGGATTGGGTTTACTGAAACCTAATAACCTGTTATATTGAGAATAGTTATAATCTGTCCTGGTTATTTGCCTTAAGCATCAGATACAGAATTTCTTTTTTCTTTTTTTTTTTTAAGTTTAGGGAAGAGAAGATATGTGATTAAATGGGATAAAATTTAACCTGAAAGTTTAGAAATTTATCATATTTCAGAGTTCTTAAAGCAAAACTATTTATACATTACAATCCTGCTTTCCTTATTGGCTATTTGTCCTTTCCCCATACAACAGAATGAAGCTCGTTACTTATGGACATATATATTTTTTCATTTAAATGTCACATATTCACTTTTCATGTTCACTATGTAGATTAAAATCAATGACAACATTTAAGTAACATCAAAGATTTAATTTTGGTTGACTAATTAAGGTATCAAATAGAGTTACAAATTTTGTGAGACTTACAATACTATTTAAATGCAAAGTGTTTTTATAATTGGAAAGCCATGTATATTCATCACCAGATCTTGACATCACAGAGATGACTTTAAAGAATTGCCCTCAGATCAAGTAGCTAAATAGATCCTGGGAGAGTTGATTCTGTTTCTGACAGTCACTATTCCTGAACTGAAGGTGAGGGTCATTTAAGATGAGGGCACTCAAACGTGAAGAGAGCCAAACTACACAAAAGCTTGATGGTGGTCTGATGCACACAGGCTGGAAGCATTTGCATATAGGGTGTTAAAAAATGAACAGATGAGACCATAGGACATTGGACACTGGCACTGCAGTTTTGTCTCAGCTGTGGGGAATTGTGGGCCCATATTTAGCTGTGTGTCTAACAGTCCAGAAAAAAAATGATCACAGGTTATGAGTTAGATCTGGCTCCTTAATAAGTCCCCTGATAAACTCATTCTTCTAGATGTGACCAGCCTCCTGAAATATAGCCCTTTGTGTTTTCAGTGTGAACAATATTTAAAATGAATTGGATGCTCCTGACTCCTTCTCAGTAGTCTTGCTGCAGTTAATATTTTATCTAAAATAAAATACAGATTTACTTAGGAGCTTTAACAACCATATGTCAATAACTGATCTTTGTTATAGATAATCTGTGGCAGTCATTTAAAAGAGCAGCATGCTATAGCATGAGGCTGTTTCTAAAGCTCTAAGAAGTAGCCAGGTTCTGCAGGATATGGCACATGTCCTTTTGTCCCACATTTCCCGTACTACCACATCTGGAATTTTTTGGTCTTAGTTTTGATGCTTTTTTCCCCTTCTAGTGGTAAAAATAGTGGAAACAGAAATTCATCCTTTATAGAGGGACATAATGATGTGTCCTTCATTTATTAAGATTTCGAGGGCTTATTATAAAGTAAGTAATTCATGGGGATGTAATATACAGCATAGTTGTTATAGTTGTCAATACTGTATTGAACATTTGGAAGATGCTAAGAGAGTAGATCTTAAAAGTTCTCATCACAAGTAAAACAATTTTGTAATTATGTATGATAATAGATATTAACTAGACTTATTGTGGTGAACATTTTGCAATAAATAAAAATATCAAATCATGTTGTTAATATAACATGTGAATTATACCTCAATAAAAAGATTTGAGGCCTTAATTTTTATTTAAAAATAAAAATTAATAATTTTATTGTATATACTATAAATATTTTATGAAATGAATATATAATAATTTCTGTTTCTAGATATTTTAGTTGGAGAGCAACTGTTTGGCTTTATCTAAAAGAAAGAGTTGCCCCAAATAGAATGATTTGCCCTCAATGTTTTATTTCTTAAAGTGGGGATGGTTAAATGGCCATTTTCTTTATAATAATTCGTTAAACTTTTCATATATGTATAATATATTCTTTTCTGGTGGTCTGTTATAATTTACAATGAAAGAGGGGTGGAGAAAAAAGATTTTTCCAACTTCAAAATATCTCCTGGAGCATTGCTTAAAATTCCATTGTTATCAGTTAATTATTTTAGTTAATATTTGGCTTTTCCTTTTCCTCTTTAAAATGGAACTACTCTGGCCAATAATACATGAAGATATGAGCATTTTAGTGTTTAGGATTTGTCAGATCACCCCTTCTCTGTAGCTCAAGAATGTGAAATGACGTAGAGGGAATGATTCTGTAAGGTGATACACGGGAAAAAAAGTCATCAATGTCAGTGAAATGGAGTTAGTAAACCTAAATAATTCATAACCTGTATTTCTCACTTTTGCAGAGTTTGGTAACTAATACATAACCTAGCTTTGCTCCATAGCTTAGCTTTCTTCTCAAATGGTAGTATGATAAAATCTCATTAATTAAGTGTTCCCAGTAAGTTATTGCTGTTAAGTAGCTTTTCGTCCTTTAAGTTGTTTTCCTAGAAAGGCTTTTAAGACTAGGCTTGTCCAATTCACAAGGTAGGGAGAGGAGAATACATTTAAACAGATATTTAGTTAGTAGTCCACTATTTCAATAGAAAAGAGCCATGAATTAAATCGTATTACTGATAATACCTTGTTTATGCTATGTATGTGAGAATTATGACTGTGGTGTTAGTAAAATAGTCCTGACAGTTGAACAGTTTATTTCAAAGAAGCCCAGCTTTGCTGTTCGTGTCTCAGAGAGCTCATAATACGTGCTTTTTTTCCCACTGAAAGTCTTTTAAAAAACAACTTGTTTAGTGTTTCATCATAAAATTAAGATTTGGATATCATGAATAACCAAATATTGTTCTTTTGAAGAAAATGTATACCTGTTTTTAATATGAAATTTTTCTATTTTAAAATATTCCTCAGATGTTTGTCTACCTGTTTATTAATTTTTTGGAAGATTTGGATAGAAGAAAACTAAGTGAAAGTGATTAAGCAAACTGACTTTCTCCAAGGTGGTTAGTTGTTAGGCTAGTCCATCTAATGAGATGGGGTTTGGAGTAAATCTTGGCTTGTGCTTAAGCTTGTTACAGGGCTTTGGTTGGCATCATGATGTTCATTTGGTGCCTCTTCGAATGAAGTCATTGGCGGTGGGTATTGGTTTCTCTGTTGTGCCTTCTCCTCTCGCAAGCCTGGGGAAACAGCCTTAGGTACATGGAAGTCTCATTTATACTATGAAGTAATAATACCTGCTGAGAATAATACCACATTAAAAAAATGTATTAGAAACAATTTAAAATATTAACATTGAGTATACCTCAGTGGGGCACTAATGAATTGATCTGTCTTGCCACTGTCCCACATACTACATAGAGTTTCACATTGGAGAAGCAGCTCCATCTCAAATCTGTGGCTGGAATTTGGGGAATCTGCCCTTATGATTTTATTAACGGTTGTGGTAAAATAGACAGTTACTGGCCATGGGGTAGTTCAAGGGAATTGGTTGTATCCCATATTTATAATGAAATTTCCTGGTGAAATTTCCCATAGGCCCCAATGCTATTCTTTTCTGATGCCTGGATTCTGAATGTTGCTTTAGCACGAGCTGGCCTTTAAGGCCACATGTATCTTCAGGCTCGCCTTTCCAGTTCAGCATTACAAAATAGGAACCAAAATCCGATATTGAATCTACATCACATTCCTTCATTTCAGTCTCAGTTAACTTTGAGAGAAAAAATTCTCCTCTTAGTTGGCTATGGGATGTTCTCTTCATTGGACATTCTTTTCGCCTATCTTCTAAAGAGTCTACCTTTCCAGTAGACCCTTAATTTAGACTGACTTTTTAACTATTTGAAGGTGGGGCACAGAGGGCACATGGAAGGCTATGTGTTGTGGTTTAGATTTAAGTCTCTGGAGCCACACTGCTGGGTTTCAAAGCTGCACACCTGCCCCAACCCCATGAGCTGTGAGACCTTGGGAAAGGCCCATTTTTTTTTTTTTTAATCTTAAAAATGGAAGTAAGGTTAGTATTTACTTCATAGGATTATTTTGAGGATTATATGAATAAATAGACATGAGGTGCTTGGAATAGCACCTGACACATAATAAATGCTCAATAAATATTAGCTCTTACTACTATTACAAGTTCATCTCATGACTTGAAAACCATCAGTGGTTAGTGATGATTACATTTTAGGTTGAAGGACTCAAACTGTGGACATCTTCTGCAAGATACTGCTTTGAGGTGGACATACCTGTAGGGCATAGAGTTAATTGAAAAAGAACTTCGGGCATCTCCTCACTGGTCTCCCCTGTACCTCTCAGAGAGAGGTGCATGCTACTTGAGAAGAGTCATCATCAGTGCCCACACATCTCATCCCTGCAGGCTTATCAGCCTCTGTTCAGAGAATGGGGTCCAGACTTCCTGGATAAGCCTAGCCTGTCACTTATCTCTATTGGATCAAGATTTGCAACATCTTGTCTACTGGGGGCTCCCTCTGCTGGTTCACCTAACATATATGCAAATCTGTGCAATAAGAGCTTTTAAAAAGTCAGTTTTAGGCTTTTAGAAATGTTTACATAAACACATTTGAAAATTTTTGTGTGTGCATGAGGTACAAATCATATCTGTATTACTCTTTTTTTTGCCATCTGTATGAGTTGGAATATTTCATAGTTTCAAGTTTAAAATGTGTTGTTGTTTGCTTTGTTTTAGAATGGAAACTATCATGGCATGCCAAGAAATGGTCACTTCTTTACAGCACAGCTATCAATTACTATGTTTTACATTTCAAGATTAAGCACTAAATATCTTAGAATCTTATTTTAACAGTCTAAGAATGTCCATGATGTATGGAGTTATTAGTTAACTCTGAGAGTCTCATAAGGTCCCATTTTAAAGTAGCGTCATAGCCTAGACCCCATAGGACATTGTTATGTTGAGGACTGATGGTTTTACATGTCAGAAAATAGCACCTTATTGTTCAACTCATTATTTATTTGGAATTATAATTTATCAACACAGTGTGCCATGACATTCCCAAAATTGCATTTGAAAATAATTTTGTGCTTCTTTCTGTTTTCCTGATCACTATCTCTTTCTTTTCTCTTGTCTTCTCTCTCTTTGCTACTAGGATCAAACAGCATAAATCGAGTAACTGCAAACATGGAAAATGGAGAAAATGAAGGAACAACTAAAATTATTGCACCTTCACCAGTAAAAAGGTCAGTTAACTGAAAGAACATTATGCACTGTCACAAAGATGGTTGCTCCTGTGGGAAAGGTTAAGAATCTTTTCATTTTGATAATTAGCTAACACTTTTGATCAAAATAGTCTGTGGGCCAAAGAATACTTTATAATGCCAGTGAATTATAAAACATCAGAGATCCTGCATCTCTCAGTTGAAGGAAATGCTCCTGCTTTCACAGCATGGTGAACTCTAAGATAGTCTGTGGTCTGCGTTCTTGGCAGCAAAGTGAAAATTCCACATGATTTCTTAAATGGCATGATATAATGGACTAACTCAAAGGGACCTATGAAATAAAATGGATGATAGTCATGTTTAATGTACTGTGTTCATTACAGCGGTGCACTGAACTATGGCCCTAGAAAGAGGGTTTATAGCATTTAGAGGCACAGGGCTTCAGAAGTCAGTGATTGCATATGTATGAAGAGTTGTCATGGTCCTTTGCATCAATTTTCCCAGCAGCATTCCCCAGTGGAAAGATCTTTTCATAATATATTACATGAATTGTTTCCCTGAAAGATCAGACTTGTTCTTAAGATACTATTTTTGTGTCATTTTTTTCCTATCTCCAATTATGTTCATGGAACAGCATTTTAGACATACAATGAGCAACTTTCATTGGCTCACATTCTCTCTAGAGGTTACTCCACACACATCATGGAGAAGTCCAAGTAATCAGAAATATGTGACCTTGAAAGAATTCTTAGATCATCTCCTCCATCTTTTGTTAGTAAATAATGGTGTCTTCATTTAGCTGGATTGTGATTACTTGGAGAAATACAGTGTATAATTTCTTAGCAAAGTAGTTTTGAGGTATAAGGATTCTCAGAGTTGCGATGTTTGCCCCCAGGTTTTTGACTGCAGGGTTTTCTTTAGTCTGGTTTCCAGAACACTCCTAGTACAGATTCTCTTTTGGAATGATAAGTTCTTTGCCTTTGCATACACTTAAGCTTACTGTGCCTCCCTTAGTCAGCCTCACAGCTGTGGGTAGAGTCACCTTAACCCCTTTGCACAGAGTGTGCTGTGGTAAGTCCCACATAAGAATAGTAATCCTCCCTGAAATTCAGATCCCAAGCCTTTTAGAATGTGTGGAAGGAGTTCAGTCTCCTTTGTAACTGAGTTCTTGCCAATAGAACCCATACCTGAAGGGCTGCCAGATTTCCCCACTCAAGCTCTAGATGAGAAATAGCTTAGGGAGTGAATGCCATTAATTTGCCACCCAAGATTTCATTGTTCTTTGAGTCTCCCAATTTCCCTTTCATCTTGCTATTCCATTTCTCAATTTCCCTTTTCTTTTTTACTTATTAAACTCTCACACACCTGTGTGGGTATGTGCACATTTTCTGCTGTTGTATTAAATATCTACAATATTTATTACTTTTCCACATTTCAAAAGTAAACTTTTACTTTGGAAATTTGATCTTCTAAAGATTTCTAACTTTCATATATAAATAATGTTCATATATAACACCTACTACTGTCTATTAATGCTATGAGTTATGTGCTTTTGTCAAATGTATTTTTTTAGGCTTATATTCCTATATAATTATAATATGCTAGGGTACAAGTTTATTTTCCCTTTTTTGAATGACCTTGTCAATTTTTTCCCTCTCCTCTATCTTGGCTGTTATAAAGAACCCTGCTATGCCATGTTTGAGGACAGTTATATAGAAGATTCCTCACAAAGCCAAGGTTAAAAGTGGATTATGAGACTCTTCCAGGGAAGTGAGAGGTGACACACCTCTCCTCCCCCACTGGTGAGACAGCTTCTAATGAGTCCCTTCCTGGTGTCTCCCATGTATTTCTAAAACAATTTGTTGGCATTGGATAACAACTTGGTTATATTTACATTCTTAGGACAGAAAGATGATACTAGTTCAGGAAATAGCATTTGAAAGTCATTCTGGTTTGGAGGGATGATGCCAAGATGTGGAAACTGGGGGCAAGGAAAGGTCAGTGTGGGTAGCCTAAACCTGCCTAGAGCTTACTGACCTGCACAGATTCAGTCCCAAGTCCAGAGCCAGGGGGGTCTCTGTCCACTGCTAAAAAGAGCTTTCCTTCTTCATCATCTGGTTGCCCTTGCTTCCTGTTGTGCAGGTGGACTCTGGAGTTTCATAAAAATGGATGACTAGCCTTCTTTTGATTTAAAAGCAGTAAAACTAGAAAGAAATGGGGGTGGGGAAAGACTCAGAATTACTTGCTGTGTTTTTTTAAGGCAGCCACTTCATAATCCTTTTGGGGTAAGTTACAAATATAAATAAAAACACACATTCGTAGTCATTTGTTAAATAAATAATTTTACTGAAGAAATAAGTACACAGCCTCTTTTTATATTCTAGTTGATTTGTTTTGTATACTTTTTTTTAAAGCTTTAAGAAAACAAAGAATGAAAACAGCCCTGACACCCAAAGAAGCAAATCTCATGCACCATGGGAAGAAAACGGCCCCCAGAGGTAAAGGGAATCATTTTTTTTGTTTGTTTGTTTGTTTTTGTCCCCTAAAGGAGAATAGTAGAAAAGTGGATAGCATTTGGCCCTATCAAATAATGGAATCCTGTGGCTGTTTTTGACTACTTCTGGACAAGTCAGTCAGATTCCTAAATCAGCGTGACCAGGAACTTCTGAAGTGGAAATCAACAGGATGTGTCCTAATTTGAAACTCTCTCCTGGAAAGATAGAAAGGAAAACTAGTGTATATTAAGAAACTGTCTTAGAAGGTCATTGTGATGGTTTAGAGTAAGATAATATATTTCTGAAAACTCTAAATGAAATGAAATAAAGATAATTTCTCTAATTTCAATTCTTATAAAAATTTTAGTTAAAAACTATAGCAGATCAATAGTGATTCTAGAAGATCTTTACTCCTAAAATATATATATGTTTAATTTCTTTTGCTCATAACTACCAAACCAGTGACAGACCTGCATTATAGCCTACTGAGTATATAGTTATAGTGGTTTTAGGTATGAGCACCTGGGAGTTCAAATTCTAGCTCTACTACCACTTTCTAGCTCCTTTACGTGAGCTACTTAATTAAAAACTCTGTATTTCCTTTTTTTTTTTTTTTTTTTTTTTTTGGTTAAATAGGCCTAATAATCGTACTTCAGTGTTTAGGGTTGATGTGAAGATTAGCTAAGATAATGAATACAAAGCTTTTAGCTTGGTCAGCACCTCGCATGTGGTAGGTGTATCATAAATGCAATTTGTTATTGTTATTATTGCTATCATTTAGGTCTGTTCATTTCTGACTGTTGAAGGCCAATGAGACAAATCATTCCTGCAAAATAATGACTTTTATGGTTCATTTTCCCAGGTCTTACCTCTCTTTTCTTTTACTATATCTTGTCAGCAAAGAGATCTGTGTGGCCACAATTCAGTATTCCCCTGTGATTACCAACTATACAGTTATGAACTCTTCCATAGAAGCATCAGGTTCTAGGGAGAAGGTGTTCGCTCTTCTGGGTCCTCTGTAGTCATTATTGACCATTCCTCTTCCACCCCAGTGGACTCTACAACTCTCCCAATGACCGCACGAAATCCCCAAAGTTCCCCTACATGCGCCGCCGAAACCCCTCCTGTGGGAGTGACGACTCTGTACAGCCAACGAGGAGAAGGTAAGCTGAACACAGCCCCTCTGTTTTTGATTCTCAACAGAAACTCAGAGTTCCAGTCACATTTTTATTACAGGTTACTCTTATAATGTCATGACTGTTTATCTCCCTAAGGTAACAGAAAGCTTATGTTTTTTGAGATAAAATCCTGAAGCATTTCTCTTAAACAGCCAGAGTTTCAGAGAATAATTTCAAAAATATTGACAGGAACTTGCTTCCTATGTTGTGATTAAGACTGTTAAGTTAAAAATATGTATATATATTAACTATATATAATATAGTATGTATAATACATTATATAACATAGTATATATTATATTAATGATCTATATTAATATATGAGATATTAAATTTTTTGACCTGAGAAGATAAAATTATGTTTATAGATATATCTTAGCTGAGGCTAAGTGCTTTGCTCTCCAGAATGATATTGTTGCATAAATGTGAGTAAAACTCTCTTCAAAACACAGAGAAAATGAACCCTTTTTATCCAGCAGGTCAAATTGTTTGTATGATGATATTTGCGCGTGCGCGTGTTTACTTAATTTTCTTTTTTTAACGTCTGTATCTAGAAGTTTTAGATTCTCTTTGCAAAACAGGCTGGGCAATGTGATGGGTCCAAGTGAAATTCATTTCATTCCTGTATAATGGGAGCCATTTTATTTTGTTTTACCTATATAAGTGGTATTTTATAAGTGACTTTTATAATTATGACAAGTTCAGGTCATGTTCTCAGATAATGATGTATATATTTTTTGAAATATATATGCTGTGAATCTGGAAAGCAGAAGCCCTTTTCTCTTCTGTGCCTTAGTTTATACTTACTTGCTGGTCCATCCCTGTCTGATTCTCTCTACTTCTACCAATTTCCCAGAGTCTTATTCCCCACCTTCACCAGATTCAACTTCACTGAAATCCTTTGATAATTAAGAAGAGAAAGGTCTGTATCACCTTCACCTAGTAGGACTGGAAAGGGAGAGAAAAATCATGACCAACAGTGATTAGATAGAATAGTTGAACAGTAGTTGGCATTTATCTTGTTCTAAGTCCTGAGCAAATTGCTTGCTATATATTATCTCATTTGATCCTTATAATAATCATATAGAAATGGGCATTTGTATCATTCAGTCACTAGGCATTTTGAGTAGAGAGGGATTAATACAGGGTATTTTTGTGCATAAATGTAAGTAGGAGTGAAGGAACAAAAGACAGAGTGGTGCATCTCTGAAATCTGGACACTCTACTGACCCTGCTCTGTGGAGAAACAAAAGAAGAGAAGAGGGTGTTACTCAGAGATCCAAAAGCTGCTCTTGCCTTTGAGCTTACTCTCACTGGCCTATGCTTTCTATTGACGTAGCTGTAGGCACCACTACCATAGGAACGACTCTTGATGCTGCTGCTGGAGGTACCACCACCACAGCTAACACGGGGAGCCCTCCGCTTCTCAGGAGTTCAGTAGTGGATCCATAGGTACTGCCAGAAGCACAATCGCTTCCCCTTTTCTCCTGCCTTCAAATCTTACGTGAGTGTCTCTCTAAGCAGAACCTAGCTGGCAAAGAAGTCCATAAAAATATAATTTTCAGGCATCTAGTCTTGGCAATGCAGGAAAGACTGTAGATGAGTTGGGATGGGCCTGAGTATCATGGAGAGTACCTGGTCCAGCATTATCATGTCATTTTTACAGATGAGAAAACTGAGACTCAGGTAGATCATGGTAACTGTCCTTTGTAACACATCTGGGATGTGGATCCAGGTCTGTACAAGTGAAAAAGGGCAGGGATAATGAACCATCATTTATATGAGGCAGGAGGAAAGATTTTTTGTTCTCCTTCCCTACCAAGGATTGGTTCAGCTTGGATAACAGTTAAAATGGAGGCAACACCATTTTTGGAACGTATTTGTGTATGTATGTGTGTTGAAGGGATGTGGATGGTAGGAATCACTAAATACATTAGGAATTTAGTATGATTATTGTTAGATAGGTTTTTATAGTTTTTCCTCCTTAATTATTAGTGCACTTTGTCATTATTACCTAAATAAAATAATTATGCATGTTGAGCAGATGGCCATTTTGATTTTAATATATTCAAAATGAATTTATCAAGTTTTGCTATAATATACCAAAATTTACATTTTTTTTCAAATTAAATGCTCGAAGTAATTTGGAGCATATACATTCTCAAATCCAGACTTAATGACTTCTGTACTGAGATACATTTTCTGTTGGCTTCCTGTGAAATACAGAGAAGTAATTGTGGTGAGTGGTTACAGGATCCTTTCATTGGCACCATCCAGGGGAAAGACCATTTTGATTTTGTCTGAGCAACCACAGAGCTTTCTGTCTTGTTCTGTGCGTCACTTGAAAGTTCTCTTATTTGGCATGTGTGTTTGAGGAAACTAGCCATTGCTGCATGTTGGCATGGGAGAGCTTAAATGGCCCTGTAATGGCCCTTTGTTAGTTTTGTTTTATCTTCACACATATTTACCTTGCCCCTGGGCACAAATCCCTACATAGATGGATTAATGCTGACATTTAAAACCAAGATTTGTCATTAGCATGGAAGAATCTCAAGGATTTAAATTTAAGGATAGGAAATTCTATTTTGTAGTGGATGCCAGGATAACATATTTTTAAAAGATATCAAAATTTCATGTTCTGCCAGTTATTTGTCATTAGATGGATTCATCTGTCAAACTCCGACAAGAGTCTAGAACATTGGTACTTGATTATTTTGGGTGATAGAACTCTGAGAATCTGATGAAATGTTGGATTCATTTCCTAGGGGGCAAAATGTGCATAATGAAATACACATACAAACTTCCATATAATTTTTAAGGTTCATGGAGACCCCGAAGCCTGCTTGTTTAAACCTTCCTGTTCTAGAAAAATAAAGCCAGCATACTTTCTGGCAGTACAATTTATTGTCACCCTATTCATCTTTACACTCAAAAATGTTTATTGAGTGCTTACTTTATGCCAGGCGCTGTGTTAAACAGCGCTAAAGAAAGTCTCTACCCTTTGAGAGCTTACAATTTTGGGGGGAAGGATTATATAAATCACACAAATGCCTGTGCATTTATGACTTTTATATGTCCTCGGGGTCTCAGAGTTATGCTTAGGGGGATTTAAAAGGCTTCTTTTTTAAAACTGAACCTTAATATGCATACAGAAAAGTACATGTGTCACAAGAATAGCTGCTTGACCTGTGTAACCAGCACTATTAGGGGGAGTTTTGCTGAGTTGCTGAGTCAGGGAGGTCCGGAAGGGTTCTTGACGTGGAATTCTGGAGCCAGAATCTAGGACAAGAGCAGGCAAAGAGGCGAAGCGGCTAGCATGTGCAGAGGCCTTGGGATGGAAGGGAGGGGGGAAGCATTCGTGAAAATGACAAAAGACGTGTGTTGCTCATGCATTGAGAGTTGACAGAAAAGTGTTAGAAATAAGCCCAGAGAGAAAGATGGTGGCAGATCTCATAAGACCTGAGCCTTTTTTGAGGATTTTGGTCATTAGACCAATAGTTTTTAGAAGGTCACATTTGTATTGTGTAAAGATGACCGTTACTGTTCTGAGGAGAAAAGGTAGAAGAGGACAGTAGTGTAAACAGAGAGACCAGGCAACGGGCTATAGCATATGAGTCTTGGCCAAATAGAATGGGGGCTTAAGCCAAGGTGGTAATGTAGAGATAAGGAAGCTAGAGGTTTCGAGATCCTTTGGGAGGCTAAATCAATAAGGCTGGAAGGACCAATATGAGGGTGAAGGACCGACAGATGATAAGAATGAAATCCAGGCTTGTATAGTTTCATGTATTAACGTGTGATATAGTGAAATGAGAATCACCAGGATATTATAGGATTGAAAGGGACAACTGTTTGGTTTTTGGAATGCTGAATTTGTGGTACCTTTGAGAAGTCCAAGGGTAGGATATAAATGGATTATTGGTAAGTCAGAAGCTGGATTGGCTGTCTGGACTGAAATATAAATTTCTTAAAGATGTTTATTGAAATATGAAATAGAGATTAGACTGTCTAGATAGATAGTATAGATAGAATGCAAAGACAAAGCCAATGACAGAGCTGAGAGAAACTCTAGCATTTATTTGGTTTAGTTGAAGAGGATAAGCTTTGTAAAAGAGACAGAGAAATTGTGGCCCTAGGAGGAAAAAAAGATCAAGAGAGTAAATATCTGCTTACTAAATGGCTCCCTTCTCTTTTCATTCCCAGAGTGCTAGAACCCAGGCATGCAATTAGAGAATCTCACTGTAGAAATGGACAGATACAAGAGAAAAGATGTATAGATACCAAATTTCAAAGGCTCCTCCAATGCATGGTTGAGACTACCCGTATTACATTGCTCCACATGACAATGAAGCCATCAGTTAACATGCTCTCCATCCAGAGGTTTCCTGTCTTTTTCATGCCTAATGCTCAAATATGAAGAGAGAGCCATAATCACCTGGCATTGGAAGATAACTTCTGTTTGGAAAGACAGAGACTGAAACAAACAATTAGGAGTTACGTAACCGGTTGGTGGTGGTGGTGGTGAAGTCATAGGAAATCGAGGCAACATAAGAAACAAAGAAAAAATTTAAAAAACATAATTATATTTAAAAAATGAAAAGTTTTATATCAAAAGAAAAGAGTGAATAAGAGTTCTTAGACTTTAAAATAATGTGGCAGAATTTAAAATAATCAATAGAAGGATTTAAAGATGAAGTTAAGGAAATCTTCCCCCAAGTAGAAAAAAAACAAACAAATGTATGGAGATAAATATAAAAAATAATCAAACCTGGATATCAAACATTTGACTAATGAAATTTCTAAGGCAAAACCCCCAGAAAATGCAGGAGAGGAAACTATAAAAGAAATAATACAAGAAAATATCCCATAACTGAATGATCTAACTTTATAGGTAAGAACCCACTCAACTTTTGGCATAATAGATTGAAAAATTAGATCAATACCAAGATCCATTATCATTAAATTTTAAAACATTATATATTAAGAAAGAATTTTTAAAACTTGGGAAGAAATATGGGAGAGAAAAATTCATGCACAACTGGTTGCAAATCGTAATTTTGGCATTGGGCTACTTAGTATCAGAGAAACAAGATAGTAAAGCATTGACTTTAAAATGCTGAAGGAAGATTATTTTCAATTTAAGATTTTATGCCCAGATAAGTTATAATTATATGTGTAGAATAAAAACATTTTCATAAATTCCAGCTCTTGAAAAAATGTACTTGCTATGCAAATTTTCTCTATTAACAACTGAAAGATACATTCCACCAAAGCTAAGAGAAGAAGCCATGACATTTGGGTGTATGGGATTCAGCATACAAAGAAACAAAAGGAAGTCCCTGGATCATGGTATATGGAGTTAATCAAAGTGACATCTGTGCAGCAGTACTATACAGAAGACCATCCAGATGAGAGCAGGGGGACAGAGAGCCTTGCAGATTACCCGAGCATTCATCTATCTCAGGAGGAATTTTTCAGCTCTCTCAGAGAGTTTGGATGAAGAATTAGTGATAAGCACAAGGAAAACTAACCAACCGATAGATACATAGAAAACTAGACAGTTATCAACTCTAAGAAAATTGTCAAATCTATACAAGAATAGAATTGTATTTGTCGAATGCTACATACGTGAACCATACTTATATATATATATTTTTTCTTTTTACTAGTTTATACTAGTTATCCAGAAATTTGGTGTAAGGACAGAGACATGTCAATGTTATGTTATTTGATAGAGGTATATTGGGGAAAGGGGGAATGTAAGTTGTGATGGTGGTATTAAAGAGCTGTGTGTGCACCGATCAGAGTGTGAAGGCACATGTAATAAAGAGAAAAGAAATGGAGTCAAGGGTCTTAGACACCTCTCTCACGAAGTTTGACTTTGAAGAAACAGAGACTGGGCAGAAGACAAGGGGATGTGTGGGGTCAAGTAGGGGTGTGTGTTTGTGTGTGTGTGTGTGTGTGTGTGTGTGTGTGTGTGTGTGTGTGAATAGGAGAGACTTGAGAATGTGAAAAGCCTATAAAAGAATTTTCCATGAGGACAAGTTGAATATATGTGAGAGGTAGGAGGGTGGTTAATGAAAGTCATTGAGAGGACAAAAGGTAATGGAACCCACAGAGCACAGGCAGAGGGGCTGACCTCAGTTGTAAGGACAGATCTGTAAATAACAGAGAGGGAGATGTTGGTAAGTTTTATTTTTGGTAACAGGAAGATGAAAGAGTTGCCATTTGATGGCTTCTTTTTCCTTTGGAAGAAAACAGTTATCTGTTAAAGCAGAGATACCGAGTGTCAGAGGATTGCAAGGCAAAAAGTTTAAAACTGCTTTTCAGAAACAGAGTACTTAGATCAGAGAAGGGTGGTAGGATTGCTGGGCCATGTTGTGGATCCATTTGAGGTTTTATGAGCATGGTAGTGTAACTAATATGTTCTTTTGTGTGACTTCCTCCTGCACTGCTTAGCTAGCTGTTGAGGGACAGTCCAGAAACCTGGATAGTTGGATTCATCCATACTTGGGGTCCTACCAAAAAGAATAAAGAAAACCGAAGAGTTTGAGGAAGTTTGAGTACAGACATGTATGTTATTGAGATGACAGAAATCTAAGCTGAGTCAGGGAAGGAACGGAGAAAGGCAAGGAGCTGATGCAAAGTTACAAGGTCAATAGACAAGTAGTCCCATTGAGATCAAAGAAAGGAAGAATGGAAGTAGTTGAGTAAGCAGTAATAATTATAGCTAACATATATTGAATGCTTACAATGGATCAAGTTCTATTCTATACATTTTAAATGTGTTAATTCATTTTGTCCTCCTAACAAAGCTTTGTGGGAGGCTCTATGAAAACTGAGGCCCCAAATAGAGGAGTCATTTGTTTAAATCAAAGAACTTGGCAGTGGGTGAGATGGGGTACACTTTCAGGCTCTCTTCCTCTGGAGCCCACACATTTAACCAGGAAGCCCCATCGAACCTGTCTGAAGGTAAACAGGAGTGGCAAACAGGAGGGAGAGGTGAATGTGGTTGGAGGTGGTTACGGATGATAAAGTCTAGAGTGTGACTGTGATGTGGGTTGCTGCGTTATTGCAAAGAGTTTATTAAAGGTCAAGAGACTGAGAAGCCAGGACACTGGAAAGGGCATCCAAGTGAGAGCTGACATCAGATTATGGCTGAAGTTGGCCTGGTGGATGGCAGACCTAGGAACTGCAGACTAACTCCATCATTGGGTGAATGGAATTTAAGTCGTGTTGCGTATTGTTATTTATAGACTGTTTGCAGCCCCCACTAGGTTGCTGACTTCTTGAAGCCAGTTATTTTATTTCTGGGCCTGGCATATATATGTGATTGCTTGATCGATTGATTGAATTTTATATATGTGTGATTTAAATGTTTGGTGAATGAATGAATACATAACAAATATTCATTAACTGAAGTGAAACTCATTTTGGTGTGCTTTCCTTAGCCAAGTGATAATTTTCTATTTTGTTTAATGTCTTTATTTATTTTATTTTTCTGTAGGAAAGCCCATAACAGTGGTGAAGACTCAGATTTAAAGCAAAGGAGGAGGTAAAAAAAAATTAGAAGGAGGGTCTGGGAAAGGAGGAAGGATTAGCAGTTAGCACTGCTCAGTGTGGAGCCAAGCATGGGGACATTTTTTTGTTTGTTTTATTAGTGGCTGTTTTAAGAATATTATTAATTTGTTTTTTTAACTTTCAAATACCAGTTTTGGCTTCAGCTGTTTCTCAGTCTTCCATTCTGTAGCATCCTTAGCAATTTCTTTTTCTTCTGTTCCTTTGTATCAGAAGACCTGTCTTCTTTATCTATTGCTACATTAAAACCACCCCCCAAATTTGATGGCTTTTAAGGCAACAATAGTTTTTTTTCTCTTTTATAATTCTGTTGATTGAATGGGCAATTCTTTAGCTAGTCTTTCTAGCCTCAGATGAAGCTACAGTCAGATGGTGGCTGAAGTTGGATTTTTCAAGCGCCCTTTCTCTCTCGTACTTAGTATTTTGGCAGAGTGGCTGGAGGTCAGGGGCCTCTCTCTCCATGGTCTCTCCACCTGGCTAGCCTAGGCTTCTTTAGACAGTGACTGGGAGGAAGCAGGAGCTACTAGCCTTGTTGAGGGGTGGTCCAGGACCTGGCAGAATATCCCTTATACCTCATTCTATTGATAAAATTAGTCATAGGACCAGTGCAAATTCAAGGAGAGGGGAAATAAACTGTACCTATGTGTGTTAGGGATTTGACAGTGTGACAGGAGTTTATGTCCATATTTAGTCCACCACAGAGGCTTATAGCTTTGCCATGTCAGAGTGCTACTAGAAGTACTTGGTTTTATGGTCACTTCTGGGTGCATGGTGACATTTGTCTTAATGTACTTTCACATTTCTTTAAATTCATTCAGATGTCTGACTGAATTGAGAAGTACTGACTGGAGGAGGGATAACACTTACGTTGGATTAGTAATTTTACTGCAGAATTAATTATAAAGAACCAACATGAGAGGTTTTGTTTGTCATAAATGTGTTTTCTTATTCCTTGTTTTATCTCCAGGTCACGCTCACGCTGTAACACAAGCAGTGGTAGTGAATCCGAAAATTCTAACAGAGAACACCGGAAAAAGAGAAACAGGTAATACTGCAACATTGTAGTTAACTGGAACTCCAAAATGAGAGGCTGCTGTTGGTGGTTAAGAGGTGGGTGTCTGTATTTTTAAGCCTGATCATCTCATCTGTGTTTAAGAAGGAATCTGGCACTATTTTGAAGCAGTATTTTAGGAAACCTCAGCTCTTTGAACTGAGTTTCTTATCTTTATGATAAGATAATTAAGCAACTTGACAATGAAGTTCCTTCTTGTTAATTAAAAAAAAAAAGATGATCTGTATTTAGGTGCAACATGTAGTAAATTTGTCTAAGGGTGGTAAGAAATTTTACTGTTGCTAGAGGGATTTCTCCCTGAATTATCTTTTAACATGACATTGCTATATTTTGCCCAACCCAAAACGAGGAGCTCGTTGTTTCATAGATTCCATAGTTTCAGCTTCGTGTATATGTTCATACAAATATGTGTTTATATTCATGTCAAGTACACACAATTAGATGGGGAAATGTGCTTAATTCATATCTTTAAGACTCATTTTTAAGAGTTTGTTAAAACATCATTCGACATGTAATCAATAGTAGGAATGGCTTAATGCATTAATCAGTTCTCCCTGGTGGCAAAATATTTATTTGAAAACAAATGTTCACATAGTGAAAGAGCACCAGGCTGGGAGTGAGAGGGATTTGGTTGCTGGTTATACTAGTTTCTAACCCATTTGTTCTTAACTGGGAGGAATCCTGTCCTCCCCCTCCGCCGCTACAGGATATTAGGCAATGTTTTGAAATACTTCATTGTCACAGTTGGGTGGGGAATTGCTGCTGGCTAGGGATGCTGCTAAGCATCCTGCAATGCACAGGACAGCCTCCACATCTAAGAAGTATCTGGTCCAAAAATATGTCAGTGCTACTGTGGAAACCTGTTCTCACCTGATATGGAACTCTGGCCTGGTTGCTTTTACTTTTCTGGGTTGTCTTTTTCTCTTCTGTAAAATGAGGAAGTTGGATGAGATAATCTCCAAGGTCCTTCTTTCGTGCTTAGAACCCTTGTGTTTGGCACACATTGAATCAGTCTCCTCTCTAACTACAAAGCCTGTGTAATAATAGCCCAGACAGAATTGTGAGAGAGAGTGGACCATTTTCCACACAGAAAGGAAAGCTTTCTATCTGGAGCTTTCTTAGGGCCTAGAATCACACTAGATAGAGGTAAGATCATACAGTGTTATGACTCTCTTCTCAAGGAAATTAGTTCAGTTTCTTCATCTATAAAAACCCAAGTGTGGAGGGCAGCTCTCCCTGAGGTGCTCTCTTCCTGCTCTAAAATTCGGTATCTGCACAAGCAACATAAAACAAAGCAAAGCAAACAACCAAACAACCCCCTCTCCCACTTGTACTTATTGATCAAGCCATTATCTTAACAAATATAGATTTGTTTTGTTTGGTGTATTATAAGCTGTGGTCATAGATGCTCTAATCTTAAGTTTTCAGAAGGTGGCTTGTTTAAAACAGTGTCTTCAGGGGCCAAAATGCTCACAGTAACATTTGCTGTTCAAAGTGAAATGCTATTTAAAGGTTGCCAACAAATCCTTAAATAGCTCATTACTGAGCTTGTTGTATGGGCTTCAGTATTCCTTGTAGGTGTTTTCTCCCTCGATAGCTTCTCCTTCACCCTTCCCAGGAACAATTTTTTGGATTGAATTTCTTTGCACTGTATAAGTAGTACATTTTAGAATGATGGTGGTTCTGAATGTTTAAATGCTAATGCAATTTGTAAGGCTATTAACGAGAAATCATTTTCAAAACATGCTCTGACACAACGGCTTTCAAATTCATTTATTTTACCTGCAAAAACATTGCTGTAGGGTTTCATAACTTGCCTGTGTCTGTAGAAGATAAGGTCTAGAGTTCTGGCTTTCGGGAGCATATAGTAGAAAGTAGACAGAAGAAGAATTATGTCTTTGATTCCAATCCCTACTCCTGAAAATTCTTGTGCAACAGGTGACAGTGAATGCAGGGAAAAGCTGCAAACGAATGACTCTGCCTCTGGGTGCCACTTACCCATTATGCTTTGCTACCACTAACACCTCTATTCCATTATTAGCTTTTTAAATTAGCTAGAACCCACTCATTCCACATCAGGATGCATAGGTCTGAATATTTAAACTGCAGCACTGCTGTAGGTCCCAATATGTCTTCATCTGTGATGAAGGTTTGTCTCCAGATGTCTGACTTCCTCCTTGTGCAAAAGACTCTGTTTTGGGGGAGATGAATCTCTTCAACTCATGTGTCCTTCCTTATCTCAACAACAGTGTGACCCAGCCAAGCTCTCCCAAACATCCTTTGTGCTTTTATTAATGGACTCTGGTAACCCTAGAATAGGGCAGAGTGACTGAATCTTGAACATGCTAATATTCTACTTCCTGCTAGCAAGATCTCTAAATTCAGCCCTGTATGCTTCATCACTTGCACACTGGAGCCTGCACCTACCACACCCTGTTTTCCTGTCTCCCACTGGGAATGGTAGCCTGGAGCAAAGGGGCAAAAACTTTTGCAGATTTGCTTTTCAAACACTGTTTTGAAACCCATGCTGTGTTCAGTGGAACTCTGGACAGTCAGGTTTACTTTTTTGAGCTTGTGTGTGGTTTTCCGAATGCTGTTCCCCTTGCCACTCCTTCTTGTTGGATTTTTTTTTTTTTTTTTAACATAAGGAAGTCTTTCCTGTTAGGTTTCGGCCACTCTGTAGAAATACTGACTTTTCTCAAAGTCTACGCATTGGAGCTGAAGCCATTTTGCCGTTCCCACAGATAACAATTTAAACATCTCCCACTTTCCGTGAGGAGAAACAGAAGTTAATAAAAGTGTTTACAAATCAACTTTATCCAAAGCAGTAGAAGTGGCTTCTAACACTCATTAAAATAATAATAACAATAATAAAGCCATAATCCACACCAACTCTAGAAGGCTAATATTAGAAATAAGGATTGTTGTTTAGTTTTAATTTTAGAAAAATGTAACTGTAGTTAAACATCCCCCCCACCCCGCTACCCCCCACACCACTTTCATGTCCAGAGCTGTTGAGAAGAGGTGTGTGAGGGGTCCTTGGTCAGTTATACATTAACTGTAGGGTTTCATTCCACACCAGAAGTCCTCAGCCTCCTCCTTTTTAGGAGGAATCGTTTATGTCTTTCTTTACCCCTTCTGCTTTAGTTTTTATTTACCATTTTCATAATCAGGATGCATATCCTACAGTTTTCTAGATTTTGATGTTTGAGAAAGAGTTTTTTTACTCTGTTTTTATGAAGAGCTAGAAGATGGAACACAGATTCTTGTTATAACAGCTAAGGTTGTTACCACTGGGTCCCATAGGAGTTTGGCGTCGCCCCAATTGCATGGGGGAGGCAGAGGGATAACAATGTAGAAGTGTAGTTAGCATTTTTCCTCAGTTCTTCCTCATTGCCACAGTGAAGAATCACAGGTCAGTGAGATTTGAAAAGATTTATTCAAAGTATATTTTAGAAAGATGAAGTATATCCCAGGGAAGCACAAGGTCCCTATAACCACAATAACCAACACAAGGAGGCCACAAAAAGGCCACAAAAGCCAGAAAAAGGCCACACAAAAAGCCACAAAAGGGCAAAGAGGACCCAGAAGTGGGAATGTCTGCGTTATATTTGGGCTATGTTAGATGGTTCCAAAGGCATTCCAAGGTGATTGGCAAGTGAGGTCATTTTGATAGACACTTGGCTGCTATATAACTCTTTACTTAGTGTGCATGTGCATACCCAGAATTCTACTACTATTGGGGTGTTCTTTGGATGGTCTCTGGGCTGGGTCCCTATTCCTTTGTTCCCTCTGTTGCTCATGTCTGACTACCTACCTAACAAGATGACAGAAAGTTCTTATTTCCCCCTTAGTGTCTCTGTTTATTCCTTATCTGCATCTCTATTCTCTTGCTTCCACTTTAAATCTCTTTCATATTATTTTCCCTCACCCCGTTCCTTTCTCTTTCTTTTCTTAGCTTCTTACCCACTCTTTCTTCCTTTCTTCAGTCTTCTCTGAATTCCATTTCCACTTAGGAGTCAGTGATGTGTCAGATAAACCTCCAAGGATGTGAGTCAAGGTCTTGCTTCTTTTATGTACTGATGTATTTGACCTTGGGCCACTCATTTAACCAGTTTAAATCTAAGTTTTCTCATCTTTAAAGTAGGGTATAATTTGATCTTTTCTGTTGAATGAGTCAAATGAAATCTAATAGATGAGATCACTTTGGGGTATAGAATCACACAGTTTGATATCTAATTTTGGAGTTACTGCCTCTTTGCCCATCTCTCACCAGTTCTCTACCCCCTTTCTACTTTTTTCACTTGTCTTTTGTCCTGTCTTCTGTTCTTCCACCTTCTCTAGCCTTGCGCGTTCGTATTTTTAGGCCAGTCATTTTTATCTTTTGGTTCATGGATAGGTTTTAGGGTTCTCATAACTCCATGAAGTTGTTTGTGTACTTCTACATGTTTCTAGGTATACAATTTTCTATTGGTAAAGTCAGTAGCTTTTATCAGATTCTTAAGAGGGTATCTGTGTCACCCCCAAAAATTATAAAGCAGTTATTATCTAAATAGTGAAGGAACAGATTGATATTGGGAAATGAAATTAATATTTCAGTTTACTGGTAGTGTTGCAGAAATGGTATGAAATCAGACTGGTGAGAAACCGAGCACCACTCAGAGGGTTGGAGAACTCAGGTTTAATATGCCAGAGGTCCCAGAAGAGCTAGGGCTCTAAAGATCTGGGCCCCGAGCTGAGGGGCAATCTTGCTTTTTTTAGGGCTTATCCGTGCTATTACAGTGGGCATGAGCTGATTGGTTGATTTGTCCTCAGATGGTTACAGACCTTGGGAGTTGTTATGGGTTACAGGTAAGCAGGGGAGTTGCTATGGTCTATGGGCAGTTACAGAGCATGAGATTTTCAGACAGAAACTTAGGCAATACTTCTGTTATCTAGACAAACAATCAAAGGGAAGGGTGAGTCTTCAGTTGGTCTAAAGATCACTTTGCCCTTTGGCCTATGCAGCAAGTATGTCTACAGAAGCAGAACAAAGAGGTGATTATAAGATTAGCCTTTTGAGTGAATAATTCCTCTTCAGTAGGAGTAAAAACTAAAATGCTTAAATTTTCTTTCCTGATTGCTAAGCTACACCAATTAGCTAAACAATTGGTTCAATTAAATTCATTAGATTGGGAACCTACCAAGTACAAGGCAGTATGAAGTTAATGATCTATGTGAATATTTGATTGTATTAGTTTCTACTGGATAGAATTTTGAATCTTGTACCTGAGATCAGAAGGGTCATCTAGCTTATTTCTAGAGGTTCTAGCCTATGGGCCATGCTATAGCCTTGCCCAGGGTATAGCTGAAGGAAGATCTAGGAAGTAGACTTATCAGAGGAAAACCTTTCACAAACCAGCTTTCCCTGAAAATACCTTGAGCTTAATAAAATACCTTTTACTTTCAAAGAAACCTGTCCGCAAAACATCCTTTATGCTATTGATGAAAATCAGCAGTCCTTTGAGCATTCACCAGGGAGAATCTGTGAATTAGTCATTAGCTTTGATGTGTGGCTAGGCTTTTAGGATTTTGATGTATGACATTTGGAGGGGTGGGGGACAGTGACTCAGAGAAGTAGTCTGGTGTTTTTTGCATAAGCATAAAAATGAAAGTAACTCTAGAGCTTGGTGGGGATTAAAAGAGTAAAAGAAATGAGAGAATCTGGGGTAAGAGCAGAACTAGAGTAAAATAGCAACAGGGGACCATTTGTACCTTTCTCTAATTTTATTCTGGAATGTTTTGCATCACAAATGTTATGTACATGAGGCTGTGTGTGTACATGTGTGCACACACAAGTGCAATAGAGCACAGAACAAAGAATTAGGGAGCCTGCATTATGAATTTGACCCTGCTTGAAGAGCTCTGTGGCTAAGAGCTGGTTATCCTGCCTTATGAATCATAGTTTTCTCACATGCTAAGTGGAGTAATACCTGTCCTACCTCACAAGAGGTTTGTAAATATCCAGGAGATAATGGATATGCTTTGAAAAAGTAGATAGTTCTCTATATAGGTGGGTACTATTAGATTAATGAGAACAGTCAGCACTGTTCTTTGTTATCTGAAGTCCCTGTTGCATCTGTAAAACAGGGCTCAGCTCCCTTTAACAAAAAAGATGTCAGTGTTTCTAACATGAATTTGCTCTGCCACAAATATTGTTAGTTTCTTCCTGCCTTTTAGTTGTCTTTTAGAATCTGTTTCTGAATAATGGATTAAGATGGTTTTTAAATATTTTATATATGTTCCACAAGGTCTTTTATATTATTTTTCTTAAAAAAATAGAAGAAACTATTTTCTGTGACACTGAAGCTAACAGGGACGATACATCTAAGTAGGGCAAACCTAGAAGATCATGATTTTGCTAGGGTTTTGTTGTTGTTAGAGTGCTTAAAAAAAAAAACAACAAAAAAAAAACTTTATTGTTCCTGTGCCTTAGGAAAAAAATGTGTTTTGGTCGATAGCAAGCTTAAACCAGTGGGACATTTCTTCCAGATAGCCTGGAATAGGTAACTATTTCCATACAAGCATTCCCTCCTGCCCTGTTTCTGATTTAGATAGGGGCTGCAAACAAGGTAAAAATTGTGAGTATGGAGAGAGCAGTTCATACAAAGCCAGTGGAAACAGAGTTTTCACCATGCTGCTTATTGAAGGGGTTTCTGATTTCCACTTTTGTAAGTCATCTCAAGATTTAGACATTTGATAAGGATGATTTAGGTCTTCCAGAGCATAATCAAAGATACAGAGATAACTGTGGAATCACAAAGCTGCAGCAGCTGAGGAATGCTGTCAGATTACCGAGTGAGGGCAAACCAGGTCGAAAAATTAGGAAAACAAAAGACTTTGAAAGGGAAATTGCACCAAAGGCAGCCTATTTTATAGGAAGAGCATAAAGAATCAGTGGAAGAAACAGAAGCACCTTTAAGAGCAAATAAGAATAATTTTTGATGGTGGGGGAAGGTTGGGAAAAGCAAATGAATTTTTTCCTTGCTAGTCTTCAGTAAGTATGTCGACAGATGCCTGGAACCAACATAAATTTCCCTAGGGAAGAAAAACTACAGGAAAAAAAAAAAGATTGGTTTATAGCAGGTGATCCAAAAATGAGTGTAGTTGATGTGAAACACAAGTCTACAATCAGATGGGACCTGCAGACTTAATATTAGCAATGGAGTAGCTGTGTGAAGCAGTCATCTGGAAAGCTGTGCTGTAGCGGAAGAGTAGAGGTTTGTTTAGATGTATCTAACTAGATTGGAAATAAAACCCAAATCGAGAAACATGGAGTTTTAAAGTTAGAATCTTTACAGTAATTCGGTAGATGAAAAAACTGAGGCTTGACAAAGAAGATAAGCAATTTGCCCAGCTAATGGCTGATCTGGGACCGGGCAGAACTCAAGAGTGCTATGTATTACTCATTTCATCTTGAAGCTTCGTTATATATTTGCTCTGTGAGGTTTCTCAGGTTCAGCATTAAATACAATCTTTATCTCAGAGAATGAGAAGTGAATTGAGAATTTGGATAAAGGAAGATCCTATTAGGAACAAAACTGTCCGGGGTAAAGGTAGAAGGCAAAGTAAAGCCCACTGGGATTTGTATAAGAATTCATTTAATGTGCAGAATTCTGCAGAAGAGGCAGAACTATAATTGGGAAGACAGGAAAGAAGAAACTAGGAATAGTCAGTATCTTCATTATTGTTATCAAACGATTATGTGGCATTTTGTCTTCAAAACCTTTTGCAAACTTTAAGTGTCAAATGCAGTTAAAATCTAAATTGCAGGCATAGTCTGGAAATGTAGGGTACTGAAGTTTGGTGAGAGATAGAGGAAATACATTAGAATTCTCTTATCCTGAAACCTCATTGAAATATGTTCTATTCTGAAGCAGTCCTCTTCCTTACACATTAAAAAACAAAAGCCTTGTTACAATAAGCCTTTCTACTCCAGCTGTTCATTTTCCATAGTTATAGATGAAGAAGTAGAGAAAATATGATAAATATAGTTATTGCAGGTAAGGATTCAGGAGAGGAACATTTAGTATTTTGAGGTTCACTTTAAATGCAACACTAGAAAATGAATACATTCCCTACCTAAATTTTACAATGAATTCCTTTTTCCCCCTTGAGACTTCCATGACTATCTGTTATGTAAGAACACGTTTTGACTTTTTAAGAGGTACTATGCCATATAATGCTCGCAGTGTTTTTATTCTTTTTAATGTAAATCCCAACATCAAACTTAAAATATACCAGGAAAAAAGCAAAGAAGCATTTGTATATCCCAAACCTAAGGCTAAGTGAGACTGATAAAGCAGAAGCATTATAGGAGACATCTTTTACATTTAAATATTTCTTTATTCACTCATGCAGAAACAAAATAGTCAAATTCTGCCTCTTAAAGACTGTGTGTTACAGTATTCTTGCTTCTAGGGCTAAAATTTTTCCTTTCCACGTAGCACTTGCATTTTCTGGAGCAGTTCATCAATGAAAGAAATGACACTTTTATTCCTGTAATGAGGCACTATTAATTAGAGGTCTTTTGTAAGGCTGTAATTTCAAACTTCATTACAGACTAAGACAGCCACACCACCATTACTCAGGAAAATGTGCTTCTGTTGTGACTCTTCAGTGAGCCTTACATTTTTAATGTACCTTGTTAGAATATTTATGAAACTGTATCACCAGCAGAGGGCATCTGTCTTTGAAACATGTGGGTCACGAGGATGGATATTGACAAGTTTCACTGTCCTCACATTAGACTTATAGAAAAACGTTAAAGGTACATGTCACAGTCTGAAATTCTTTCTCATATAGCCCTTATTACTAGCAAGGTACAATAATTCTGTGTTCCCATGCCTCAGGAGTTTTAATATTTTACCATCAAGATAAAGTCTGAGTATGAAGGTAACCAGCCAAATTCCACAATAGAGTATAAATGTACACTAACTGTGCTTCCTTTTAAACTTCTGCCCTCTGGGAAAAATGTGTTTGCCTAAGTCACACCTCCACCTTGCCCTTAGGCTTGACTTCTCAAAAATATTTAAAGATGCTGACTTCCTAATTAAAAAATGACATTGTGAAATTTAGTCCTTCCCATGAGCTATGTAGCGATTTAATTCAGAATGGAAGCTATAGTCTAAAAGACTTTAGGGTTAGGAGTTGTGAGACCCAGGTTTTATGTCTATCCCTGGGCACGTGAAGTGTGGGTTCCTGGGGAGGGGAGATGTCTTCTTGCTAGCCCGATACCTTCCCATTGACTATTTCTTCCCAACTTTGGATCCCCCAGTCCTGGGAACATCCAGGACTGTTCCCCCGGAAGGCTGTCATATGGTATATAGGGTGGTTCGGAGATGTAGGTTCTCATTATAAAAATACATACACATACACATGCACATGACATTTGCAGATGGGAGTGTTCTTTTCAAAAATGGTTAATAATTATGACCCCCAGTAGTATAACTTTTCATATTTTTTCTTCAGATATTTCTAATATTAAGATCCATAGCTTTATATGTTACATTTTAACTTCCTCTGTACACGCCATGAGAGAGAGAACTATGTTCTTGATTCTGTTTAATTTACCATGACTATATCCTATTAATATTCAAATAGACCATTAGAAATGAAAGCTTTAGCAAAGGAATATATTCAGTTCAAAGACTTGAAGTACGTTACAGATAATTTTTTACTTAACACAGTTCCTCCTTAATCTAGAGAGACTTAACTAATTTCTTCCTCATAAGGTACTGCTCTTTTTAACTTGAATTTGCCTTACATTGTCTCTAAGTTATATGTGAAATGACTATTTGTCACCCTTCTACTGATTGGCATTTATAAGCAAATCCAGATATCCACAGTCTGTACTAAGTGTTGTAACAGGACCACCAAAAAACATCTGTTCAATGAGAGAAATGACTCCAAACTTGCCTGTTGTTTTCATTTTTGTTTTGAAGCCGCTATGCTTACACAGTCACAGTAGTGGGATGATTATCTTGCAATTCCTGCTGCTCTCCCAGCATCAGCATGTGAAATGAACTCGCTGGATAAGTTTCCTGAAGGACATACATAAATTAAAAGTTAAATATTCAAATGACAGGTGTTTGATTTTTGCAAGGAAGATTCATGGCCTCACAGTTGTTGCAGTGTGTTCCAGACAGTTTTTACACATTAATAAGCACTCGCTGCCCCTCGCTCCTGCAACACCTTTCCCTTGTTATTAGAAAGACTTGATAGGGCCAAAGTGCAAAACTTCTGCAGTGTGGCCCATGGATGGGTTTTGTTAGGTCCATGCAGTACCTTAATGTTCAGAATTGATTGCCGTTGCTTAAAAATGGAAAGAGTTCACTTTTAAAATTCATAATTGTAGATTATCTTTTTTAAAATGACAAGACTTGGTAACAGTGTCCTGTGATCTCACATCTGGGCAGGTGCCTGTGCTCCCAAGTTTCCTCCCACTGTGGATTTCCTGTTAACTCATTTACATTCCATCCTGGCCCTTGGCCACACTGAATGTTCAACCTTCATTCCCTCTTTGCCCTATGAGCAGCCATAATGAGAGTGCTGTGTGCCTGCTCAGCTGCTAACATACGATGCCACCATATTTGACTTTTTGTACTTACAGTTTTTTATCCTAAAAAATAAGATTATATCTGGCATCTGTTGTCCATGAAAACTTTGACAATTAGTGTGATTTTTTTAAAGAGCATTTCAATGTAAAACTGTTTATTGCCATTTTAGTTAGCACCTTTTTAAAAAAATGACTTTGTTTCATGAATTAAAGGTGTCTCTATAGCAGACACCACTATTTCTTTAGCCAAAACGTAAATGTTTTAAATTAGTGTTTGTTTGACACGTCGTTTTTCTAGAAACTTTTTAGCTAATGATAGAAGCCCCAAAATAGCTAATATATACTTACATATTTATTTATAAATATTATAATATATACTTATAGCCAAACCATAAATTTATATATATGTATATACTTATGGGTATATTAACTTGTGCAATACATTTTTAGCTTTCAGTAATTATAATAAAATTTCTTCTCAAATAACTTTTCATTTCTTAAGAACTTTTAAGTAACGTATTTGATAACTTAATATCATTTAAAAGCCAGTTTAGGATGAACCGAAAAACAAAGCACCACATGTGTGGATGTTAACTTTAGACGATGGTCTTTCTTTGCAGAATACGGCAGGAGAATGATATGATTGATTCAGCGCCTCAGTGGGAAGCTGTATTAAGGAGACAAAAAGAAAAAAACCAGGCAGACCCCAACAACAGGCGATCCAGACACAGATCTCGCTCGTATGTGGACTCTTTTTGTACTTTGATTCAAAAACACTGAGCTTGAAGTAGCATGTGGATTCTAGGGCAGATTGGCAAATTAGCTGTCTCTTTGAGGTTTTTTAAAGTGATTTAGTTCAACCATGATTATCCTGTTGTTTATTTGTCATATTTACCTTCTTATATATATGACTTTCATTAACTATATCTGAAGCTATAGAAGTTGGAACACAGCCAAACCAAAATGTCATCAAAAAACAAAGCTATCAAAATCATGTTTTGTTTAGTTTTCAAACAAAAGCATACATTCAGCTGAGTAAGTAGGAATAGTTTCCTTTGTTCTGGAGCCTGGCTGTTGGCGAAATACCTGCTGCTTCTCTCAATTGGAGTCTGCAGAATTCTCTAAAGTCTTGTTTCAGATTGAACCAGATGCGAAAATCTTCCCATCAAATTACCATTTGTGAGCAGTAGTCAGTGAGTGATTCATTACACCCCAATGTTGGGATTTGCCTGTTCCTTCTGTTGCTAGGCAATGCCATGTGTGAACACAATTACCCCATAATGATGAGATTGCCAGTCCCCCAAATTAATTTTCTTTTGACCTGTTTATGAGTTTGTTTTTTTTTAGTGTGTACATTGTCCAGATTTAGACTCTCCACCCCCACCCCACTTCCCAAAGCTGGGACCTACTACCCATCCTTCTGTGGTCCCGGGTAGTTAGATGCACGATGTTGCTTACTTGTGGAAGGACTCTGCACAGGACACCCCAGAACCCTGCATGATTCTTAAGAGTTGCTTCTCAGTTTTAGATGCTTACTTTTTAATTAGAAACTGACCCCTCAATTTTTTATTTAATCTGTTGTACCTCATATGAGTAATATCTGTTTCTTTTGTAATAAGAAATTTGCAAATACACCAAGCTGTATCCAATAAGTCTTCACCTAACATCATTGATAAGATCTATGGCTTTAAGCAAAATGATGTATAACCAACCAGTTTTACCACAGGGTAACTGATATAAAGAGTTAAGTTCCTATGGCACCTCATCAACATTATAACAAAACAATGTTATTTGAGGACCTGCTGTACACCTTTATAGGTTTATTCCTTACTCCATAATGTTTTTGTTCTGAAGCTTAATTAAAATGTTCAATTTAAGGCAGAAGTTAATAAAAAGCTTCCTTTGTCTTGGATACTATTTCTTCCCACCTCCATTAAACAAGAGAAGTTTAGATCTGGACAAATCAAGACCTCACTGAACATAGTCTAACAAAAAAGGCACAGAACCCCAAGATCAGGTCTCAGCACAGTCATGAGTATATCTTTTGTAACCATGCTTTTACCTATTCACATGGAACCTTATTCTATGAGAGACTTGTAATCCACAAGGTCTGGTGACTTCATATTAAATCTTGAAACAGCATACAGGTTTTCTAATCATTTCTGAAGCTCTCTAAATTCAATTAGATATCAATGATAAACCTAATTTATTTAAAAAATGGAAAAGTAAAATAAAATCCTACTTAGAGATTTTAAAGAAGTCAAAAAACAGTACTGGGGCAGTACTAAATAAATGAAACAATTCATTTACAAATAAAATCAGAAAAATTGGTGTTTAGTATTATAGTTATTATAATTTGGTTATAGGGCAAACATTTGTAGATGAGCCTAGGAATTTAATCATTTTAATGGAGTTAGGTGAGATTTATTTAACAGCCTAAGGAATAAACTTTTTATTTTTAAATCTAGGGTAAATTGGGGTAAAATTTACATACAAAGAAATGCTCTTAAGTGTACAATTCAGTGAATTTTGTCAAATAAGTGTATCCATCATACCAATCAAGATAAAGAATAAAAAAGTTCCCTCATGTTTCTGCTAGTTAGTCCCCAACCCATGTAGACAACCACTGTTCTGATTTCTATCACCATAGATAAGTGTTTGTCTCTTATAGAACATCATACAAATGTAATTATACAATGTATGCTCTTAAAACTTGACTTCTTTCATTCAACACATTTTTGAGATTAAGCCATGCTGTGTGTGTCAGTGCTTATTGAAAATTTTTGAGTAATAGTCCATTTTCTGAATATACCGAATGTCTATTCTCCTCTCGATGGACATTTGGACAGTTCCCTGGTTTTGCTATTATGCTAAAAGCTCCTATAGACATTCTGTTTAAATGTATCTGTGGGAGTGGAATTGCTGGTTTGAGGATATTTGCATATTTAATGTTATAAGAAACTATCAAAATGATTTCCAAAAAGGTTGTTTCATTTTATACTCCCACTAGCAATGTATAAGAGTTCCAATTCTGCCCCATTCTTACTCATATTTGCTTTTGTCTGTCTTGTTACTTTTAGCTAGTCTAGTAGTTATGAAGTGGTATTTTATTATGGTTTTAATGAACATTTCCTCGATGACTAATGATGTTAATCACATTTTCCTGTGCGTATTGGTGATTCATATATCTTCATTTTAAAAGCCTCTGTTGAAGTTTTTGCTCTTTTTCCTTTTTAATTGAGCCGTTTGTTTTTTTTCATTAGTTATTTGTAGTGTTCTTTATGTATTTTGGATATAAGTTCTTTTTCAAATGTGTGTGTTACTATGAATCCTTTCTCCTGGCTATAATTTGCTTTTTCGTGTTGTTAACATTGTTTTTTGATGAGTATACATTTTAAATTTTGATGAAAATCACTATATCATTTTTTTAATTTACAGTTAAGGCTTTTCTGCATATTAAGGAATATCAGCCTATACCAAAGTCACAAAGATATTTTTTCTAGCAGTTTTATAGATTTTGCTCTTATATTCAGTTCTGTGATCCATCTAGAAATAATTGTTCTCTATCTATGAGGTAGAGGTAAATATTTAAAAGGTTTTTTTCCATGTATTTTATCTGGTTATTTCACTACCACTCACTGAAATGCCTTGGGGCCTTTGTTGAAAATCAGTTGGTTGCTTATATGTGGGCCAGTTTTATTTTATTGATCTATTTGTCCCTAAGCCACCATTTTGTCTTGGTTACTGTAGCTTTATAATAAGACTAGAATCAGGCAGTGTAAATTCTCCAACTTTGTCCTTTTTTTCAAGGTTATTTTTTCTATTTTAGGTCCATGGCACTTCTATGTAAATTTTTGAATCACCTTGTTAGGTTTTTTTTTTTTTTAAACTATTGACTGTAGATTAGGATTATGTTAAATCTGTAGATCAATTTTGAGAAAATTAACTTCTTTCAGCAATGTTTCATAGTTTTCAATGCAATTATTGCATTTATTTTGTTAAATTTAATTCTAAATATTTAATAGTTTTAATGGTATTGAATTATACATTTGAAATTGTTGTCTTCCAATTGTTTGTTAGCATATAGGAAAACAAAATATTTTTTAAATACTGATTTTGTATCTTGCCATCCTGCAACATTATTAAATTATTAACGTATTAGTTCTAGTAGCTTGCTTTTTTTCTTTTTTTGGCAATTTCTTAGGGTTTTTTACATTTACAACTATATAGTTTGTGAACAGAGACAGCTTTTTTTTGTTTCTAATCTTTTTGCCTTTTTTTTTCCTTAGTGTACTGACTAGATCTTCCAGTATAGTATTGAATAGAAGTGGTGAGAAAGACATCATTGGCTTTTCTTGTTCTTAGGGGGAAAGTATTCAATGTGTCACGTTAAGTATGAAGCTAGCGGGAAGACTGAGGAAGATTCCTTCCATCTTTGTTTGTTGAGAGTTTTTATCATAAGTGAGTTTTGAATTTTGTTATAAGCTCTTTCTGCATTTGTTGAGATGATTGTATATGGGTTTCCTTTTTTATTCAGTTAGTGGAGAATTTACATTGACAGAGTTTTCGATGATACATGCTTGCATTCCTGGAATAAACTCCTCCTGGTCCTGATGTATTATCCGTTTTGCATATTACTGGATTCCATTTGGTATTATTTTGATAAGATGTTCTATGTTCACGAGAAATATTGGTCTGTAATTTTCTTGCAGGGTCTTGTCAGGTTTTTGGTAACAGTTACACTTGTTGCTTGGAATTATTTGGGAAGTGTTCCTTTTTCCTCTATTTTCTAAAAGAATTAATGTAAAATTAGCATTATTTTTTCCCTCAATTATAGTTCACAAGTGAAATCTCTGATTGGAATTTTCTTTGAGGGAAGTTTTAATTTACAAACTCAATTTCTTTAACAGATACTGGGCTGTTCATATTTTCTACTTTTTAAGAGTAGGTTTAGGTAAATTTTTTAAAAAAAATTTGTTTATTTTTTCTTAGTTGTCAAATCGGTCAGCAAAATTTTGTTCATGATAATTTTTAGTATTCTTTTAATATCTCTTGTGATATCATCTTTCATTCCTGATGTTGACAATTTATGTTTTCTCTTCATTTTTTCTTTATCTTTTCAGAGAACCAATTTTGGGTTTTGTTGATTTTTTGTTATCTGTTATCTATTTCATTGATGTCCACTCTATTACTTTCTTCCCTCTATTTTGTCTTTTATTTGTTCTTTTTTTTTATCTCCTTAAGGTAACACTAATTTTAAACTTCTCTTCTTTTTAAAAATAACTATAAAGTTATATGTTTCTCTCTAAGCCCTGCTTTAATTATATCTCACATATTTTGATAAGCACTGCTTTTATTCTCATGTTTTTATTGTTTTTATTGTCATAGAATTAAGATTATTAATTAGTTGACCTTCTGCCAGGGAGATTATCCTGAATTATCCAAGTAGGCGCAAACTAATTTTTATTTTCTCTTGTTACTTCTTTGATTATGGATTTTTTTAGTAGGTATTGTTTAATTTCTATGTATTTGGGGATTTGCTAGATATCTCATTACTATTTATTTCTTATTTAATTCCGTTGTGATTTTAAAAATCTAAGATTTTAATCCTTTGAAATATATTGAGATTTGTTTTAAGACCTAGCACATGGTCTTCAATGATAGTGATGTAGTGGGCCTGAAAAGAATTATATTTCGTCGTTGGCTGTTGTCTATAAATGCCAAGCAGATCTAGTTAGTTGATTGTGTTGTTCAGGTTGTCTGTGTCTTCTGATTCGTCTACTTTTTAGTCATTGATAGGGATGTTAAAATTTTCAATGATTATGGATTTGTCTATTTTACCCTTTAGTTCTGTCAGGTTTTGCTTCAAGTCATTTTGAAGTTCTGGTATTAGGTTCATACATATTTGTGATTTTTTTTTTTTTTTTTTTTTGGTCTTTCTGATGAGCTGACACTTTGAAATGTCCTCTTTATTCTGACATTTTTCTCTCTGTCCACTACACACACACACACACACACACACACACACACACAGAGCCATTATACCTTTCTCATGCTCACCATTTGCATGGTATATCTTTTTAATCCTTTTACTCTAAGCCTGAGTATTTCTTTATATTTAAAGACCATCTCTTGTAGACAGCATATAATTGGTCTCGTTTTCTGCTTTTTTTTCCCCCAATCCAGTCTGATCATCTCTACCTCTAAATGGAATGATTAGTATATTTACAATTAATGTAATTATTAATATTTGGGGGCTTAAGTCTACCATCTTATTCTTTTTTCCTATTTATTGTATCTGTTTTTTGTTGGTTTGTCCCTCCTACTGTATTTTGTGTTAATTGAACATTTTTTGGTACTCCATTTTACTTCTTCTATTGGCTTACTTATACTTAATTTTTTTTTAGTGGTTTCTCTATGGTTTACAGTATGTTTCCTTACTTTATTACAGTCTAGGATTTAGGATTAATAACATAATTTTTTATGTAAAATTATAAACTTTGGAAAAATATAGCTCATTTATGCCCTTCCTCTTTTTGTCCTTTGCGCTGTTTTTATATGTTTTATTTTTGCATGTTAGTAGTCCTACATTAGAATGTTATTATTTTTGTTAAAACAGTAAGTCATTTTAAAAAGAAATCAAGAGGGAAAAATTATAGTTAATGTCATGAGCAGAAAATAGCCCCTAAATATGTCCATGTCTTAATCTCCATAATTTGTAAATATTTTGTTAGATGGCAAAGGGAAATTAAGGTTGCAGGTGGAATTAAGATTGTTAATCAGCTGACCTTCTGCGGAGAGATTATCCTGATTATCCAAGTAGGCCCTAAGTAACCACAAGAGTTCTTAGAAGTGGATAAAGGGACAGAAGAGGAAGTCAGAAGGATTCAGTATGAGAAGAACTTAACCTGCTCTTGCTGGCTTTGAAGATAGAGGAAGGGGCCATGAACTAAGGAATGGTGGCAGCCTCTAAAATTTAGAAGAGGCAAAGAAAATGGATTTACTCGTAGAGTGTCCCAACAACACAGAAAGGAACTCAGCCCTGACAACACTTCAGTTTTAGCCCAGTGAGACCTGTGTCAGATTTCCAACCTACAGAACTGTAAGATAATAAATTTGTGTTGTTTTGAGCCACTAAATTTATGGTAATTTGTTATAGCAACAATGGAAAATGAATACAGTTACCCATGTATTTACTGTTACCAATGTGCTCTGTTTCTTCCTCTAGATGTGATACTGCATTTTCTTTCCTTTAGCATTTCTTGTAGTACAAGTCTGTATATGGTAAATTCAGTTTTATTTTACATAGAAATGTCTTTATTTTACCTTTTCGTAAGAGATATTTTCACTAGCAGTAGAATTCTGGGTTAATAGTTTTCCTTTCTTACTTTAAAGAGATTGTTCTGTTGTCTTCTGATCTCTGGCATTTCTGATAAGAACACTGTCTTTGTTCGTATGCACTGTGTGGAATTTGTGTTTTTAAATTAGCTTTTCTGATTTTTTTTTCTTTATCTTTAGTTTTTATCTGTTTGTGATGTGGCTGAGTGTGGTTTTCTTTATATTTACCTTTTTAGAGTCTCTGATGTTTTTCAACAAGTTTGAAAAATTTGGAAGCATTATATTTCAAATTATTTTTTCTGATCTATTCTCTCTTCCTCTCCTTTTGGAAATCTAACTATTGATGTTAGACCATGCTATTGCCCCATGAACAATTAAGGTTCTATTCATTTTTAAAATTTGTTTTCTCCCTTTTTTCAATTTTGATCATTTCTATTGACCCGTTTTCAACTTCATCAACTCTTCCCAACCCCCTCCCTAAATAGTTCAATCTGCTATTAAATCCACTCAGTGAAGTTTGTACTTCTCTGTTCTATACTTTCATTTTTTTTCTTTTTATACTTTCCATTTCTCTGCTGAGATTTCCCATCTATTTATCATATCTGTATTTCCTTTTAAATTGTACATAGTCATATAAGATGTTTTAAAGCCCTTGTTTGCGAATTCCCACATCTGGATCTTTCACAGTTTGTTTCTACTATTTTTTTTTCTAGATTATGGTTATATATTTTCTTGTGTCTCTACATATATAGTAACTTTTTTATTATATGCTGGAAATTTTAGATGATATGTTTGTGGGTCTGGACTACATTGTCTTCCTTTATAGAGTGTCAAATTTTGTTCTGGCAGGCAGCTAAATTAATGTTGAATCCTCTTGATCTTATTTTTAATGCTTGTTTCTATGCTTTGATAGGGTGGCGAGACTGTTTAGATTTTGTCATAGCCTTGGATGTGTTCTTTACTCTAGGCTTGGTCCTTTTTCCTCAAGATTGGCTTTTCTGGAGTGTTAGTTGAATGTACACAGTGCTCAGCATGGCTTCTTCACTGTGACTGTAATAGAACTTAGTCTCCTACCACTTCACACTCTCTAGTATCTCTGTTCAGCTCTCAACCTTGCAGCAGCTGCTCTCTGTTAAGCCTCACAGAGTCTTACTCTGCTTACATTTGATTAAGTACGGTGAATGTTCTCAGCCAACCTCTTAAGGAAAACCCCATGCAGACTTCTGGTCCTGTTTTTCTTTTATCCTGCACTGTAAATTTCAGCCTCATCAACAGCCTAAAATACTGATCTCTGCCTCCTCAGTGCTTGAGACCGTTGCCTCTTATGCTCTACTTCCCTGTATCGCATTGGGAAAGTGTTCCCAGGCAGGAAACCGGAGCAAATGGGGGCTCACCTTGTGGTTTCCTTCCCTTAAGTATAACAGGCTTCTGCTGTCTGTTGCCCAATGTCTGAAAAACAGTTGCTTTGTATATTTTGTTTCATTTTATAGTTTGTGAGGATGGGAGGGTTTGTCTGATACCAATTACTCCATTGTGGCCAGAAGTGGGAGTTCAGGAATACTCTTTGAAGGTAGGCAGATATCTTTAAATTGCGTATTGCTTCTAATAGATCAACTGAAATCAGAAAAGAATCTAACAGTGCTTTACATTTTAAATTTTATTTAAACTTTCTTTTTAATCTTATCTACATGATAAAAATATCAGATAGAGGGTTATCTCAGAACAATGCAGTTGTGTGAGAAGAACACCTTTAAGAGTTTGATATGTACTTTTCTAGTTTTAAAGCAAAGCATAAAAACATTTAGCAAATATTTGGGATGACTTTATAACTGAACTTGATTACCTTTTATAGCTGAGATGGCCAAAGTGTAGTCTTTTTGTTTGTTTGTTTGTTTGTTTGTTTTTAATCTAAGTGCATGGGAGTAAATCTATTTGAAGAGTATTCATTCTCTGGCTGATTGAAAAAAAGGCCACTGAGAAAGAAAGGAAGCAGGAAGAACAATTGAAAAACATTTGTAATGATTCAGGTGTGAGAGATGGCTTTATCTCAGAAAAGATGGTGGTGGGAGAAATGAAGAGAAGTGGATGATGATACATTTTGGAATAGAGCTGACAGATTCATAGTGTGAGAGGTATCATGGATGAATTTTAGCTTTAGAGCTGATGGGTGGAGTGGGTAGCCATGCCGTTTTGCTGACAATTGGGTGAGTTGGGCCAGGGATTTGTGGGGATAGAGTGTCAAGATTTTTGTTTCATTAGGATTGAAAACTAAGTGAGCAATTAAATGGAAATTCACGTAGGCAATTGGATAAAAGTGTTATAACTCTGCAAGATAATGGATCACTTTATATAGGAGAAACAGGGCTCTGTCTTTTATTTGAGCTATGATATTAAAAACCTGAGATCTGTTGACAATTAAGAAAATATCTGCTGGTTCATGGATTAGAAGATTCAACATAGTTAAAATGGCTATATTACTTACCTAAAGCAAAATACAGATTTAATGCAACTTCCATCAAAACCTCAATGGCATTTTTTAAAAGAAATATTAGAACAAAAATGATCAAATTTGTATGGAACCACAAAGACTTTGAATAGCCAAAACAATCCTGAGAATAAAAAACAAAACTAGAGGTATAACACTCCCTGACTTCAAATTATACTACAAAGTGACAATAATCAAAACAGCATGGTATTGGCAGACAAGGACACACCGACCAATGGAACGAATTAAGAGCTTAGAAATAGACCCATATATAAATTGGCAAATAATTTTTGACAAAGGAGCCAAAAACAGACAATGGAGGAAAGAATGCCACCTCAATAAATAGTGCTGGGAAGATTGGAAAGCCACATGCAAAAGAATGAAACTAAACTGTCTCTCACCATACACCAAAATTATCTCAAAATGGAACAAAGACCCAAATATAAGACCTGAATCAATAATCTATATAGAGGAAAACGTAAGTACCAAACTCATTGACCTTGGTCTTAGAGAGGCTTTTGTGAATTTGACCCCAAAAGCAAAGGAGGTAAAAGCAAAAATAAATGAATGGGATTATATCAAACTATAAAAGCTTCTGCACAGCAAAAGAAACCATCAACAATACAAAAAGGCAACCAACCAAATGAGAGAAAATATTTGCAAACAATACCTTGTATAGTAATAAGGGGCTAATATCCAAAATATGTAATAAGGGGCTAATATCCAAAATATGTAAGAACTCATGTAACTCAACAACAAAACAATCTAATTTAAAAATGGGCGGAAGACTTAAACAGACAGTTCTTCCAAGAAAACACACAAACAGCCAACAGACATATGAAAAGATGCTCAACTTCAACAACTATAAGGGAATTGTAATTCAGAACCACAATGAGATGCCATCTCAAGCCTATTAAAATAGCTATTATCAACAAGACAAGAAATAAGTGCAGGAGAAATTGTGGGGAAAAAAAGAACCCTCATGCAGTGCTGGTAGGAATGTAAATTGGTACAGCCACTGTGAAAAACAGTATGGACTTTCTGCAAAAACATTACGAATAGCTCTACCATATGACCCAGGAATCTATCTTCTGGGTATTTACCTGAAAAATTTGAAAACACTTATTTGTAAAAATATATGTATCCCTATGTTCATTGCAGCATTATTCACAGTGGCCAAGAAATGGAAGCAACCAAAAAGTCCTTTGATGGATGATTGGATAAAGAAGTGGTACATATATACTTATGTTACTTAGCCATAAGGAAAGATGAAATATTGCCATTTGCAACAACATGGATGGATCTAAAAAATATCATGCTACGTGAAGTAAGTCAAATGGAAAAAAAAAGAACCATATGATTTCTCTCACACGTGGGATATAAGAAAGCAACAAATGAACTGGCAAAACAAACAAATGAACTTATAGATACAAACAACCTAATATTGGTTATCAGAGGGGAAGAGGGCTGGTGGAGAGGATGAAGAGGATAAAGGGGGTCAAATATATGGTAATGAAAGGAGACTAGACTTTGAGTGGTGAGCATACAATGCAGTGTACAGATGATGTGTTGTAGACTTGTACATTTGAAACTTACTAATGTTATTAACCAATATCAGCCCAGTAAATTTAATAATTTAAAAAATATATCTGCTGGCTGCTATTGTCAGACCTCTGTCTACATTCTGCCACCCAACGTGAGCTTATTACTATAAGTTACTAAGTTTTCCAGGTCCTGGTTAATCTCTAGAAACATACAAGCTATTTGATTTTTTTCCCTTGAGATGAAGAGAGAGGTGAGAAGTGGAGAAAGTAGAGTGGGGCGAAAAGTTAGAATTTGGTTCTATGAGAACTAGGAACCACTACAGCTTTTTTTAAAAGTGGAAACATGGGTAGAGCAGTATCTGAAGAAAGTAATTAAAATTGTTTGCAGATGTATTTATATTTGGCATTTCAGATAAACAGTAAACTATCCCTCAATTACTCCCATGCTGTAAGTCCCCTCTTATCTGTGGTTTTGCTTTCTACAGTTTGTTACCCGTGGTGAACTACGGTCCAAAAATATTAAATGGAGAATTCTAGAAATAAACAATTCATGAGTTTAAATCATGCATCATTCTGAGTAGCGTGATGAACTCTGGTGCTGTCCCACTCCATCCAGCCCAGGAAGTGAACCATCCCTGTGTTCAGCATCTCCACACTGTATATGCTGACCTGCCTGTTAGTCACTCAGTAGCTGTCTTGGTTATCAGTTTGACTATCATCGTATCACAGTGCTTGTGTTCAGATGACCCTTATTTTACTTAATAATGGACCTAAAGCACAAGAGTAGTGATGTGGGTAATTTGGATATGCCAAGGAGAAGCCATGAAGTGCTCCCCTTAAGTGAAGAGGTGAGGACAGTACTATAGGATATTTTGAGAGAGAGGAGGAAGAGACCTCATTCACAATATTTTTATTCCAATATATTGTTATATTGTTTTATTATTAGTTATTGTTAATTTTGTATTGTGCATAACTTATAAATTAGTATTTATCATATGTATATATGTATAGGAAAAAATACAATATATATAGGGTTTGGTACATAGCTGTGGTTTCAGGCATCCACTGGGGGTCTTGTGATGTATACCCTGTGGATGGGGGGCCTATTGTATTCTTCAGGGCCTACCACAGTGTTTATAAATTGCCTACATGGAGGTATCCACTTAAGGTTTAGAATGTTATGATACATCATTAATACGTGATTCATTCATTCTGTTTTTTTAATCTCCAATGAAAACTAGAAAGTCATATTCATTAATAAATACCAGAGACATACAGTAGTATAAAATACAAAACCCCTCTCTCCTAAAACTCCTTAAGCTGAAATATGATTGGATTTCATCTAGTAAGACATGAAAAAGTATAGTTCTGTCTAATAACACTTTTTCAGCTGCATTGCCATTCCTGACATTCATATTTACTTATCATTAGAAAACTTTGATGAAACTACTTTTCCACATGGGTGAACCTTTACTATTGGGATATTTGGAAGAGGCACTGATACTGAAACAATAGTTCTCTAAGGTTCAACTAGTGTGTGTGAGAACGCTCAAGCTCCCTCTGGTGGCAGTGATGTCTTACTGTTGAAAAAAATGAAATGTGGAAGATGAGGTGATGAGGTTGTCAGGGTTAAGCGATGTTCTCAGTTAAACACAAAACAGAAATCTGGTGCCTTAGATAAAGATTTCGCATAAGGCCTCTGGAAGTGACTAGGTTGCTTGCTTTCTCAGCTTCCTAATCCTTCAATTCGAGGGTGGGAGAGTGCGGGGTGAGGGGCGGGGGGGAAGGGGCGGGGAGAACGGCAGGAAAGGAAAAAGGAAGATTAAGACAAATCCTAATCATATCTATTCTGACCACTCACGAATATGATGAGGAATTACTGAGATATTTACTAAGTGCTTTGAATTCTTTAAATAAAGATGTTTTGTAAATTTACAATTTTCTTAGCAATATTTTCTAGATAATTAGAGTGGGGGATTTAGAAGACTATATGCAATGATGGGGTTAAACCTTTGTAGATTTATGAAGTGTTATTTTAGGGTTTTGGAAGAAAGGAAAATGATTTCTAAATGATGTCTTATCAGACTAGTTTCTTTGAAAATTAAATATTTAACTTGGGCTATTGCTATAAGGTGTGGATGAGGGATGCTTTTGAAGATTATTGGATTAACATAGGACTACGTGTGTATTTTTTATATATGTTGTACCTATGGACAACTCAGGGCTCTACTTCCTCAGAAACTTAGTTGGAAAGTTTAAGTAAAACATCTGCATAATTAAGGGCCTTTTAATTAAGAAAAATGGCTATTAAAATTCCACAGCTTTCTACATCCACAAAATGATGTTGCGCTGAAGATCATGAATTCATCCTAAATCATTGAGTAAATGTGTGCAGATGTAAGCATAAAAATAATACATTCCTCATTAGCACATGCTCACATTTGTTAAATCACAGGTGGTCTAGCAATTGGAGGAAATTAGCATTTTTTTTTTCTTTTAGCTTTGGAACTTTTCCCTGCCTTAAAGCTGTTTGAAACTTCTGGCTATTTCAGAATTTGGTTTAGTTAAATATATGAGTATTATTGTACTATAGAACTTACACATATGGACTATATTCCTGAATCTTTTAGGACCAGTAATTAGGGCTGGAAAGACTGATGTTCTCATTTAGGTTAAGGTAACATTTCTGATAATTCTTCTGAGATGGGAATGAAAGGCATTTCCTGTGGAATTGCAGCAATAGTTTTTATTAAAGTATGAAAATACCTTTAAGCTTTTTCCTTTTCTGATAATTAAGGTAAGAAAATCTCTTGGCTAAAAAAAAAAAAAAAAAACGGAAAAGTTAAGCAAGTATAAATATGAAAATAAAATTACCTGTAATTCCAACACTCAGAAATATCCACTGCTAGTGCTTTTTAATATTTGCACCTTTTCTGGCAGTATTATTTAATAGGTTAACATATGGTCTAGTGAATCAGACCAGATAAATGTAGAAAAGGTAGATTCTGTACAGGAAATCCTTCGAAGGAAGCATTTCTTTAGATTTTTTAAGCATACGATTTTATTCTTATGACAAAATCTATTAACAATATTATGTTTTATATGTCTGAGACCAAGGCTGCATCCCCTTCCTTTTATCTTCCATGTTTTGACTCCTTTTGAGTTGATTAAAAGGTCTTTACAGATTTTTTTCCACAGAGGGGAGGAAAAAACCCTTAATTCATTTGTTAGAAAGTAGCTTGTTGTATACTGTGAGCTCAGAGAGCCCTACCAGAATGCCTATGGTGCCCTTATTAACTGAGAAAAAAGGAAAGCAACATATCATGTTGAAAGTGACACTGAGCCCCCAAATTCTGATACAAAGTATAAATGTAAAATTCCATAGGACAGAATATATCAGTGGCTTTGCTTAGCTCCAGGCCTTTTACTTTTTAGGGTTTGGATCCTTTCTTTGGGCCTATTATTAGTCCTCAGTTCTCTTGAAAGGACGGATGAAAGCTTATCATTTTTCTCACCATGAAAAAGACATTCTGTGGCAACAATTGTAGTGATAATAGATTTCTAGTATTCATTGCTGTTATCGGGAGTGTGAACACATGAATGCTGACTTTGAATTTCTCATCTAGGAAGTTAAAGATAGTGTTGTAACTACTTTCTATTCAAGTCATTCTTGGAGAAGAGATTTGTGGGTCTATACAGGGATGGAGAAGGGCATACGAAGGGTGACAGCATGAGCCACAGATAGGTTCCAGCATTTGTGGGCTCATGATTTGGCCCAGAAACACATGGGGTGTAACATGAAAGGGGGGTCAGTGGCACACAATCTGCCAGTCTGATCTGTCCCACCATTTCCTTTTCCCTTATGGTTGCTGTTTCTACAGGGTAGTCACAGATCATGTTGGGTCTCTTTCATATTAATAGAATCAGGATGAGTTCTTTTGCCTTTACTTAGAAATAGCTAGAAGGACTAGAAATGGAAGCCTCAAATTATTCTTCACTGTGGTATCACAAGTGGAGGGTGTGTGGATTTGCCCCTGCAGTTCTAAGCACTGTCATCAAATGAAGCTCTGGTTACAGCTGCTTTTTTATGTGATTTTTCTTCAGTGGTGTAGCAGATAAATTATCCTGGTGTCTTTACATTAACCATTTCACATTAGCTCTCCCTGCCTAGTCTTTCTTTGTCTGTTCTCAGCTGGCAAATAAGACCTTCACAGTCTGAAAACTATTAGTGTTGTAGCTCTGCTAACATTAGCTATGAGATTGTTGGATGAAGCATATTTGCAGAGATGAGTGGTATTTTTTCTGTTTATAGGAGAAGTCCTGATATCCAAGCAAAAGAAGAGTTATGGAAGCATATTCAGTGAGTGCGGACTGTTTTTCTCATTATTTTAAAACCCTGGTAGTTTTAAGGCATTTACAAGGAAGACCACTGACACTAAGAGACCACTTGGGGCTGAAGCCTGTCAAATAGTCTTCACTGCCATCATTATGTGGAACATGCACTCAGTGGTGGCACCTTATCATGCCAGGAGCCCTGACATCTCTCCTGAGACCACTTAGCCTCACCTGTAGATGGGCCTCAGACAGACCAATATTTTACAAATAAATATCAAGGAAAACAGATTCAGAAGAAAAAACACCTACCACAGGGGAGAGAAATAAAAGTTTTATAGGGAAATTGGGGATGGTTAGAGGGGTATATACATTCTGGATATAGAAAAATTGGAAGAAGGTAGCAGAGCCACAGAAAAGGTTTTCCTTCAATTTTTCCTTGAACACATTCTAGTTTTTAAATCTTTGTTCCTGGCTTATATTTCTATTGGTTTTGCTAACACTGTGTTTTGGGATAAGTTGTGAAAGGTATTAGTATTTATACCAGCATCATAACTTTTATTCTCTTGCTCATTCCCTTCTAGGAAGGAACTTGTGGATCCATCTGGATTGTCAGAAGAACAATTAAAAGAGATTCCATACACTAAAATAGAGTATGTCTTTGAAAATCTTTTCAGTTTTATTAGTACTTATAAGTGAGTAATTCCTTCTTATTCTTCAGTGGTGTTCCATGCAGTGCCTGCATTTGTCTTTACATTTTAACTAAAATTAAATAGCACTATAAAGAAAGAGGAAGAAAGGGGTATATTAAAGCTAATCATTCTTCTGTACTGCAATCACTGTTATCTCTTATTAAATGCCTATTTGTATATATGATAGGTACAAAGGGTCTTTTGATGGTTGAGGTTAGTTTTAAAATATAAATTCTTTTTTTTTTTAAGATATTCCTTGATTGGCAGCAAAATTTATTTTTATTCACTATTTAACAACATAAGAGAAATATTTTGATCACAAAACCCTACCATATAAACCCAATCCAGTCCCTATCATAGAACTAGCACATTGAAAGTGCTTCATGAAAGCATAGGGATTCCCTAACCACCACTCAGTGCAAGATGCAGCAGATGACCTGTTCGCTGTTTTCTGCTCTGCTAGAATTGCTTATGAGAAAATAAGAGCCTGCTCTATTGCTTTATTTCCCTTCTGTAACTCATGCTTCCTTCCCACTCCGGTCATATTGTCGGCTGGTACACAGCCTCCCTACCTACACCCCCACCCCCACCCCGCAACTCCGAGCCCCTTCATCTTTAGGCTAAAGACTGACTTCTTAATGACAGGCTAGTTTGGTAGCTAGAACAATGACCAACTGTAGACTTTTTATTTCACACTACTGGAAAGAATTCAACTGTAGGGAATAATTTCATTACAGTTTAGTGGTTAAAAAGTATACATATTTAATACATACGTACAAATTCTATAAAGAGTTTCATTTTTATGTATGGTCAGGGGAGCAGTTTTCTGTTAACTTGTGAAATTTAAGCCACTTAGGATTTCCAAACCCAGAGTGGTCAAATTTTTTTTAAAACTCTCAGTTATTATTCCATGGCAGAATTTATATTAAGGAATTATCCTATTCTGACTTACAGTATGTTTGTTTCCATGTTTTTTGGTTGCTCGTTCAGGACTCAAGGTGACCCAATCCGCATCAGGCATTCTCATTCCCCGCGAAGTTACCGCCAGTATCGCAGGTCCCAGTGTTCAGATGGAGAGCGATCTGTTCTCTCAGAAGTGAAGTAAGTAGGCAAGCCTGAGTTTATCATCACCCTCATGGCTGCAGAACGGCACAGTCTAATAGAACTTCCTGCGATGGTTGACATGTTCTATATCTGTAGCTATTAAATATTTTAAATGTGACTAGTGTGACCAAGAAGATAAAAATTGAATATTGATGAATATTGAATATTAATTTTAAGTAATTTAAATTTGCGTAGCTATGTATGACTAGTGGCTACCATAACTAGATAGCACAGATCTAGACCGTACTTAGGCTGAATCATGGACTTCCAAGGTATGCATTGAAGCTTTTAGAAGAAAGAAAAAAATGCATGAGCTATTCTATTGTGAATGATGCAGCTATATTTGAGAGAAGTTGGCATAAAAGTTTTTCTTTTCTATCTGATGGCATTTCGTCTTTTCTTTTACTACAGCAATTATCATATTACCATAGTTTGTATCTTTGTGTTATTTTTACTCATGAGGAAAAGTGACCATATCTCACTTGACACTATAGGCGCTATATTTGAAATGAATATGTTAATGAAATAATTATACATTCATTTGTAAAAGTACTACAATCATAGAAATTCTTTTACTTAGTATTGCTGGGTAGGAATGTTAACCATTAAACTCTGAATTAAGGCTCAAATCTTTGATAAACAATAAATTGGGAGATAGGCTAGCCCAGGGGACAGAGTATAGGCCAAGTTTTCTTTGTTTTTGTTTTGTTTATAAAATGTTGGTAATGTCTGTCTATAGTTCCATAGATTTATAGAAAAGCATAAATGGCCAATAAATGTTTCTTTAGAAACAAATCAAAAGCCATTTATACAACATGTCACAGTAAGAAAAGCAAATGGGAACCATACCTGTGTTTTATTCTTGGTTCTTCTCTTTATTTGCTCCAACTTTGGGCAAATTACTTAACCCATCCAACTTAATTGAAAAACATCATTAAATTTCTCTCTCTGTAAAACACTGTGGTGAGCACTATAAGGAATACAATGATGTATAAAACATGTTTTCTACGCTGTAACCATCTTCCAGCTCAAATTGTGATTCTCAAAAATTAATTCCTAAATTCACTCTGCAGTTCAAAAACAGACCTTGTACCTCCACTTCCCGTGACCCGGTCTTCAGATGCTCAGGGTTCTGGTGGCTCCACAGTTCATCAGGTTGGTTATAATAAAATTTTAAGAAGGTGTTTTACTGATGACAGTTTTGAGAAGCACTTTTTTGAAAGTTCTTTTGTGAGGTAGGGAAATGAATCTTTAACTTTAATCTGAGATTCTGTATTTAAAAAGAGCGTGTATAAAACATGGAAGAAGAAGGAAGGAGGAGGTGGGTACATGAGGCACAACCTGGGAAGAGTTATGTTAAGAGCAAGAGCTAGAGATAGTGCAAGGTCTAAAATGATCTGAGGCTTGGGGCAAAGCCAAAGGTAACAAAGACCATAGATTGTTCGGAGCCAGAATAGAGAAACAATGGCTTCACTAATTTTTTTTTAAAAAATGCTGGTAGATACTTTTTGAGCCAAAGAAACAAGGAGAAAGTGGTAGACTCACGAGGGGCAGATATTCTATTGTTAACTGATGGCAGACAGGAGAATTATTCAAGTCCTGTCTTATTTCTGTCTGCTTCATCAAAGAGAATTACTTTTGTTCTGGAAAGGTTTTAGAATGTAGTTAAAAGGGAATTCAAGGACATAGCAGGGCATCTAGTTGCCTTAACAAAATCAATTTAACACTCGGACAAATAAGACAGATATATATCAGGGGTGCACTGTAGCAAAATATTTTAGCAAAGTGTTTGATACCACCACTTGTGGCATATATTTTTTTAATAAGATAGAAAAAAATATAGGCTGTATAAGATCTTTGGATGGATATATATCTGATTAAACAACTGCTCTGAAAACAAAGTAGATGTTTATAATGGATCAGTGTCAGTCTATTGTTTGCAGTGCTGTGGTTTTCAGTCTTATTCGGATCATGGATCGCTTTGAAAAGCCAATTATAACTCCTGTCTCTCTCCCATAAAAATGCCTGTATTCACATATACAGTTTTGTAAACAAATTCTAGGCATTCATAGTCAGCTTAAAAATCCTGACAGCCTAAAAATCCATTATGTGCTGCCCTTTGTCCTGATTCATTTTGGCTAATGACTTGAGCAAGAACAGAAAACTGTGCTGTTTTAGGTTAGATTCCCTAGAAACAGATTCTCAGAAGGAGATTTGCATGGAGGAAGTTTATTAAGCGCTCTCAGGATCAACACTTGCTGGGGAGTGAAAGAGGCTTGGGCAGAGGCAAGAGTTGAGCTGTGTAGAATAGTTCCAATAAAGGCATTCACTGATTCCATGGGGAGCTTTGGAGCTCAGATGGCCCTTCTGATTCAGCCTACCTGACATCAAGGGGTTTGGGTCTCTACATAATCACTCTCATTATGTAGCAGTCACTGAATAAAGGGCACCCTGGGATGGGGCATGATCTCGGGCAAAGTGGTTGTCTTCAGCTGAGGGTAGTTCTTGGGCAGGGGCTCAGTTTTGAGCTGTGTAGCAGCCATCACTCTAAGCAGCTGGGGGAGTGAATGCCTCAGTCAGGGAAATCAGGGTGGTTAACCTCAGCTTCACTACAATCTGCATGTTTGATTAGATAAATCTGGGAGAGCTAATAGGTTGTCCAAACAATTTGCTTCAAGTCAATAGCACTTTTTAAAAAGTATATTCCCATCAGTAGTTAGGGCTTTGCATTGAAACTGACTTAAATATGTGTCTCCTAGTCTGCACATATTACTTGTGTGACTTTGAGCAAAGTGTTTAACTTCTAAGCCTTGATTTCTATCCATTGTAGATAATAACCCACATTCTAGGGCTATTGTGAGGATTAATAAGCAGTTATCTTTCAGAACTTTTACTTTTGGTCTTAAATTTAAGGTGATTTTAATATAAATAGGAATTTTACTTTATTTTTGTTTTTCTAATTACTCCCTAACTAATCACCATCATTTAGAAATCTCAAAAAACTTAAATTATTCACATTGAATATTGAAAGAATAGCTTTTACTTTGCTGTATACAAGTCACATTCGTCTTCTGATCAATGTTACCAAGTCTAAGGTTGTCCCTGGGACACCTTTGATCTTGAACTCAACAGACAGCTAATGAGCACATCTAAGGAGTGACAGGCACTAGTCTGAGCAGTCAGCAGACTACAGCCTATGGGCTAAGTCTAGTCTGCTGCCTGTTTTTGTGTTGCTCAGGAGCTAATAACGGTTTTTACATTTTTAAAGGGTTAAAAAAAAAAAAAAGAATATGTGAGAGACAGGAGATAGTCCACAATCTGGCCCTTTATAGAAAAATGTTTGCTGATTCCTGCCCTAGGAATATAATACATAAAAGTAAACAAGGAAAACAATACAAAAAATTAGGTAAGCATTAGGGAGAAACAAGAGCCTGAGTTAGAAAATCAGCAGGTGACCTTTCTTTGGTAGATAGGGTGGTCAGAGAAGGCTCTGTCAGAAAGTGACATGTAAAGCTGAAACTTTGCAGATGAAGAGCCAGTCATGTGAGTGGGTGGAAAGCTGATAGAAGCAGAGGAAAAAAGCATGGAAAAATTGCTGAGGCTAGAAAGGACCAGGGTGTTTGGGAAGCTGAAAGACCAATGTCATCTGAGCATAGCGAGTGAGGAAGGACAGATAACTTAGGGCCTTAGATGCCATGGGAAGAGTTTGGATTTTACATTTTAAGTGCAAAAAAGAAACCACTGGTCCGGGTGCCATTGGAGAAGGGACCAGAGTGACACATGGAAGCAGAAAAGTTGCATTTCCTGAGTTCCACCACCATGCCAGAGTTCTGGCAGTGGCCTGGCTTGTCTATACCTCACCTTGCCTTTTCATGCAGGAGACTGGTTAGAGTAGAGGGGTGGAATGGGACTTTAATTATTTCCTTAAGGTTTATAGGCAAAGGGGACAGATTCAGTCCTAGACAAATTTATAAGGTAACTTCCTAGCTCCTTACTGTTGATTCTTCTGATATATAGCTCTCTATTCCCGTCCTGATTCTCACACACACCGATGTCCTCCTACATCTCTGGTTGTCTAGAAATATTCCATCTCAAACATGTCTTATGTTCCAAAGTAATCTTGATTCATACTCCCTATGCTCAGCAGAATTGTTGTTCCATCAGTGCTCCTTTGAATGTCAGTAAAACAAATTAAGCTAGTCATAGGAACAGGTGAAAGTTAACTTCTTAAAGGGTGACTAATTTTTAGCCCAAATCTCAAAATATAGAATTCTGGACAGTGTAGCTCAGTTTGTATAGGGATATATTTTTGGGGAAGTAAATATACCCATCAGCCTGATCTGACAGGTTAGGCCCTCTCTAGGAGATAGAGCAGGAAGTTTAAGCAGAGGAGCTGTGTAAGCCACTATTAGTGTCATTCTCAGGGTCTTCTCCTGGGGCATTGGGAGATACGACCCAACTCCAGGAGTCCTGGCTGTGGTGCCCAGGCTGTGGTAGCTCAGCTCCCATTTCTCCATGATGGGGCTCTAGCCCCAAGTGATGAGGGCCCCCAGAACATTGTTATGGAGGTTTCATTCACTGACTTCTGAAAATATAGTCAGGGAAGATCACAAATTACCCACAATCCTGTTCTTTTCATCTCTGCCCATTGTTGTTAAAGTGGGAGGCCTGAGAGCCTGGCTTAGGAAGGACTGCAAAGAAAATGACACTGAATTGGGGGAATGGACAAGACTGATGCTTAATTTTCATAAACTTTTTATGCAGGTTAAGTGTTGGAATGAACTTTTAAGATTTAAACAATCTTTATGTAACTTGACATCTTAAATAGAAGAAAATCTTAACTTCTGATGTAATAAAATTTGACTTGGCTGTACTTCTCTGAATCTAACTTTTTGAATGTTTTTTTTCCTAGAGAAGAAATGGGTCTAAAGATAGCCTGATTGAAGAAAAATCTCAGATATCTACAAGCAATCTGGCTGGAAAACATACAGCAAAAACAATAAAAACTATTCAAGCTTCACGCCTCAAGATAGAGACTTGATCCCAGTGAAAGGCTTGGGATAGGGGTGGGAAGGGTGTGTGCCACCTTTGAAACTGTGAATTATTATTATTCAAGTATCTTGGACCTGCAAGTGTTTCTTCAGAATAATCAAGTCTGTTGCTTCTTTTAAGGGTTTAACTACAGCATATTTGTGCTGAAGAGCCTTTTTTGTTTGGTTAACTATAAGGACAGTCACTTGTAAAAATGCATTCACTTGATGCCATATTTTCCTTCCTGGAAACTGAGGATCTGGTATCTAGAACCAAACCAGATGCATCTGATCAAAGTTCTGGAACCCTGGACTGCAGCTGGCTAGCTGTACAATAGTACAAGTGGGATGAAAAGGTTGTTCTCAGCTCTAGGTGGATCTCAGCTTGTGCAGATGCATGAAGACTGAGTTCACATTACTTTCAAACTGCAGATATTAATATTTAAGTCCTTTGTAATACTATATTCTGTGGCATTAAGTTCCACTGGTTATTAACAAATGTAAAAAGCTTTGTTTGAAGTGTTGCTTTGAATTTCTAGAGTTCTTGTGTTTTCAGGAAAAAAAAGCTATGTGTGAATTTAAGTTGACCTCCACTTACCAATTCATACCACCCTCAACTTCACATGGTCTCACCATCCTGCCTGCCTAACTCTTCTCTTCCCCCAAAGGCTATTTTTCAGACCTTTTCTCTCTGCAGATGACTTACAACCACATATCAACTACCATTTTTCTCTTTCCAATTACCTGTACCCACTGTCCTAATACGGATTCTCCACTAAAGTAGTCTCACTACAATCTTATCACTAAACCCCAAGGCTTTTGGGCTGCTTTGAAACAGTCAACGTCCTGCTTCCCATTTAATTTCTACCTTTCTGATCTTCCTTTGTAGTTCATCCTACTCTGCCTCACTAGTTACTGAATTTCTCAAACCTCAGACCTAGGCCCTTTTCCTCTACCCCAGGTGGTTCTTTTATGCCCATGATCTTAAGGTTTATTTCCATCCTTCAGCCAGGAGATGTTTATGCTGCACCCACCCCCCAGCTGGATTTAGGGCTATTATCCTTATGAATGTGCAAGTCTACACACACAATCATGGACACCTCCCCTGTTGCCAAGTCCTGTTGGCTTAATATCCCTTTACTAATTTTACCACATTGGCCCAAAGTGGTCATCTCTTACCTAAACAACTGTAGTAGCCTCCAACGGGCCCATGTACTTTTTTTTTGCAATTGTGAACTATCACAGATTTCCCCTTGCTTTGAATGTAGCCTTAAGTGGTCTGGCATCTTACTGTTCTGCCTCAATTTCTAAGACTCTCATCTCTCATAATGGCCACCCAACATGCCTCATTAAACATGTTTGTCTCAATCAGGGCATTAAAGAGGGAAAGCAATTACAACTCACAAATCTGGATTTAGTCATTTCCTTTTTCTAGACCAGAGCCTCTGCACATGTCATTCACCCAACTTTGCCTTCCAAAAGAATAACTGCCCTTAGTCTCGACTCTGCTAAGGTTTCTGACTTGGTCAAATCCTATCTTTCATGGGACTTGTCTCACAAAGCAAGTTCCACATTCCCTTCATTCACCTGTAAGCATCCAGAGGGAGAAACTATTCTGTTCACCACTGTGTTCCAATCAACTAGTACAGTGCTTTCAATAAATTTTTTGAATGCCTGAACACATTATTTGTTCTTTTCTGCAAAGTGAAGGCAGGAGATATGCTGGCCTGAAGTTTACGATTAAAAAAAAAATGCAGTGACAATGTAAAATTAGCCCATCTGTGATCTAGAAACCAACTAGTCTAGTTCAGTTCATCACAAAGCACTGGAAGAAAGCACACATTTCTCTGTGGGCCTCGCATTACATTAGCCTTTCAGTGACTGATAGCACTGAATGTTCATCTTAAATGCTTAGATTTTTGAAGTTGCTGGGGTAGAAGGGAGAAATTCTTCCTTTGATCTTTCAGTGAAACAATGCTATTTTGACAGTCACTTCATACACAAACCTCCAAGAAGCACATTTAAGTATTTATTAATAAACCCAGTTTTAAATGTATCTTTATGGACTGTTTGAAGGCAGGTTAAGTACTCCTCAGACTCCTGAAAATTTTAAATGATCCAAGCCACTCCTGTCGAGTTTTCAAAAATTCACCAAGGACAGCCTATAAAAAAAAAAAAGTTGAGAAGCAAATACATGCATCATATACATCATACCTTAAGAACTTGGTAATAAACTCAGTAAGCACTTTTGCATTGCTTTAAATTCTCCATTTTTGGGCTCAGATTTAAATGTCAGCATAAAACATGCCTCTTGAAATTTGACAAGTTTTTTTTTTTTTTTTAATTTAGCTACTAAATAGAAACATCTTAAGATGTCAAAAATAAGCTGGAAACAGGCTATCCTGTTTGCTATTAACTTCACTAATATTAATGAGCCATTAATACCTAATTTAAATACCCACAAGAGTAGGCACTCTAATCTAGAACAGTGACTAAATTCCCATTACAAGTAACAGCTTTTAGACAGAACTTCAGCAATATTACCCTACCTTAGGTCACCTTTGTGCTCCCAGGCATTCAGCTGTCAGCAGTCTATGCTTCAAGCCTCCACCTTTCTCCTGAAAATTAGTTGAGACCAGTTAAGAAAAACTACACTTAACCTTGGCAGATTCAAGATTACACGTGACAGCACGAACTGTTACTTGCGCAGTTCCTACACCAAAGATACCAAACTCAAAGGCAGGAAAAGGCTGCAAAGTGTTTAGTTTACGCCTTTTTTGACACCACATTCACTAGTTTCCAAAAGTGAATGGGCAACACAAAGGCTACTTGAAAATTCCCTAAGGACTGCTCCCTCTGTGGCACAAAGTTGCTGACCCTAAATCAACTGGCTGGGATGACCTGTTAGAGCTGGAAGGGTAATTAACTAATTCCAGCTATTGGGTTTTTTTACAATTGAAAGTGCGACAGGTAATGGAAATTGATAGTTTTAAGTGGTTAAAATCTTAAAAATTCAACGCAACCGGTCCTTTTCGCACTAACATTAAAACTCACCTGCGAGTTTGGTGTTACTTTTTCGATTTCCGCCAAGTTCTGCACCTTAAAAGGTACTTTACTTCTACGCTGCTTTCACACTGTGATAGGGTAGGCACAGGTGCAGTTACCCGGCCAGGCTTTATCTTTCCAACCAAAGAAATCCTCACTAATGTTAACTTCCTGGCACGCGGTCGATGACCAATAAACTCAAAAGGCATTAAAACAAATCCTCCCAATTCTTAGCACGGGAAAGCAGAACCTCAACCCGACAACGTGGCCGAAGTCAGGCCAGGCCGCTGCCTTCCACGCATCCAGGGCGCGGGAACTCGGACCCAGCCCGGCCTCCGCGGGCACGTCACTAGGCCCAGAGCGGCCGTGAGATCCTCTCCGGCGCCCTAAGCCACCCGCCATCTCGGATCCCGAAAAGAACACCATCACGACCCCAACGTAGAGGCAAAAAGAGCCACGAACCCCTCCCACAATGCTTTTCTACCACCGGAAGGGCCCACTGTCCGCAGAGCGCGGGGAGAACGGGCTGTACCATCGGCCGCCGCGCGCTCGCGAGACGCCGCCGTGTGGCGGGAGGGCGAAGTGCCCGGGGATTAGCCGTGGGGCGGGTCTCCAAGCGGAAGAGGACTGAGCAGCGAGGGTTCGCCCCCTGCGCTCCCTTTCCTTTGTGCGCCCAGTCCTTTCCGCGGAGAAGGTTTTATCCAGCGTGGCTTCCCTTCAACCTTCCAGTGCCAGCAGCATGTGGTCAGCGCTGAGCTGCACGTGTAGCCTAAAGGACTTGAGACCTCGTGTTCTGGGGAAGGACAGACAGAGCACCACCTCCAGCTGAGGAAGAGTAAGGTCATTCATTAAAAAAATATTTATTGAGTACTTATTATGCTTCAGGCGCTGTCCTAAATACCTGGGATCAGGTGTGAATGAGACAGGGTTCCTGTCTCACTTTCTAGTTGGGCAAGAAAGACACCAAACAGGTAACACATGGACACTGATTCCAGATAGTGTAAACGCCAAGAATGAAACAAAGAGGGTAATGTGACAGAGCAGTGCTGTCCTATAGAAATACAGTATGAACCAAGAATGTAATTTAAATTTTTCTAACTATCACATATAAGAGTAAAAAGAAACATTAATAATAACTCAATATATGCTAAATATTATTGCTTCAACATATGAACAATATAAAATTATTAATGCTATATTTTGCAAGCTTTTATTCCTACTAAGTCTTAAAAGTCTGGTGTATATTTTATACTTCCAGCACATTTCATTCGACTAGTCACATTTTAAGTGCTCAGAAGCAGGCGTTGTTCATTGTGGCTAGAGCAGCCAGAGCGCGGAGTGGCCTAAGATGAAGCGGAAGAGATAGGAGCAGAGCATATAGAGCTTTGTACTTGTGATAAGGAGTTGGAATTTTATGCTGAAATTTGAAATCGATTAATTATTACCACAGAAAGAAAGCAAAGGTTGTTACTGGCTTTTTGCTGATAACTCATTGAGGGGATAGAGACTGCAGTGAGAAAGGCTGTATGGTAACAACTGGGTGTCCTTGCTCCTATAAGTCCAGGCAGACACTCATCCAGAGACCACATCCCAGTACATTTCATAAAAACTTACTGCTGAGAAAAAAGAATAGAAGGAAAGAAGAAAAGAAAATTCAAGCTCATTGGCCAGTGGTCAGTACACAAAGGCTAGCCTGAATAATAACATCAACTTGGGGACAATAGAGACACTGTGCATACAGAAGGAATAAATGTGTTATGATCACAAGAAGGTAAATAACTCCAAGATCTTCATTAGGAAGTCAGTTTAACATCTGGGGGAAAGTTTGAGAAAGGAGGACAACACCCCCAAGAGTGTCATGTAAAGGGTACAGTGTGGGAATTATAATAACCATTAACCCTGTCTTCTTGCTAGGAAAAGTCAGGGAGAGGGAATTTCCTTAGGCTGGAGCAGCCAGCAGACCTAGGTTTATCCATTTCTGACAGTTGTTCCCTTAGGTAAATGACCACCTCTGAGCCCAAGGTTCCTCATTTATGGCTTAATAACTATACCCATGAACCACATAGGTTAGTTTAAAAAATTAAGGAAGGTTTGTGGAATCATCTGGCACTGTGCAGTACATAATAATAGCCAATAAATGACTCTCATGAGCTAGGCTCCTCCTCTCGTTTACTGCTGCCCAGGTATGGAAGCCTCTTGGACTGAGTTCTTCAGGAAGGGGGAAATACACTGCTGTTTTCTTTGAATGGCTTGACATTTTTGCTCCTACCTTATTCTTTTCTATTCTACCCTTTATATATCTTCCCTAAATTCTGGATCATTCAGGAGTTGGTAGAGGGGAGACATTTGCTCCAAATATTGGATTAGTGTTGGTGTCAGGAAATCAGCTCACAATTCTTCATCTTCCTTCTGCTTTAATCCCAACATCCTGGTAAGAAAACCCAAAGATTAAGCAAAGGCAAGCAGAAAGGACATGAGAAAAAACGGGATTTTTCTACCTGGTCTCCCCTCCACCCTTGCCTTTTGGGGCTGCAGCATTATGTACAAGCTACATAGGGTATTAGTGCAAACATAGAACAACCTTGGTTTCCCAGTGATAGGCAGGTTAATGGTCCCCCAAAGATGCCCACATCTTAATCCTCAGAACCTGTGAATATGCTTCATTCAATATGCCTTAATAAAAGGCACATTGCAGATGTGATTAATGTTAGGGACTAAGACTTGAGATAAAAATTGAAAAGAAGGCAGAAGACTTAGAGATGTAGCAGAAGAGAAGGCAAGAGAGGGACCCAGCCTTCCTTGCTAGCTTTGAAGATGGAGGAAGAAGATTTTTGAAGCCAAAGAATGCCAACAGCCTCCTCTTGAAGCTGGGAATGGCCCTCCGCTGACAGCCAGCAAGGAAACAGGGATTTCATTTCTACAAGCGCATGCAACTGGATCTTTCCAACAACTTGAATGAGCATAGAAACACATTGTCCCCTAGTCTCCAGAAAACACAGCCCTTTCAGTGCCTTGATATTTGCCCAGTGAGACTCATGGCAGACTTCTGATCTACAGAGCTGTGATAATAAACTTATGTTGTTTTAAGCCATTAAATTTATGTTAATTTGTTATGGCAGCAAGAGAAGACTAACAATCCTTTAAGGGATGGAGAGTGAGAAATAAGCTGTTTACTTACCCCACCGCTCATCCCACTCTTATCAGGATCATATGAAAGATTTTGCAGATAAGCTATGCACATTTCACTTTAAGTACTTAATTCATATAGGATTGACTTTTGTTTTTAGTGGGTGCTGGAGACTCAATATATGTCCAACAGATATTAAATAATTTGAATACTTTTTATAATTTAAAGTAATTGTAGATTTGAGTTTTTTTCCCTTAAACAATCATATCATCTGTAGAAGCTTTATTTCTTCTTTTCCAATTCTTATACCTCTTATGTCTGTCTCTGTGTGTGAGAATGCCCAGGCTAGGACCTCTAGAAATGTTGAATAGAGTGATAATGGTAGACATGTGTGTCTTGTTCGTGATTTTTAAAGGAATGCTCTTAAAGTTTCAGCATGTGTTTGAACGTGAATGGTTTTCTTATGTCTTTCCTGTTGTTTATGGGGTTAGAGAAGTTTCTATTTATATTTCTAGTTTGCTAAGTTGTTTTTAATATCAAATGAATGTTGACTTTATGTGTTTTCTGCCTCTAAACTTAGCATAAAGGTTTTTCTTGTAACTATTAATGAGGCTATTGCATGAAAACATTTCTAATGTTGAACCGATCTTACATTTCTGTAGGAAACCAAACTTGTCATTTAAAAATATATTTTATTTGGAATTGTTGCACTTACGTTTATGGATGAGATGGGATTGTGGTTATTGTTCTCATATCATCTTTGATAGTTTTAATGTTAAAATTATGCAAGTATCTACTTAATACTAGTAGTTTGTTTCTGAAAATCAGATGCTCTGTGCAAAAACATTATCTGGAAGCCTATTTTCAATGGGTTACTTGTTAACCCAAACCAATTTCATAAAATTAACTAAAATATAGTAAACAAACCTCTATTAAATATGAAACTATAATTTTAGGCTGTAAATGTTCAAAACTTTGCTTCCTGATGCCAAACAATATAGCTGTTAACAAATACTTGCTTTGTCAGTGGTAACATATTCTCTTTCATTGTTTCTTTTCCGCTTGCTTTGCTTCCTTCTCCACTAAGTTCTTTAACACTTTCTTGATGTTTTTGGTTTTCATTCTACAAAACTAGAGAAAAAAAGGGCAGTAAGAAATATGAAAGGCACTGTGGAGATGTGTCAGAGAATAATTCATCTTGATTATGATACTCTAATGCTTCTTTTATCACCAGTGGCATTTCTGTGGACCATCTCCTTCATTGACATTCAGTACACTTTTTGATTTGCTCACACTTGATGGGGATGATTTACTAATTGTGTTTGTAATGTAATTCTCAAGACATTCTCCACACGTGTTTTGTTGTCATTGTTGTTTTTCTTTCCTGCTTGTTGTTATTAGTAAATATGTTGTAGTGAGTTTTGGGGAATGAAACATAATTTTCCTATATAAATATCAGTTGAAATGTTGTGAGAGAGATGTATATGTTGTATGATGTTGGATGTTAAGTACAAGAGGTAATTTACTGAGAGAACATTAATCAGGAAAATGCTCGGTGGAGTATGCCTCTACTGGCTTTGCAAAATTAGTTAGACAACTTTTCCTCTATTTCTTTTCTCTGAAAAATTTAATATACTGTCAATTTTTTTTTCGCTTTTAAAATAAACCTCACTTTTGAAACTATCTGGGTCTAGTATTTTCTTTGTGGAAAGATTTTAAACTACTGATTCAATATCTTTTGGGGTCGTAGGGCCATTCAGGCTTTTTCTTCTTTACTCAGTTTTGGTAAGTCATCTTTCCTAGGAATGTGTCCATTTCTGCCATGTTTTTAAATTTGTTGGCAGAAAGTTGTTCATTATTGTTAGATATTTTTTCCTCACACCAACTGATTCTCTGATTCTCTGACATGAGCTAGGTGCCCAACAATTCAGTTCAATTCTGACACTAATTCCTGAAGTTACCACCAGACTCCACAAGTTAAGGGCTCAGCCCCACAAGACTGCCCCCATTTCATTTGCCAGTGACAGTGGGGTGCCCAACCTACCCATACTTCTGCCTAGCTGACCACAAATTTTGGAGTTCCCACAACCCTCTCCCGAACCTCAGGTTTGATAATTCACTGGAATGATTCACAGAACTCAGGAAAACATTTTACTTGCTACTACCAGTTTGTTATAGAGAATACAACTCAGGAACAGTCAATTGGAAGAGATGTATAGGGCAAGGTATGGGGTGGGCATGGGGTATCCTCCTAGTATGTGGATGTGTTAACCAACCCAGAAGCCCCCTGAACCTCAGTGTTTACAAATTTTTATGGAGGTTCCCTTATGCAGCCACAGTTGATTAAATCATTGGCTATTGGTGATTGAACAAAACCTCTAGCTTCTCTTCCCTTCCCAGAGATATTGGTGGGGTAGGTATGGCTGAAAGTTTCAATTCTCTACTAACGTGGTGTTTCCCCTGAGAAGTATCCTCATCCCGAGGCTACCAAAGAGGTCCCACAGAGTCACTTTATTGACATAAACTTGGCTATGATTGAAAGGGGCTTGCCATGAATTGCAAAAGATACTTCTATCACTTATGAAATCCAAGAGTTTTGGGAGCTCTGTACCAAAACCAGGGATAAAGACTGAATATCTATATTTTATTACACTTCACTTATATTATCTCATGTTTTTATTTTGTATTTATTTGTTTCAGATCTTTCTCACTTCTTAATACAGACATTTATTGCTGTGAACTTCCCTCTTACAACTGTTTTTGCTGAATCCCATCAATTTTGGTGTTATATTTTCATTTTCATTTGTCTTGATTTTGTTGATTAATCTTTTGGTTTCTTCTTTGACCATTGGTTGTTTGGTAGCATGTTGATTAATCTCCACACGTTTGTGAATTTTCCAGTTTTCTTCTTGTAATTGATTCCCAGTTTTATATCATTATGGTTGGAAAAGGTGCTTGATATGATTTCAGTCTTAAATTTATTAAGACTTGTTTTGTAGCCTAACATATGATCTAACCTGGAGAATGTGCCATGTGAACTTGAGAATAATGTGTATTTTCTGCTTTTGGATGGAATGTCCTGCACATATCTGTTAGGTCCTCATGGTCTAATCTGTAGTTTTAAATCCAATGTTTCCTTATTGATTTTCTGTCTGGATTATCTATTAATTGATGAAAATGAGGTACCCTACTATTATTGTATTGCTATTACTCCCTTTAGTTCTGTTAGTATTTCCTTTCTATATCTAGGTGCTCTTATATTGGGTCATAAATATTTACAATTATTATCTTTTTGGATTGACCACTTTATCATTATGTGATGACTTTCTTTGTCTCTTATTACAGTCTTTGTCTTAAAGTCTATTTTGTCTGATATAAATGTAGCTATCCCAGCTTTCTTTTATTCTCCAGGTTAGGGAATATCTTTGTCCATCCCTTCACTTTGAATCTACGTGTTTCCTTAAAGCTGAAGTGAGTCTCTTGTGGATAGAATATAGTTGGGTCTTATTATTTTTTTTATTGATTCAACAACTCTATGTCTTTTGATTGGAGATTTTAGTATATTTACATTTAAGGTAATTATCAATAATTATGGACTTATTGGTAGTTTAGTTGTTTTCTGGCTGTTTTGCAATTCCTTTGTTCCTTTCTTCTCTTGCTCTCTTCCTTTGTAGTGGTATGCTTAGATTCTTTTCTCTATCTTTTGTGTATCTATTTAAAGTTTTTGCTTCGTGCTTATCATGAGGCTTACATAAAACATCTAGAATTATAATAGTCTATTTTAAATTGATAAAAACTCAAGTTTAAATATATTCAAAAGCTCTACATTCTTATCCCCATCCATATTTCATGTTTTTGAAGTCACAGTTTATATCTTTTTACATTGTGTATCTGTTAACAAATTATTTTAGTTATAATTATTTTTACTTTTGTCTTTTAAACTTTATACTAGATTTATAAGTGATTAGCCCACCACCATTACATTAGATTATTCCAAATTTAATGATATATTTACCTTTACTAGTGATATACTTCCCTGTGTTTTTCTGTTACTAATTAGTGCCCTTTCATTTCAGCTTAAAGAAGTCACTTTAACATTTCTCATAAGGCCAGCCTAGTGATGATGAACTCTCTCAGCTTTTATTGTCTGGAAAACTTTTTATCTCTCCTCCAGTTCTGAAGGACAGCTTTGCCAGATAGAGTACTCTTAGTTGGCAGTTTTCTTCTTTAAGCACTTTGAATATATCGTGATACTCCCTTCTGAACTGCAAAGTTTCTGCCAGTAGTTTTTTTTTTCTTGCTGCTTTTAAGATTCCTCGTCTTTACCTTTTGACACTTTAATTATAATATGTTTTGGTTTGGGTCTCTTGGGTTTATTTTATTGGAACTCTCTGGACTTTGGGTGTGGATATCTGTTCCCTTCCCCAGGTTAGGGGAATTTTCATTATTTCTTCAAATAAGTTTTCTGTCCCTTTTTCTTCCCTCCTTCTGGGACCCCTATCATCAAATATTGGTCCACTTGATGATGTCCCATAAGTCCCTCAAGCTATGTTCATTATATTTTCTTTTTGCTCCTCTGATTAGGTGAATTCCATTGCCCTGTCTTTGAGTCACTGATACCTTCTTCCGCTTCTAATTGTTACAGTCTTGTGGAACCAGTGAACATAACCCACACTGGCCACCAGAACCAGGTGATCAAGGGGTAGTTTTTGGGTGACAGCCAAAAAAATTGGGGCCTAAGACATACACATAAGCTCCTTTCCCAGAGATACCAGCGACCTGAAGTGAGGCAGAGGGAGACCATGAAGATGGCACCCACAGGCCTCCCTGGTCTCTGGAGATGATTGCAGTCAGTCCCTTGGTGTGTGTTAAATTAGAAGCTTACCACTCAGTTTGTACCTATTAAGATATGCAAATAAGTGTCTTTCACAGAAAAACGCATCAGATTTTAGACTGCTGATTCTGTGCTAAGCCCTAGGGTGTAGCCACAGTGAGTCTGTGAGAGCCTCTAAACTGTCTCTTAGTTTCTGTGTGGGTCTCATGGATGCAAGACCCATGGCTTTCAAAACTAGATGTTTTGGGTGCCCATCTCTCAGGTGAAGGTCTTAAAGGTTGAGAAACCAGATGTGGGGTCTAAACCTTCGTTTCTCAGGGAGAACCGGGGGCGGGGCGGGGAAGGGGGAATAGAGTGGGGGCCCGTATGAGCTCCCTCCCAGTGTGTGCTGTTGTGCCCCAGGGTTGAGGTTTATGGTGAACTTGTTTCTCAGCCTCTTTAACCTCTTTTGATGTGTGTTTTTTTTTATTTGCCCATTGTGTAGAAGTCACTTAGGTAGTTTCTGGATTTTGTTCACAGGGAATTATTCTATTTGTAACTGTAGATTCAGTGTGCCATGGGAGGAGGTGAGGTCAAGAGCCTCTTATGTTGCCATCTTGAACCAGATGATAACACTGAGTTTTTAATGTCAGTTATTAGAAATTATTTTTCTAAGATTTCTCTTTGGTTCTTTTTTGGATATCTTTCAAAAAGATATTTATGGTATCTTTTGTTCCTTTGTTATGTCCCCTCTCTTATTTCTCAAAATATGTTGAACAGTCTCATTTGATAGCCTATAAGTCAGAAGTTGGAATAGTCTAATTCTGTTTCAATTCACTGTCATTTTTATTTTCTCATAGGTTTGTTATTTTTTTTTTTAAGTTGTGAACATATGTTCTTTGGAAGTTGAGTTGTAACCATTCAGGTCTATTCCTTTAAAAAGGATTTACATTTGGTATTGCTGCATCCTAGGGGTACCACTGACCTGGGAGCACTGTGAGTCCATCCTGCCTATTCCATGTAGGATAGGATGTGCCCTTTTCTATATGAGGGAGGTCTGGTGTTCATAAATTTCAAGGGAAACTTTTTCCCCCTATTTTATCCTTCTCAATAAAAATGTACAGGCTAATTATCTCTACTGTTTCTCTCTGTAGGGTGATACTCTCCTCCTCATTTGCTTTTTGTGAGAATATTACCTTTCAGGGAACACAGCTTTATACCTGGGTCATCAGTTCTGCTTCTCATCTTGCGCAGGCCTCATGTCTTATCTCCTAAATCCCATGCGGCCCTATGAAGCCTAAATCCTAAGACACCAGGGATATAGGCAGATGTCCCAGCTCCAGAACTTGCTTTGGAGTCATGCTATATTTTCTTTGTGGCCTCTGCGGACTTCCCCTATTTTTCAACCAATTTATTCATGCATTTAGAATGATATTTTAAAATATTTTATCCAACATTTTTAATTATTCTGAATTAGGGGATTTTCCTGCATATCTCTCCTGCCATATTGCAAGCACAAAATACCTTTTGCATTTCTTAATCTGTTTATTACTTGAAAAACCACCCAGTTTAAGAACATTGGAAGGGCTTATCACTAATCCAGCATTTTCTACTAACAATGTATGTATAAAGGTAACAATTCTTACCCAAATAATTTACAATTTAGAGTAATTCTCACAAAGTCTCTTTCTTAAGGTAACTTGGTCACATTCTTTAGGAACCTAACAAAATTATTCTGAAGTTCATTTGAAATAAGAACGTGATGAAAATAGCCAGAATGACTTAGAAAAAGAAGAGTAATGATGGAGGACTAACTCCTTCCTTAATACTAAATATTTAACATAGTCTAATATTAAATATTAAAAGAGATTCTGAACTTTATAAGATAATTAAATCAATATGGTAATGGTACAGGCATTCACCTATCAAAGCAATGGAAGATATAACTCATGAACAGTTCTTATTATATTTTAGATCTTAATATGTCTTAAAGCAAACCTCCCAAATCAGCAGAGAAGGGAGGGCTTAATCCATACATGTGCTGGCAAGGGTAACTTGTCATATTAAAATAATTTTACTTGATATAAAGCAAAATGAAACTTATGTAGTTTACTAAACTTAAAAATCATTGGTTGTTTCTGGAAAGTGGCAAGAAATTGGTTACAATGAATAATGATGTAGTAGAGAGACTTATCTTGCTTTTCGACTGCAAGAAAGAATTACCTTTAAAAATAATAAATAAAATTTATTTTAAAAATTAATAATTGAAAAGAGTAAGAAAATGATTGATAATCTTGATTTGACATAATTTAAAACTTTTCTTTCTTTAATAATTAAAGAGAGTTTCCATTTTCAATTGGCTAAATTCTTATAATAAATATAATTATAACAAATATAATCCTTAGTAATAATTATGTTAATCCACTTGAACACTGATAATCCAGTAGAATGAAAAACAAAAAGAGATATTTCACAAAAGAGAAACATAAATTCTAAAACATACCAAGAAGTATTAAAACTTTAAGGAATTCTATGCAGTTCTATGAAATTCTATGAAAAATATTTTTTGGAACACTACTCATTTGTAATAATATTTCCAATTTGTTTTTCTGATATTTATATGTTGATTTTTTTTTTTTAACTAAAAGCTAGGCAAGTCCATGTTTAGAGAGATCTTATCACTTCTGTTCTTATTTTGGAGTGTGAATGGGCTTCAATTTTTTTCTTACTGATTTTTCATTATGAATTTACTAATCATTTTGCTTAATGTGTTCATACATAAATAATGTTTTTGAATAAGATGTAGTTCACATTTACTTGGCTAACAAAGACTATGTAAAATCTCTTCTGCATCACCATTTTAGAGCTCTTACCGGAGTACTGACTTAGTTTTGCTAAATGAATGTTAATTCCCAAATTCCTTAATTGTCTGATGTTAGTACAAACAAGAAACCACCAGGTGGCAGTACAAGCCAAGCACAAAACTCAGTGTAGTTCATAGATGCACATACAGTTAGACTTTAACGGGAATTAAATTAGTAATCAAATATCTATATTTGAGTAGAATTACCCCACCACCTCAGATGTTTTTTAAACCTGGTTTTATGTTAGTTTTTCAGAGATGAGGCTTTCTTTTCTTTCTTTCTTTTTTTAAATCTTCTCTAGTGGAATTGGAAAGATCTGTTTTAATATGTTACTTGGAGTAAACCTGAAAGAACATCTAATGCATTCCAGTCCAGACAAAATGAAACATCTCTGAGTTGTAAGATTCCCTGTGCCCCAGAACTATATGTCCTAAGCCAATCAGGAAGATAAAGCTGGTGCTTTAGTCAGGAACCAGCCTGCCAGGAACTATATACATAGCAAGTGGGGTTGAATTATAAATAGACATTTCTTTTGTGGGTTAGACAGCTAAATCTGTCTTAATTTTTTTTTTAAGTTAGGTATGACTTGATTGCAGTGCTTAGTCACATATCTGCAAATAAATAGTTGCTAGATAAAAATACGATTTTTTTTTATGACTAAATATATGTGGCATGTGTTTCATGTCCATATATTTCCCAGGGTATTTTTAGAAATATCTGTTTCCATATCAGTAACTTAGCTCTTTTATGGTGTTGGAGTCTTTCTTTGGGGGAGCAGACAGTATTGGAGGATGTTCTTTGAGACAGACAGGTGCTCCTGTGGAGCACGGACTAGCTCATACAACACAGAACCCAAAACCTGGGTTTCTAATGAGTGACTTTAGTCGTATTAATGTTACATTCATTTTATCCACTGCAAGAGAATTCCAAGCTGCTTCATTAGAGGTTTGAAATCTCTCAGCTGAATAAATTAAATCCCTGAGTACTGAGGTAACTTGAAATTGAGAACCTCTATCACACAGAACCTCTATCAGGCATCGGTGAGAAATCGTGGAGAGCACAAGAAGGGCTAAAAGATCCTGATCCTTCAAACTTTCAAACAGAGGAAGAAATAATTTCAACAAACTTTGGTCCAAAATAACAAACATGGTCTCAATTATATCTGTAATATACTATCAAATACATGATTGTTGAGTCCTTGAAGCAACATCACTTATTCATGAGAAGTCAGAATGGTTTTAACATCCATCATAGCAAACTTTCTTTTTTAACAAAATGTCCAGAGCTCCAGAGCTGGGAAGGGTGTAGAACCTTGAAATATGAATTTGAACAAGGCACTTGACAAGGTCTCATACTACGTCTCTGACTGAATTGAGATATGTCATTATGTATATTGATAATAAGTGAATAGCTACCAAGGGGATGCTGTTTAATAGGTTGATGTCAAATGGAGGGATGTTTCTAGGAATGTCCTCAGTCTTTTTTCTTTAATCTTTTTTATTGGTGATTTGGATGAAGATATTAAATTCACTCATAAAATCGGAGATGATATGAAATTAAAGAACATAAATGGTATAATCAGGGTTCTAAAATCTTTGGCTAGTTGAGCCTGTCAAGTATTAGAAGATTGATTTTAAAGAGAACATATGCAAAGGCCACTATTTGTGTCCTATAATCGACAGCATATATACAGGGTAAGTCACATCTTAGTTGTGGCACATCTGGAAAAGACTTAAGGAAGGGTAGTTGGTGGTAAATATAGTATAAATCAGCTCTGTACCATGGCTGTCAGCAGAGTAAATATTAACTTAGATTTGATTAATGAGAGGAAGGAAACTTATTTTACACTTAATATAAGTTAATAAATTCTGTATTAATGAAAGTGTGGCACGGCACAGGAGAGAAGAGATGCCCCTCTTCTACTGGCTGGACCTCCCTCTCTTCAGTTCTAGGTTCTGTACCTCAATTGGGGCATAGGTAGGCTAGGGACTGTTCAGGAAAGGGATGAGCAAGATAACGAGAGTAATAGAAGCTGTGTTATAAAGGGAGTGGCTGAAGGAACTGGGTTTAGAAAATGCAGTATCAGGAGATGGAGTGACACTGGCTTCACATATTTGGAAGTCTGTCATGTGAGGCATTATTGTTCTTTTTGATCCTAACGGATCAAATTAAGATCAAGGGTGTGGAAACCTTAAAGAGACAGTTTTGAGTGTCATATAATGACTTTCTGATGGTTGGAAGCAATCCCAGGTAGGAACAAACTATTTCAAGAGATGGTGATTTTTTTGTCATTAGGGTGTTTCAAGCATGGATGGATAAGAACTTGGAAATGTCTTAGCAACTGATAGATAGTTGAATTTAAAAGTTCTTCCAATTCTGAAAGTTTATGATTATTTTATTATCCATTTTTAAGCTAACAGGAATCCTTAAGAAAGGGCTTCTTTGAAAATTTCTCAATATTAATTTATTCCAGTAATCCTAATATGTGTGTGTGTTTTTTTTCTTTTCAATGTCTTTAATTAACAGGGTCAGTACCAGGTTTTTAAATGTGACCTTTATAACTAATGTCTCAGAAACATGCTGAAAGCCCCAATGCCAAGATGAACAAAATAGGTACCAAATCCTAAAGGGATTACCTAAGCGGGTTGTGTTAAATGATGGGGCAATCAGTTCTGCCTGTATTGGTCCATTGCTCACCTCTGGGGTTGGAGTTGAAGAATTGGTGATGAAAACTGCAATAGAGAGTCATTGGTGTGTCACAAGATACCCGCCCTCCCATGGGGAGCTGCTGGGAGAACTTGACATGTGTGCCCTGGAGTTTGGGAGACTCAGGAATGGTGACTACCACTAAGAGAGACTGTGGCTGGAGCTACTCATGCCTGGCAGTAGTGTAAAGGAGAGAGGGCTTTGGCAGGAACAGTCTCCACCACCGTGAAAGGGATGTGTTGGAGGTGCATGTTTCCCCTAGACCAGAAGTGGAGTTATTTTAGCGGGAACCTTGCCCAACCTTGCTCTGGAGGGGGTGGACTGCAAGCAATTAGATACTGATGGAGGAGGCTGTGAATAGGCCATGACTGGAGGCCGATCAGAAGAGATTAAGAGAACTGACTAAAGCCAGGCTCTAGGTTCAAATCCTGGTTCTGCTGCTTATTTACTGTGTGATCATTGGCAGAGGTGGAACAAGAGAGGTAGAAAAACCTACCTTTAAACTTCTGCTGGAATTTCAGGAAGATAGCTGGGGGGACCAATTTAAATTAGGTAAGATTTTGGAAGTTTGATAGTAAACAAAAGACTTTAAAATAACCAAGTAAGACTATTGTTGACACTTAAAAGGGACAGAGGGCTGTGGGACCTTCCTAAGTTTACTTTCGAGGGTAGAAAGGAGTCCAGAAAGTAGGTTTGAAGAGACAGTAGAAGAAAGAATCAAGCTGCTTTCTGCTTGCATCCTGTGTAGACTAGCTTAGTAGATAAACTGGCTACAACTATGAGTGGGAATGCTGGAGCCATTGGTGGATAGATTCTAGATGTGATTTTGTCACCAAATAGCAGTGTCAATAGCAAGTTACCCTACCTCTTTGGATCCTAAGTTTCTTTACCTGTAGATGATCTCCTGGTTCCTTTTAGCTTTGTAGTTCTGTTTCTATTTCATCTCACAATGAAGATTTAGTATATATGTACACATCTGTAATTTAGTTTTAGAAATAGTTATTTATAGCCAGATTTTTTTTCCAGAAAACATCTAATTAACTGAATTTACATGTTTCTTTTTATTGGCATACTGATTGTGTTTTCTGCCTAAATATAGTGTTAAGGTTTTCCTTTGTGTTCCTCTGCTAAACTTTATATAGATAAGCTTTAGACAGGGCATTCTGAGCACAGGTAGTTTAAGAGTTTTACCTATATTAATACTGCTGATTCAGTTTACATAGATAAAAGGTCACAGGCCAACTAAATTCAAGGAAGTAAAAGGAATAGTCAATTAAATACAATTAAATATTAAAAAATTCCTCAAACCTTTTGGAATTTATGATATAGTTCTGTATTTTTTTACTCATGTGCAATGAAAAATAGATGTAGTTTGCCCTTGAATTTTAAGTCTCTTCATAACACAGCTACTGTCTAAAGTAATGTAATTATCTGTAAATTTCTGTTAGAGTCTCTGACCTGCCCTGGAAAGGATTGGCACAAACAAATTATTTCTTTAAGTTAGCTATTTAAAATTATACAGTAAGGTGTGCATTTCAATTTAGCTAAAAATGAGACACTGATTAGAATGTCATAAAGTAGACAGAATGAGTGGGCAACATACATCTTGATATGCTCTGTTCTTTGCGGGAATTCCTAATTTCTGGATTGATCTCTTGAGCAATAGCAATAGTTTGTTATAAATTACACTAGATTGTGTCTTTATTAGTTTTAACTCTTATAAGATGTTCAGTCTTTGTAATAGTACTGAATAAAGTGTTTTAAAAGTTTAGCACTCTACTTGGATTACGTATTTATATATACAGATCTGTGTCACACACTGACCTAAGACAGCAGTAGCAACGATTGCAGCACCCATGACCCCAAAGCCTATAACTTGAGATGTCTTTGCTATTTTCATCCAATTTAGATTTAAATGATCTCGAAGTTTTCTTTTGTCTACACAATCCTATGACTCAGTTCACGAGAGACATCATCTTTAATGCTTATGTGTAAATTCAGCCATGGCAACTTAAGCCTCTAAAATCTCAGTATCCAAAACACCAAAAACCCTGTTAGAATGCAGTGAGAATATTTATATGTTGGTAAGAAAATGGAAAGTCAAGTATAATAAAGTGCCTTTACTTTAAATATATGTATATTGGTTTAATTTCCCTATGTTCCCAGTGCTGCTCCATATCATGGTGATTAAGAGGATTATAAGGAGTGATTATAGAGAGAGAAGTAAGCAAAGAACCTTGAATTCTGTTTCTGAGGGAAGTTTATTTTCGGTCTTACTGGACTATAGACTTCCAAATCCAAAGATCTAATCCAGTGATAACGAGGGGCAGTTGTACATGTAATGAACTGGTAAGTGGCAACAGCAGAATTTATTATTCCAGCATTCTAGAAGCCTTAGTTTTGCAGCCCAGAACATTTCTTCTTTTCTACTTTAGTGCACACTCTGCTCCCTCCCTTTACATAGGATCAGCACATGACCGAATGGGGTCAGAAAGCCCCATCCACCTGGCCACTGTGATTAGTCTAGATGTGACACATGACCCTCGCTTAGCCGATGAGAGTTCTTGTCTAGGACTTGCCTATAGGAAAATTAATAGGGGAAGCTGCTTTTGCTTCTGTGTTCCTGGAACTGAAAGGCTAACTGACAATGGCTAACTTTATCAAGCTGTGGAATAAGCGTGTCTGCAATTGTCAGAATGAGGCCTACACAAAGAAAGACGAGAGGAAGAGAATTGGTGATGTTGTTTGAGGTCTGGATTCAGTTCTGTCTGATGTCAGCTCTAATAAGCCACTCCTTTTTTGTTTTGTTTAAGTTAATTTGTATTTCTATCATCTGTATCCTGACTAATGCAGACTTCAAACAGAAATATTAGAAAAAGACTTTTGATGAAATATTACTTCATAAACGTAAAAGTACAGATGACATTGGTATGATGATAATAAAAATAACTATAATTTGTCAAGCATCTACTAGGTACTAAGCACTGCGCGCGCGCGCTCTCTCTCTCTCTCTCTCTCTCTCTCTCTCTCTCTCTCTATATATATATATATATATATATATATTTTTTTTTTTTTTTTTTTTCTCATTTAGTCTTCACAACAACCTGTGTAGTACCTGTAATCAGTTAGCTATTGCTGGGTAACTGTCCCAAACCTTAGTAGCTTGAAACAATAAAAATTTATTTAACCAAGTCTATGGCTTGAGCAGGTGATTCTTCTGGTTTAGATCGAGCTTAGCAGTTCTTAAATAGGCTTGCTCATGGGTCTGCAGTAAGTTGGCAGATTTCTGGGGATTGACTAGTTTAGGATGGCCTCACTCATAGATCTGGAGTTTGGTGGTCTTCTCAGCTGCTCCCACAGAGGTGACTGGACATGTGTCTCCAGAAGATTAGCTCAGGCTTATTCAGTGGGCCTTGCAGAGTTTCAAGAGAGTGAGTGGAGATGTGAAGTCTTCTCAAGGTTAGGGGTGGGTGCCTGCACTTTACCCCTTCTGCTGCATCCTACTGGCCAAAGTATAAGGCTAGCCCTGATTAAGGAAATGAGGAAATAGTCTGCACTCTTAATGGGAGGAGCTGAAAGTCAAAGGGGATAGATATAATGAGTTATGAAAAAAATGGGAGCACAACTAATTTACTGGAAAAGGTATTAGGTACATATACTTCAAAATATGAAAAGGGGAGGGAAAGTAACCAAATATGAAAGCAATTTCACATTCTTCACCTTGAAGATATTGGAAAAATCAGGACAGTTTTTCATCTTTGGTGACTTAGACATGCTTACAAAAACAAAATATAATCTAAGATCTTCTATACTATTATTATTGATCTAAATGTTTTTCTTTACAAACATACAGGCACCCACTGCCACCAGCATTGCTGCTTACAAAGAGATGTCTTTGTGACCTTATTTAGAAAAAGTCTTTGCAGATATAACTCAATTAAGGATCTTGAGATGATATCATCCTGGATTATCTAAGTGGGCCTTAAATCTGATAACAAGTGTCCTTATAAAAACATGCAAGAGAGACACACAGGAAGAGAGAAGGCTCACTTTTTTGTTTTGCTTTTTACTCATGTCCCTTTTCTGTCCTGAGAGCCGATCCAGGATACCACATTGCATTAGTTGTCATGTCTCCATTGTCTCCGCTGGTCTGTGACAGTTTTCTAGTTTTTTCCTGTTTTTCATGACCTCAATGGTCTTGCACAGTACTGGTCAGATATTTTGTAGATTATCCCCTCTGTGGGTTTGTTTGCTATTTTTCTCCTGATTAGATTAGGTTATAAATTCTGGGGAAGAATAGTACAGAGGTGCAGTCTCCTCTCATCACATCATAAAGGGCAGTACATCCACGTGATTTATTTCTGCTGATGTTCATCTTCATCACTTAGATAAGGCAGAGTTTTCAGATTTCTCTATTCTAAAGCCACTATTTTCCCTTTCTGTATTCTGTTCTTTGGAAACAAGTTTTTAGGCCCAGCCCACACTCAAGAAGGTGGGAAACTAAGCTATACTTCCTTGGAGTGGATAGGAGGGAGTAGGGAGAGTATGTAATATTTGGAATTTTTCTGTAAGAGATAGGTCTTCCTTCTTTTCTTCAATCATTTACTGATATCAGTACCAATGTATATTTATTGTATATTTGTTTATAATCCACTTCTACATTATTATCTAACAACACATTATTTTGTTGTCCAAATTGTTCTAGCTTTTATGCCTCTTATTATTATTTTTTATTACATTGTGTGGTGTTGGTATAAGTTTTCTACCCCCCCCATTAGTAATCTATCGCTGCATAACAAATTACCCCAAAACTCAGTGGCTTGAAACAACAAACATTATTATCTCACAGTTTCTGTGGGTCAGGAATCTTGGTGTGGCTTAACCAGGTGCCTTTGGTCCCTCACAAGGCTGCAGCCGGGGTGTCAGTTGGAGCTGTAATCTTCGCAAGCCTCCACTGGGGAGGGTCTGCTTCCCCAGCTGCAGTACTGGTGTTTGTAGTCCTGAGGTCCTTGATGGCTGTTGGATGGAGATATCAGTTCCTTGCTGTCTAGGCAAGGGACAGTAACAGAATAGCTTACAACATGGCAGCTGGCTTCCCTCAGATCAAGAGAGTGAAAGTGCCCAAGATGGAAATCACAGTCCTTTTGTAACTCATTCTTGCAAGTGACATCATGTCACTTTTGCCATTTTGTATTTGTTACAAATGAGTCATTGGTCCAACCAGACTTAAAGTGTGAGTATGGGGATTATAGAAGGGCATGAATGTGAGGAGATGGGAATCACTGCAAGCCATTTTAGAGGCTGCCCACCACATCTTCTCACTTCAGTTAATTAGAATGGGCAGAGGCAGAGGAGGAGGAAGCTTTGAAATGAAGCCACCGATTGATTAAATGTGTTGCCTGTAATAACTTTTGACATAGTGTCACATACTACATTGTGTCTACCTCTTATTATTATCGGTCACTTGTACATGTATTTATTTATACATTTAGGAGTAGATGATAGCTTCAAGCCAAGTGTGACATTTCTGACCCCAGGATATGATCTACCTGAGATTTTTGGAAAACTTTTTTTCTTAATTAGATAGCACCTGTGTACTTATAGGCCATTTAGGCTCAACCACCCGAACATCACTTCTACCAAGTGTCATGTGAACAGAAGAGGAACAGTTAGTAATTGTAATTGAAGCTAAATGTAATAACTTTCATAACCTCGAGTTGTTCACATTGAATTCCATAAAAATTGTATTATGAAACTGGGGAATTAAGAAGAATTACTGAAAAAGGATATCATTAATTCTTTCATTTGTATTCAACTCATCTTCAAATTAGGTCTAACCACCTTAAAATAAAATTGTTTCTTCCTGTTAAAAAATAATTCATTCTCCCTGCAGAATACTTGAAAACAAAATATTTCACAAAGGAAAACAATAAAGGCCACTCCAAATTATATATCATAGCATTAACATTTTGATACAAAAAATTTCCACATTATTTTTATACATATTTATGTATACATATATTTAACACCATTGGTATCAAATTTGTGGACTACTTAGAGATATATTCTGAATATTTTCCTACGGAAATAATTATTTTAACAAGGACCCTCTTGACTCACTATTATTGTCTCTGAAATTCCTATACATGTGAGTTTCTGCTCTGTGGACACTTCTGCACTCAACCAATAAACATGTATTGACTGCTTACTATTGGCCAGGCACCATGTTGATAGCACAATGAGAGGGAGCCTGGCACAGGGGAGAGCACCAGCCAGGAATTTGGAAAACTCAGTTTCTGTTCCAGTTCTGCTACTAACTGGCTCATGTTTTTGGACAAAAAACAAACAAACAATAGCTAACATATACATAGCACATAAAATATTCATTATGTGCCAGCTACTGCTCAAAGCCCTTTACTTATACTCTCATGTTTAATTACAACACCTCAATGAGGTAGATACTATTTTAGCCATACTCATTTTATAGAAGAACAGATAAAGGCCACAGAGATTAAGGAACTTGCCCAAGGGCACATAGCTAGTAGGTAGTGGGGCCAGGATTTAACCTTGGTAGCTGATTCTAGAGCTACCTAACCACTACTAGTGTCCCTAACCACTACTCTGTAACTTTGAAGTTATTACTATGAGCACTTTAGGTCTCTGGCACTTAGTTTCCTCATTGGCAAAACATAGAAGGTGAGGATGAGGCGTAATACCTGCATATAGAGTAAATTCTTTGCAGGGAGGTACATATTTTAATGTAGGAAAAGAATATGGTTGAATAATACCTTTGAGATTTATTATTTTATTTCTTTTGGCACTTCTTTCCTCTCCCCATTGGAGCAGATGGTTAGCTCAGCTCATCACCTCAGGGAAGGGAAGTGACTAGAAAATGCCTCTCCAGAGCTGTGTTCCAAACCATAAGTCCTTAGGGAACTAAGTATTTTGGCTCTGGATAAAATATTTAGAAGAAGTAGTAGGAGGAGGACAGGGCTAACCCCAAAATTAGAGAAAGATTTTCTGGGTTGGAGGGTGAGAAAGGGAACCTACCTTGAGCCTCAAAGAGGGGCTCCAAGCCCTGGCACCTGAGTGTAGCTGGAGGAATGGCTGGTAGACTACCTGGCCAGTGGGGCCAACAGCCTCTCATATATTCCTCTGCACCAGGGGCCTTGAAGCAGCAGTTTCCCGCACTGGGATGTCCAGACCCTATCTTATCGCACCTATCCTAACATATGAGTCTTCACATTCTCTTCGTCTTCTACACTGAGCAGTCTGCATGGTGCCTTCTGGTCAGATAGCTCTCTCTGCTTCTTCTGCGCCAGGCTAGAAGAGGTAGGAATGTTCTGTGCCTGTATACCATGCTAGGAAACAGAATCTGTGTGAGGCTATCTGTCGCCCATCTGCCTCAATGTACCTCAAGGTCAATCTCTGTTGGAGACCCTGGTACCTCTCTGGATTCTCACTCTGATACCAGGTACTGGGACTTCCAGGTTCTTACGTTCTTACTCATCAGGTTTCCTTGGCAGAAACTTTAATGATGCTCAGAGCATGTAAAAGGAAAAAAAAAAGTTTTTTAAGAACCGAAAGGTTTACACATTCACATGCATGTATTGGAAATTCTCTGTGGATCAACCTCCCCGTACCCCATGGACTCATGAATGACCAATGATGGTCAGAGGTCCATAGGTCACTCTTATTGAGGTAAACTTAATTGTTTTAATAGTAACAGCACTTTGAGCATTCCAGGTGAGTTTCTGGAGATGAAGAATTCAAGCTCTGAGAAGTAGACAAGTTTTTCCTATAGTTTGATATCAAGAAATGTCACATCAATCTTCTGTTATAGACCCTCAATCACTTTGGTCTCTCCTTCTGAATCTAGTATGACCATGGTCTGCACTAGCCTGTCACATAAAAGGCCATATATTATTCAGGGGTTTGGCCATAAGATCAACACTTAAGGCAAAAATTAACAGTGAAAATTACCTTAAAACTTTCTAAATATTCACTTGAGCTCCATACAAAGTAGATGCCTTGTGTTCAAGGACAGTGTTGTATTTTAAAAAGTTTCTTTGAATTCTGAAAGCACATTCAGTGTGGTGAGATGCTCACACCATGAGAGGTACATTGAGGGAGAACACTTTACATCTCTCAGGTTAATTTTAATTTGGGGTGCAAATAGAATGTGGAGCAAAGACGTACACATTATTTATTATATTATTATAGTTCTCTTTCTTTTGACAGAGCAAGTATAAAATATGTTAGACACAATTGAAGGTACTAAGAGACATCCAGGAATTTGATCTCAAGGGATATTCAATTCCACTCCTGAGATAATGAAATAGTAATGTAAGAAGTAAATGGCTGTATAGAGGTTTCACAATGGTCTCACACCATCTCTTGGTTCTGGATAATTCACTGTAGCTTTATTCTTAGGTTTCAGTGTTGGAAATGTGTTTAGCAATACCCCAGGTCTACATTCTTCCAGGTTACGTGCAGTAGGACAGTTTGCCTTTATTGGCCGTTTTAGAACATCTTGCATCTCGTTAGATCTGATCACTTCACATGCCCATTCTAAACTCATCTTAACCAAAAAGAAGGGGAGGATGGAGAGAGGAGAAGGTAAAATATTATTATTTGATTATTCTTTCATTTTTGTATGCCCCTGGAAACGGGGCCGGAGCTAACTCCACTGTAAGCATTTGGACAGAATGAAGACGTTTCCCAGAGGAAAATTGGGGTAATGCAATCTGGAAAAAAGTGAGTAGACACTTGGTAGAGGAATAGGATTCTTAAAAAAGTCAAAAATGTTGGAAATTTCTGAGCAGAAGAATGATATTCCATAGGGTGCACTGTAAAGCCTTAGACAATGGTATAAGGTATGATGGATGAGAGAAGTCAGAAAGAAGCAAAAGGCTAAACAAATGGCATTAAATTCAAGGGACAGGAGAGAATTGCACTCTGGGTCATGGATAAAGAATAGAATTCAGAGGTAGGCAATGAGGAATGACCTAACTTCTAGGTCCCTGTTTGAATTTTGGTGCAAAGTTGTTTTGTATTTATCTGTCAGTCCTAGGCCCTTTCCCTTCTGGAGTGTCTGCAGAGGGCCTGAGACCTTAAGGGTAGCTCAGCAGAAGAGCTGGCATCTAGAATAAAGATTTTACTTAAGTATGATAAAATAATTTCCAATGTTCATTGGTGGAGAGAAAGTGGTTATAAATTCTCAATTTCTCCCCCCCGCTCTCTTTTCCTGATTAGGGTGACTCTTTGAAAACCATGTTGAACAAGGACAAAATTAGGTCCCCAAAAGATCACTGGAGCTTTCTCCTATGTTTTGTGCAACACAAAAATGAGATTAATTGGAAAATGATAGAATTGAAGATATATTTTACATGGTTTAAACAAAGGCCAGCTTTAATATAGAACATTTATGTCCTTCATTCTGAAAACAATAATGAACTGATTTATATATTGCAAAATTCAATTGCTACCTAAAACCATGAAATTATCCAATTGAGTTTCTACACCACTATTTTAAATATTTGTAAAAGGCAAAAACAAGAAATTTAACATTTTATATATTATCATGTGAAACAATTTCTTAGCAAGGTCTATATTATTGCATTTAGAAATATGTTATTATTGTATTGAATTGGCAGCAACTTAGAATGTGGCCTTTTATTTTAAAAAATTAAGAATGGAAGCTTCTTTTCTATGAGAGTGTTGGTTAGTCTTGCATTTGTTTTGGAGATGTAATAGCTGCCATATGTTACACCTATTAAATGAATGATGTAATTTAGGCTGCATGTTGTCCTGCCAACTGCTCCATGCTGCCTCCTCACTCTTAGTGCTTATTACTCCAATATGTCCATATATCATCCAGCAAGCAGTAGCTTCATATACAATCGTGTTAGTCCTTGAGCCCTTAACCCTATCCATCACCTATATAGGCTCTATCTCCTTCCCTCCAGAATTGAAACTAATGAAAAATAATGAAAAATAATGAAAAATAAACCTCGACAAAGGGTGTGCTTACAGGATCATAATCAACCCAATATTCTGGTTCATGGATAGAAAACCAAGGGGTAGGTTGATGCTTAAGACAAAAGCATAATGTACAATTAAGAGAATTCAATCTTCTCTGTGACATAAAGACAGAAAAATTCTTTCTCTTTTGTGAAACATTAGGTGGTACATTTCTCCAACCTGGTGAGCAGAATTATGCAATGAGGATGATCAGAGCAAAATAAAGTTGCCTATCATATAGTGTATCCTTTTGCTCTTGCCACCTCTGATAGTTTTTATCCAGGAAGATAAAGTTTAATCTGAGTATCTCAGATATTTATGTATCTATAACTCATAATAGGGAAACAGAGGACCAAAATTGCTTAATGACTTGTTTCAAGTTGCCATTTAGGTATCAGTATTTATTAGAAGAAAATTTATAAATATTAAAAAAAATTATATTGGGAAAAATCCATTATCAGTGATTCTATAAATTTAATTGAAATTTATTTACCAGACTAAATTGCACTATGCTACAATTACCTTAGGACTGTTTTTACAACCATTTTGCAGTGAGTAAATCAGTGAGATTTCTTTTCAGTATTTTAAAGGAACCCTAGAATTTGCTACTGTGTAGCTCGAAAGACTTATGTCTTTTTATTGTTTTATGTATTCAAATGTTAAGACTATTGCTTTTAACTCAATACCCTAACATACTTTCAATATGGCAGATTTCTTTTTGATACTTTATATCTTAATATATTTCAGTATTCTTCTATCTTTTTTTTTTTTTTTAAAAAAAAACTAGGATTGGAGAGAAAATTTTGTTTAATTTACACCTTTGCATGGTCCAGCAGGCTCTAAAATTAATCCTTTCCTTTACAAGGAGTGCACAACAGTTGTACTCTTATGTAACCTGTTGGCTCCCACTTGTCATCTTAATGGACTTCCCCATTTCCTACTGTTTTACAGTCTGTCCTTTTGGCATCTTAAAACTTCCTGCACTCTTCCTCCCTTGGTAATTGTATTAGTTTACTAGGGTTTCCATAACAAAGTACCACAGGCCGAGTGTCTTAAGCAACAGAAATTTATTTTCTTACAGTTCTGAAGACTATAAGTTTAAAATTGAGGTGTCAGCAGGATCAGTTCCTTCTGAGGGCCAGGAGGAAAGAATTTGTTCTAGGCCTCTCTCCTTGGCTTGTGAATAGTCATCTTCTCCATGTGTCTTCACATTGTCTTTCTCCTGTATGTGTCTGTGTCCAAATTTCCTCTTCTTGTAAGGACATCGGTCATATGGATTAGGGCCCAACCTAATGACCTCATTTTAACTTAATTACCTCTGTAAAGACTCTTTTTCCAAATACAGTCACATTCTGAGGTACTGGAGGTTTGGACTTCAACATATGAATTTTAGGGTGACAGTTTATCTCATAACAGTGGAAAGAAGAACACAGAAATGTTTGATTTTACTTGGCATTTCAAGGGTATTGAGATTCCATGGATCTCAAAAATATGGATTTTAATTATCAGGCAAGAAACATATGGATATGTTGCATAGTGATATTAGTCTTTTAGCAGTCAGAATGCTGCTGTGGTAGGATTTAGCCCCTGTCCCCATGTCAAGAAATCAACGCAAGCTGAGTTAGCATGTGTATGGTGAATAGGGATCCTAAAGCAGATGGGGAAAGATATCTTTAAGAGCCTTGCAAACCAAATGGTAACAAAAATTAAATATTATTTTTAATCATGTAGGAGTATTATAACACACACATAAACTAACACTCACCCATCTTTAAGTTTCAACATGGTATTGTATTGCATATGTGCTATTTCATGGGAGTCAACAATGTAATTTTTCTATTGTTTTCCAGGCTTTAAATTTAGGAAGAGATTCTTAAATAATTATAAAAGATTGTATGATAATTCTAAAATAGTCAAACAGATCAGAAGCCATTTCTTTGGAGTTGTATAAAATAGAATTATATGAAGAATCACATATTACTAGAAGACAGATAAGAAGCTCTGTAAATAGCTATTTACAGAAGCTCTGTGAATAGCTTTTGACTTTTAATGCCATTATTTCCTCCTCTGAATCAGAAGTTGTGATTAAACTAGATATCTGAATGTTTTTTCATCATGACCTAGTGAAAATGACATAGAGGAAGGTTGGTGGGTGGTTAAATTTTAGAGATGGAAGTCAGCCTGGGGGTTGATCCTGGAGATTTTTTACCAAGTGAAATATATGTCTGTCTGCTCTGATCGCTAGGTTAGTAGGTTAATTCCGAGGACAGCCCAGGAAGTAAGGCCCTGTATAGGGGGAGAAAAGGGTGTAAGGGAGATGCCCCAGCCTCTTCCTCCATGGAAAGTGGTCTTTTCAATTGTCACTTTGGATTAAAGGTGCCAGACTCAATCTATTATGGGCTGGATCTAATCCCGTAGTGGTCACATTCCCAGGAGGGTTGCAAGGAGGGAAACGAGGGCACCGAATAGTTCCCCTCAGCTGCTTCTCCCAAAGGTTCTCAAAAAGGCTGGCATGTCATATATTCAAATTTCAAATGCTCATTTAATAGCATACACTTCTTCATGCTGCCCATTTTGCTTCAGTTAGTTCTGGATAAGGATTACATTACACTGGAGTGTTTTTAGCTGGGTCTTAGAATTTCCTATATTAATCTGCTTGCGTTTCTTTAGAAGTCCAATTTTTGGAGTTACATTAAAAATAGGGTGACTTTACTTTAGAAACAATGGGGATTGCTGTTGAGTTTTTTCTTTCTAAGCAGAATTTTCTTGAGCTCTTGTAATGGGCAGTGCTCACTCATATGCTTAAGTCTAGAAATTGCTGTTTCACTAATGGGTAAAAACTGAGCAGCTTATCCCTTTTCTCAGAAAGTATTAGTGATTTCCTGTGGGAGGAAAGAAGTAGAAGAAAACCCTTTCTGCACTCTTCCCCAGTTTCCTATGTTATTTTTTGTGACCCAGAGAAAAATGCATCCTGTTCTCCTTTCCCAATTTATCACTTCCTCTCTTATATTCAATCCCCGCACACCCACAGGGACCAATACTCACTTGTACTGTTTTTATTGTGAATTTAATTTATTTCTATAATCTTTCCAAATGACTCAAAAAAGTGGAGATATATATATATATATATATATATATATATATATACACACACACACACACACACACACACACACACATATATATATATATTCTTAGAAGTGTCATCTCACTTGTTTTTAAATTATATATATATATACACATATATATGTGTGTGTGTATATATATATATATATATATATATATTCTTAGAAGTGTCATCTCACTTGTTTTTAAATTATAACACCAAATGGAATTTTAATCAACTTTCCTAGGTCAATTAAATAAAAAGTTTGGTTACAAACCAAGAGTTATAGCTACTGTTTTCAATAATGGGGAAAATATTATGGTTGTAAATGATAATTTTCTTGTAGGTTAGGGAATGGAATAATCTAAAGCTTCTCTCCTGTCGGTTTTATCCATGACATGAGTAGATCAATTCTGTGTATACATTCTTCAAGTTCTCAAGAGTCTTTGTTAAAGGGAGAGACTGGTCTTACTGTTTGTGTGTGCTATCAGTCCTTGGGAAAATAGTAGCTATCCTAGACTCTTGTACTGACATTTTGGGGCATTTTCTCTCTCTCTCTCTCTCTCTCGCTCTTTTTTTTTTTTTTCTTGAAAATCAAGTTAGGCATATGCTAAAGTCAGTGGCTGTGTTAGACTACACACATTCAGAGGAGAATTGGTAGGATTTGGAAAGGATTTTTTATGAAAGTTTTAGGGGGAAATATCTGCTTATTTTTTAGAGCAGATACTAAATGAATTAGCTAGAAATGGATTGGAAGAATAGGCATTTATTTCTCTGCGTACTATGTGAGAGCAGAGGGCTGAAAGCAAAATATTTACAGGCATGTTGATTAATCTGGGAGCCAGTTGGAGGGTGTTGCTAAGGTAGACTGAGGTCTCCATTGTGATCGATGATAACCATCCTCAAGATGGTAGAAACATGAGGGAGAGAGGAGACCATACTTCTGTCCTTTTTGTAGGGCCAATTTCCCTTTATATTTCTATCAATTAAGCCATTCAAAGAGAGAAATTCCAAAGAGATATGCAAATACGTCTTCAAACAGACAGGGACAGTCAATTTAGAAGCAAGTGCTTTTAATGTCTTCCCTGGTTAGGGGGTCAGGGATGTCTTCCTAAGTCAACTAAGTTGTCTGTTAGTATTGCCACCCGTGTAAAATGGCTTAACCTAGTAAACAACCACTTCCTCAGAGGGATGAGGAAAAAAACAAATAGTGACACAGAGAGGCTTTCGAAAAGTAAGTGAGCTAGTGTAACTTATCGGAAATGTATTAATAATTTATTGAACTTAAAGTATATTTGTCATTTCTTGTCTTCAAATGAGCTGAGGACCCACAATGTTGCTTGGACTGTGAGAAAAATTTATTGGAAGTCCAACATATCAAACTAGCATTAACAGTCCAATAAAGATGTTTTAGGCAAATAAAAAGTACAGAGAAAAATGGATTGGGGAGAGGGCTGGATCACACAGACAGAGCCCTGGAGACCACTGGGACGACTAAAGGGGCCAGTGCAGGTTAGTGCAGGGCAGCCTGACAGTCAAGGAAGGAGCCTTGTAGTGGAAGGGGAGACGCAGTTCCTCACCCAGGGCCCAGGGGAGGGCTGAGATCCCAGGCTTGGAACCATAAATCTCTCGGTATGATACAAAGTCAGAAAAGAATAGACTAAAACCTGGGGAATCTGAATATTTGAAGAATAGGCATGCGGGTCCCTAGAATAAAAACACAATGCCAAGAAACGACACTGATTTTTGGCAAAAGGGGCAACTATGCAGCCAAAACCTGACAGTGAAATAAAGATGCCAACCTACCAAATCTAATGATCATGCAACCTATGTCTGTGTCTCAAAAAACTATGAATAGGAAGTGGGTCTGGCATCCAGTTTCACCATAACTGGAGTGCAGCCATATCCCACTATTAGCTAAGAAGGAACCCCGGAAAGGGGGCATGGAAACTGCAGCCCTCATTGCTTTCATGTTTTCCTAGAGTCTGGGAGCATGGCCACTTTGTCAGCATTCTTGAAACTGTAATTCTGTCAGGATTACATTTGTTAAACCTTGTCAGTTTTTACCTAATGTGAAAAATAATTGGAAAGAAAAACATCATTTGCTTGTTTCAGTAACAAGCGGTATGAGAAGCAGAGTTAGAGAGGATATCTGTATTGGCCTTTAGGGAAAATCAGTGGACAGAAGTGTCGATAGCAGTGATTCTCAATGTGAGGGAGGGGAGAAGGGGAGGTATTTTGCCCCAGAAGAACATCTGGCAATATCTGGAGATGTATTTGATTGTTAGGACTATAGGAGAGCATGCCACTGGGAGAGGCCAGGGATGCTACTAAACATTCTACCATGCACAGGAACCCCTACTCCCACCCCAACAAAAAATTACTGGGTTCAACATGACAATAATGCAGAAGTTAAGAATCTCTAGTCTAGAGGCAAGTAGATGGTTCAGCTGAAAACAAGGGAAAGGCATGGGTCTTACCACCAGGCCTGGCGCAGGAAAGGGGGGAAGACCCTGTGGGTGGGTAACTGCTAGGAAGCGAATAGTGTCTGCAGTGTGGGAGTGGGGTGGGGTAGAATGGAGTGGGGAGTATTTGGAGAAATGTTTTTTTATTCCTTAACAAATCTATCTAGAAAAGAAACATCTGTTACTTTAGAGGGGGAGTTAATTTTCTCCTTGTTCATTTTATAGAGGAATCTGTGGTCAAAACACTCTTGCCTACACATGCTCACTTTTCACCATCTTCAGAGCCAGAAGCAGGAGATAAGATCTACTTTCTCTTTTGAGTCTCCTCTACCTTAAGAAAAATCTTCCCTTGACATTGCTCCTTCTTCCAACTATCATTTGATTCTCTACTTCCTTTAATGGCCAGTGAGTGATTTATGCTTAGTGCCTCCATTTTCTCTTCACACAGAGCCCATTCATTCTATTTGACTGAGTCTACACAGTGAATGTTCATCACTGCCTTCCACTTTGCTCTATCTAGCATCATTTAATGGTCCTTATTCCACTGTTAGTGCCAACTTATGAGACAATTCTACTTCACTTGGAGTGAAGTGAAATTGATCTCCAAATATTTGAATACAAAGCTGATCGTATACATTTTTTTTTTTTTCAACTAGGGAGTTGGAGGATGCCTTTAAGATACTTTCAGGGCAAAACTCTTCTGACCTATTTCTGACTTGCTTCTTTGGTGCCTGACTTTTCTTGTATCTCCTGAACTGGATTTGCCTTAAGACTTGGAATTTCTGCTCCAATGAGAAGATTCATTTTTCCCCAGTAAGTGAGCAACCATTATCCACCATTTTACTTATCCACCAAGGTTCTAGTTTACTGACCCTATACCTGCCTCATTTCATCCATACGAGTATATTGTAGGTGAATTTACACCTCAATTAGCTTGAATTTCACAGTCTCCCACTAATGTGGGAAGCTCACAACTCATAAGTAATTTTTTTTCTACCACTTGCTATGCTGTCTCTCCTGGGTAATGTTTGTATTTAGTAAAGAGTCTCTACTTCTTCGAGTCAAAGAGTGGAAGCTATGGAAATTTCTGGCTCTGCAGTAGAGAGCAAAAATAGGGAAGGGGGCACGGAGGCCTTTTGGGACTTTTAAAATCATATGATGCTGGCAGCTGCTACATGTAAGCTTGACTCTGGTGTACTTACTGTCTCTTATGTTTAAATCATCCTGCCTCATGTGGCAATTACCATCCTACAGAGCAAGAGCAGTGGGATCTTGAGAGCTTGTTAATAAGAGTGAAAGAAAAGGATATGAGATGGAAAGAAGTAAAAGGAAATTAAACTGACTTCCAGGGTTTCCTTGTGCTAGCTATCATGCAAATAATTTAATGTCTGATGTGCTTTACTTTAAGCACAGTTTTGAAAATTTGCATGAAATGACTTTCTGCAAATAAAGTACTATTTCAAATCTACTGTTTAAAACTCATTTTGGTAAATTTGATTAGGTTGCAAAGAGTGCTTAAAAAAGTAATCACATTTCCATTTCATGGAAGCTGTACCTTTTAATATCAGCTTTGTTTGCATTTATTCCAAATTTGATTTCAAAATCCCATGTCCAGGAAAATAATTTCTATTCTGCCACTGGTCAATAGTTATATTAAACTGATTGCCTGAAGTTGATTTAAAGAGAATTTTAAAATTTCATCTTCTGCTTGCTTTTCTCATTGTTGAAAGCCAGAATGATCAATTTAGGCTAACATTAGTTAGTAATCTGTAGCTCAAATTAGGCAAACTACACCAAATCTTTAGCAGACTTTAATCTCTTTTTGTACTGTAACATTTCATTCTTTAATGTCACGCAGCTTCTTCTTTTCTACGAAGAAAAATTTATTGAATTTTTTTTTTTAAAGTTAAGTAAGGGAAATTAGTGAGAGTAATGAGAAAGATGTGGTATTGTATTTAGGCTACACTAGGTAGTCATTTACCTCAATGTTTGATTAATTCATAAAGGAAGATATTAACAAGGTCAGAAATTCATATAGTTCAGAAAAATGTATAATTTGTTTTTCCTAGAATTTTAACTGTATTTCCTGAAACATTGCTTATAGGGGAAAAATCAAGCTAGAACTAGTCATCGACAGCATTGAGTATGCCTTAGAGTTGGTAGAAAAGTTCAGTAAAGATATCTAAAACACCAGTAGTAATTCAGTTTAATTAAAATTTTTACTTCATAGAACTTCAGACTAGATCCTGTTGTTACTGTGGGTTGATAATTGGCAGAAAAAAACCCCACCACATTTCACCCAACAATGAAAAAATTAGGGGGTTTTTGTTTTATTTGTTTGTTTTCTATTTCTGTGGCACAGCACTGTTGGAGATAACATTTTATCCATCTCAAAAGTGCTATTTATAAGGCAGGTGAAATTCTATTACTGCCATTTTATAGAAGCATGAATTTTGTAATGGCAAAAGCAAAGCTGAATGCAGCCAGTAGGTAGCCCTGTTTCTGATTATTTCATCTTGCAGAAATGTCACTGAAGTATAATTTCTCTATTTTGCTTAGAAATTATATGGTGTGCCTAGGTAAAGTCAGCAGAGGGCCACATCAAGGCTTCAAATAAATTACCAGGGCCTGAGGAACAAGTGAAAAGGAAATTCCATGCTGCATTCTAAGTCATCAGGATTTGTTTATTCCTATGTTTTTAAATTAATATACTAGTAAAGCTTCAGTTGCATAATAGAAATATCAGTTATTTTCACATGAGATCTTTTTTTTTTCCTATTGTGAAAAATTCAACCCTCAGTGTCAGAACTGTCTTCTTCAGGTCCACATGAAAACATCTATGGGTATTCATTTGCGAAGTATGGACAGAATTCCACATTTCTCTTTCACATAGTCCATTCTTCCTTAGGGGACCCAAAATAATCTTTTAAAAATTTTAATCAGGTCATATCATCCTGCTTAAAAATTTCTCAATAGCTTTTAGTCCAATTCAACTTAAAATAAAATGCATACTCCATACTATGACCTACTTTTGGGTAGGAACCTGAACTTGAGGAAAGAGTTAAATTCAAGTCAAAACAAATTTGTTGGGTGCCTACTATGTGCAAAACAATATGCTAGAGCAAAAGGGTTTCAAATATGAGTGATCTATTGCCTTCAAGAAATGCATTGTGAAAAATAAACATACAAGAAATACATATTCCAATATCAGGCTTGGTCAATTATAAACTTCTGTAAAGGTAGTTAACCTGCTACACTGTAGTATTCCTATTAAGATAGTGAAATGAATTTGAAAAAGTATACTCTAAAATTAGATATAGATAAATTCTGAGATTATTTTAACTGTAGCCTGCTGTTAATACAAAAAATTGAGTTGACTGTTCAAAAGTTTAAACTATTTCCACTCATGTGAGAACATTATATACAACAGCTAAAAGAAGTTGAAATTAAACACAAAAATTTGATACCTTGGCTATAAAACTAACATTTATTGACTACTTAATATGACCCAGGAACTGTACTTAAAAAAAACCTCAACAATATTCATCCTCAAAAAACAAAGCTAGAAATCGATAGTGCCCTTTTGTAAATAATGAAAATGAGGCACACAGAGGGACAATGACTGGCTCTACATCACATTGCTGGTAAGTGAAGGAGGCTAGATTGAATTCACATCTGTCTAGAATAGTCCCTAATTATTTCCTTGTCTTTTATGACCTTAACATTTTTTAAGAGTACAGGCCAGTATTTTATTTATTTTATTTTATTTATTTTATTTTATTTTATTTTATTATTTTATTTTATTTTATTATTTCATTTCATTTATTTTATTTATTTTTTGGTTGAATGTCTCTCACTTTAAAGTCTGATATTTCCTCATTGTTAAGTTCCATTTGTGCGTTTTGGGCAGGAATAATACACAGGTGCTTTGCTCTTCTCAGTGCATCATATCAGGAGGCATACAATGTCAGTTTGCCCCACTCTTAGTGATGTTAAGTTGAATCACATGGTTAAGGCAGTGTCTCTCAGCTTCCTCTTGTAAAGTGCCAGTTTTTTACCTTTTGTAATAGTAAGTACTTTGTGGGGAGATGCATTGAGATTTTATAACTATCATGTTGCTCAGCAGAATTTCTCCTATTAGTTTTAACACCTATTGTTGATTTTTGCTTGATTCAGTTGTTACTTTCATGGCTTCCATTTTTAATTCCATCATTCCTGTTATATTTTAAGTAAAAATATTATTATATATTGCTCTTCCCCCTCATCCCCTCCATCTTTCTTTCCTTCCTTTTCTTCTTTCCTATTTTTTTTTTTTTTTTTTACGCCTACCTGGTATTCCTAGGTGGTCTCCCATCCAAGTACTAACCAGGCCTGACCCATCCTAGCTTCCGAGATCAGACAAGATGGGGCATGTTCAAGGTGGCATTGCTGTAGACACTCCTTTCCTTTCTTCCTCTCTCTCTCCTCTCTCTCTCTTCCTTTCTTTTTCTTTCATCAGCATAGACACATAGATTGTTATTTTACTCAATGAGTCAAAACTTAGTACTATCATTATTTATTTTGATGCCCGAATTGATGCATTTTGGCCAGTAAGAACTTTCAAGCTGTCCTGTGTCCTTTTGGCAGGATGTCATCACTTTTTAAAAATCAGTTTTATTTCCTGGCATAACATTTGCCAGATGGATCCAGAACCTAATCAGACTCTCAGGTTCAATCCCTTTGTCAAGACTCTAATTGGTGTTTGGAGAGACCGTGGGAGGTACATAAGTCTGGTTGTCTCTATGTTTGTGATGTGAGCCGTTTATATGTCTTAATTCATTAAGTTCACAAAATAATGATTACTCAAGGGGATAGTAAATAATAGAAAGGTAAGATTCAAAATAATGAATTGGTTCCCTATCAACATCTGAAGGTAACCAATGACTACTTTTTAATATTGTTATAAACTTATGGACTTAAATATATTTGATAGATTCAATCCATTGCAGTTATCTTTATTGAAGCTCAAATTGCCCATCTATGGCAGGTGGGAACCTCTTCAGATTGATTCCTGAGTCTTTTTGACATAACCCTAATAATCTTTGGTAGCTTCCTCCCCTCTGGTATGAAAAGTTGTTCCAGATTTATTTTATATATTTCTTTCCCAGACCTGGAATCAGTCCTTTTTCTGAGACAATGGCTTTCAATCTTTTAAAAAATTATTATCCCCCCTCAAGAAAAATTAAATTAATAGGTCCTTAATGAAAGAAATAAAATATTAAGGAATAAGATTTTTTTTTTTCATGTAAAGTCGAGCTTTGCAGAACCACAAACCATTGTAATGTAGGATTTTTTTATCTCCCCCAAACCAACTTTCTCCCCCTTGTGGGGCAGTATCGCCCTATTGATAGCATGCTCTAAGGAGTTCCAGTTTATTTTAGTGCAAATGATATTTCAGGACCACAATCTGAGCGTTAGGGATACCTAAGTACTATACCATCTTTAACTTACTATCTTCTTTACTATACCTGCATCTCTATTCTCTCACGCTGCGAATCCCATAATTATGCCCTTGATTTATTCCACATTGTACCATGACAAACTCACAATAGCAATGCTAATGCAATTACCACCAATATGATTACTTCGGGCAGTTAAAAATTTACTCTGCATATGTTCTCCTTACTCTCCCCCCTTCCTTTCTTTTAAAATGATTCCACTGTTTGTTGTCTGAGCTTATAGCCATCAAATACTGTACTCTCTCCCTTTCATATTCATTTAGTTTTAATTCTACACGAGACTATTTAACGCTTACCACTATGTTTTGTGGTAATCCCTTTGGCCATTCAGGTTGACTAAAGCTTATTCTCTAGTGGATTCCTCAGGAGGGCTCATGGGAATGCTAGTCCATAAGGTTTTGCATATGGATATCAATTCGCCTGTGCTCTTTACATTTGAAAGTCAGTTTTGGCTGGATAAAATCCATGGTTCACATTTTCTTAGAATTTCTTAACTACATATGTTACCTCATTATCTTGTGGCATAAAACGGTACCAGAGATGACAATTAATTAGATGAAAAATCTAATTTTCTTTCCTCTGTAAGTCACTTGCTCATTTGTTTAAAGTCCAGTCATTTTACTAGCATGTCTTGGTACTGGTAATTATGAATATGTAGTTTCAAGGAAAAATTTAAGAGAAGTTTTGTTGAATTTATAGTGTTTAGCAAATGTTCTCAAACGTTGCTTACATTTTCTTTTTTTCAGAGACTCCTGTTATCATTGTTGGGTCTTAGTGTATGTGCAGTGTTTGTCACTTTCTTTTAAATCCTTTTTAAACTCTGTCTTCATTCCTTTTTGATTTTTGTCTTCATTACTTTTTAATTTTCAATTTAATACTTCTTTTTACCTTATAATTCTCTGAAGGCATTACATAATATTTTTATTTGCTTTTCTACCCCTTCTAGTTTTTTCTTCATTACCGAAATGTTTTTTAAAAAAGTTATTTGTTTTTTTTGTGAGCCCTGTCCATTCATTTATGAGGTTTTTTTTTTTTTTTTCCTGATTCTGATGTTCTTTCATATCTTATATCACTTCTTAATATCGATTGACTCATTTTGAAGTATTTTGGTCTGATACATGGGTACATATTTCTGGCATGCTTTCATCGTTGGTAGTATTTTTCTCTTCATTCTCTTTCTTATAATAAAGTATAGGATTTGACCTCAATCCTTGTCTTTATAACTTTTTATGAGAAATTAGTTTTTCTTAACTTTTAGAAGGATAGTATTTCCAAATTCACATAGTTCTTCTTTTGTTTTGGGTAGTGTTAGGCATTATGTTGGTTTGCTTTCTGAGATATACTGGCTTCTTTCCATTAGCTCTTTCTCTCTCTTTGTATTGTCACTATTCTGCTCAGTTTCTTCTTGCTGTGGGGGCTTTGTCTTGGAGGATCAACCTCAACTGATCACCTTCGAATGTTCATATCTGCTCAAATCCCTTCAAAGTTAACCAAATACTTCTTTCATTTGTTTTAGATTTAGAAACTTTGCTAATTTCAGCTTCCATGCTCAAATTGGTCTGCAATGCTTTCCGATGAATATTTATTGGCTTTTGGGGGGCTCTCCTATTCTCAGATTCCTAATCTACTCTTTTATTACCTTTTGTTTCTTTCCACACAAATGCTGATAACATGTAGTTCTCTTGTGAATTTTGATGACCTGTCCTCAATGCTTCTCTTTTGGGTTTTATGGGAATATCTTGCCATAAGTTTTGTCAATGGTTTTCTTTGTTTTTGCTAGTTAGTTGCCCTCCTTTCCTCTCCTTCCTTCTTCCCTTCCTCTCTCCTTCTCTTCTTTCTTTCTTTCTTTCTTTCTTTCTTTCTTTCTTTCTTTCTTTCTTTCTTTCTTTCTTTCTTTCTTTCTTTCTTTCTCTCTCTCTCTCTCTCTCTCTCTCTCTCTCTCTCTCTCTCTTCCTTCCTTCCTTCCTTCCTTCCTTCCTTCCTTCCTTCCTTCCTTCCTTCCTTCCTTCCTTCTTTCCTTCCTTCTTTTTCTTTTTGAGAGTGTTTCCAAGTTTCAAAAACTATGCCACTACTGTTGCCATTATTTCTCAGAATTCCTAAAACATTTTTATATTTACCACCCACTTTGCAGGCTGTAGCAGTATCACTGCTTACCTGAAAATGAGAAGATACAAATGTGAATCACAAGTTTTTTTTGTTTTGTTTTGTTTTGTCTTGTTTTGAGCAAGGTAACAATCTTAATCTGGCTACTTTGTTTTAGAGACAAGAGAACCGAAGGCCATGTTATTTGTCTAATCATCAGCTCTGTTATTTAATTCAAAGAGAGCTGATAATAAGGGTAAATGTCCTAGACACTTAATGTAGTTGAGTACCTGAAATATTGTGGGATCTCCCTGTATTTTTATTGACTTTAATTGAATCAAGTAGACAGTTCCCATGCTCCTAGAATCCATAAAGTTTATATTAAAAATACAAAGCCATTTTATGGTTGAACATAAACATATTGTATTAAACATACACTGAAATAGTTTTTTATTTTTCTTCAGTTCCCTTCAAGCTGAACTTGGACATAAGAGCTTCTAAAGACAAAGAGAAAGAATTTTTTAAAAAGGCAAAAATAAGTATAAAAGCCAGTTAATTCTTTTTTTTTATAGGGTTAATTTCTTTATCTAGAGAAGCTTATTACTTAAGGTTTTTCAAAGCATGGCCAACTATATTTGTTTGTTTTAATAGGATAAGCTAATCAAAAGAATGTGGGTAAGAGTTTTTCCTTGTTTGTTTTTGAAAGAAAAATGTGTTTTTAAAATATAAAGTCCAACCTTTATTTACTATTTTTTTCTTTTGGAAAACTCTTGCTAACTGAATTTCAGCAACATATTATCTGAGCCAGGATTTTAGGCTGTACATATAAATAATTTTCATGATTTATTTGTTCTTCCATTCTTTAACAATGCTTAGTTCCCAGTTAGGTCATTCTCATATTCTGTTCCTTCTCATAGTATTAAGCCAAGAGGGGAATTGGTACTGAAGACATATTTATTAATTTACACTGAAAGAATTCATGTGCTTCAAGGGCCAGAGTCTTCTAGGAGAATTATGAAAACTGTTGAATGATTCAAAGAGCATAATATATTTAGGAAAGAAGAATATGCAGTAAAGGATAGGAGATAAGATAAGAAGAAAGAAAAAAAGAAGGAAAAATACAGGAGGTGAAATTGTGGAGATTATTATAGAGCAGATTATAACTGTTGGACAAAATCAGAATGCCATTGATGTACTTCCATATTTCTCTTCCACAGTAAAGCAACACACACACACACACACACACACACACACCCCTCACATACACACATGCACACACACCCCTCTACCTGTAATTACCTTTCAGTTTCAAATCCACATAACTTTGGTATGTATTTCTGTTGGAGAATTTTGAATGAGGGAAAAAGGAGAGGAAGAAAACTTTTGCCTATATTATAGACTATCTGCTGGAATTTAGAGACATTACTTAGAATCACATGTTGACACAATCACTGTTGCTGTCATTAATTAGGTCATCTCAACTCAGACTTATGGAGTTTTCAATATTTGCATTTTGTATTTTCACTGGCTCATAGTTATTTATTATATGGAAAACCATCTAACAAATAATGAGACTGAAGCCCTGAAAAGTCTAATGTCTGTGTAGTGACAATGATGAGATCTTAGAGTGATTCTATTGAACTATGTCATAGAAACCAAATTTGTAAAAAGTCAGACTTAAACTTTGAGATCACAAGTCTGTGTCAGTAACTGTGCTTCACTTGCATGTAAGAAAACTAAGGTAAGGAATATAACAAATTCAATGATTTATGTAACTGGAAGTCCTGAATTAGGGTAGATTTAAGATTGGTTCGATTCACTGACTCAAAAATGGCATCAAGGAATTATTTTCCCCACCACTTTCCTACTCCATCTTCCTGGTTCCATCTTTATCTCAATGTTGAGAGCTGAAAAGTATATCGAGATACTATAAAATGTTACAGTGTGACTGCCAACTACTTCCAGGATTATAGGGAGAGAGGAAGAGAGTGGGCTGCTGTTAGCTGTTTTAGAAATGCACCCATCAATTATTAGTATTATTATTACTATGTTTGAAAAATAGGGATTTTTCTAACACCATTATTTCTTCTACTATTATTAGTTGGCATTCTACTGTCAAAAAAGTTTATCCTTCCTCTCCTTCCCTCTTCTCCCACACTCTCTTCCTTCTTTTATTTCAACATGAAATCATAGATTTTATTTTATCCAATGGATTATAATATAGTGATTATATTATTTATTTTAATGCTCAAACTGTTTTAATTTTTATTATATTTTGAGTACTTCTTACCTCTGAAATATCTTGTATTTTCCTTACTCTAGCACTTGAATCAACCATTTCTTCCAAGATTGGGAAATAGCATTCAGAAATCAAGATCAGGGTGCCAGATGTGCTCATTGCTACTGGTGTGTCATTGAATCTATGCCCTCCTAGAAGCTGAACTAGGAAATACACACACACACACACACACACACACACACACACACACACACGATACTTCTCAAAATATGATCCTAACAAAAGGTTTTAGGGTAGATTTGCTAATTATAGATGAAAATGAAAGACAATTTGTTGATCCTATGGTTCTAATTGATAAAATGTATGTAAAGGGAGCCATTGAATACTTTTAACCAGGGATAGGATTTGAATCCCTTGAATGATCTGTCTATGCTTCAGTAATACAAGAAATATCTTGTTTGTGACCTAAATAGATCACTAAAGAACTAAAGGGTGGTCCTGAGCCTTCAATATTAATCAGTAAGAGCAAAGCTTTGCATATATCCATTTATCTATTGTATGTGCCTGTGAAATGTATTTAGAGTGATTAGGCCCATTTTACAAATGGGAAATCAGAGAAGCCCCTGAGTGTCTTAGTTATGGTCATATTAGGGCATGCCATTTGATTACTAATTTAATTTGTGTTCCACAGTCTTCACTGCTTTCTGACCGTTGTTTGCTTGGACAATCCCACCATTTTAAGCAATGAATATTTTTTACACTCTTTTGGTGGCTGTAGTTGTCCTGCCTTACTGGGCTTTCAGAGGCTGATTAGTATCCAAAATTGTAAACAAACAAACAAAAAATCCAGTCCTAAAAATTTAGGGGATTTGTGCCCTCCTCATATGTGTATCAGTAGTTCCTGTCAAGCTAGGGTATTCTGTATGGATTTAGGAATATTCCTTTGTTTTCTTTTTAGGGACTATCCATAGTTACTCATCAGTCTAATTTATAATTGTGTGTTGCAGTTTTCACCTGTTAAGAGTTGGTTGGTATCAAGTCACAGGAAGTGCTCTGTGACTGGGATTTGTGAAGAGGTCAGACATGTGCTTCTGCAGAAGTAGGAAATGGCATACATGTGTATTAATTCATCACAGACACATAGGCTTCCTTTTCAAGGGAACTTAAAATACTTTAAATCCACATGGACTCTTCTTTCGATGAAGGAGCAATTCAGGGTAAAGTTGTGAGAGAATTTCTTCACTCCCTGTGGGATGGGTTAGGGCAGCCCACCTGGGGTGAATTTGGCTTCCTGTATAAAAAGGAAAATATTTTTCAAAGCTTTATATTTAGATCTTATGGTTTATTCGACTGAAAATTTTTAAGTGAAACAAGAAGCAAATAGTTGCGAGAGGATGGGAGAGAGATTCAGGAAGTAAAAGAAATAGTAGGTATTTATAGATTTCTAAAATCAAAGTAAATCTGTAAAACACTTGAACATTCTTAAAACACTTTAAACTACTTTACTCTCAACATTATATTTCAGTGAGATAGACCCAAGAATTTTCTTATGTTCTATATTGAAAAGAAAGAGGAAAACATCTTTGAATCATAGTGGCATTTTGGGTTAACTGAATTCATTTAGGATGACTCTTTGTTTAGCAAGTGTACTGTTCACATGATGCTTTTAGTAGTGGAGGTCTGGCATTTTAAAATTTTATTCCTTTTTGGTTTTGTTCCACAGTGAATGAGAAGTGATTGGATTTTATGTGTTAACTCAGAGCAATTTATTATACTTTCTTCTCTTCATTATATAAACAAGGCATGTTTTTCCTGTGGTCACTGCATCAAATATCTTGATGTTTCTACAGATAACCTTTCTTAAACTGAAGGCATGGATTAGTGGTTTTCTGGAAGAGTTCTGTGTGGTCATCTAAACTTGGGCAGAAAAAGTAAAGAATATATACAGGGAATTTTTCTACCAAATGTTGTTATTTAGAAAATTTAGTATTCTATAACATGAGGCAATAAGAGACTGTTATAGCCCGAGTCAGATTTTCTTCAAGCTCCTGTCCTGATACACTGCCAAGAAATTCAATCTCAGTCATTACTAGGGCTCTTTCCCTCCCACCCTGATCACCCAGGTTTTAAGAGTCCTCCCCAGTGCAGAACACTGTGTTCCTCAGTCTTTAGTTTTGACTGCCCATTTCCTAAGCCACATAGCAGAATTGTCACTTCTGTGCCATGACTGGTCACAAGATCCTTCCTCAAAGTGTCCATGGACATGATTCTAAGTGTTCCAAGTCCATCACGCCTCCACAGGTTTCCTCATGACCCATCAGCGAGCTAGTAATATTTTGGTGAGAGGGTGTGTAGGTATATTTGTGTTGAAATGAGTTATGATTCCCCAACTATTCAGGAGAAGCTCCCCTACTTCCTCCTCCTCGTACTTCAAAGCCTCATCTGTTTCTCTGGAATGACCCAGTAATTCCTTCCGTAAGTTTAAGTTTTTGAATAAAAAAGCCAAGAAGGGATATTATCTTCTGGGTTCCCAATAGTTTGTTTTATGTTTGGACACTAAAACATTTGAGACAAGGCAAGGGGACACATAAGCTTAAGAACCTCTTTGGGATAAAGTGGGAAAAATACCTATGGTTGGGAAAATAAAAATCACATACTGATATTTTGGTAAATTATTCAATCTCCTATTATTATTAGTTTTATTAAAGACTTAGTTTTTAAGAGTAGTTTTAGGTTTACAAGAGAGTTTTCGTAAACCCCCTGCCCATACAGGCACAGCTTCTCATTATCAACACTCACAAGAATGGTAATTTTTTTTTTATTTTTTTTATTTTTTTTACCAAAGATGAACCTACATTGACACATCATAATCACCCAAAGTCCATAGTTTACCTTAGGGTTCACTGTTGGTGTTTTATATTACATGGATTTGGACAAATGTATAATGCATATATCCATCATTATAAAATATAGAGAGTATTTTCACTGTCCTAAATGTTCTCTGTGCTCTGCCTATTCATCTCTACACCACCTCACCTTGGCAATCACTTATCTTTTTATTGTCTCCATATAGTTTTGCCTTTTCCATAATATCATGTAGTATGTAGCCTTCTCAGATTGGCTTCTTTCAGTTAGTAGTATGCATTTAAGTTTCCTCCATGTATTTTCATGGCTTGCTATCTCTTTTTTTTTTTTTTGCACTAAATAATTTTCTATTGTCTGAATATACCACATTTTATTTATCTGTTCACCTACTGAAATACATTTTGGATGCTTTCAAGTTTTGGCAATTATAAACAAAACTGCTATAAACATGTGCAAGCAAGTTTTTGTGTGGACATAAGTTTTCAGCTCCTTTTGTTAAATACCAAGGAGTGTGATTGCTGGACTATCTGGTAAAAATACATTTAGTTTTGCAAGAAACAGCCAAACTGTCTTCCAAAGTGGCATTTTGCATTCCCATCAGAAACCTATGGGAGTTCCTTGGTGTTGTCAGCATTCTGGATTTTGTCTATTTTAACCAATGTGTCATGTTATCCCACTGTTGTTTTAATTTGCATTTCCCTGATGACATGTAATATAGGGCATCTTTTCATATGCTTATTTGCCATTGTATATCTTCTTTAGTATGAGATGTATCTTAAGATCTTTGGCCTATTCTTTAATCAAGTTGTTTGTTTTCTTATCCTTATATTATTTTTTATTCCTTTTGAAAGAATAAAAACAAAGGACGTGTTAATGTTTAGTGTTTAATTGTCAGTAAATGTTCTCCCAAAATATATTAGGAATCAAAGATAACTTTGTTCTAGTCAACATGTTCTAAACAGAGGACAGTTCTTATTTATGCAACTTCTTTCCCAAAGAAAGTTAGAGTTGAGCCAATAAATGAACCCAAGGTGGAAATACAGATAGGAGAGGAAAACTCTGTGTGATGCGCAACCTTGTGGAAGCAGGACCAGTCAGAACAGATCTGCCATGCTGGAGAGGAACCTGGTGAGACTGAGGATGGGATTAGGTGGCACCAAAAAAGGTTCAGCTACTTGGTACATGTCTAGACTATTGTGATTGGCCCTTTCTCCATCCTTTTAAGGTAATTCTTTCGGCTCTTCATCGACACATGTCTGCAGAAAGTGACATCCATAGAGAACCTATAGAGAATCTACACTTGAAAGGAATTTAAGGACCTTATGAGGCAATCAGAAAAATGAGATGACTTCTAAAATTTCTATGAAGTCTGTAGGTGACCATTATCTAAATAACTAAAAATGGATAGGGTATGCAAAGTTAAACATGTGCCTTAGTTCTAGGTGTTTTTGACATACCATGCTGCTACTTCATTGCCAGGTTAGAGACATAACTACAATTTAATAATTTAATAATTATTAGTCACTTTTCTTGATTCTTAATAATTTTTTAATAATTTTAATTTTTTCTTGATTCCTGATTTCCATTTTTGTAGAAAGGCATGAAAACCTTTGGGTAAAAACTAAGACCTAATCACAACATAGAGATTATTTATACATATCTAAAAGAAAAATATTACCACACACCTAGAGAATGAGAACTACTTATCCTTTAATTTTTCATTTTTCCTGTGAGTGAGTGCCTTGAAGAATGTGTATTATTTAAAGAATGAATTCTGGTTACTGATTCTGTGTTCAACCCCTGTTGGGTCTCCTAAGTAGTATGTGATTTCAGTTTTGTTTACTAGATAAGACAGCTATTCAGCTTATCACAAAGCAGAATGTATTTGTATTCTAAGACCTGTGATTTGATGACTGGATCAGCCGTACCATTCTAATGTTGCCAACTAGTTGCTTTACACAGTTCTTGTATTTTACAATGTAAAACTAGAACTGGGACTTTAAGAATTCTCTAATTCAGTGACCTTCTCAAAATTCCCTGTGATGCCTTTTAAAATATACAAATATCTAAACTTTACTGAATCAGAGTCTTGTTAGTGGAACCCAGAAACCCCATGATCTTATCCATCACTCCTCTTTCAGAAGATATACTACCTAAACCATCTGTTAATCATGTAGTAAATTGGTAAGTAGGAGTACCGTAGCTTTATTTCTTATTTAAACAGACTTTAAACATATGAACAGAATTCTAAAAACAGAAAATGGTTTAAAAATAAAGGCAGTTTAGTTTTAAATTCTTTCAATTTCATAACTTATTTTTATTCAAAACAAGAGCTTAAAGTATTATGAGGCTCTGTGAAGTCTTCCATGAGTAATTGGATGGAAGTGCTGTTGTCTACGACACTCTCTTAACCTGCCATCATTCACTATGGGATAGAATATGGACTTCCCCTTTTTTCTGTGATATTTAATGGATGTTTTTTGTAATGTTCCGTATATACATTATCTATGCTGACATTTCTGGTGTCGAGAGATTTTTTTTTTCATTTTAACTTTCTTTAAATAAGAATTTGGTAAAATAAAGTACAGAATGAAGATAAAAATATTAATGGTGTCTATTTTTAGAGGAGGACTTCTTTCACAGAAAATAATCATTAACTTTAAAAATGTTGTAGATTCTATAATAAACTTATAGACTCTATAATATGGACAAACCTTTCATAATATAGACAAATTGTTAACTATGACACTGATTTTTTTTTTCCTTTAGTGAGTAATCAAATCAGAAAAGAGTAACTTTGTTTAGTTTTATCTATTTGAATTCTATACATGGAATCGTTCTGTGTACTTCTGTAACTTCTACTATACAATGACCTGTTTTTTGAGATTCTTCTTTATTTATACTCTTGGTATATAGCTCACTCATTTCCATTGCTATGGATATTGCAGATTATAGATATCCAAGTTTATCTGTTCTGTGGATGGATATTTGGATTACTTTCAATTTTCTGTTGTTATAAATTGTATTGCTGTGAATTTACTTATAAAAATTTTTATTGACATATAATTTACATCTCATAAAGTTTGCTCATTTGAAGTATTATATACAGTTAAATGGTTTTTTATCTTATTTACACAATTGTGAAATTTTGTAAACTTTCACCAAAGGTAAATTTTTTATGAATTTTCATCCAAGTGAAACTATCACCAAAATCTAATTTTAGGACATTTCCTCAGGCCATAAAGAAACACTGTGCTAATTAGTAGTCACTCCCCACCCCCAACTTCACATCTTCTCTCGGTCTCTGGCAACCACTAATCTATTTTCTCTCTCTACAGATTTGCCTATTCTGAACATTTTATATAAATGGAATTATATTATATGTGGCCAATTATATAATGTGTATCTGGCTTTCTTCACCTAACATAATGTTTTCAAGGTTTATCTTTATTGTATGCGTCAGTATTTTGTTTAATTGGCAAATGGTATTCCATTGTATGGCTAGATCATGTTTTGTTTATCCTTTCATCAGTTAATGGACATTTGGGTTGCTTCTACGATTTATACTATTCATGTATAAGTTTTTGTGTGGACATGAGTTTTTATAAGTTTCATATGTAGATACCTAGGAGTGAAATTGCTGGTTTATACAGTAACCAGCATGATATTTTGTATGATATTTTGAGGTACTACCAAACTGTTTTCCAGAGTGGCGATATCATTTTGCATTCCCAATAGTAAGGTGTGAAAGTATTAATTTCTCTACATCCTTGCCTTGTTAGTGTATTTCTTTTTAGTAAAAGTTATCCTAATGGTACGAACTGATATCTTATTGTGGTTTTGATTTGCATTTTCCCAGTGACTAATAATGTTGAGCATCTTTATATGTGCTTGTTGGCCATTCACATATCTTATCTGGAGAAAGAAGGTACATTCAAACCCATTTCCCATTTTAAAATATGACTATTTGTCTTTTTATTGTTGTAAGAATTCTTTATATATTCTGGATAAAAATCCCTTATCAAATACATGATATAATTCCATTTATATAAAATGTTTTCTCCTATTCTGTGAGTCATCACTTTACTTCTTGATGGTGTCCTTTGGGTCTTAAGCATTTTTAATTTTAATAAAGTTCAGTTTATCAGTTATTTTTTTCATCACTTATGCTTTTAGTGTCAGGTCTAAGAAGCCATTGCCTAATTTAAATTCTCAAAGATTTATGCCTAGGTTTTCTTCTAACAGCTTTTATAGTTTTAGCTCTTAAACTTAGGTTTTTGATCCATTTTTGAGTCAATGGTGAAAGGTAGGGTCCCATTTTATTTTCTTTGTATGTAGATATTTAGTCGTCTCAGCATCAGTTGTTTTAACTATTTTTCCCATGAATTGTGTTGGTATTTTTGTTGAGGCCAATTAATCATAAATTTCAATTCTATTTCATTGACCTATATGTCTGTCCTTATGCCACTACCACACTGTCTTGATTGCTGTAGCTTTGTAGTAAGTTTTGGTATCAGGATGTATGTCTTTTATTTTATTACACTAAATATAACATTTATTTGATCGCAAAATTTTACATACTAACAGTATAAAATTTTTAAATAAGTAAGGAATAAAAGACTACCACATATAATACCTCAAACCAGAATAGTATTTTAGGATATTGTTTGGTCTCTTTGGGGGCAGCATTATGACTTTAAATGTCAGTTGATACACATAAAGTGTGATAAGCAGTGCCAATATTTTTCTCTGAGACAAGAATCTTCCTTAAGTTCTTGTGTAATATTTAAGCTTTTATGTTTTAATAATTTAGATATAATTGAAACATAAATGGCAATTAATGACAAAGTGAGTTTTCTGTTTGCAACTTATTTTTGTAGTCTTCAATTCTGTTTGTAGGGGGAGACAATTTGCTTTCTAGTATAATGTAGAGTTTTTATTGAGCTGTTATATGGTTAACTTTACTTTTAATAAGTTCTTACATATGATCACATAATTTCTATTATACTCATATTCAAAGTTATTAGAGTTTGACACCTAGAAGGGCTTTATGAAGGCTCTGTCAAAACCAGTGGCTACTCAGTTCAGCACCAACAACAACAAAAAAGTCAGAAAAATTATAAAACATAAATAGATTCAAATAGAATCAACTGGATTATAAATATAGACAAACATCAGCATACTATTATTTCCCCAGAGAGAACTATCTTTCAGGAAAAGTGAAGATAGAACCTTTTGTCTGTGTGTGATCTAATCTTAACTTAAGGCTATGGAGTTTTAATGCTTATGTGAGAACTCTGTCTCCCAGGACTTTGAGAGAGTCTCTCTAAAATAATTCCTATGAGGTTGGTGAGAGATCATCCATCAGGATGTTGGAGAACAAGAGCACAGTGCACTGATAATGTGAAATCAATTATACTTCATCTGATGAAGTATGTGGAAAACTGAATTATAGGACAAATATACTCTGAATTAATACAGTCAAGATATAATTTCCCTATACATAGAGAAAAATGACTCAAATAAAGTTATCTTTAATTGATAAAATGTTAAAACCAAGATTTATTATTTCTTTCTAATCACATGTTAGACTTATCACTAAGTCTTATGGACTGTACTTTCAAATATATCTTAAATCTTCGCAATTCTCTCCATCTGTAGAGCCCTACCTTAATCCTAGCTATCTCATCTCAATGTTTCCTGACATCTGCTCTTGCATACTTCTAATTCATTCTTCATACAGTGGACAGATCTTTTAAAAACATAAATTGGGTCATGCCATTTCCCCATTAAAAACCCTTCAATGTTTTCTTGTTGCACTTTTATAAAAAATCTTCAAATCATCAAGGAAGTGGCTGACATGTTCAGCAAATATATATTGTGTTAAGAAAGAACCAATATAGAAACAATATGGAAATGTTATAAAAATGAGAATGTCAAATAAAGAGTGAAATAATAGAAACTTAGCCTCAGTTCTGGTGTCAACTAGTTATCCAGGCCACTTCTCTTTTTTTTTTTTTTTAAGACTAAAATATTTAGTGTTTGTTCAGTTCCGAAATTCTAAGGAGTATGTTTTATCTTTTTTTGATGGTGAACAATTAAAGGGAAAATATGTCAAAATTTCTGAATAAATATCTTTAGTTTGCATAGTGCTATGTAGTTTAAAAAGCAGATGTGAATTATCCCATATGATGTCTTTAACTTCTCCCTGCCTTTTCGTCTTCCAGATTTAAGCAGACTAAAAATAATTAAGTTTTCCAAGACTTTCTTTTCATTATTCCATTTTATCTGATCTAAGAAATGCCATCTAATATGTTTGGGATAGATAATGCAGCCTCTAAAAATAAAATAATTTCCATTTTTAGTTGAATTTGGGAAATAAAAACTTGGAGATACAATACTGTCTAATCAAGGTAAATATTGAAGAGTTTTGTTATGTATAATCTAGTTTGAATAGTTGTATGAATAGATTCATGAATATGGGTCAAAATTCTCAGTTATATTTATTTTCACTCCTAGACTACACAAATAATATAACTTAAGATATACCAATGGTCTGTATAATAATTCCAAAAATTCCTCTAATTCAATTAACAAAGTAAAATTTCTTATCATTAAGATCTGTACTTTGTAGAATGGTATGTCTGGAAGTCCACACAAAGGAAAGTGGAAAACTAGAGGAAATAAAATTGAGAAAGCTCAGTAGTCAATTGCCATCATGTACATGTAATATTCTGCTATGTTTCTAATAACCTCTAAGCCATAATTTTCTAATGGAATGAAATAACTCTGTCAGAGGCAGAATCAATACTCCCTTAGTACACACGTATGTCCTGTGAAATTAGAAATCGACGTCCCCTCCCCCCCTTTTTAAAAGAATAAATACAAGTGGGTTTAGATATTTGGAGTATATATAACATTTGAAATACAAATCTCTTGATTATATCTGCTGAACAATAAATTTTAAATGTTAAAAGTGTGTTGTTATATGTATTCTCCCTTACTGGTAATAGATTAAAATATAAATAAAATCTTGATTCTACAAAATAATGGTTACTAATCAATTAAGACAGTTATTGTTTTAATACAGCATATGTTGCTCAAATTACAACTTGAACAGAAATAGGATATTTCAAATCTAAACACTTTACTTACCAATTGAAAGATAACATTATTATCTCCCACAAATGCTTTTGCTTAAAATTCATACTATTACTAACTTGGAGTGCATGTGCATATGAGATCTACAGTTATGATTTTTTTCCCCAGAAGGAAAAAATTTTTGACTATAAATCAAGTTGTTATACTAGCTCTATGAACTAGCTATGAAACATTTTAGTCTTTAAGATATTTTGGATAAGTTGCTGTTGAGATTGTTGAGTTAATTCACCCAACTAATATTTATTAATTTATTTTGTTCAATGCATTTGATGAGTAGTTGTCCTCACTGGGGATGTTTAAAAGGACAGGTGGATGTTCCACATAAAATAATACAGGAATTTCTAACTGGTTCCTTGGTATCTAAATGCAGATTGACTATTGGATTAGCACATATTCAAGATATTTCCTATACTGCAGTTTCTATCACTACATTCTCTTCCGTATTTGCTGCCATCTAGGCAATACAAAGTATGATTAAGGTCATGGGCTCTGGGGTCTTCTTGGGTAATCCTAGTTCCAGCACTTACTAGTAATGTTATCTTGGGCAAAGTATTAACTTATTTGGGGCACAAATTTTTCATTGGTAAAATAGAGATTTAAAAGTTACCGTGGGTCATTTGAGAGGATAAAATGAGATGCTGCATGAAAAGCACTTAGAATGATTCCCAGTGGGTAATAAAGCATAGCTTTCAGGTTTGTCCCTACATTTTCTCATCTTTCTCTACTCTTAGGGGATGTTAGCTTTGAGAAAACGAAAAGAAATATTTTTCCCCCCAGATTATGGAGCTGATGCCTGACCCTTAGGAACATCAGCCTTGGCCAGTCTCGTGAAGTAAAAAGAGGTTAAGGAGAAGATGGAAGAAATGTACTGCAGAGCCAGGAATGTTCACCCCAGAGAAAGAACTCGATCACCATTCACTGACTCAGTGCATTGACCAGTGAGGAGGGGTCTTGAGGGAAGCACCATCACTGTGAGCCTGACATTTCTCCTATTGCAGTTCTTGCCTGGGTCATCTTCTGCTTTGATTTAGGATGCTTTGTACTTTCATTCTACTTTGTTGTTATTTTGTCTTACTACTGAAATTTTATGTTAGCTGGTAATTTGGGTTTTTACAATTGTGACATTTTAGGTTTCCTTAATTGAAATTCTTATGTAAATGGATCTAATTGGAATTAAATTTTCTTTGAGAAATAGCATTTTCTGCAACAATGCTTCTGTGTTGTTGTCATTTCCTTTGTGCTATAGGCATTGACTATCAATCCAGAGAAGGATGCTCTGGGTAGATAGCGTGAAATGATTACTTCACATGGACTTAAAAAAAGTGTGTTACTATAGAATATTGGACATTTAACCACTTTATCAAAATACCATATGGTTTAGAAATTAACAGATATTTCTAAGTATCTCAGTGAGGCCACAGCAGGAGGGACATTGTGAGATACAGACCAGTACCCAAGGTCAACCTAATGGTGCTCACAAAGGACTTTGTTAGAAACACGATAGTACACATCCCATTGTATTATCAGTATCTTCATATCTTTTTCATCAAAAAGATAAAGGGCTCCTTGTAGACAGTTATAAAATCTTATTCGAGTTTGGATTTCCAGTGTGCTAAGGAAGGAATTCATGAATGAGCAAATTTAGGTCAATTTGTCACCATGTAGCTGCGATAAAAGTTTATGCCTATGATATGCTAAGTCATGAGTGAGTAGAGTCTTACCCACTGGTCTAGACTGTTCACTAGGAGAGTTCTGCTACTACTTATAACTTCCCTGAAACAAGTGACTGCTCTCTAGACAAGAATCGGGGCTTTTCATGAATTGCTACTTTAAAATCAGTTTTTATTTTAATTAAAGTGAAACATGTACAGTTTTAAAACTAAATGATTCTAAATACTGTGCTAGAGTAAATTACCATTCAAAAATAATTTTCTCCCACCAACCTCAACTGATTCTCTCCTTACTGGGCTCCATACTATAGGAGGTTTTTAATTCTAAAGTGAGTAGTATCACATTTGGCCATGTAACTTTCTGTGGGCGATAACATATAAATGAAAGTGATATATGTCACTTCTGAGTAGAGACTTTAAGAGCCATAATGTGTTTCTGCCCTCATGCTTTTCTTTCCACTACAAAACTGGCAGCTAGGGGGCTACTCCTTCAGCCTTGGGCCTGTAATGAAGCTGTGGAAAAGAGACAACGATGGTGAACCCGCATGAAAATCCCATTTACGTTGTTTTCAGCCACTCAGATTTTAGGATCATTTGTTACTGTAGCATAATTTAGCTAAGCTGTCTGATAAAATGGTTTAGTAATTAAAGTGACCACATAATTTATTGTCAAACCTGAACACTCTTGAGAGTTGAAGTTTTGTGACCAATTTGTGTAAACTGGTACTGTCTCAGCAAACAGAGGTTATGTGGTCATGCTACTTGTAATGGAAACAAACTGATGTATGGAATCATTCTGAACTTTCCTTTTGATACTCTTACTCTCTGTTGTTGGAGCCACTTTTTTGGAGCCTGGAATGCATGAATTTCTCTTTCTTGATTGACTCTCTTGTTTGCTGAGGCACATCCTTCAAAATGGTGCACGGGCACATTCATATAAAAAAACATTTTGTGTCTAAACCGTCTCTATTTTATCTTCACATTTGCTTGATATTTAGGCTTGGAACAGAATTTTAAGTAGAAAAAATATTTTTCCCGTAGATTTTGAAAGATTGCTCCACTGTCTTCTATTATTCAGTATTGCTATTGTGTAATTGATGCAACTCTCATTCTCATTCTTTTTTATTGACAGTCTTTCTCTCTCTCGAAGCTTTTAGGGTCTTCTCATTATTCCTGGTATTCTGATTTGTAATGATGCATATTCTTTCATCACTCTGGTCACTTGGTTTACCCTTTCAAATGTAGACTCATCTTCCTTTTGATTCAGGAAAATGTCTCGTATTATTTTTTTTTGAACTATTTCCACCAACCTGCTTGTTTTGCAATTTTAAAACTTCTATTATTCATTGGCCATCCTAGATCAAATCTAGAAGGAATTTTTTCCCCCCTTCTTTATTGTACTTTCTGACTCTAGTTTTTTTTGTTTAACATTCTTGGTGAAGTCTTCTGTTTTAATTTTCAACCATTCGAATCCTTTATTTTGGATATATTATGATGGTTAATTTCTAAAAGCTTTTTCTTCTCTGATCATTGTGTAGCTTCCTCATTTTGTTTTATGAATATAATATCCTTATCTCACTGAGGATATTATTTATAATTTATTTGAAGTTTCCTCTGCTTTGCTTTGTTTCTATCTCTTTGTGTGTGTTTTTTAAATATATATATTTAGCTCTTTGTCTTTATCTTTTTTTCTTTAATGTTGGAAGTAGGTTTAGCAGGAAAGGGTTAACGCATTTCAAAGAAAGGCTTGTGTTCAGAACTGGCCCATGGCTGGATCCTAGAAGATAAATTCTGAGTCCTTGAAATATTCTGCCTGATAAGATTGAATTTTTATGCCTGAGGCCTTGGGCCACATTATACCAGTTTGATCTGATAGTTTATGCTAATAGTGTGATTTACGATGAAAGCCAGGTTTTGCTCTGGGTAGGGAGGCTGAAGTCAGTCACACAGGTACTGTCTGCCTATATGACTGATCCCTAATAAAAATCCTGAACACCAAGGCTCAGATGAGCTTTCCTTGTTGGCAACACTTTACATGTGTCATATAGCATTGTGGAGAGAATTAAATGCATTCCTATATGACTCCACTGAGAGAGGACACATGGAAGCCTGTGCCTGGTTTTTCTTGGACTTTGTTCCATGTGCATTTTCCCTTTGTTGTTTCTAATCATTATCCTTTCATTGTAATAACCATGAGTATAACAGCTTTTCTAGTCTTATGGGTCTTCCTAGTGAATCATTGAGCATGGTCTTAGAAACCTCAAATACAAAGGTGATTCTTAATTAACTCTTCATATTTTTAAGTAAGGGACTAAATACACATAGATTTTCAGAACAGGAAGGCAAGGTTTTTTCATATTATAGGGCAGTGGTTCTCAAAGTGTTCAAGGACACTTGAGATATCAGAGAAATGTGCAGGGAGTTGACAACCTTAAAACTATTTTCGTTTCAATACCAGATTTTATTTGACTTGTCACTGTGTTAACATTTGCACTGATGGTACAAAACTGCTGAAAATTTTGCCATGAGCAGCACCAAGGTATACCAGTATTCTTTATTGCCATACTCTGTTGTGAAAAATATGGTAGTTTCACTTAAGGTTGACCTTGGTGAAGCAGTAAAACTTGGGAATTGAGTACATATCTTTTGATATTTTGGTGAGAAAATGCCTACAGCAGTTTTGTTACATACTGTAATACAATGGCTGTTTCAAGGAAGAGTGCTAGTGTGATTATTTTAGTTGAGTTAAATTCACCATATTTTCTTTCATGGAAACCATTTCCACTTGAAAGAATGACAGATAAACTATGGTTATTGAGACTTGAGTGTTTGGCAGATATTTTCTTGAAAATGAATAAAGCAAACCTGTCACTTTAAGAAAAACAACTGTCTAGTGACAATGAGAAAATTCAAGTTTTCAAGAAAAAAATAGAAGTTTGGAAAACTTGTTTTGGCCACTGGAAACTTGACAGCTTCCCAATACTTAACAGAATGTTCTGATGAGATCAGTGGTAATATTCACAAATGTAATTTCTTGATATTGTACAATGAAATGTGTCAGCATTTGGAAGATGTGTATAAATCAGTGAGCAAAAATTTTTCAAATGATAAATGTATGATGTTACAGAATCATGCAAGGGTAAAAGATATATTAAAAGTGCAAGATAGACTAATGAATTTCAATGTAACATTATAAAAAATTCACTGGTGTGGTTTTAGATTCTGCTCTGCAACTAACCTTTAAGAAACTACTGTTTTTCAAATGGCGGTGTAGTTTTGGTCCACAATTATCTGCAAAGGCTATTAAAACAATTCCTCTTTGCAATTACATATTAGTGTGAGGCTGTATTTTATTCATATACGTCAACCAAAATAACATGTTGTAACAGTTTAATGCAGAAGCAGATATGAGAACCTAAATGTATTTTATTATGATAGACATTAAAGAGGTTGCCAAAAATAGCGGTCTTCTACTACAACTTTGTTTCGTTTTGGATAATATAGTTATTTTCCATAAAAATATACTATTTGTGTTATGTAGCGGGTTTGTTATTATTATTTTGAAATAAATAAATAACTTTTTAGAATTTCTAAAATGGTAACATTTGCTAGCTTATAGCATGCATGAACAAGAGTTCTTTGGAGTCTCCAATAATTTTTATGAGTTTAAGAAAGTACCGAGACCAAAAAATTTAAGAACTGCTGCTATCCGGTCTAAGTAAAGAAGCTAGTCTTGGGATGCTCTCAAATGTTGCTATTTGTATGTGCATTTTTCTGAAATTGTTCATTTTCTTCCAAAGAGGAATCCCTCAGTACCCAGACTTTGGGCTATATGGTGCATTTTGGGATTGGATCAGAAAAAGGTGTTTGCAAGTCTTAGTTTACTATGTAGACTTTGGTATTCGTCATGTGCCACACTCTTCTCCTCCATTCTATTTGAAGGCCATGACTGTGAGGACTTTCTGACTTCATTTTTCAGAGAATAATGTCTTCTCTCCTGTAGGTTGGGAGAGGGAAGCTAGATAGATGCAGTTGTTCACTTTTTGTTAGTATTCTCCTGCAGTCTCTTCTGTCCCACTGCTCCATCTGCTTTAATTTTCTAAAAAGTCATGCTTCTTAGATGCTGTTGATTCCTCTCCTGATATCTTTTAAGGCATGTAGTGGGCTGAATAATGCCCCCCTCAAAAGATATCTGTGTCCTAATCTCTGCAAACTGTTAATGTTCCCTTGTGTGACAAGGATTCCACAGCTGTGTTTAAGTTAAAGCTCTTGAAATGGGAGGTTATCCTGGCTATCCAGGTGGGCCCTATATACAATCACAAGTATCCTTCGAAGAAAAAGGCAGAAGGAGATTTGTTACAGTCAGAAGAGAAGGAAATATGACCCTGGAGGCAGAGACTGGAGGGATGCAGCCATAAGGCAAGGAATGCTGGCAGCCATCAGAAACTGGAGGGGGTAAGGCACAGCTTTTTCTTGAGTCTTTAGAGACCCTGCTGACATCTTGATTTCTGGCCAATACTATTAATTTCAGACTTCTAGCCTGTAGAATTGTGAGGGAATTAATTTTTTTTTTGTTTTAAGACACTAAGTTCGTGGTAATTTGTTACCACTAACAGCAGCTCCAGGAAACTCATGCATAGTTTTTTTCTTTTTAATCCTTCCACATCACTTTAGTGGAGTTTTACGGAGTAGGCTAGTAAATGCATGTGGTCTGTATGTGCCAGCTGTAACCAGAAAAATTTCAATGAGTTTCTAACTGCCATAAAGATAAGGCGAGGAGGGAAGAATGGAAATTTTGCCAGAATATAAATCCTCCTGATGTTTCAGAGTGACTCATATGTCTTGGAAGGGGGTGTATATGTTCCTAGATTTCAGTCACTTCCTTTTTGGATTCTTGAGAAAGGAACCACGTTAAAATTGCTGAAACTTATCCAGGATATTTAGAAATAGCCAATGACAAGCATGAAATCTTGATCCAGCCCTAGAACTAGAAAGACTTTGGAATATCACCACGTTGGGGTTTAGGGTAGAGGGATGAGTTATATTTCACATTTTACACTATTGTTCTGTTGATTCCTCTCCTGATATCTTTTTAGGCATGTAATGTAATAGTCTACAACTATCCATTTGAGCCATATGATTTCTTTCTATACGATTGTCTTGTGAGCCTTCACGTAGTTTAAATAAAGGAAGAGAGATTAATGCTTCCCCATGTGCCCCCCATGTTTGATATTAGTGATGCCTCCCATTTACATTGTCTGCGTAGAAAGCGAAGATCGTGGAACGCTGAAAGGGAACCTGTGTCAGGGAAAGCAAGCGCTGGAGCAGCACAGGTTAGACCCGGTGGGGCCAATGGGGAGACCGGATAGTGGCGGTGGGCCCTGGAAAATCTATCTTCCTTTCACAGTCAGCGAATATTTGGGTAGCTCGCATGAAGTGTAAAACACAACACCGCAGCCTCGTTCAGCGGAAAGAGTAATCTTCACCCTGAGTAATCGCAGCACAGGGACTCCAGTGCCTCAGCGAGGTGTGTCCCTGGAGGGTAACGGCCAAGTTCCTCGAATTCCGGGAAATAAATAAGAATTAAAGGAGAAAGTGTAACATCTAGAATTTACAACGTTAAAACCTATAAAATAACTATTATGACACATTATTAAGGAAATAAATCTCAGAATGTATAACAAAGTTGGAATTCTGATATTTTCTACAAATTAGATTTTTCTTTTCTTCACATGCCTAGACTTGCTTGGAAATTTTTAGTAATAGATATGACTTTAAAAATAATGATGAATAAGAGATGACAAATAAAATCTAAATTGACAGGGTAAGCCACATAAAAAGAATTATATTAGAAGCAAGAAAATGGCCATTTTAGGCGGCATACCCACTGGGCTGTAAGTCGGTCTAATGCTGTAATTTCTGGTACTTCATATGGTGCTGGTGGTCAGTAAAAGTATAAAATACAATCAGAAACATATTCTGCAGTAATAAATTTTACTTTTGCTGCACAGAGACATGAATCTACAAATTACTTCCTACTAATCCCAAAAACTACTTCCCCAAAACGACCCCCCTTAACCAATACATCCCAGTTTCTTGACAGCATCGAAAGAACTAATATCAAGAGCTGCATAACTGCATTTCTTAAAAATTTACTGAATGTTGGATAAGCTGATTAGTGTCCATGATAAAAGGAAAGATTGGAAAACACAGGATAGAAGGGATCATGGATGAATAATATGTGGAGTCATGAGGGCAAAAGTTAATAGATGGCTCTAGTACTGAATCCTAGATGTAGAGAATTCAGCTTCTTCTAATGCCTGCCTTGATCCAGAAAGATCTTAAATTTACAGGTGTGTGTATGTGGGGCAGGGGTGGGAGGGGAAACGGGGGAGAGGCAGAAAGATAATAAGGAAAAAAAATAATATAAATTTAAAAAAGAGAAGAAAGCCACACGAGAGCATGAATATTACAATGGAGCAAGAAATGAGGTTAATTAAAAAAAAAAAAATGACAACCATGAAAACCCACAAAGGGCCTCAGATTTGTGTCTGATATTCTAGAAACCATTCAGAAAAGAGGTATGTAGGGCCACTTGTACGTAAGATACAAACATATTTGTGGCTCCAGAGGTACAGAAGTGTCGTTGAGGCTGGGGAGAGGCAGGCATTTCCTGAGGTCTTAAAGGAGCTGGCATCATGTGATGTAGTGATTGATACTCTCAGCGGAGTCCTTCTGTGATTGCAATGATAACGTATCTGAGGGTTGTTGATTATCTAGGCCTCAATGACCCCACACTCAACAACAGTTCAGCAAATCATTCCTACCAGGAGATGTTACACCATAAACCGTATATACAGCTGAATGGAAGAAACAATTTGCTTCTGAGACAACAAGTAGCCACAGCTGAGCTTGCCCTGCCTTTGTGGTGCTCTGTGCTGCTTCAGAGCTTGAGAGTTAAGGAGTAAAACTTTTGCTTATACAGAGAAGGGAATGACTTTCTGCATAAAAGCAAGAAAAATGGAAAAGACTGAGGATCATTATATACATTTAAGTAGGCTATACCTACCTTTTCATTAGTTATATAATTCTAGATGTAGACCTAGAGTAGGTTCTTCTTCCTCTGGATCAATGTGTTGTTCTATAACCATAGGCTCATAGGGTATGGATAAAATACAAATATGTTTTAATGATCCTGTCTTCCCAGGACAAGACCCAGTGGGGTCCATCCAGAGCCAACCACACTGCACAACTCCAGAAGGCATCATTTAGATGGAATTTTATTTTATGTAACTAACAGCACCTGGGATTGTGCTACCTAAAAGTTGTAGGAGGTCCTTTGCCAAAGAGCAGATGTAAGGGTTAAAGTTTTCCCCATTTCACGCAGGGTAGAATGCACATCTATGTTAGAAGAGAGATGATGGTGCTTATCCAAATAAGCAGAGTCCTTTTTTTTTTTTTTTTTTTTTGGTCAAGAGACAGCACTTCCATGAGTATGATAGAGATGCAACAGCAGCACAGACCAGGGGCTGGCCCAGATTCTATTGGAGTGATGGTTGTTGGACTCTCCTGTAAATATAATTTTCAAATAGTGAAAGGTGTAATTCATACAAATATAAATACCTGTCAACAGTTTTACTCAACTAATCAATTAATGAGGGAACCAGAAGGATGGAAGGCTGATTCCAAGAGTGTTTTGAGAAACTAGACATTTATAGGAAATTCAGTAAGAGAACATTAGAATGAGATTGTTAAATTAATTTGGAAACTGTTTAATGGCCTAAAAGGCAACCAACTGTCACATATGGGGTTACTTTTTTCTACCAGTTAGAAATTATTTGAAAATATTTCCTATTACTTTTACAGAATTAATTGGGTGCAGTCCTGACTTCTGTCAGGAGATGCTAAGCATCCCAGTCACAATAGAGCTGATTTAGGGTTGGGATGCTGTTGGGTTTTCATATGAGTTATTAATTTTATCCCCAAAGTGTATACAAAGTGTTCTGGATAAGAGAGAGCTTCCCTAAGTGCATCAGCTCCTCTTGCTCCAGAACTCACCTGTGGGGTGACATGATACAAGCCTGGCCAGCTTGAGTGGCTGGATACCCCACAGGTGAGAGACAGGAGAGTGGTTTTCTCTGCTTGTGATGGGGAAGGAAGCAGCTGCCCTTCTCCCCTCCAGGAAAGGTCTCCTTGGAAACAGGACAGGCTTGAATCCTTTCTCCAACTCTTTGATTTATAAATAAAATCTACCCAGGAGCCAGAATGCCCTATGTGTCTTGGCTTGTACTACCAAGAGATGTCTCCAACTTCTATTTCTCTTTGAAATGTAAATATCTAGGGAGGTAATACTTCTGTCTGGGCTGTAACCATTTGGGGTCTTTTTGAATCAGAGCAATTAGCTCCATCATTAGAAAAACAAATGGTTGCAGATTTAATCCTTATGGTATGTGAAAAATGTTTCTTGGAGAAATGAAAACAAACTTTTTTTTCCCTAAGATTTTTCTGTTTTTATATTGTATACTTTCCTGTATCTCAGGAAGCTAGGGCTTTTGCAGGAGCAAATACTTAAGCCAGAGGCTCTCAGAATGTGGTACTTGAACTGGCAGCATCAGCCTAACTGGGAAATTTTTAGCAATGTAAACCTTCAGGCATTGCAGCAGACTTAACTGAATTAGGAACTTGGGTATGCCCAGCAATCTGTTTAATGAACCCTCCCAGATGCAGTCCACAGTTTGAGAACCACTGCAGTGCACCATACCCAATGAGCTAGTCCCAATAGTTCCCTTTATTTCCTACAGCTATCTCCTTGGCTCCCTACCATGCATTCCTTGTCAGTTCACCATGATTAACCAAGTCTGTCTGCTGCCGTGATAAGGTCCCTTGTGGCTCTAGTGAGTTTGGTAGTAACCCAAAGAGCAAATCTGTATGTAGGAAGCATTTTAATATAATGAGAAGGTTATGAGATTCCTGTTCTCAAAGGGTTTTAAACATTAGATGAACGAACACTTATATTGGAGGATTTAAATATGGACACCTGAGCAGCAGGGGGTAGCACAAATGACTGAACTTTTTCCATTTCCTTAAAGCAAACAATATTTGGGAGAACAAATAATAAAATCATTTCCTTATTGACAAGTAACTTCTTAGCAGGATCATCTCACATAGATCTGCCATGCAGAAAGCAGACATTCAGGGTACTGTATTTTATATTGCATGTTGTATCACTAGTCTACTTAAGAAACAATAATGACTACTATTACATGATTCATAGATTTTTTTATGCCTTTAATTGGTTGGAGTTCTGATATCATCTGTCTCTCTTGATACCTGAATTGTTTGAGGTGTTCTGTAGTGTCTGCCACTTGCTTTCCAGTACCTTCACCAAGGTGACATCAGAATTCCCTTTATCTATAAACAGTGTATTCTCTTACACAAGAGTGCAGTCTTATCAGTTGGAACTCTAGGGGCCTAAGAGAAACTACCCACTTGCTCAGGCAACCTGTTCTTCTGGAAAATTAGTAAATAATATCAGACCATATAAAATTTCATTTCTAAAATTGCCAAGTAAGATTCCCTTTTAGCTTTATGAATCTAAGCAAACAGAACATGTGGGATTGATTACAAACATTTTTAAAATTTTTGTTATATTTCCATGAACATTAATCTGATTTGTTTGGCTCTCATGACAAAGATCATAAGAATTAATCCACAACAAAGAAACACAACAAAGGAGAAACACATAGGAGGGAAAATATAATTACCAGCATGTGTGTTTCTGTGTTGCAGCATTAATGTTGAGCCGAGAGCAATGCACATAAGAAAAAATGACAAAGGAAAAAAGACCTAAATTCAGATAGCACCATGTTACTTAAAATTAAAAAGGGAATAATCCAGGTTAGTATAAGTATGAACACACGAATCATAAATGGTTCAGAAATAGAGAATATTTCCTTATTTCTTATAATATGTGGGTATCACTTACTTTCATAACACAGAATTGTTTTTATGGACTGCTGAATTATTCCTTGCAGTACTATATTCTTCATTGCTTCTGAAATTGGTTTGGGAGGAGCAGTCATTACTTTAAAAATTGCCAGTGTTTATCCAAGATTCTGTGGCCATTTTGTTGAAGCTTTCAAATGATGTTCCAAATTTGAATATGCAAAGTACACAAATCTTTTTTTCTCATTCCTCTTGAGGGCTTGCTTTTGGAAGGGCTACTATCCACTTTCCTATTCTGGTATCCATTGTCCCTTGATTTTGAGACTGTTCTACAAAACAAGTCATGAAGAAGCACTCTAGCTCTTTAGTTTAAGGTGGCTTTTTGGTTTAGCATGATAGGCCCACTGGATAGGCCCACTGGATAGGCCCAGATAAGAGTAAATGCTGGGACATTCTCTACTGAACTCTGAGTAGGGAGAAGTGATCTGGCTATATCTCCTTCAAGACAGAGAAAGTCGGAAATGTATTTGTGTAACATGACCTTGCTAGGATGATAATGCTTACTGTGGCATGGTGCTTTACCTAAATGCAAACCCATCCACACTGTCTCCTAAAGGGAAGGCAGAACAAGGGTTGGCAGTCTTTTAGATTGTGTACTTGTAGTTGCTGTGATGTGAAGTTCTCCTCACTCCAACTTGACCTAGATCTGGTCCTAGGACTCCGATTTTCTCTTAAATGTCTTCCTTTTTGACCAAACCTGGAATACTTCCATGTTTAATGATGCCACCACTTGCTTTATTGAGAGAGAGAGACAGAGACAGAGACAGAGAGAGAGACAGAGACAGAGAGAGAGAGAGAGAGAGAGAGAGAGACTGTGTGTGTGTGTGTGTGTGTGTGTGTGTGTGTGTGTGTGTGTTTTCTCTCCATTATTCTGGCTGAGGATTCAGATGCAGTCCTTCCAGTACTCCCTTGCTTTCTGTACCCAAAGATAGAACACAGAATTTTTTAAAAATTTATTTCAGTGGTTTAACAACTAATCATCATGTGAGGAAAAGAAATGGGATAATAACATGAGCAAAGTCCAGGAAGTTAAAAGTGTTTAAGAAATAATTTTCTTGGTTCCTTTAGGTTCTTTTGTAATCTTCTGTTTTTCTCATTTCCCACCTTGAAAACTAATTCCATAATGGCAAAATTATGTATCTATATCTTAACAAATCCTGACATAGCAAAGGAACAAAAGATGTTGGCTATAGAATAGCCAATTAAAAACAAACTTAGCCAAAGGGTGATAGAGACAAAGATTTGCTTACAAAATTGATTTCTAAAAATTATGTCTCCATGTAGTAGGATTTCCTAATTAAAACAGAACCTAGAAAATAGAAAGCAAAATCAATTTCTTACCAAAACAGCAGAATGTAACCTTGCCTTCTAGCTAAAACAAAAGGCCGAGGCGATGGCTGAAGGTGTCTTTTTAGATTTCACTACCATCATAACTGAGATTTACAGATCCCACACTCTGTACTGCCCCAAAAAAACCAGGTGGTCATCTTCTTGTCTACTCCATTGTCCTTTAGGCTTGTGTTAATTTGTGTACTTGGATACTGTAGTCATCTATCCCTCTTCTCCAGCTAGTATAGTTTCAATAACTTCTGGAAATATGTTCCTCTGTAACTGCCTGGCATTGAGCAATATGTCCCAAGCCTAATATTGTGCTCTTCCTTAGGAAGAAAACTAATAATGCTAACTATAAAGTTAACTGTATAGCACAGCAAACCATTCACATTTTGTGGTTCTCAGTTTTTTTTCTTGGCAGTAGAAATTTGCTTGGTAGTTAATTTTACATCAGGCTGTAACCCAAGAGTTTGTATCTGACAGCTTTAAATAAACGAGTATTTTTAAAATAGTCCAGCGACTATTGGTATGAATCATGTAATTTTGGGCTACAAATGGATAGTGAGTAAAATCTACTCTATTCTGTAATTCTGTCACAACTGTCTGCTCTTGACATGAAAAGAAAAGTGGACATTAAATCTAGAACACATTTTCTTTAGCTCTGGGCTGCCTATGAGAACTTTTCCTTGCTAAAGGATACATTGAAGCAGGTGAAAGTTCTTGCACTAAGCTTTTCTTTGGTTTCCTGGAGCGCTGGGGCTGCCCAGGGTGATAAAGCAGTGGGAGGCAGAAAAGACCCGAGTTCCTGTCCTGGACATAATAATAGAAGCTACTGCACAGGGTATTGTCAGGGTTAAATGATAAATGTATGTAAAACTCTCAGTACAATGGCTATACCTACTCAGCAAATGGTATAGCCATTGTTATTATCAGCTCTGTCCTTGGGCAATTTTCATAAACTTTCTGAGTCTCAGTTTCCTCATCTGTAAGATTTAGAACATACAGATCCTTACCTTATCCTTGGTACACTGTAAGGACAAAGGGCACACACTGAGTGTGCTACAGTCAGTTCTCACTATCTTAATTCTCTTTCCTCAAGAGTTCCAAAGTGTAGCTCTTCTGTGCCAGATCCAGAAATGTTATCATGTACCCATTTGATTGGTAGGATGCCAGCAGGAAGCAACTTTGTTTTATTATTTTCACCTTGTCCTTGAGCTCTTTGGTTCTAATCTCCCTACGCTACCCCAGGAAACTAGCTTGGGTGGATCTCATAATTTTCTAGTTGTATTCAGCAATTAGAGACAGTCTCATTTTCAGACACTAGAAAGTTCATTCTTGTTTAAATCTAAACCTCTATCTTGTACACAATTAGAAACTTTCCCTTTTTGCGGCTTGCTCCTGACCCAGGCTTAAAAACCCACAGTAGACAAGCACAATTTGCCCATTGATTACACACACTGGATTTTTCACCTCTTCATCCCTATCTTCAAGTTCGTTTCTGGTTCTTTCAGGGTGAAGGTGAGGAAGAAGGTTGAGAGGGAATGGAACATGTGAGTCTAAACTGACCAGGATGCTCTTTCTCTCACAGGCCATTCTGGTGAGTTCTCAGGAAGCTTTATCATAGGATCACAGGAAGCTTTCCATGTGCAGTTCCTTGGTGTGGGTGATGTTTTTTTTGGTGATTTTTTTTTCTGATGCTTTCAAACTTCAGGTCCAACTCCTGTTGGTCCACTGCAGCCTCCTTCTGGAGGAGCTGGTTCCCTGCAAGCAGGGCTCTTGCCTGCCATTGGCAGATGTGTGCCTGCTCCCACAGGGGCTCCCCTCACCCTCAGTCAGGGCCAGCGGATGTCTTAGGGTGAGAGTTGTAAACCAAGATCTGTGATCCCCTGGTTTTGGGCAAATTAAGGTTCTCCTAAGATTTCCTTTCCCCATGCTCTGCTGCGTGCCTGTGCTGGCGCCCTTGGAGCCTCTTGACTTGGCACCGATGCCCTCTCCCCATTGTTCTCACCCTCTCTCATAGTTCGGTGTTTTTAGGGGATTTGTTCTTCTAAAATTATACTTTCTCTTTATGTGCACTAATCCACAGGTTAATTAATAGAGTTGAAGGTTGGAAGATGACTGTATAACTATTCAGATATGAAAAGTCCTCGGTGTTTATTAGACCCCTGTTAGAAATGCCCTGATGTTGCCATTACTTAAGCCTGTATCTGGCAGGCCAGCTGCCTCCAGCTGTATCTCAGCAAGTCCACTGGATCTGGCCCTTCTCACTCCCAACCATCCTGCTGTGCACACTATGAACAGCTTTAGCTCCCAGTCCTGCAGTCTTTCTGCATTAGCTCAGTGATAACTCCATCTGCTGGGAAGATGGTCCTGTCAGCAGAACGCAATGTTCAGATGGCTTGATCAGAAAGGTCCACTTTCTTCCCCTCAGGACAGTGGCTTCACACTGCACACTCCTTGCCTTAGCTTTTCTACTGCATGCAAAAGCTGGCCTGGTGTGTGTTCTGTGTGAGAAACTAAATATGTGTGTGTGTATGTATATCTACATATTTGTATATATGCATTTATGTGCATATATGTAAACATATGTATATAGTTAAAATATGTAACTTCCTGTTATATAGGGAAAATCTCACTTCAGTTCATTGCTAACCATATCTGCATGGGCTCTGTTTATTTCAAGCACAATTATTTATCATCATTAATCTTTTGGTACAGTAAATAGCAGGCTCAGAAATAAATGACATATGCAAAAACGTTATTAGGAACTAAGCACAAATTTGTGAGTGGTGTATAGGGGACTCACGGGGATAGTGTAAGAACCCAGAGCTAGCAATAGTGGAACTGAAAGTGACATGGGGTGAGAGTTACTGGAAGCCAGCAGGATGAAGTACAGCACACTGCCTTGAGAAACTAGTGACTCTGAGGGATAGAGCTGTGCTGAAGTGACTTTCCAAGGAGAGAATTAGAGGAATAATACCCTGATCATATTTGTTTCCTTCTCTGTTTTCTTCCTGAGCATCCCTGTTGACTGAACATAACCAGAAGCCAAAATGCATGAGAGTCTGTTGAGTAAAAGCAAGATGGAAATGAGAAAATAAATCTTCATTAAGCGAATAGAAAGTAGTATCCTAGCTAATTGTCTCATTAGAATAGAACTGTCTCAGGCTAAGGATGTGTCCTGATGTTATATGATACATCTTGCAGCTTATAAACATGTAATGTGATTAACAATATCTCCTTCCCACTATTAAAATAAAAAGAGATACTCTTCTTATCTGTATAAGATACTCTTCTTATACATGCTGCTAACTGGATAAGAAACAATTTATGTTTTTATCTCCACCTTTTTTCTTCTTTAAATATTGCTCACTTAAAAAAATAAATCAAAATATTTGGAAATAAAAGGAAAATTGAAAAAATTTCTTAGTTTATGCAAATTATCTATAAAATTCTTTGCAATCACCTATGTATTTCTTTGCTCATTTATGTGCATAACTATGTCATGAAATTTATTCTAGATTTGAAACAATAATATTAAGCCCCAACTTATCTTTGCTGGCCGTAATGATGACATCAAACAAGTCTTTCATCTGTACCATGATAGTTGATTAAGTACATGTGTCAGTCAAGGCAGGTCGGGTTATGCAACTGTAATAGATCCCTCAAATCTCAGCAGCTTAAATACACCCAATGAGGTTCAGTAGCAGATCACTGTACTTCATAGTCATTCAGGGACCCAGGATGAAGAATGAACCACCATCTCATGACACTACTATTTGATAATGTGTTTATATGATCAAAACAGCAGGTGGAGATCTCTGGAAGGTCTCATGCCAGTAATTGAATATTTCTCCCTGGAAGAGGCACCCAGCATTATGACCAGAATTACTTATTGAGCCTTGTCCAGTTACAAGTCTTCTGTGTCCAGTAGGAAGTCTCGCATACTAGCACTGACAATGTCAACCATAGTGCGAAGTTCATCGAATGAAGTCAAGACATTTTTTAATTAGCATCCTTTCTCTTTTGTACATTCTCTATTCATACTCAGCCATGATCTGCGTCTAATTTTAACCCTTGAATACCTTATACCAGTATTTCTTTCCTTTCCAGGACAGCTGTGGTGAGGTTTTACTCACGGAGGAATCCTCATTTTGCATTTTAGATCGTCTTAAGATGATCACATACTTCACTTAAAGATCAATCTAGAAGCAGGCCACAAAAGACAAAGAGTACTTTTTTCTAAATGCATAAACAAGGTTCAAATTGAAGTAACTGTTAAGTACAATTACCTAGCACGTATGTGAGGTGTCATCCAGAAGATGAGAAGGGAGTAAACTAAGAAGCAAACTGTTGCCTTTCTTCATGGAGGACACCCAAGGGCATCCAGGGTATGCATGTGTCCATCCTATGCACACACTCCTAAGCTATTTCCAAGTTACAGAAGCTGGGTTGATGTTGACTTCAGTTTCTGAGTTAACCTCTGTGCTTATCAGTGGGGAAAAAAAATTCCTCAGGGAACTTTGACATAATTGTCTTTGTAATAATTTATATATTGATTGGGAAAATTGGTTACTAAAGCATATTTTTCCAAGTTCCTTTCATTATTTTTATCATTACCTATCCTTTGAACGTAGAAATATCTAGAGGCATAGAAATAAATATGTATAAATTGTTTATCATGTAGACATCAATAGTAAATTTAATTTTTATGGTACTGAACCAATGCTAGGAAAGATTCAAAAATTTTAGTTCAAAAGTTGAAAACCCTCCTCTTCACTCTACTGAGCAAGGCTAACAATTCCTAGGAGCCCCTTTGCTGATAAGGCATCTCCAAAAGATTAATAAGGATTAGGCCTGTCCAAGTAAATTCTTTGATTTTTAGATTTATTGGAAACATAACAAACAATCTTGATATAAACAAGTTTCTGTTGCTTCCCCAACAGAATTCTTAGATTGCTGACTTGGCAAAGCACAATCATTTTCATTCCTTTTAGATCATTATTTATATAACTCAGCGCTAGCTTTCCAACGATTCTTGCCTAATGGCTCTTAAAATCAACAATCTGAACCTTTTGGGGAGATATTGTTTCAGTGTTAAATTTTAAGGGGTAAAGCTTTGATGGAGACCATTCCATCCTACTCTATGTGCAGTGCATAAACAGAGGGGACGCAATGGTAACCACTAGATTGGAAAACAGAAGTCAAATCTATGGGGGCTCTAGATATGCACTTGGCATAGAATAAGTAGGAAAGAAATCAGCTTAGAAGAAATGCTCTCTAAGCTTGCTTGCATTTTAATTTTACTCCAAAATATTTGATTATTTCAAAAGCAATATATTCTTGTTAGTAAAACATTAAATGCTATACAAATATTTACAGTAAGGTGAAATTCCCCTGTAATCTCGCCACCCTCCAGAAGTAACTGTAACTGTTTGTGTATATTTTTTTAGAGTTTATTTTTTAATTTTTATGGGATTCTCCCATCTTCCTCTTCCGTTTTTGGCTTCCTCTCCTTTTCCTTCACTTCTTCATCCCCCTCTTCATCTTTCTTCTCTCCTTCCTTTTCCTCCTCTTCTTCTGCTGCCCCATATCCCTCATTCCGATTCCCCCCATCCTCTTTCTTCTGTTTCTGTAACTCTAAATTAGTAAATGTTCAAAAATTCTGAACATTTAAAATTTTAGTAGATTGCCAATAAATATTTGCCAATCAGTATTTTATTTATTGTTTTGCCAAATAAAGTTGTATTAAGCTACACCTCTCTAGACAGTCATCATTACTGAATGGTATCAGTCATTTCGTTAACTCTGTTTTAATTTAAATTTATTCAATGTTAGCTTTGTCTTTTTTTTATAAGCTTATTGGCCCATGGTATTTCTTCTGTGAGTTGCCTTTTTATGTACATTTTTTCCCTATTGGGTTATTTGATTTATTAACAACTGATTTTAATTTACATATTAATATATATTAATATGTATTAGGGATATTAGAGTGTCTTTTCCGTGTGTTGTCTTTGTTTTTCCCTGATTGCTTTTGTTTTCTTAATTTTGTTTCTGCTTTATTTTGCCTTGCAGAACTTTCAAATTTTTATGTTAATCTATCCATAATTTATTGTATTGCTTCTAGGTTTCATATCATGCTTAGAAATGACTCCAGCATTCTAAGTTATAACAAATATTTACCATTATTTCTCTTAGTTTCTTTGTGAATTTACTTTTTGGCTTTGTATGTTAACTTCTTCATCCTTCTGGAATTTATTTTGTAACAAGATATAAAGCATGGATTCAATTTAATTATTTTTCAAATTACTATCCTTTTCCAAATGGCTGGCTCATTGTACAAACTTCTTTCAATAGTTCATTTTCCCCTCCACTGATTTGAAATACCATCCTTATCAAATACTGCATTTCCATATAGTTGGGTTAATTTTGTTACATTAATTCTGGCTGTCTATTTCTGTGCTGATCCTAGGATTTTTTTGTTACTGTAGCTTTAATAAATTTGAATATTTAAGAGACCTTCCACTTTCCTTTCCTCAAATTATGGACCCAACTTTAAAAGTACAGTGGGGATATTGATTTTTATAACATTGAATTTGTAGATTAATTTGATGAAAAACATACCTTTAAACTGTTGAGTCTATCTAAAAAAAAAAAAAAAGAAAGAAACTAGTTTTTCAAGTCTTCTTTTATGTCCCTCAGTAAAGTTTTAAACTCTTTTTTCTTTTAGGACTATGTACTTCTGGTTAAGTTTTCCTGGAATGTTTCGTATTATTTGTTTCAATTACAAATATATTTTTCTACTATTTTTTATAATAGAAAGAAAATGATTTTTGTATATTAATTTTGGATCCAGCTAAATGCTGAATACTTTGTTTTCTTCTAGTATTTTTTCGGTTGCTTACTTTTGGTTTTCTAGAGAGGCAATCATATGTCTGTAAACAATAATGACATTACCTTTCTTTTTCTTTTCTTTTTTCTTCTTTTGATATTTCTAAAATTATTCTGATACTTTGTTTTCATTCTTTCAGAGAAAAGTGAAGCTGTCATGGTAATAATATTAGGCATCTTCTCACTGTGTTTCTTCTGCTTCCAGTGTTTCAGCATTAAGAATGAGGCTGGCCATTGTGTTATATATGCAATCATGTTAATTAAATAACTATAAATTTTTACTAAATTTTGTTAAAAATTTTAAAAATATTAATAAAATTTAAAAATTTTTAATTTTATTGAAATTTTAAAAAATAATCATGGATTTTAAAACCATTTTAATAAAAAATTTTAGCAAATGAATTTTTGCTGTCTATTAATATGACTATATGGTGGCTATTATTCATGGAATTCTTAATTTTGATCCATTTCTATCATTCAGGGATGACTTAAACCAGATAAGTAAAATTTATTTATATATACATATATATTTTAAGCTGCTTTTGCGGGTTTACGGTGGCAGTGATATGCTAATTTTATAAACAATCAGGGAAGCATTTCTCTTTTTTTATCATGTACTCCACTGTAGTTTAAATAACATGAGAATTTTATTCATTAGGAATTTGAAACAATTTGCAAAATCGTTGGGGTTTAGTGGCATTTAGGGAAATAGCTCTATAAAATTAAAATAATTAATAATGATAGACCATATTAAATAATCTGTTGGTTTCTTTGTAGGCCCTTATAAGTGTTTAAAAAAAAATAGAATAACCTCAGATTTCGCTTCAGCAATGCTGAAGCCTAAAAAGAGAAAAGAACTACATCTACAGGGCTGGGGGGAAAAGGATGAGATGCAAAACTCTGTGTCCAGCTAGGCTGTCATTCATAGATCAGAAGGAAATGACTGATTTTGCAGTAGCTCAGGAATGAAAATACTAAAAGCTCTTGAAAAAGAAATATCCATGAATTTTCAATACAGCCAATTGAAAGATGATTCAAAACAAAGAACAATTTGACTCCCTTTACCCTTACAAAACTTCTTCCTCCCCCTTTCCTTCTGGTAACCACTAAACTATTGTCTGTATCCATGAGTCTCTATTAGTTTATCTTGTTTGTTTGTTGTTTTCAGTTTTATATCCCATAAATATATGGTGATGGAAGGAAATCGAACTTTGGGTGGTGAACACACAATGCAATATACATATGACGTATTATTGAATTGTACACTTGAAACCTATATAATTTTGTTAACCAATGTCACCCCAATAAATTTAATTTAAAAATTTGAAAACATTCTTGAAGATATGTATACTCCTATGTTCATTGTGGCATTATTCATGGTGACTGACCAAGACATGGAAACCATGTAAATGTGACTAATGATTGGATAAAGAAAATGTGATATGTATGTTCAATATACATGAAATACTGCTCAGCCATAAGAAAAGATGAAATACTGCCACACTTAACCCTTTAAGAACATGTAAGTATTCTTTTATAAAAGGAATATTTTATTGATGAATAATTATTATATTGTTCTCTTCTTTATGGTATGACTGCCTTCTAGGTTTTCTTCACTTCTCTGTTATTTTCATACTACAACTGTGTGTTTTTTGTTTGTTTGTTTGTTTGTTTTACCAGTGTTGGTTCATTATCTTGCTGCATCCAGTTTGATTTTTATTTTTGTAATAGTGTTGCCTTCTGAGCTTTGCTAGCTCCCTTTTAAATCTTCCTCAATTGAAATAGCATCTCAGCTTTGTTCTCTTGAATCTCTTCTGTTTGATTTAATACCCTACTTAAGACATTTTATCTAAAATTTTCTTTCATTTCTTGGAGTATCTCCCATTTCAAAATCTTTTTTGTCATTTGTTGGGTATATTCCTTTAAAAAAATACTATCAGTCATATTAGATTAACCTCGGCATTTCATTCATTTTGGCCGATATATCAGAGTTAAGTTGCAAATAAAGGAAGCTGCTTTAGTTATTTTAGCACAAGGCATTTGTAGCTGTAAAGTTTGTGTTACAGTATCACTGGAAGGGCAGGAGCAGGTAGTAGACTGGGCCATCAGGAATGATTTCCAGAATAGCACTCAAAGACTGGTGTACACTATGGGCACTGCTTCCTCTGCAAAAGTCAGGTGACAGATGCGAGACTGGCAGTTGGGCAGATGTGGTAGTAGGAGTCTGTGAATGTTGCCTTCTGGTTGCTTCAATTTTCATAGTGAAGTTGGAAGAAAGATGGATCATAATCAAGAGTAAGGATACAGGAGGAGATGACAGAAGTTTGAGGAGAAAGGAGAAAAAAGGAAAATGTTTTCTAGGAAAGTAGAAAATGAACAGGCTATGGAAATGTAGTATGATAGTCAGGGAGCATTAAGGGATTGTTTGAGGTTTGCAACCATGAATTCAAAGTGAGACCAGTAGTTGTGTGTTTTTCTCCAGCCACATCCAGCTGCAGAGATACAGGTATGTGGAGGTTGAAAGGTTGGATTTAACCAAGGTTAGAAATTTGCCGAGTGTTTATAATGATGGAGGAGAAAGATAAGGGATTTAAGGGTGTGCAACAGGAAGGATTATAAAGACCTCCACATACCTGACTATCATACTACACTTCCATACTACACTTCCATCATGTTTACATGGGCATTGTTTAAGTTATCCCCTTAAAACTTTGGTGAGAGGTAGGATTTTATATGCGTGTTGGGGAGGCAGTGATGTGTGAGCTAGGATAACACAGCCCATAAGCTTGTTTCAGGTGGTTTCTAAACACTTTCCAGACCTGATAAATCATCTGTCTTGGGACGTATCTCACTCTGGAAGTCTGTACGGGTTAGAGTTTGGAATAGTATATGGGACAACAGGACTACCTTTTAATTTTGTTTATTTTAAAGATCATAATGAAGGGTGATAACACACCCATCATTTGTGTAAACCCAGGTAGGTTTACACAAAATAAAGATGGCACAGCACATGGTAACTTCTTCAAACTTGCCTCATTATTTTCCTTGGACATGTAAATAAGTGGTTGCTTTTTTCCCCCCTTTTCTCCATAATTCAACCCAGCCATTGGTGTTTTCCTTTTCTTCTGAAGGGATGTTTTCTTTTTTAAAGAAAACAAAACCACACTCTGATCAAGATTGTGGAGATGGATTTCAATTCTCAGTATTTTCTTATGGTTGGATACAAGTTTCGTTGTATACAGAAGAGTTGATATAATTATAATTGGAAGTCTTCAGTATAGGCAGTGGTAGTTCCCTAGTATTATTATGGATGAGATTTTGATATCTCACCCGGTTTCATTTTAATTATTTAAATAGACTTCAAGAATGGTGGTTATACATATATGCTCTCATGGTGCCATCTTTTAAGTCCTTACTTGTGTCTCTTTTTCCTAACTGGGTACCTGAGTGTTATGGTTTCAAAGGTGTTTATTTGTAAGTCACTAGAGTATGTGTTAACTAAAATAATCATGCTAATATCAACAAAGAACACAAATAACTAGGTGATCTTGGTTCTTGCACATATCCGTACTACTCACATTTTTTAATGACTTGAGGATGAAGTTCAAAACCTTTTAGTACATGTCATCATGAACACCAAGACCAATTTGAAATATTTTTGAAATGTCTTGAGATTAAAATAGTTTGGATTATATTAGTTTTCTGTTGCTGTGTACCAGGTGACCATAAATTTAGTGACTTATAGGTTAGAAGTCTGGCATGACATGCCTGAGTTCTCTGCTCAGATCATCACAAGGAGGAAATTAAGGTGTTGGCTTGAATGAATTCTCTCTTATCTGGAGATTCTGGGGAAAAAATCTGTTTTTATAAATCATTCTTGAGAGAATTCAGTTCCTTGCAGTTGTAGAACTGAGGCCCCCTTTTCCTTGTTGGCTTTGGCTAGGGACTGCTCTTAGTTCCTACAGGCCACCCACTTCTCTTACCATGTAAATCTTTTCATCTTCAAAGCCAGTATGATAGACTGAATAATGCTCTTTCTACCAGCCAAAGATCTCCATGTCCTAATTCTAAAAACCTGTGAATATGTTACCTTACATGGCAGAAGGGGCATTGCAGGTGTGAATAAATTAAAGATATTAAAATGGGAGATTATTCTGGATTATCTGGAAGGGCCTGATGTAGTCACAAAGATCCTACTAGGGGAGCAGGCAGTGAGAAGACAGAAGCAGAGATTGAAGAGATGCAGCCAGAGAGAAGGAATGCTGCAGCCTTCAGAAGCTGGAAGAGCAAGGTACAAATTCTGTTAGAACCTTCAGAAGGAACTGGCCTGGCTCATACCTTAAGTTTAGCCCCTTAAGACTCATTTTAGATTTCTGACCTCCAGAACTGTAAGAGAATAAATTTTCATTGCTTCGAGCCACTAAATTTGTCATGATTTGTTAAGACAGCAGTTAGAAGTGAATACAGCCAGCAGTGGGGAATTTCTCCCTCATTAAATCTCACTCACTAAGAAACTCCAACTTCCTCTTCAGAGACCAATGGGAGAAAACTCTGCTTTTAAAGGGTTCATATGATTAAGTCCACTTCACTCATATAATCTCTCTAACTTAGGGTCTACTAACTTGGGACCTTAATTATATCTGCAAATCCTTTTACAGTAATATCTAGATTATTGTTTGAGTAAATAACTAGGAGAAGATAGTGTGTGTACCAGACGCCAGGAATCTTCAGCGGGCACAGGGGAAGCAATCTTAGTAGTTCTGCCTACCACAGAGATTAAAAACTTTAAAAATGTTTTGGAAGTCATTTAAATATTTAAAATAATTTATATTTGAAATTTATTTGGTCTTACAGATATCAGAAATTCATTAAATTTTTTTAGTTTTTTGATTTGCATTTCTCTGATGATTAGTGACCTTAAGCATCTTTTCACATGTCTGTTGGCCATCTAATTTCTCCTCTATTCAGGTCTTCTGACTATTTTTAATTGGATTTTTTTTTGTTGTTGAGTTGTATGAGTTCTTTATACATTTTGAATATTAATCCCTTATTGAATATATCATAGGCAAATATCTTCTCCCATTCAGGAGTTTTCATTTTGTTGGTTTCCTTTACTGTGCAAAAACTCTTTAGTTTGATATAGTCCCATTTGTTTATTTTTTCTTTTGTTTCCATTGCCTTGGAAGATATATCAGAAAAAAATTTTCTAATAGCAATATCAGAGAGTTTACTGCCTATGTTTTCATATAGTTTTATCGTTTCAGGTCTTACATTTAAGTCTTTAATTCATTTTGAGCTTATTCTTGTATGTGGCATAAGAAGGTGGTCCAATTTTCAGAAAATCACAATGAGATATCATCTCACACCTGTCAGAATGGCTATCGATAAATCAAAAAACAAGTGTTGGCGAGGATGTGTAGAAAAGGGAACCCTCGTACATTGTTGGCAGGTTGCAAATTGGTACAGCCACAATGGAAAACAGTTTGTAGGTTCCTCAAAAAGTTAAAAATAGAACTGCCTTTTGACCCAGCAATTGCACTTCTGGGTATTTATCCAAAGAAAACCAAAACACTAATTTGTAAATATTTATGCACCCCTATGTCACTGCAGTGCTATTCACAATAGCCAAGATATGGAAGCAATACTACGTGCCCATCAATAGACTATTGGATATAGAAGAGGTGGTACATATATATATAATGGACTATTACTCAGCCATAAAAAAAAAAATCCTACCATTTGCAATGACATGGATGGACCTAGAGGATATCATGTTGAATAAATAAGTCAGACAAAGACAAATACCATATTTCACTTACATGTGGAATCTAAGGAACAAAAGAAATGAGCAAACAAAGTGAAAACAGACTCACAGATACAGAGAACAAACTGGTGATTGCCAGAGGGGAGGGGAGTTGGGAGGCTGGGTGAAAAAGGTGGAGGGATGAAAAAGTACAAATTAGTAATTACAAAACAGTCACGGGGATATAGAGTACAGCATAGGGATTGCGTTCAATATTGTTGTAATGGCTGTATGTAGTGCCAGATGGGTGCTAGAGTGATCAGGGGGATCACTTCATAAATTACATAAATGTCTAACCATTGTACTGTATACCTAAAACTAATATAAAATTAAATTTAAAAATATTTTTACTTTTTTGTATATATTTAAGAGTTCACTGGATTTCTGAATTTACATAGAAAAATATTTCATCTATCAATTTATACAACAGTAAAATTCATAGTACCCTCTCTCCCAAATGCTTTCTTTTCATGCTTTTCTGAAGTTTTCTCCTTGATCACGAGGCCTACTGCATCTCAGTGCATGACTATACAAGGAAAGCGTTCCATGGCTCCGCTTTAATTTAGTCAAAGGACCCATGCAATGAATTTACTTTGGAGACCTGCCTATGGAGTTTTTCTTGACTACCCTTTCCCTCAGGGCAGAAGTCGTGATTCCTTGATGTTTTTCTACTCTAGTCAGTACAGAAGGTTCTCAGAGTTCCTACAACCTGTAATCTCAACTTCCTTGATTTATTTAAATTTCTAGTCAAGTACATACTTTATGGTTGATGTTTATTGAATGAATGAATAAATAACAGTTTCTTCCTTTTGTGGCTATTGAGGAGTGTGTTTTGGTCTATTCACCATCATTTTTAACTCTCGGTTATCTCAAGCAAATAGAATACTGTGTCTCTTTGCCTGCCTCTATTACTTATCTAACCTCAGGTATTTTTTATAATTATCATAATGATTAAATTCCTTTTTTTGTTTGTGTGTTTAAGTGAACATTGTTTCTTTTTCTTTGTGTATGATTTTGTATATTTTTCCTGTTCAAATGAACTTTTGAAAAATAATTTTTATTTTTTAATTACAGTTGACATACAATGTTATATTAATTTCAGGTGTACAACATAGTGTTAGACATTTATATAACCTATAAAGTACTTACCCCAGTAAATCTAGTACCCATCTTACACCATGCATGATTATTACAATTTTACTAACTATATTCCCTATGCTATACTTTACATCCCTAAGACTATTTTGTAACTACCAATTTGTACTTCTTAATCCCTTCCCCCTTTTCACCAACCTCCTACCCACTCCCATCTGGAAACCATCAAAATGTTCTTTGTATCTATGAGTTTGTTTCTGTTTTGTCTGTTAATTTTTTTTCTTAGATTTCATATATAAGTGAAATCATATGGTATTTGCCTTTTCTGTCTGACTTATTTCACTTATCATGGAATGCTAAGGGTCGATCCATGTTGTTGCAGGTGACAAGATTTCATTCTTTTTTGTGACTGAGTAATATTTCATTGTATATATGTACCACCTCTTTATCCATTTATTTATTGATGAACATTTAGGTTGCTTCCATATCTTGCCTATTGTAAATAATTCTGCAATGAACATATAAATGTCTATGTCTTTTTGAATTAGCATTTTGGGTTTCTTCAGATAAATATCCAGATGTGGAATTACTGGATCCTTCTTTGTCTCTTGTTATAGCCTTTGTTTTAAAGTCTATTTTTTCTGGTATAAGTATTGCTACCTCAGCTTCTTTTTTTCATTACCATTTACATAAAATATCTTTTTACATTCTTTTACTTTTAGTCTGTGTGTATCTTTCAATCTGAAGTGAATCTCTTGTGGGAAGCATATGTAAGGATTTTGTTTTCTTATCCATTCAGCCACTCTATGTCTTTTGACTGGAACATCTAATCCATTTATATTTAAGGTAATTGTTGCTGTGTAGTTAGTGCCATTTTATTATTCATATTTTTAATCTTTTCTTTTTCTTCTTAAAGAAGTTCCTCCAACATTTCTTATAATACTGCTTTGGTGGTGATGAATTCCTTTAGCCTCTTCTTGCCTGGGAAGCTCTTTATCTCTTTTTCAATATTGAATGATAGCTTTTCAGTGTAGAGTAATCTTGGTTGTATGTCTTCACTTTTCATCACTTTGAATATTTTGTACCTGCAAAGTTTCTGTTGAGAAATGAGCTGACAGTCTTATGAAGGCTCTTCATAGGTAACTAATTATGTTTCTCTTGCTGCTTTTAACATTCTTTGTCTTTAACCTTTGGCACTTTAATTATGATGTGTCTTGGTGTGGACCTCTTTGGGTTTATCTTGTTTGAGACTCTCTACACTTCCTGGGTTTGTATGTCTTTCTCCAGGTTAGGGAAGTTTTCTGTTATTATTTCAAGTAAGTTTTCAATTCCTTTCTCTCTCTCTCTCTTCTTCTGGTACCCCTATGATGCGAATGTTGGTACACTTGATGGTATCCTGGAGGCCCCTTAACTATCCTCATTGGATTCTTTTTTCTTGTTGCTATTCTGATTGGGTGTTTTCTCCTACCTTATCTTCTAAATTTCTGATTCTAACCTCTGCTTCCTCTAATCTACTGTTGATTCCCTCTAATGTATTCTGCATTTCAGCTATTTTAATTCTCCATTTCTGACTGGTTCTTTTACATGTTTCTATCTCCATTTTTATGTTTTTTATCTCTTTGTTGATGTTCTTACTGAAATCATTGAGCATTCTTATAACAAGTGACTTGAACTCTGCATTTGGTAGATTGCTTATCTCCATTTGGTTTAGTTCTTTTTCTGGAGTCTTGTTCTAGTCTTAATTTGGGACACATTTCTTTATCTTCCTATTTGGCTGTCTCCCTGTGTTTATTTCTATATGTTAAATATAACTGCTGTGTCTCCTGGTCTTAGTAGAATGGCTTTATGTAGTAGATGTCCTGTGGGGCCCAGTGGTGCAGTCTTCCCTTGTCACCTGATCTGGGTGCTCCAGGTGTGTCCCTTTTGTGGGTTGTGTGTACCCTCCTTTTGCAGTTTGAGCCTTGGTTGCTGTTTACATATCAGTGGGAGGGATTGATCCGTGGGCTGATTGCCAGTGAGGATTGGCTATGACTGTGGTGGAGGAGCTATTATCCAAGGGCTGACCCTACACAGCAGGATTCACTTTATCAGGGCTCTAGCGCCTGTGAAGTCTGTCCTTTGTGTGTGTCAATTGTGGGGGTGGTTGGGTGGTGCTCTGGTGTGGGCTGAAGCTGGCCACCAGGTGTGTTGTTTTCAGGGTCTCTTGGGAGGGACTCTGATGCAAGTCAGGTTTAACCATTGCCTGTGCCTTGCCTGTGTCCACTTGGTAGGAGCTAAAAGTGATCTGCAGATGGTTGCCACTTGTGCTGGGCTTGGAGGTGCATCAGAGAGGCTAAGCTGTGAACTGAGAGTGGCCGCTGCTAGTGCCAGCCTTGGGGCTACTTAGCAAGAAGTATTGGGCATATCGAGGCCAGATGACACTTGTTTGAAGATTGTGAACCTTTGCCAGATTTTAGGGAAGTCCCCAGCGTGAGCCAAGGCAGGCCATTTGTATAGAAAAGCCACTGGAAGCAGGTTGGGTGGGGTGAGGTCTCAGGGAATCACCAGGAAAGGGTGAATGGTATTGGCTAGGTTGGTGGAGACTCAGCTATGGCACCTGCCTGTGTGTGTAGGCTGGGTAAGGGGAGGGCACAACAAAGCAATAATGACTCCTGCCAACACATGTGTCTGGGAGAAAGCTGTGCCTCCAGCCCTTGCCCCAAAGCCAGACAATTCAGTTTACCCCTGTATGTTCCTGGCACTTTTCGAGCCACTGCCCCAGTGCTAGCGCTCAGAACAAGTGAGTCTGTCAGCAACTAAGTCCACGAATGGACTTTAGGAGGAACACCTGGGACTCCAGCAGCCCTCCTTCTCACTCAGCCTGATGTGGGGCTAGGATCCCTCATTCTTCATGGGGAACCTCTGCAGCTGAGATATCCCTCCTATTTTTCAACCACTATACATGGGTGTGGGGCCAGCTTTATTTGTGTCTCTGCCCTTCTTGTCAGTCTCGAGGTGGCTTCTTTATATTTTTAGTTATAGGACTTCTGTTCAGCTAGACTTCAGGTGGTTCTCAAAGATGGTTGTTCTGTAGTTTAGTTGTAATTTTTGTGTGGTCATGGGAGGAAGTGAGCACAACATTTACCTACTTTGTCATCTTGACCAATGAACTTTTGTGAATGGCAGAGAGTGTCCAATGAGAGAATTACCTTCATTAGATATTTCATCCTAGTTTGTAAATAATATTTATCTGATAAACTAGCATTTTATTAGGAAAAAGAAATCTTGTGCCCTATGAAATTTAAAAATGAATTACATTTCTTTAAGAGAATCTGTTTTTATAAGCATCTTCTTAATATTTACTGTATCCTCTTTCAGTTTTCAATTTTCCTTCTGGAAAATTGTTAAAAAGTTAAAAAGAAACATCATAAGGTTTTCTGAATGTGACAAATGCTTTCCCTATAAACTTGAATATTTCATCTGGAAAATTTCACAAAAAGATGACATTGTTTTATGAGTCCTGCCTGGGGCCTGAAAACATAAAGATTAGGAGTAGAAATGTCTGAAATGAAAGAATATAGTAAGGAAGAGTTACTTGAATTATATCCCATTAGCTGTGCCACCAGAGATCCTGCTTCAACGGAATACTTAAGTACATTTTCATTTAACATAAAACCTAATCTTGCTAATCCGCAAAAAGAAAATGTCAGATTGGCGATATATTTGCTTTCAGGATATTTATTGGAATCTGATTATATCAGCATGGATGCACAAACATTATAGTTTCTATAGTTCTTCACATCTCAGTACTAATATTTTTGTAAATCTTACGTTACATCAATAAATGAAAGTTAGATTACAAAATTTAAATTTCTATTATACACAGTTGACAGTTTTTAATACTAAATCCATAAACAAATGAGGAACTATTGAGAGAAAAAAAGCTAATTTATTATTGATAATTAACTATTTTTAAAAATCACATGTTGTGGGAGAATTCTGAGTGAGTTTATTTCAATGTGTTACCATATACATTACCAAAATAATGCTACATAAAAACTCTAAAACCTCAAAGCTTACAACAATGTGAAATTATTCTCATGATTAATGGTCTGACAGTTTGATCTAGTCTAGAACAAATGTGCCACTCTTCTTCGGCCTGCTGGTTGAGGTTATATCTGCTTTATGTACTTTTCACTGTTTCTAGACCAGCATCAGCTCAGAGCACATTCTTATGGCAGAACAGAAACACAAGTGCCTAACTTAACTGTGCAAACACATTTAAGACCTCTACACTCATCATATTCTAAGGTTCCATTGGCCAAAGTCAGTCACATGGTCAAGCTCTGAATCCATGGGGCAGGGGAATATATCACACTCCTGGAGAGCTAGAGAAGAGTAGAAAGGTGAGTATTTGTTGAACAATAATCAGAACTATCTTGTGTGTTTTATTCTTTATGATAAATGCAATATAAGATTGAAAGCATCCCTGTCTGAGTCATCATATACAGATACACCATACAATATGCTTTCTTCTTTTCATAGCATCTGATAAGGTTATTATTTAGAACCTGTGATGAACTTTTTTTAGGACCCAAGATAAACTTTTATGTGTTTAAGCAGCTATTTGCTTCATTTTTGGTTGTTTATTTTCACATATAGGTATATTTGGTGCATCAGTAGAGTCCACTCCTTATTTTTTTCTCTTATTTTTTCCTCTAAGAATAATGTATCTTTGGCAAGAGAGAAGATATGAAAGGATGGATGTTCCACCAAATTGTTGCACCAGGGCAGAGGCCACATCTCTGCCTGTTGCTGTGTCTCAGCATCCAGTATTTGCTCTCGGAAGGTTCAATAAATATTCAAGTCACAGATTACCAACTTGCAAGAGGGGACCTCTTGTGTCTCACCTCTATCTGTCTCATTTTGTGTTAATACATATAGTTCCTTAGAATACAAGTCATATTTTCCTTACTGTGGTAAAATACATGTAATATAAAATTTACTGTATTAACCATTTTAAAGTGTACAATTTGGCAGCATTCAGTATATTCGTAATGTAGTGCAACCATCACCACTTTCTAGTTCTAGTACTTTTTCATCACTTCAAGTAGAAACGTAATTCTTATTTAGCAGTTATTCCTTGTCACTTTTTACCAAAGCCCCTGGCAACCACTAATCTGTCTTTTGTCTCTATGTATTTACCTACTCAGGACATTTCATAGAAATGAAATCATGCAATATGTGGATTTTTGTGTCTAGCTTCTTTCACTTAACATAATGTTTATCTGTGGTACATAGCATGTGTTAGTATTTCATTTCTTTGTATGGCTGAATAATATTCTATTATATGGATATATGACATTTTATCCACTCATCAGTCATGGAATTTAGGTAACTAATATTTTATATACATGCTGATTGATTTTAGATACTATATGAGTCTAATAAATTAACAATCTCAGAAATTTTATTTATTTCCCCTTGTAGAATATATCAGTGAAGAGGAACTCTTTTGCAGAATTTAGTTGGAAAGGGAAGAGGAAAAACTTGGAGATTTTCCAGAAAAATAATACCAATATGGTATATAGTGAATTTCCACTGCCCAATTAAACTGTGATAATCTGATTTTTTTAAAGTTTAGTCTGGATTACTATAATTAGATACTATAATCACTTGACAGAAATTTGGTAGGACACCAGGAATCAGCAGCTGGTTATTTTAATTGTGACTTTAATCTTGCCTCTTTTCCTTATTTGCATGACACACGCCTTAGTTTTCTTTTATGAAATAATAACACCCAAATGGTACTTTCCCACTTCTTCCCATGCTTTCTATGCCAATGTTACATGTGATTTCCAGTCTCCTCTTTTTTCTCCAAAAATGTTTAAATCCTTGATCATGTGAGATTCTGATTTAAGATTTAAAAATACTTCGCTCCCTGAAGGTTTATTACCCCAATTACAATCTGAAAGGGGCTGCATGGCTGTTTTATTATCCGTAGAGTCCATGAGGAGTGTGATGGAATTAATTTAAAAGCTTGGGGAAATATGTAAGTAAAATGAAAGGAATTGGTATAATGTAACCTGGAGAAATGAAGACTGAAATATTTAACACATGAAGGACTATTATATAGAGATGAATGGTTTTTCTCTGTCTTCCATTACAATAGAATAAGAGGAAATGGATTTAAGCTATAGAAGACAGTATTTAGATTAGCAATAAAAAGCTTTCTAACTCTTTAACTGTCCTTGCTAAACTCCAAGAGGATTTAAGGTAAAGACTGTGGAAGTAAAGAGTTACTTATATTCGTAAATATCATTTAAGAGATATTCCTGAATACTCTTCTTTGTGACCATTTAGAAGAAGGATACTAACCTGTTTTTGGATGGTTTCAGACCTTGAAGAAAATAGGGGAACCATACTGTCCTCTTTCCTCTTTCCTCTCTGTTGAAGTGTCTAGTATGATGCTTTGCAGGCTGGACCCACTTAATAAAATTTAGTGAATTGAATAAACCCCTCTTCTTAAAGATGAGAAAACTGAGGTAGCGTAGTAACTATGTATATGTGTGTGTGTGTGTGTGTGTGTGTGTGTGTGTGTGTGTGTGTGTGTATATATATATATATCCCTAGTAATATTAAGGTTGAATGTCAGAGAAAAAGTAGGAAAAAAATAGCAGGAGCATTTTTTTGTTTTCTTGGAGGACGTCAGGGTATAGGCTTTAAACTCCACTTCTGCTCCCTCCCTGGTGCCTTCCTCTTCCCTTTGCATCCAGCCTGGTGGGCCAACCTGCTCTCTCACTCCTTCGCTGTACACTGCTTCCAGCACGTGCTTGCCGTTATCATCAACTCCACTGATAGCAGGCACTGAGAAATAAAGAGAAAAAACTTGTTAAAAATACTAGTTCCAAAAAATATATATCAATTGTCAATTATAAAATAATCACCATATATCATAATAACAATGACTCATTAAATATGTCAGAATAACTTTGTATATACTTAATTTAATTTCAATCTAAGCTATTCATGTAGCTTAGTTTTCAAAATTTCTTGCATTTGTATCATGGCTGACTGTCCAGATCATATAAAGCAATAAAGAAGACAATACCCCTCATGGAGCACCCACTTATATAATTATACTGTTTGGTTGCTGTTTTAACAATAATACTGGTTAAAAAACTTTGTTGAAATGGAAAAAGTATTTTAATGACATTGCTAAATGGAAAGAATTGGCATCTTGTTATAATTGCATTAGTTGACTTTCTCGAAGGAAACATATTTGTTTTCAGGGCTGGCTAATCTTGGCATAATAATGAATTGTTCCTGATGTTAAGTGGAGAAGAAATTTAATCAGGTTGTTTTAATTTTGGCAATTTCAGGACTTCTAGGTTCTATTTCCTGCTTCCCCAGCAAAAACTGAACAGAGAATATTGAATTTTTTGCTCATTAGATACTTTGTTCGAGTATAACTTTCAAAAAAAAAATTTAACCAACAGATAACCAAAGAATGTCTCTTTCTTAGCCATCCCTCATCCTTGATCAGGCACTATTTTTAACTTTCATAAAGTAGTATTAAGTTGTATTTTGATTTTATGATTGAAAAAATAATGTAGGCACCAAGGGAACCAAATATAACTTAGAGTAAATTTTTACAATTAAGGAAAGAAAGAAAGCAATTAGTGGCTTAGCTACCAGATAGGCCTACATTGATTCACTTAATGTGATTTCTTTAACCCACTAGTCTCTATTATCTGGGTTGAGCTGTGATTCTTTATCTGTCACCAATATGATTTTTTTTTTCTTTACCTTGAAGGAGTTAATTATTCCATATTCTTGGCGGCCTTGCTCAACTGCAGTGGAATCAAAGACTTTTATGTATTCGAACTCTTAATTGTAAACATTGCGACAGGCATTGGCAAACTGGGATTTGGCAGAGTTGGTGTGATGTCATAGAAAAGAATTATCTTTGTTTTATTTAAAAGTGGTTTCCAAGTTTTTAGTAAGTCTGGCTTTTATCTCAAGTTCTAAAAGAGCCCTTCACCAGATGTCAGAACCAAGACATTATCTTTGACTTCTAAGGACTTCACTCAGGCTGACCTGAATTACTCTCCTTCATGAATAGAATGCAGACTCCATCTCTCCAGGCCAATGTTCTGTCTTTTCATTCCATTTATCTTGCCCTATCTATCCTCCACCTTTGTCTAAGACAGTCCTTTTCCTTCTCAATTCCCTTAACATGAAAGTGATTCTCAAACACTATCATCTGCTTAAAACATCTTCAAAAAGAGGTATTGATTCCAAACCTGATTTTATCCTCTATAAACAGACAAGTTCCAGATTGATAAATCTCATGTCAATTAGTAGAAAAATTCTAAAACAGAATATTAAGCACATAGGTTTGTTAGTACTTAGGGAAAAAAAATGTCAGTGGTAAGTTATGAGGGTCTATATGAATTTTCTAAGAAAAAATGACAAACCAGTCTTTCTCTTAGATAGTTCCCTGCCTTGGGAGGTCAGGGAAACTTGATAGAGCATTTTGATTCTTCAATGCATTTGAAGTAGTTACAGAAGGTTGCATCACGGACAAGATGGAGGAAACAACTGGGTGAAATGGCCACATCTGGCAGAACAATTATGACTACTTAGTGAAATTATTTATTTAGAATGTGATCTTTAGGGGTATGCTATAAGCCTCTAGATTTATATTTTGGATGAGTCATGGAAAGCTCTTTTCTATTTCCTGTCTATTTTCAAAACCCTGCTTCAGAATCTCCTCCTAATAGAAGTCTTCTCTCACCCTCCGGTTTGACTTAGAGGCCTCTCCTCTGTACTGCTATGATAGTTTTTCACGGTCCTTACCATATTGTTCTGTGATCCCTTATTGGCTTGTCTGTTTCCTTTGCTAAGCTGTGAAATTCTTGAGGTCTAAGACCAATCTTATTTGACTTTTTGGCCCACAGCATCTGTTACTTAGTATCCATCAGTAAAATTTTTTGAATAGGTGAAAGAATGAGTGATTTAATGCCATATTTATCATTTATTTTATGTGACACTAGAAAGGAGTAATATAATTAGTAAAAGAATTAAGATTCAGAAAGAATTGAGTGGTTGAAAATGGCTCCAACTAAAATGATGAAGTTTAATACCTCCACTTCATTGATCCTACCAACTAGCTTTTGTTGTCTCTTACCCTCTTCCTGTTCCTTGTTGCCTCATCACCAAGCTTAATATCATGGTTGATCATTACAATTACTCTTTTGCCCATCTCTAGCCTTGTCCTTTACAAAACCACAACTGTGGATAAATCTAACTCTTTACATGCCTTTATGGATAAACATGGCTTAAAGAAAAGCCCACCACCCTGAACTCTCTCTGATGGCTATTTCAGACTTATTTCTCTCTCCCTAAACACTTTCACCTCCTCTCCATTTTTGCTTTTAGCTGATGACCTTCTTTTCTTTTCCCTGAAAAAAATGCAAGCAATCTGATGAGAACTTCCACCTCATCCATCACCCTCTCTGTACTCACATACTTTGCCTTCCTTTACGTTCCTAGAGAGACGAATTGTTTATGACCCAATATATACCCACAATATACACTGGACCCCACCCCTCTCATTTACTCAAGAAAATCAGTCCAAAAATTCTGGGATTTCTTACAATATCTTTTTTTTTCTTTTCACTCTCTACTAAGTCACATTCACAAGCATATAAGCATACTATTCTTTCTTCTACTCTAAAAAACCTTCTTTAGATCTTCTCCAATTCTTTGCAGCAAAACTCCTCAATGGAGTTTGTTTGACAATGTTTCTAATTTTTTCCTCATTCTCTATTAAACCCACTCTAATCAAGATTTTACTTTATGCTTCTATTAAAACTGCTCTTCATCCTCATCTCACTTGATTTGTCAGCATCCTTTGGTGCTGTTAATTACTTCCTTTCTCATTGATATTCATTCTTCCTTTGGTTTCCAGGATACCATACTAGTTTGATTTTTCTACTACTTTATTGGTTACTCATTTTCAGTCTCTTTTCTTTTCTCCTCTTCTTTGCATCCTCTTCTTCTCCAGGAGCCCTAGAGGTAGGGCACACTCTTTGGTTTCCTTTTTTTTTCTGCACTCATTGCTTTGATGATCATCTAGTTTCAGGGCTTTAAAACTCATCTGTATACCGATGATTCCCAAATTCACATGTCTAGTTCAGATCTATTTCTCAAATGTCTGATTCTTACAAAAGGTCCAGAAATAATCTCCCTACTGTTAAATCTGCTCAATCTGGAGCATTCCCCATCTCAGTTAATGGCCCTTTATCCTTGCAGTATTTCAGGCCAAAAAACCTTGGTGTTATCTCCCTCCATATCCAGTCCCTCAAGAAAACATTTCGACACTACTTACAAAACATATCCAAAATCTCATCACATCTCATCACCTCCACTGTTACCACCCGAGTCTCAGCCACTATTATCTCTGGCCTGGATTACTGCAATAAACTCCTCATGGTCTCCCTGCTTCTACTTTTGGCCCCTTCAATCTGTATTCAATATAGTAGCCTATGCTCAAAACCCTGCTATATTTCATTTAGATTAAAAGTCAGAACCTACAGTGGCTGCAAGACCTTAACATGGTCCGTCCTTCCTTCCTCTGCTTTTACTTTATCTCTTCCTTGTTCACTCTGCTCTAGTCACAATACCTCCTTGCTATTGTTCAAACACATCGGTCGCATTCTCATTTTAGGGTCTGAATTGGCTGTTCTCTCTGCCTGGAGCACTCCTTGCCCAGGTACCTGTATGCCTAATTCTGTAGCCTCAGCACTTCTGATCTTGCTTCTTCCCTCCCTCCCCCTTTTTACACAGCACTTGTTATTTTCCAGTATAGTATGTTATTTACTTATTTATTAGATTTGTTGTTTGTTGGCTTTCTCCCCTTCTAGAAAGCAAGTTCCATGAAGGCAGAGTATTTTGTTCTGTTTACTGATACATCTCAAATGCCTAGATATCTCAGAATATTGTAAACACCTAATAGATATTTATTGAATGAATAAATAATTATTAATTTAAAAACATTCACAGTTACATAATGGATAAGTTGTGACTTACCATTTAAAAAAAAAAAATAAGAGTTAGTCAGGTGTAAATATAATGTACTGTTATCCTCTCATTGCTAAACAAGTTAAGCTTTAGATTATATTAAGAATAAAGGGAATTAATCACTTTTCCATTTGTTCTACAGATATTAAATACCCTTTATATATTAGTAACTGTCATAGGTTATGGAACTACAAAATGAACAAAACAGATAAAAATCCTTGACCTCATGGAGTTCTATTCCAGTGTAATTTATTATACTGCTGTATCTAGTGTAATACACTGTATTCTATACGGATTGTGCCAGGCCAATTGTAATGCATTTCCTTTGGTCATTACCTTTGAATAATATATCACACTGGTTAAGAGTATGAATTTAGGAATCAGAAAGACAAAGATTTGAGTCTTCGCTAAGCTAACTATTATCTGTTTGATTTGGGCAAGTTACTTAAACTTTCTGAGCCCCAGTTTCCCCATCAATAAAGTGTAGGCACTTGTACCTACAGTAAAAGATTATTTACTTAGACTTTCAGTACCTGACACATTCCAGATTAATATTTCCTACGTTAGCTATCTTAACTCCAAAAGAAGACAATGACTTACAAAAGACATTTTAGTCTGACACTTTTGGTATATACTATGAGATGTCAAGTATGAAAAATAAAAAAATTTAAATTTAAAATGCATAAATCTCATAAAATCATTTTTACTTAAATGTCATGCAAATCACTTAAAGAATTTATTGCATATGTGTGGATGTTCTGCATTGAATCAAAATATTTGCCTATAAAAGGAAAACATATCCCATAAAATCTAAATGTTTAATGATGTAAACCTTATATATAATGAATGTATTTTGCCTACCAGATTTTTACTGTAAAATCAGAATTTATAAACTATGCTCATTTCCTAAAAAATGGTAAAAGTAAAATCTAGTAATTTTTTAAGCACAAAATTTATTTCTAAAACATGAAACTGTCCCTAACCTGTAGAAAGAGGATCAGGAAGGTCACTAATCATTATGATTTGCTTCTCCCTGTAGCAGCTACAGGAGAGGATAATACAATAGGTCTTTGGAAAATATCAGACAGGGGCCTCTGCTTGCTTGTGTCATCTTTCATTTTGAGGGCGTTATCCCAACCTATATATCTGGAGTAACTTCTGCTCACCAGTAAATGAATACATTTTATTTAATGGGATCTATGAAATTTTCACAGCATCTAAGAGCCTCGTCAGAATCATTTTCTAACCATCCTTTGTAATCCAAACCATCTTGTCCATTTTGTCTTCACCTGTCTGTCATTTGCAGCCTTTGCAACCACACCATCTCTTAGCACAGCATATGGCAGCAAAGTGATCTTCTATTACCTGGTATTACTAAAACTGAGCAATCATAAAAAAAAGAACAAAAAAAACCCTCTTTTTAAAGAATAAATTAGTTATTTGAATGCTTACAGTATTTAAACTCAGATAAACGATCTTCTATTGTGCCATAAACAATTACTATTAGGAGTTCAAGAAAGAATAATGTACATAAAGAACTTATCACAATGCATGGCACAGGGTAATTGCCTAATAAAAGACTAATTATTATGTACAATAAATTAGTGTATATTGAGAGGAGAACTCCCAGGATTGTGAAGGGATTTAGTATCATGTGAGGAATTTCTGAAAAAGTAATTATGCTTAACTATGTACAAATGTTATGTATTCCTATTAAACATTGTATATTTATATTCTTTTAGAGCTCTTCCTGTACATTATCCATATTAGCTAATAAGTTCCTAGGTGACAAGAACTATGGCAGTTTAATTTGTCTTTTTTCAATCTCTAACAAAGCATTGAGAATATTGTAGGCACATTCTATTTGCATTAGATAAAGCTAATTGAATATTTTTCTTTCCACTAAAGGAGACTGGGAGTTTCCAACAATTCCTGGAAATCATTAAATTAGGATTAATGATTATCTATACAGAGAATCTCTTGCATAGATTGATGTTAGACAAGGTCATGGACCTACATTAGTCATTCATTTATTCAGTCTGTCATTTTCAAGTCATTCAGTAAACATTGTACATTTTTCACTCCTTATTAAATATGCCTGGGGAATTAGATTAAAAAGAACTTTTAGGCTGTATCATTAATGTGGTATATATTTGTTCTGAAAGTCCATTTAGATGTGAGACACCTGGAACTGGGCAGTTAGCCTATTTGATCTAAGGAAGGACACTAGATTGTACCATAAAATTTTATATTGACTATACTTATGTACAAATAATGATTGATTTAGTCAAGATTTTTTAGTTCAAGCAATAGAAAACCCAACCAGACTGGCTTAAGCAAGAAAAGGAGCTCATTAGCTCATATATCTGAAAAATCCAGGATATTTCTTGCATGAGCATGGCTAGATCCAATTTATTGATATAATCATAACCAGATCATCCTTTTAATTTTGATCCTGCATCCCTCTAGACATTGGCCTCCCTCTCAAGTGGACTTTCTCTTTGGGCTGTCCCTTAGCAGCTCAGATTTATATCTTCAGAGTAGCAGGAAGGAAAGAATTTCTTAACCAGTGCCCATAGCCAAAGGCCTGGAGCTATCTGATATGGTTATGTTCTCTTTGCTTAACTGATTGCTGTGCTTAGAGTCAGGGGACCAGTTTTCTGACTGACCCTCAAGGACCAAATGTCCACCCCTAGAACTGGGGATGGAGTTTTTCCCATCTGAACCAGTTGGTCTGAGAGTTGGCGAGAAGTACTACCTGGGCCCATTACTTGAGGAAGAAGAAATGCATTATGCATAGTCATACAAAGATCCACAGCACAGATCCCTGTGATAAGAGTGGGGTTGTTCAAAGTGACGGAATTGTGACCGAGAAAGGAAAGGGCTTCATAGTAACATTAATCTTATGTCTTCTAGTATTTACATCATTGATCAGATACCCTATCTGGAAACACTAGCACTATGCTTTTGCTTTCTTTAATTGTATTATGAAACATTTCCTTTTTTTTTTTTTAACTGTTTTAGGGCAAATATGTTGTTAATCATATCATCCTATTTGTCAGTTATTTATATTGATCCAAGGTCTCTTTCCAGAAACTCCTGATATTCAGGGAGGTTATTATGTAAACACCTACAATGAAGAGAGTGCATTTAGAGATTATTATTCTCTTTGTGTTGCTAGATGTGTGACTATCCATGAATGTACATTATAGACAAGGAATTTTCCAGTTTTTGTAGTGTCCATGCTCCAAATTTCCCCTCTTAAAACTGCTAAGACACAGTTCTTCTACTTTATTTAAAAACAACAATTATAGCAAGAGCAATAGCAACATAGCAAAACCCTCCATCTACCTTTAAAGGTATATTGTGAAGATATTTGCTTGTTTTCAGAGGAGAAGAAATGTACACTTGCATTCAGTGTTATATAAGAATATCATGGATGCATTATAGGCACCTTCACTCTGCCAGACACTGAATTTACAACCTGATATAATTATTACAAAACCCAGCAAGGCAAATCTGATCTCTATCTTTCACATTTTTCAAATGTCTGATCACTCTTGACTATCTGTTTATATGTAAGAGAGAAGCAGCAAAATACTGATTGGGATTGATATATTTGGCTGGGGCTTATAGCCTGTTGGATATCATCAAGTTGGTCAGCAGACTTTTCCATCCAGATGTGAGTTTCTGTAGATTTTTATCCTGGAACAATTCTCAGAAAGAGGATCTTCCAACTTCCTGCCTGGAGGGTGTAACATTGGCTTTTAGCATACTAAATCTGGGAAAGCAAAGGGCTCCAGAGTGTCACTGTTTGTTATGCATACAATTTAACTCTCCAGTTTTCAGTAAGGAACCACATCTCACCCTCTTCTGTGCTTGGTGTCCCAATCTGGAGTCCTTTGGTTCAGTATTTTATGAGGGGTGGGAGAAGCATTTTGCCTGATTATGGAGGTGGGAACCTGAAGAGCTCAGTGCTCCTTATATAGAATTTCCAACTTGCTTCCATAATGGCTCCTGCTCTATGTCCTGAGACTTTCCAGGATTTTGAGGATCAGAATGGCTTGCTTCTCATTTGTGTCATGTTCATGCAGATTTAATCTTCCTGCTGCCTGCTAAGTCATTTACCATTTCTCCATCCATTCTCTGCTTTCATATATTTGGTTCGGGGTTACAGTGATCTCCTGGATGCACTGAAGTTTTTGTTTTTGTTTCTGTTTTTTTTTTTTTTTTTTTTGTTATTTATGTTCTTTTGAGAGTAATTTTTAAAAGAAGAGGACAAAAATGTTTTTACTATTTTTAAACTAAATGTCATCTAATTTATGTCTCCTGATCTCAGTTTCCTTATCTATGTAACAAGCTAGATGGCTTCTAAAGATGAAATTTCATCATTATTATTGTTTTCACATTTATATATGTGTGTGTGCATGTGTGTGAAATTTCTCATTTATTGATTTTAGGACAATTTTCCTGCCAAGGAGTCCTGAAAATTAAAACATCCTATATGTTAATTAATGTTATTTCAGGCGTATAAATGCAAGTTTAAATGTATTAACTATGATGTTATAGGATGTCCCATACAATAGTGATTAGTTAAGCATATTTTAAAAGATGGGACATCCTCCAAGCAGACTACACCATAAAAAAAAAAAAAGAAAGAAAGAAATGTGATTGTTTACTAACTGCTATAGCATAAAGTCCCTTTAGCTTTGAAAAAAGTGACTTTGCAAAATGCAATAAGTCTAAATCTTAGATGATACAATCACTTGGTTTAAAAAGAAAAAAAAATACCGTATTGGGAACTCTTAACACATCTTTATTTTCTAGACAAGCCATTTATTCTATTAGGATTCAGCTGCTAACTCATGAACTGGAGAATTGACGATTTTTAAAACTAATTTTAAAATTTCTATTCTTTTCCATTGTTAAATCTTGGGACATAACATGTCCACTTTGGAAATTCACTCTGATCAAGCCAATTATAAAAGTGATACAATTTAAAATAAATTTCAACCCGTATTTGGGATTTGAGTGTAACACATTACTCTGACACATAAGTCCAAGGAAACACATTTTTTCTATTCTCCTTTCCCTCTCCCTCTTTGCATTTTCCCCTTTCTCTCCTAAATGCCTTTAGTCCTATTTTCTCACTAAGAAAAAGTTTCTACATGTCTGGCCAAAGGTGAATGCCAACTGCACTTGGTCACCTCTTTGAGGATTAATGATGGGGTTTCTACCCAGCATGCTCTAAGTTTGCTGTGTTCAAGTTTTGCCAAGATAAATCTCTGGGCAGCCCAGTACTTGTTTGGAAGAGGACTTGAGAGAAGTTTAATCATCTGTGGGGTTGATTTTTTGACAGGTCAGCAGAAAACTGCTTTATTTAATCCATATTAATGTATTTAAGTAAGATGCAGGAAATAAAGAGTATTGGCTTTGGCAACAGATTTAGACAGAAAATACAGGGAGTTCTTGTGAAAGTCACCGATAAGCATACGCATCTCTGGGAAAATATATTCCATGAGCCCATAAAGAAGCCAGTTTTCTAGTTATGCAAACATCAAGTATCAATTGTTCCTAGACAGAATTGGAGAGAGAAAGAAAAATTGGCCCCTGGTTTAGATTTATCATATGACCATGATCTCCAATAGTAACAATATCAACAAAACCATGGGTTCCCAGAAAAACCTTTCTGGAACCTTTAGTGAAATCCTTGGAATAGAAGGGTAACTGAGAATTCAGTTACCATGCAATAAGGATGAAGGAATAAAAATTGGAGTTCAGGTACAGAATGAATATTACCAACAGCCAAAGAGAAAGGAAGGAAATGAAAAAAATTAAAATAATATTTTGGATGGACATGCGCTCCTGCATGCAGTGTCATCTAAAAGAGAAGCAAGCTAATTTTGGTCATCTTTTGAAGTTCTAATGCCTTGTATTTCCCAGGAGTGACCAGGCCCTGAGAGTCTGACTCATGTTTACCAAAATACTTGCATGACTGAGGTAGACACAAGAATGATAAATCATTTATTAACAAAGGAAAATATAACTAGTCTGTGGCCTGGGAGTCCCTGAGAAAGCATGGTCAACACAATTTTTCTCTATGGACAAACCTCCATGAGAAGGTTCATCATGGTTAGAAACCACAGAAAAAATACAATTATTTCAGGAATACAATTTGTATAATCAATCTGTTCTTACCCCAAAGTTAAACAACTTGGGAGTCAGTTTCTTGGTGATCCTAGACTCAGAGCAAGGGGGCTTTAAATAAACTCAGTGTGCAGTGGCGCCAGTACAGAGATGTGTGTTGCTTCCGTCCCTTGAGAGGGATGGATTTGCCAGATGGGCCAAGGTAGTCACAGTCTGATGGCAATAGCTTCCAAGATCCAGCTCAGCAATAGAGCAGCTTTGTAATTGGACTGGGATAAGCATAGCAATCTCTTTTTCAATATATTTGGATTTTCAGAACTATTCAAACCCCATCCTTAAATCCACTTCTGTTTGATAATTGAATGCTTCTGGGAACAGCTTTACTTCACAGATTATGTTCATCCACTGTTATTCTGCAGCATCCATCCATCTCTTTCTTTGACCAACCAAGCTTGAAAATTAGTAGCAATAGAATAAAATATATTTCAAAACTTTTCTGGTGTTTACCACATTGGCCAGTGCTCAGAATTGCGGTATGGCTTTTGCTTGAATATTATGGTAGAGAAAGGTGTTCCAAAATATTTTATTTGTTACTTATTCCTATATTGTTTACTCTTTGAATCAGGAAGCTATTATGGGAGGGCTCTATGGTTGATTAAGGGTATCAGTTCTTCAGCTCCTGAGTTTATAATTGCAAATAACCACATAATAGATTCAGAGTCCTCTGAGACCCACTTAGGAGGCTGTCAACATTCCATTTTTAACAGGAATCCCCTATACCCACACTCTGACCAGTAGTCTGCAGTGGTATTCTGGGTCTAGGAATTAGTGTTAGCTCAGAGCCAGAGTACAGTAGTACAAAAAGTTTGAGTATCACATTTCCAGTGCAAAGTTATCTCAATGTTGTAGGTTTCTATGTAGATGGATAATAAGAATAGATAACATTTACTGAACACTTATTATATGTCAGGCACTGTTTAATACTTGTTTCTAAATGTTTTAAATGCTGGTATCTCCTTCATTAAATATTCAAAGGCTTTGGCATAAAGACTGTATTTTGGGGCCCACCTAGGGGCACATAGAGGGGATGGACAAATATTTCTATCTTGTGAAAGAATTCTCTTCAAATAAGAAATGGGTCTGCAGGCTGGATAGCCGAAAACAAAACAAAACGAACAAGAGAACTGCTGAATGTCACTACATACATGCCATCCACCCTGTCGCTTCAACTGCTGCATAGTGTTCCGTTGATTTGTTTCCTCCATCAGCAAACATAGTTTCTCTATTTATTGCTACTTCAAACAATAGTTCACTGGTATTTTTATGTCTCTGAGCACATAGGTGAAAATGTTTCTAGAGTTTTTACCAAAAGGAGGGTTTCATTATCAGGTTTGCATTTTGCCTCTATGATGAAGAGGCCAAGTCCACACCCTTTCCACTTAAAGAGATGATTCAAAGTAACTACAGTTATGAAGCAGAGGCAGAGAGCTGTTCAGGAAAAAAACATTGAACGGTATATGGAAGTCTTTCAAACAAGCAAACAAATAAACAAATGCACAAGCAAAAAAAACTTTCACCAATAATCTTGTTCTAATAATGAACATCAGCTTCACACTGAAAAATGGATAGACAATTTTGTTCCTAGAATCTTAGAAGAGAAAATTAAAACTTCAGAAGAGACTCCAACTTTTAAAAGACAGGTTTTTAAAAACATGTAGCTTTCTAAGCCAAATATATATAGCATATGTTTTATATATCCAATGCCCTCATCTCTCATTTTTTTTCCCCTTTGCGCTTACAGGAAAACACTGTTTGTGACATTTGGGAAAGCTGTTTCAGCCCCAGTGTTGATTAATAGCAATAGATACAAGGATTAATAAAAGAGATGTGCTCAGTGAGTTACCAGCATAAGAGCTAAAAACAGGTCACATCCCAAAGTAAATCAAGTGGGCCCCAGCACCACCATAGGGTTTTGAAGCTGTGATTGAAAGTCAGAAGAGAGAGATGTGTGTTTGCTAAGACACATCAATGCTTTTGACGTCTTTCAACCTAGATTGTTTGGTGGCTTTTCCAGACAGCTGGTGAGGTCTGGAGGGGGTACTATAAAGCTAAAGTCAAAAACTCTATTGAGGTGGATTTGCTATAGCTTTTTATTTTAAATGCATAGATGTTTCAAGGTGAAAAATTTGAAGTGGAAGATGTTAGTGTGAGGTGATAGTCCAGTTCTCACTCATATCTTGGCAAGTCTGCCTGACTTTTCAGTAGGGATCAAAAGCCAGGAAATTTTATCTTTTTCATATTACTCATATTCCTACTCATATCCTATTAATGATAGTCCTCAAAAAAATAAAAATAAAAAATAAAGAAACAAAAAACCACCTGAAAACAAAAAAAGCCAAACACTTTGATCAACAATATTACATGAATCATGAAAATCAACCTCTATGTAGATACCAGAAAACTGAAAAAAATTTAGGATCAACAATATTATTGATATCTTATATCATGATAACATCACAAATACTTTATCATGTTTTCCAGTAAAGAAGCTTCATACATAATTAACTCTGACCTCATCTTAAATAATCCTAGATTATCTGTTCACTTTGTAATTAAAAATGTTTCTCTAATTTTTTGATGAATCTATAATTTTGAATATTGTTATCATTAGTATGAATTAGTAGGGGCCAAATGCGAGGACCCATGTGTCTCCTTCAACTTGCCACTGCTTCTTTTCTAGTCAAGAATATCAAATTCCTTCTTTCATCTAGTGTGGGCTCTTGCTTGAGCTTGTTATTTAATTCAGTTAGGTGTGAGGGCTCTGGTAAACTTACTTATTTGGAATTAAGTGGTAAGCCGTTTCTCTTCGTTTATTATGGCTCTCTAAAAAACAAAAACAAAAACAAAAACAAACAAAAACCCAAAAACTTAACAAAAAAATATATAGCTATATGCTATGGGATAAATTGTTTCTCCTCAAGAATTTATATGCTGACATCCTAACCCCCAGAACTTCAGAATGTGACCATATTTGACAGTAGAGTCTTTATAGAGGTGATAAGTTAAAATTAGGCCATTAGGGTAGGCCCTAATGCAATATGACTGGTGTCCTTATGGTTAGAGAAAATTTGGTTGCAGACAGGTACAGAGGGAAGGTAGCCCTAGCAAACTAATATAGCACAAATCCTTTATTTCCCAGAATTTCCTGCCTAAAATTCCTCACATATTTTTAAAGTTATTTGTCAATACATTTCCATGTGTAAGTAGAAGGTCATAACATAATTATTTCTTCCACTAAAAGCAATGTGGCATGACACACACAATCTTTAGTAGAAAATATTTCAAATTTAGGCCATCAAAATGAAATTGTCTTTGCATATGATTTGTGTATTATTTTAACACAACCTGGCTCTCTGGAACGCTAGGCAGGTTTTATCTACATTGCTTATATACTGTAAGATCTTCCACTAGTACGAGCATTGGCTTTCTTCAGATTCTTTTCTACTTTAGTTGCTATTAACCCATAAATTTGGAGGACCTAATCTGATATAGCTGATTTACGATTATCTATAAATTCTTGGGGAAAAGAATAATCACAATTTTGGGCAGTATCGCTATAGCTCTATTTCCATCTTCTTGTATTTAGAATGTGAATTCAAAATGCAGTCTCCAAGGCAAGCATGTGTGCAGATTAATAGGAGGTTGAAATCGTCTGCCAGTGATGTGCTTTGATGAGAAACAATTTCCTTGTAACTAGTTACTACAGATGTTATATCTATCGCCATCCAAGAGACTGAGGATTAATGTAGATTTCACAATACCTTTTAGGCATCATTCCTGTTATAAACTTACATTACACAGTATGATGATAGATTCACGTTAGGTTTCTCCAAGACTAAAAGTTTCAAAAATGATAGCAACTGTTTTATGTAGTCGAATGGTATGTTTTATCAACCCAATGTTCTTCTTAACCAAAGAAAATACCTTATCAGCAAGAACTGACTGCTTTTTTTGAAAAAGAAAATAAAAAAGAATGGCTAACTATAAGTCATCTGTTTATGTTTCAGTAAAGAAACAGATGTCATTAGCCTATGAGTTTTGTGGGCTTTTTACAGTTTCTTATGTGTTTTAGGAGTGATGTGATTTAATATTTGTGTTTGCACCTTCCTGTGGTTAAATGTGTCAGTGGTTTAATATGGCAGGAATCTAAGAGAAGTTATTTGTAGGAGGTGATTATACTGAACATATAGCTTAAGTTTCCTGTTATCCAGAATCCCTGACATGGCTGAAAAATATACATATATTTGTAAAATTCAGAACAATATTGGAAAAGGAGGAAGAATGTCATCAGCAGGCAGAAAATTATGAGAACTTTTGCAAATTAGAAAGGATGCAATGCTGAAAACCTCTAAGCTTAGAGTGACTTAATATAGAGGAGAGGGAGGCAAAGGAATACTCATCAGAGTAAATAGGAGCTAATATCTCAGGAACAGAATGGTTCAGCCCTTTCACATCCTCCACTGTACTAAATGACAGGCACAAGTGAAATTCAATGACAGGGTAAGCCTGAAAAGTATTATCAAAATTAATCCTTTAGGGGCTCCAGTAAGAAGAGGAGCAGATCATGTATAACTTGAGACTTATACAGGCATGTAGGGAAGAAGGGGGACAGTATGCCTCACCAAGGAGGTTCAAGCTCTGAGGTGCTCCTCTGCCAAAGTACACATTTTCCTAAGCTGGCAAGGTACAGAGGGAATGGATACCTAGCCTGCCTGCCAGCTCATGCCTATAGAGCTTTAATGAATGTTGCCCAGTCGATCCACCCTAACCATTTATGTGAAAACAAAAAGCAGTCTTTTTAATCAAAGTTGAGGCCCAGTTGAACATCAGAACCATATCACTGCAGAAATAACTCATGCCATCTATTAATGGACAATCACAGATCACCAGATAGTTGATGAAGACCAACAGAAGGAATGAGATGAACTAACGGAACCACTGATCCAAGGCTTTAAGAGAAATAATTCAAGGAATGGATGTAAACTTTAAAAAGCACTTAAAAATATCTTTAGAGAGAGTCAAATGGCCATTACTCATTAAAAGAAAAACAAAGATGGAGGGGGGAAGGGGAGGAAAAGACTCCTATAAAGATGAATAATTAGAGAACACAAATTGCTTCTAGAAATGAAAAATCTCATTGGTAAAGGAAAAAAAATAAAATGCAAGAGATGAAAAACAGAATAAACATTGATGAAGGCTGAATTAGTTTCTGAACAATAAAATATTCCAAAAACTGCAGGAAAAAAGAGAAAGTAATGGAAATAATAATTAAATAACAACAATTTTAATTCATGATATTAAACACCCCCTTAATAGGAGTTTCAGTAAAAGAGAACATAGGAAAGAGAAAACATGAAAGAGATAGAGGAATTTCCCTTCACCCAAATATTTTGAGTCTTCAGATTGATAGAGTGCACTTATATAGCTACCTTTTAATGAAATTTCTGGTCTCCAAATTTTAAAGCTTCCAGAGAGAAACTCAATAAGTAAAACAAATGACTGAGTAAGAGTCAAACTGTTATCAGACTTCTAATTAGCAAAAGTAGATGCTGGAGAAACAGTTTAAGGAGGCCTTTTCTGTTTGCAACTCGATGGAGAACTCCCCTCTTTTTGTGCCCACTTAAAACAATCTTCATTTAGCCCTGTGTTTCCCAAAACTTACTGGTCATCCAGTCACCTGGGGAGCTTTTGAAAAGTACCTCCATAGGCCCCATGTCAAGAGATGTGAGTTTATTAGATCCAGAGCGCAGTGTAAGACTCTGTACTCTAAAAAGCTCCTCAGTTGGGAAATAATTGGCTTAGCCCCTAGTCACTGATGACTCAACCCTGTGGACATGAGCTCCAATCTAGGACTCATTCCTCTGCGTTCTAAACCACAATGCTGACTCAGTGTGCTCTGTCTTGAGGTCATATGTGTCTCATGTGGCCAGAACCCAGGCTACAATAACAATATTCATGGTTTCTGCTTTATTTGAGACTAAACATGTCCAAGATGACAAACTAACAAAAGATGTAGAATATTTGTGTAAATCTAACTCTGTTAGAAACTGTTATCATTCATTTCTGACCTATCACTTGTTGCTTAAAGGCTTAAATTTCACATTTAGGTTAAAGGGATTGGCAAGAGTTTCGCAGTCAAATTACAACTGTTTCATTCATGTGGGTTTAATTAAGATGAAATTAAATTTAAAATTAAAGATTTGTTAGATAACACTATAGAAAATTGTCTTATTCATAGAGAAGACCCTGTAGTTGCCTTTCACTTCTATAAAGTTCATTATTAAGAGAGGAAATCTTACACTGGCCACATCATCACAAAACACATTAAGTAAAATATGGTACATGATGCAAGCACTGAGCGGTAGGGTCAGATACACACAGGAAATCAACAGTCCATAATTTTAGCAGAACTTACGCATGCTGTGGATGATTGAATCCAATACTCTGCTTGTATATTTAAAGATGGAGAATATAGATTCTATGCAAAGAGCCACCAAGAGAACATATGCCACTTCTGTAGTGGAATACTACAGTATTAGGTGATATGAAACTAAGTAATTTTTTTTTCCTCTAAGAGTTATTGTGAAGATTAGGAAAGGAAATGTGTGTGGGTGAAAGTGGGAAGCATTTATATTAGCATTATTTTTACTATTATAGCATTGATGAACTTTTGAAAGATACTTTTTTTCCTGTTAGAATTTATTTTCTTTCTTTTGTTTGATAATAATTTTTTATTTTTCAATTACAGTTAGCATACAATATTATATTAGTTTCAGGTGTACAACATTGTGATTAGACATTTATATAACTTACAAAGTAATCACCCTGATAAATCTGATACCCATCTGATACCATACATAGTTATTACAATATTACTGACTGTATTCCTCATGCTCTACTTTACATCCCCAAGACTATTTTGTAACTACCAATTCATACTTCTTTTTTTTTTTACTGGCATTTTTTTATTAACATGACATAAAAATATCCTTTTTATATTTTTATTTTTAAAATTTAATTTAATTTTAGTTTCATTTTACTTTTCCTCGATCAAAGCATTTTTTAATTCACTTGATGTAATTTACATAACTTCCAATTTTATATATTTTGTACTTCTTAATCCCTTCTCCTTTTTTTACCCCAACCCTCCTCCCTTCTGACAACCATCAAAATGTTTTCTGTATCTATGAGTTTGTTTCTGTTTGTTTATTTTGTTCCTTAGATTCCACATGTAAGTGAAATCATTTGACATTTGTCTTTTTCTGTCTGACTTACTCCACTTGACATAATATCCTGTAGGTCCATCTATGTTATTACAGGTGGCAAGATTTCATTCTTTTTATATAGCTGAGTAATATTTCATTATATATATATATCACCTCTTCTTTATCCATTCATTCATATCTTGACTATTGTAAATAATGCTGCAATGGACCTATGGATTCACATGTCCCTTTGAGGCAACATTTTGGGTTTCTTCAGATAAATACCCAGAAGGGAGATTACTCTGTCCTTCTTTTTCTCTTGTTAGAACCTTTGTTTTAAAAGTCTATTTTGCCTGGTATAAGTATTGCTGCCCTGGCTTTTTTGTTAGTTTTCAGTTTCATGAAATATTTTTTTCCATCTCTTTTCTTTCAGTCTGTGTGTGTCTTTCGATCTGAATGAAGTAAGTTTCTTGTAGGCAGCTTATGTAAGGGTCTTGTTTTTGTATCCATTCAGCCACTCTTTCTTTTGATTGTAGCATTTAATTCATTTACATCTAAAGTGATTGTTGATATATATGTAGTTATTGCCATTTTATTATTCCTATTTATCTTTTTTTCCTTCTCTTTTTTCTTAAAGAAGTCCCTCTAACATTTCTTGTAGTACTGGTTTGGTGGTGATGAATTCCTTTAGCTTCTTCTTGCCTGGGAAGATCTCTATCTCTTTTTCAATTTTGAATGATAGTCTTGCTGTGTAGAGTCATCTTGATTGTAGGTCCTTGCTTTTTATTACTTTGAAAATTTTGAACCAGTCCTTTCTGGCCTGCAAAATTTCTGTTGAGAAACCAACTGACAGTCTTGTGGGAGCTCCCTTGCAGGTAACTAACTGCTTTTCTCTTGCTGCTTTTAGTATTCTTTGTCTTTAACCTTTGGCACTTTAATTACCATGTGTCTTGATGTGGGCCTCTTCGGGTTCCTCTTGTTTGGAACTCCACTTCCTGTGCTTGTATGACTATTTCCTTCTCTAGGTTAGGGAAGTTTTCTGTCATTATTTCCTCACATAGATTTGCAAGTTCTTGCTCTTTCTCTCTTCTTTTGATACTCTTATGATGTGAAAGTTGGTACACTTGATATTATCACAGAGGCCCCTTAACTATCTTTATTTTTTAGATTCTTTTTCTTATTGCTGTTCTGATTGGTTGTTTTCTGCTACTTTATCTTCTAAATTTCTCATTCTAACCTCTGCTTCATCTTCTGTTGATTTCCTCCAATGTATTCTGTTTTTCAGTTATTGTAATTCTTCATTTCTGACTGGTTCTTACATGTTTTCCACCTCCATTTTTATGTTTCCTATCTCTTTGTTAAAATTCTCACTGAATTCATCTACTCTTCCCCTCAGTTCCTTGAGGATCCTTAGAACGAGTGTTTTGAATTTTGAATCTGCTAGATTGCTTGTCTCCATTATGTTTAGTTATTTTTCTGGAGCTTTGTTCTGTTCTTTCATTCGAGACATGTTTCTTTGTCTCCTCATTTTGGCTGCCTCCTTGTGTTTGTTTCTATGTATCCAATAGAGCTGCTATGTTTCCCAGTCTTAGTAGAATGACCTTATGTAGTTGTCTTGTGGGGCCCAGTGGTGCAATCTCTCTGGCCACCTGAGCTGGATGTTCCAGGTATGTCCTTTGTGTGGGTCGCATGTGACCTCCTGTTGTAATTGAGCATTGGTTGCTGTTTGTACATCAGTGGGAGGGACTGACCCTTGGCCTGATTGATTGTGAAGACTGGCCAGTGACTACAATGGAAAAGCTGTTGTGCAGGGGCTGACCCTATGAAGCAGGATCCACTTAAGCTGATGCTTGCCCAGTCTGTCTTGTGCATGTGTCATTCTCAGATGTGGCCTCAGGAGATACTCATGTTCAGTCCAAAGCAAGACACTGAGCATGCTGCCCTCGGGCCTCCTGGGAGGGGCCCCACCACAGGCTAAGTTCAGCTGCAGGCTGTGCTCTGCTTGGGCCACCTAGCATGAGCCACAAAGCAATCCACAAATGGCTGCCACCCACATCGAGTTTGGAGGTACTTTGAGAGGCAAGCTGCGAACCAAAGCTGGCTACTACTGGTGCCTGGCTTTGGGTCTGCTCAGCAAGAGATACGTGAGACACCGAGGCCAGATGATGCTTGTTCAGGTTTTGTGAACCTTTGAGAGATTTTTAGGAAAGTCCTCAGCATGAGCCAAGATAGGCCATTTGTATGGAAGAGCCACTGGAAACAACTTGGATGGGCTCGGAAGTTGGGTGGGACAGGTTCTCAGAGAATCACCAGGGCAGGGTAACCAGTGTGAGCCAGGTTGATGGAGACTCAGACATGGCACTTGCCTGCATCTGCATGCTAGGTTGGGGGTGGGGGATTGTGGGGACTCAACAAAGAAACAATGGATTCCACCAATGGTTCTGTGTGGGAGAAAGTTACTCCTCCCACCCTTACCCCAAAGCCAGACAATTCATTTCCTCCTCTTATGTCCCTGGCACCTTTTGAGCTGCTGCACCAGCTCTGGAGCCCAGAGCAAGTGAGTCCATCAGTGAATAAGTTCATGTGTGGAACCTCTAATAGGAATGCCCATGACCCGCATAGCCCTCTGCCCCACTCAGCCATAATCTCTGCTGATTTTCACATCTAGATTTTGTGGGGACTTCTGTTCCTGGCACTGGAACCTTGGGCTGGGGAGACTGGCATGGGACTGGGACCCCTCACTCCTCTGGGGGTAACTTCACAGCTGAGCTATTCCTCCCAATTTTTGACCAGCACATGCTGGGCTATAATTTCAATGTGGCCATGAGAAGAGGCAAACACATACTTGCTCCACCATCTTGACTGGAAATTCAATTTATTTATTTTTTACATTCTAATACAATGATGTAGATCCATCAAAAACTTTGATTGCATTTCTCCACCTTGTTTTTTTTCCCCATTCTATAATTTCCTTCCAATGTGCTTCTTTGTTCCCTTTCTCTAGCATCCTTCTGACATTTTTCAATATTAAAGGAGAAGAAAAAAGTGAAAAAGTTGAAACATTTATATAAATCCTTTTTTTTTTTTTTTTTTAGTAACTGTTATCCGTTATGGCTAAACTAAGCCTTACTGTCATTGGTTTGTGTGGATCCTGTCCAGCTGGCAGTACTTCCCCTTGAAGGTTCAGATAACCATTCAATTATTTGATACACTTAATGGTTAAATTTTTGTATTTTCATTTTCTAATCAGGAAAGAGGGCAAAAATAAAATTTGGCTTCAGAGAAATCTCTTTGTTTAACTAAGCATGTGCTTGAATTTCCAGGAGATTACATTCCTCTCAGGTCCAATAAGTTAGAGGGAAATTTTGATTACAGTCCCTGGTACTTGTGGTGAATGTGATTAAAAAATGATTAAAGGACTATCAAAAGATGCTGTTGAGATGCAAGCTATAATTTTAGTAGTTAATAAAAATCATGACCTCAATTTTTCTGAATTTCTTTTGAAACTATGAAATATTTGCTTGACCCAAGGAAACAAAAACAAATAAAAACTTAGTTTATATGAGAGCCCCAAAGACAACCCTAGTGATCAGCTCCTAATGATTGCATGTCAGGAGAGAGGAGACTTCAGCAATTCTACTTTAAACTTATTTATAATATTTGTTTACATACATTAAGAGGCCAGTATGACATATGTTCACTTTTTCTTTAAGTTGAAGACACACTGAGTGCCATCAGTACAATATAAGAATAGAATATTGACTTTATTAGAGAAAAATGTGGCATTTACTTGGTCTTGACTAAGAATAATTCATGTAAATTCTTACAAAAAGGCAGGAGATGTCAAGTTCTCTTGATAAATTTCAAGTTTGATCAGGATATTATTACCAAAGGATAAATTTTGCATTCATCCCATATATATTTGTTCTGAGATTTCTAATTCTATTTTTATTGTTGTTAAGTTAAAACTATTAAAAAAATCATCTGGTCATACCTTACAGGTAATAAGTGGTCGCCTTGACCTCTCTCTTGGGTGTTCTGTTGTTTAAGACTTTGTATTTGGAAAATGTCTGAAACTGGCAACATTATTGATGTGCACCTCACTTTTTGCATTTTCAAAAATTTATCAGAAGTGGACTTGATGTCCACAGAAATATTCTAGGAGTTTTTAAATTATAGTACTGTGTTCTTTTTTGCTCCTCTTATTGTAAGAGTCTTTATTGTGTAGGAACAGTTGTGAATACAATATCACATTTATTTATAAAAAATAGAAAGTTTACACTATAGTTAAATAAAAAGAAGCAAAGACAAAAATTTTAAATAGACTTTGCCACATATTTGCCAGTGTGGTACTTTTGTGTTTTTGTTTCTTTCTTTCTTTTTTTTTTTTTTGTAGAAAAATGTTTCTAAGGAACCTCAAATGAAACAGAGTTAGACATAGAATCACATTTTAGATGTATATAGAGTACATTTAACTCTTTATTTGTGCTCTTAAAAAAAACAAATCATATTCTGCCTTGTATGTTACTATTTTCAACATATCATATCCCTTAGACTCCTCACTCTTTTGAGAGTTTATATACCTTCCCGAGGGTGCAGCCAAATCCTTGGCATATAGGTGCCTTGATATTAGATAAATGGAGGACAACTCAAATTTGTAGTTCACATCTACATCACTAAACCTGGTATCAATCTACAGTATATTGGAGGAGAAAAACTTATAAACTACAATGCAAGGCAGTGTGAAACAAATATATTATTTATGATATAAGAAAAATGATGGTCAAATAAAAAATAATGGTATAAATTTGGGGGTGGAGGGAGGAAGAGAATTAGGAAAGCTTCACAAAAGGAAACCACATGAGCCCGAGTCTTCAAGAGTCAAGAGCATTCCTCCTTTAGAAGGAGGTAAAGGAAACATCAGTTTCTAGCCTAGAAGCTGGAAAAAGCACTACCCATGTAGGGACTAGAAATCCATTCCACAAACCTGGAGCTTATGTTCCTAGAGGGGAGCAGTAGGGTCATATTACCCCTGATCTAGGATGGCTCTGAGGAGTTCAGACTTTTTTCTGTATGAGGAAGAGGACCAGTGAAGATTTCTGGGAAGAGAAATAACACTGAACAGTAGGATTTAGGAAAAGGGCTCTGATATCAGCAGAGAGGGTGGATTGGAGCAGAGCGAGATATGGTGAGCCTCTGGGGCAGGAGAGTGGCAATGAGAAAGGAAAGGAGGGAACAGATATGGGAGTCATTATGGGAGCACATGGAGACTGGAAACAATCCTGTCACTGCCCTTATTATAGCTGAGGTCTTCCTCTTACCTGCAGCACAGAGTTAAAATCCCTGACATGACACGCAAAAGTATTCTTCCACCTACACCAAGTCCTTTCTTTTTCCTCTTCATGGCACACTGGCCTCCACCTAGGTAGATCTCTCCATTCTTCATGCTCTCACATTTCCCCCTGATTCTGAATATTTTATTCACTGTGCTGCATGTATCTTTCCTTTCTCTCTGATTTCTGAAGACTGACTTAGTTTTTTAAAAGCCCAACTCAGATGTTACGCCCTTATAGACATTTTACTACTCACATCTCTCCTTTACTCCCTCCCACCCCGCAACTGCTTGCTGGATTTTGTCACTCCCTTCCTTGCCACCCAGAGCAATAGGTTTATTATAAAACAAATATGACATTAAACACCTACCAGAATGGCTAAAATAAAAAATAGTGACACCACCAAATGCTGGCAAGAATGCTGAGAAACTCGATCACTCATGTATTGCTGGTGGGAATTTAAAATGATACAGCCTTTCTGGAAAACAATTTGGCAGTCTTAAAAAACAAACAAACAAACAAACAAACAAAAAACCACCTAAACATTGAACCACCATATAACCCAGCAATTGTACTCCTGGGCATTTATCCCAGAGAAATGAAAATGTATGTTCCTACAAAAACCTGTACATGGATGTTTATTGCAGCTTTTTTGGAATAGCCAAAAGCTGGAATATGCCCCAAAGTACCCAACAGGTGACTAGTTAAATGAACTGTCAAAAGTATGTACCATGAAATACTACTCAGCAATAAAAAGGAATAAATTATTGATATATGTAAAAACTTGGATGAATCTCTAGTGTATTAAGAAGAAAAACAGCCCCCCAGAGGTTATATACTGTATGGTTCCACTTATGTAACATTTTTGAAATGAGAAAATTTTAGAAATGAATGACAGATTAGTGGCTTCCAGCGGCTGGGAATAGGGGAAGGGGATGGGATGAAGTGGGCGTGGTTATAAAAGGGAAATAAAACCTTCGCGGTAATGAAATTGTTCAGTATCTTTTTTATGGTGGTGGGTACAGAAACCTACATGAGCAATAAAATTGTATAGCACGAGACACACACACTCACACACAAAGAAGTTCAAGTAAAATGAGAAATCTGAATAAGAGGGAAGCATTATATCAATGTAAATATCTGGTTTGATGTACTATAGTTTTGCAAGGTGTTAACCACTAGAGGAAATGGGGCAAAGTGTACAAGAAACCTCTCTATATTATGTCTTACAATTGCATATGAATCTACAATGAAATTTAAAAATAAACACCTAATTACATGAGACTAAAAAATGGCTTAATTGTCCATATATTTGAGGGGACATATATCTTTGTACTCCTAACTTCTACTATGGTGACAGACATATTATAGTTGCCCAACAAATTGTTGCTAAAAGAATTTGGGGGACAGAAGTGAGTGAGGAGTCTTAGATGGTGGATATTGCTATTCTGATGTACTGGGAAGATGGCAATACCTATCATTAAAATAAGAGACATGAGTACAAGGTACAGATTTGAGTTGAAGTAGATAAAGATGCTCTGACTCTTTAATTCTCTCTCTCTCTTCTTGATGTATTGAATTTGAAATTTCAGTGAGATACCCAAATAAAAATATCTAGCAGGCAGCTTCAAATATTTGTATACTCTCTAGCATTCTGGTTAAACAGCAGACATTCCAGGTGTGACTCTGTTTAAGGTTATATGTACCTCAATACATTTCTTGAGAAGGACTTGATTGAGCTTTTGTTGCCCACTTTCTATTCTGGATAGTCAATCTGATGACTCCATGTTAAAATAGAATTGATTATCATGTTCTGAATAGTCTTCTCATTTTATATCTGTAATCTGTTTATTATAGGCAATCATCTTGATCCAGAGTTTAAATCCTTAACTCTTTGTCAGAGAGATTATTAGATATTTTCCCTTAAATCTAAGGAGTTAGATATTGCTTTTAATTGAATCAGTTATATACGAACATAATATTTTACATAAAATCATAGTATTAGTCAATGGATAAATGTAAATCCAGTTGTGTGTGTGTGTGTGTGTGTGTGTATATATGTACATATATACATATATGTATATATACATATATATACGTATATATATGTGTATATATACATATATGTATATATGTATATATATACACATATATATATACTGTAGTTATATATAACTTTTAGATCACTTTGTAGGAAACTGTTGATTAAGGTGCAGGTTTTAATATTGTAGATCTAGAAAGGAACTCTAATCATCATCTATTTCTATGATCAAAACAGTCATAACACTCTTGAATAGTGGTAAATATTCTTCTTGACAATCTCTAGGCATTTATTTATATTACATATGCTTCTCTAGCCAATTCTTGAGGTGTATCACTTGGTTGTTCAAAGGAGTTTTCTTCTTATGTCCACATGAAATGCCTTCTATTGGTAGACCATGCTGTATTCCTCTTCATGCTTCTGCAGTCTCCTGCTGTGTTAGGCAACAAGGCAGGTGCCCATATTATGTGTGTGGATAGCTAAAGAAATGCTGTAATTTTATCCCATTTTTTCGTGTCTAGTCCTTTAAGGAAAAGAACAGCATAAAATTCTTCCTGATCCTGAAGATAATAATCAAGTCAGCTCTTAGTCTTCTCTTCTCTCTGAGTAACTGGAATTAATTTAACCTTTTCTCATAGAACTTAATTTCCTTTTCTATTTAATCATCTTCACCATTCTCCTTTGAATCCACTTTAGCCTTCACACATCCTTTAAAAATTTGTCACCAATTGGACACTCCATTCCAATAAGAACCTCATTAATTTAAAATATATCAGTTGGATCACTTTGTGGCTTATGCACATTATTCATTTGTTACCTGGGTTTTCTTAGGCCACACTACCCTGTGACTGTTTCTGCCACATTGTTGCCTTTTGATAAATATTTGTTGAATGACTGAATTTGTTTAAGACTTGGTCATGTTAAAAGACTTTTCTCTTTGAGGAAAGCATACCAGGCTGTGTTACTGCCTGGTCTAATATCCTACAGATGTCCATGCAAACAACTCTTTCTGCTTTTATTCAAAGGGCAAAGGAAACACACAATTGATAGCCAAAGGCTGTCAGAATTGCACCTCTCTGACAATGGACACATTTCTACCAGGCTGGGTTTACCTGTCTAATCCAGTCTTCATGATACCTTTTTAGGAAGAAACTCATGAACTTGGATTCCTGGTAGGCCCAGTACATCAAGCCTGTGGATATGATCAGGCACATCTGAATTCTAGCAGTGAATGCTGAGCTTGCTCTGACACCTTTGTGCCATATTATAATGTCATATTACCTTTTTTTTTACAAAGGAAAAAAAATCATTTTATTACTTTGATTTTTGGAGTTTTAAATTTACTAGAAAGCAAGAATTATGTTTCACTCACCTTGAGCCTTCCATAATGAGTTGCACATAGAGGCACCCAGGTATTTGTTGAACTTTTTTTTTTTTTTTTTTTTTTTTACATTTCAGCTTCTGATAGTTTAATGAAGATGTCATATTTAATTTTGGTAATAATAGCAAACAATATATATTTGCCCAATGATTTAAACTGGTATTTTTATGCCATCACTATATCAAATTTGGCAAATGTTATTATTTTAGCATTCCTGGGTTCTATTTAATTTAGAGTTTGTCCTTAAACCAAATAGACATTCAGTATTTTCCCAGTGTTTTCTACACTGGGAGTTGCCCCAAAGGGAGATCATGAGTTGTTCTCAGGAAGTCACAGAGACTGCAGCCCCAGCAATCTGAATAGCTGCTTGGGGAAGAGGCAGTGAACTGTGGGTGACCCAGCATTCTCCACCTTTTGCCTCCCCTTGGGCACTTCCTCCTTTCAGATTTGATGTGATACTAAGGGGGAGACCAGAGCTACTGCAGAATCAGTAAGATGAAAAGTGATCTTATTTTTCTATGGACAGTTGCTATGAGTCATGGAAAACTCAGGAGAGTTCACAGGATGAAAAAGTTTAAGAAGTCCTGAGGTGACCTCAGGCTCATGTTAATTGAATTCCCTTGACAAAGGGTCTTAAATGATGTGGAGCAGTTACTGTTTTTAAATGAGTGTAGGGAAAACAGTTTTCCCAGAGTGTTTCATTAGAGACCAAAAGGTCACTCAGATTCTGTGGTTACCAGTCATGTGCAAATCAGTTTTTGGAGTAAGTGAGAAATCAATCCAAGGGTTCTGTAATCTGATGAATTGGGTTTGGCCTGGTAATTGTATTATTCTTTTTTAACTGAAAAAAGTGTGATTTCATTTTACCATCAAAGCTTAAAATATGTGAACTAAAACATTCAAATTTCTATTGTCTTTAACAGAAGTTCAGGATACTTTTTTACAGCTATGGTCTACTTAAACAGTTAGCAGCAGACTGATTTATGTTCATTGTGTACCAGGGCCCAGATCTTTACCTTTCTCTGTATTTCACACATCTCACAGAACAACCTCACCCAGACTCATGACTTCCACCACCCCCATAGATAGGGATTTTTTTTTTGACAAATATTCAATTCATACCTATTCCTCAGGAAAGCCGTTAGTAGCCCCCCTATCATTCTCAAAAAGTTTCTGTATTGAACTATTTTTTTGAAATTTGGATTGATAGGGCTTTTTAGATACCTTGACCTTGAAATATTGCAGACACTTTACCCTCATTATGCCCAACACTGAACTAATTATACTCTCAGTACTCCTTTCTTTCCTATTTGCCTTGCCTTCCTTGACCCTCTTTATCTCCTGTGATCTTATATGCATGTTCCTCCCCCACTGAAGTTCGTGACCCTCTACTCTTCTTAGAGTTGTTGCCAATAAACTTTCTGGGTACTCCGCCTCATACATTGAGGGCTCTGGGTGGATTCTTGCTCACAGTCTCTTCCCTCTTAGTTCTATAAGCTAACCCAATTACTTCAGTGTCCATGTACATGAGTGCAGCAAACACCAATGGTTATCTACCCAAAAGCTATCAGCCATTTATTTTGTCTTTTTCCCAAATGAACTCTGTTTTTGTTCATATGGAAACATGCTCAGCTCCAGGAAATGAATCATAATTAGTCTAAATAGTGGTTCTCCTTCCTTGTAACCTAGTAGAATCTTCTTAAGTGTTAAAGAAAAACACCACTACTGGGAATCATCTCAGAGATTCCAACATAATTAATCTGAGATGGGGCACAGATATTGGTGTTTTCTAATTTGCTGGTTACTCTGCAGGTAATTTTAATATGCAACCAGGCATTACAGCCATAGCTCCAACCTCATCATGGCAATATCAATTCTGTTTGTGATCCGTCCAGGCTATGCACGCAACCCAATTTCTACCAAAGTTTCCTGGGAAAGCTTTGCTTTCATGTTAAAAAAAAAATTCATAAGAAAAAGTCTCCTTTGCCTTTTGCTTTCCTTTTTTGGATGCTGTCCTTTGAGGGTGTTTGTTGCTGTTGTAGCCATCTGGAATCTCTGAAGTAGTAAGTCAACCTGCTGAGGATGGCAGAGTGAAAGAGGGTAAAGATCCTGGATCTCCGAGGACATTGTTGAATCTATGAACCAACTGGAACCTGGGTAATTCTGGACTGTAGATTGGGAAAGCATTAAATATTCTAATGTTAAGACCACTGTCAGGTCATGTATTTTGCTGAAAGTACACTTATCATGGAGTACCCCCTCTAACCTCCTAGACCATGGATCAAAAAACTTTTTTATAAAAGACCAGATGGTAAATATTTTAGGCTTTGTGAGCCATACAGTATTTGTTTCAACTGCTCAATGCTGCTATTGTAGCACAAAAGCAGCCACAGACAATATGTAAGCAAATGAGTGAGGCCATGTTCCAATAAAGTGTTGTTTACACACAACCAGATTTGACCTGTGGGCTATAATTTGAGGACCCCTGTCCTAGATCATCATTAAGAAGTTTCAGGGTGTCTGGTTCTAGAGGGATAACTACATCTTTGCTATTTTGGGGGCAAAGTAAGACTAGCTTCCTCTTGCAGGGCAGTGTAGAAAATTCCTGCAGAACTGAGAATTGAGTATAGGGGAAGCAAACAGAAATGTATTACCTGGACTCAAGATAAGAGAGAGGTCGTGTGGAGGCAAGAACCTTAGACAAGATTCCCATAGTGGTTTTAGATGGCCATTAATAATTTCAGAGATTTTTGTGTCATGGGAGTAGAGAGAGAGACATTACTTGCATCAACAAAGGTTTATGGGATTTCCTGAAGCGTTAAAATCTGTTTTTTACCCAGAACTTCAACTTTTGTTATTTGAAAAGAAAACAGTTTACTGGAGTATATAAATTATGGTGGGAGAACAAAAAGTCGAGGTGGATTCTTATTTATCAGGCTGGGCTTCTGTGGGTGCACTACTGAATGCACAGATTTTTCTTCCTGCAACAGTCTTATACATTGGACAGCTTTTGCCATAAGATCTGATATTTCTTTGAAAGAGGAACCAGCAGGCATTAACTCACCAATCCACACATGTTTTAGAGATAGTCTTTCACAAAGTCTTTGGAGATAGACTTTCACAAAGAGACTGCTGGGATATGGCGGGATACTCAGGTATTTACTGCGGAATTTCCCTTCTGAAGTTTCTAGCTGGACAGTGAGACTCATTAGGGCCCATGGGAGGGAAAAAAGGAACCTGTTCTTCAAGGTTTATAAACCCCCCACAATGGTCCAAGCAAATTAGATAGTATTGCCTTTCTTCCCTATTTTCCCTTTAAGGCTACAATTGCTCATTTAAATATGAATCCATCTGAATAAAAATCATGGAAGCACAATGGTAATCTTTACAGAAAGGGAATAGGTGGCTGGGGTTGATTGTCTGGGAGACTTAATGGTTATTGAATCATTGGGTATCTTTGTGTAGTATTTGAAAATTTCTATTTGCATATATTACTTTATCAAAAAAAGTATTAGAAGTTACCTGTATTTAAAAAATTGCTGGATGTGTACATGGCAGGCAGGGTTGGTAGATGAAGGTAGGAAGAGGTGCGTGTACTGTGAAATTCATTTCAGATACTGAGCTCTGCGAGGGACAGCTAGGTATTCTCACACATTTAACTGTGGCCAATGTTTGTAATTATTTACAGAAGAATTCATACATCCTGACTTGCCTATTCATACAAGCTTCAACATAAACACTGATAAAACTACATGCCACAGACCTATGAAGCTTATCCATTGGTATTTAATAGCTTGGTAATGGCAGGATTGGTAATGGCAATCCTGGTGCTTGCTTGGACTGCACGTTCTCCCTCTTACTTTTGAGTCCTTCTGCTCCAGGCCATTGTCAGTACCACATTTCCTGCCCTCCACTCTTCTGCAGTGACTGGGCTAGACATAGACAAGTAATAGTAGGAGCTGGTGGTGCAGTTGAGTGGAAGCTAAAATTCACATAATAAATGTCGTGAGATAGAAAAGGAGCTATGAACAAATAGAAGTTAAAAGAAGAAAGAATTAGCAAGTAAGTTGAAGTTTTGAGGTAGAAAATTATGGATAGATGCTGAGGAAGCAAATTAGCAATGGAAGAGAATTAAGAATCTGTATCAACAAAGAAATAGTAATTATGCAATGTGATGGAGGTGTTAGCTAATGCTATGGTGGTAATCATTTTGCAATATGTAAGTTTATCAAATCAACAAATTGTATACCTTAAACCTATGCAATGTTATATGTCAATTATATTTCAATAAAGCTGAAAAAAAAATCTCTATTAAAACAAACAAGAGGTATAGAGAGTAATTGAGTCCCTTTGATGGCAATACCATTAAAGGGAAGACATGTGGACTTTGCTGCAAAAGTCCCTAGAACTTCCCCCAAAAGCAACTCCTATCTTTGTGGAATTTTCTTGTTCTCTGCTCTTGGTTTCCCATGAGGTTTCTATTTTTGTTTCTTTTTATAATTAACCCACTTCCCTTGACTTAGCCTGAGTGAGTCTGTGTTCTGTTTCCAAAAGCCTAATTCAAACCAATCGAAATTGCTGCTATAGACCTTGATCATTTCCTCTCAAATAGATACTTTCTTTAGGTAGGGAATCTAGCATCCTTAACGGCTATGCCATAAATCTTAAATCCATCATTTCATTTTGACACAGAGTATATAAAACAACTCCAATATCCAAAGGCTATTTCAAGATTAACAAATAAAAAGTATAAATGATATGACTAGATTGAATATAAAAGAAGGAGAGTGTATATTGTAGGAGGGAGCAATCATTGAGTTGAGGAAGAGAATACAAGGAAGCAGCCAGGGCCAACCCTAAGAAAAGTTGTCAAATAGACTTTATCTGTGTCCCTACCCTCTCCAGGCTCACATTTTGCAACCCATTTATATATGTCTTGGCTCTCCCAGCCCATCTTGTTTGAGTTGCCCTTATTATAACCTATCTTTCTTCATTCACACCTTATCTTCATACATCAAGAAAATCAAAACATCCCAAATTAACAATCTAACTAGAACCTAACTTTCTAGTTCTCAAGGAACTAGAAAAAGGAGAAAGCTAAGCCCAAAGTTAGCAAATGGATGGAAATAATGATTAGAGCAGAAATGCGAAATAGAGAACAGGAAAGCAGTAGAAAAGATTAACAAAACTAGAGTTAGTTCTTTGAAAGATAAATAATATTGACAAACTGTTAGCTATACACCTTATCTTATTTTGGGATTGAGATACCTATAGAGACCTAAAGGGTAATGTAAATTAATGAAGCAGTAGGGGACAGATTTTGTTACTTATTAAACTTGTAAGATATTTTTCTGTTTTACAAAAAATGTACATTCTGTTTCAGTTCAGGCAGTTAAGATAGCTAACTGCTGTAACAAACAACTCTCAGATCTCAGTGGCTTAACAACATACATTTCTCACTTATGTTACAGAACAGAGTAGAGGACTCTGTTCCATGCTGTCATTCAGGGTTCCAGTCAGCTACCACTTTGTGGCTTCACAGTCCTCCAATCCTCCACTGAATCTTTCAACCTATCTGACTATGTCACTTGCTCACATTCCATTGGTTTAAATCCAAAAGGCTGAGAAGTATAGGGCCCAGAGAAAGCAGAAGAATACAGATATTGGTGAACACCAGAAGTCTCTGCCATATGCTTTTCACATATTTTGGAAATGCTCTGCCTATTTAGTATTTTATTTTCCACTCTTAAATGGAGATATAAGAAATATTTCTTAGTTATAGAAAAGCTTCAGTAAAAACACAGTGGTAAATAGTAACTGACATTGCTCTTAGTAATAGGGACAACAATAGAGAGGGGTAAGGACTGTGACAAGTAGAAGAATGCATGCCCTGTCTAACAGGAGTAGCCACTACTCAGCTCTGATTGATTATTACCATGAGAAAATGTAGACTCAGTGTTTCCAGATCCTCTGATTTTTCAAATGAAGACAAGAATCTGGATTATATGTGAAATATCCCATTTTCTTTTTTTGTTTTGACAACCAAATAATATATTTCAATAAAACTATAGTTTACAGTTGTATTTACTAAATAAATTATGTAATTTCTCTTACAAGCAATAAACTAAATTGCAAATATTTCTAAGACAACGTATGTACACGACATAAGGCCTTTTATAAATAGCTTTGCTTTTCTCATTTCACTAGTAAGCACTGAAAATACCTTTATAGAAGTGAGTTATCTGTTAAGTATTTGTAGACCTATTATAGTGATCTTTTTATGAAACCAATTTAAACTTTTAATAACATGGGCTATGATTATAATTTTGCAAAAAAGAGCAGAATTTATACTTTACCACTTTTGCATGTTTGGTTTTTTAAAAATATATATAAGCAGAATGCATATATTGCTTATGTATAATCACTGGATGCATGCAAAATGAAATAATGCAAGTGCCAATAGGAAAAATAGCACTTTCAAGTCCAAAAAGGTGAATGGCAGTGGTATAGAAAGTAGCTTAAATATAGTTCCCGCAGTTCTTCACAGTTCAGCAAGCAACAGCAAGTGATAGAATAGTGTGGAGCCTTGGTCCATGGGCTGATCAGCAGATGTGATATCCCATTTTCAATATATTGTCTCATTTATAAAATAAAAATTGCCCATTTTAGTTTCCTATGATTTATAAAATGATTTTTAAGGGAGGTAGCATATCAAAAATCTCCTGTGTGTGTGTTTATGTGTGTTTGTGTGTTTAGAACCAACTGCAATGCAGGTTTTTATATTCTTTCTATAGCCTCTTTTTTTTTTTCTATTTGTTGCCCTTAAGGTATTAGCTGATACAAATATAAATATGAGTCTGCCCATAGGTATTTGCATTATAACAAAAGATTTGAAAATACAAAATCAACAATCTAAAGGAATGAATTTCTAACTATTTCAGATAGAATTGTTAAAGATATTTTTTCAGTAGGGGTATTACCTGTGATCTTCTAATCACATCTCGTGGATGGTATTCATTTTACCTGCTTACAATGCCGTGTTAGCTGAAGAAAGCCTTTAGTTTTATAAGCATTAAGGTGCTATATAAGATACCTATATCATCATCTTCTGATGACCTGACTGACTTTGTAGTTATGGTTCTAGAATAACTCAGAATGTCCTCACCACTCTCCTCTGTCCAGTGTCACCTGCCAATATTATTTGACAAGGTTCAGCTCTATGAGCAGTGCCTGGCATTGTAATAGACTGAATTATGTTGCAACTCTAACCCCTAGTGTGGCTGTATTTGGAGATAGGGCCTACGAGGAAATAATAAATGTTAAATGAGGTCAAAGGGTGGGGCCCTAATCTTATAAGGCTGGTACTCTTATAACAAGAGGAACAGACACCAGAGCTCATTCTCTCTCTCCTTCCACGCATGCACAGAGTAAAGGCCACATGAAGACACGTGAGAAGGCGGCTATCCATAAGCCAGGAAGAGAGGTTTCACCAGAAACCAACTCTCCTGGCACCTTGGTCTTGGACTTCTAGTCCCCAAACTGTGAGAAAATAAATTTTTATTGTTTAAATCACCCAGTCTATGGTATCTTTTTATATTGGCCCAAGCAGACTAATGCAGGCACATGTCAACTGTGACCTCAGGGTGTTAACGGGCTCCCATGAGTATTTAACTCACTTTGATAAATTCATGCAGAAGTGTTAGAACCAAAGCATTGGCAATCGTTCAGATGTTGTAAAGTAAAGGTCCACAGGATATATGCAGCCTACAGAGGAGTTTTGCTTAGCCCAATGCTTTTAAAATGTGAATTTGTGTATTTTTTTTAACAGACTTGTATTCTCCAGTTTACCCCAGTTCCTAACACTCATGACTCCCTCCACATCTGTTTGGCCTAGTTCCTAGAGGTACTTGTGTGATCTGGAATGAGTCCAGTGTTTTTATTTCATCTTCAATGAAGAGATACTGGAGGAGAAACTGAGAAGGAGTGACTAAAGAGGTAGAAGGCAAGACAAGCAAGAGCCTGGGCCCAGAAAGAAAGAGGTTAAATAGGAAATCAGGCAGGAGTGTCATGTACAAAAAAAAGGCCAGTTTAGCAAGGGCTGATAAGGGTCCTCTGGATCATCAGGTAAATAGTAGAGTGTTCTCTTTGCTGACCCAATAGTCTTTCCTTTCTTTTATGTTTTTCAATCCAAGAATCTGACATCTACAACTGAGACTATAAAAATGCCAGATACTTGTGGTCCTAGCATCCCTTGCAGCTAGGGATGACTTAAACATGCTTCTAATGAGTCATGAGGGGAAACGGGACTGATTTCTTCCTCCATATATAGAGAAAAATGTGCAAGCAGTGTCCTTGTCTCTTCCTTTCTCACTTTGGGTGCAGTTGTGTGTGGGAGTACTGCTGTCATACCATCACGGGGCAACAGACTGGAAGATAAAAGCCAGCACTTGAAAAGGGCAGGGCAGAAGGATGCAAAGACACTACATCTAGGATAACATTATTGAGTTAGTGAACACATACTAGGCCTTCCCAGCTTTTGGCTTTCCTGTTATGTGAAACAAAACAAAACAAAACAAAACAACAAAAACCCTTTATTTAGTCTACTTTCTGTTGGTATTCTGCCAGGTACATCCCAAAACATTCTCACTGGTACATTCAGCAAGAACAGGTTCAATGGCATGGTGGGGATAGGAAGTGATGCTACTGCTGAGGTCCAGTAAAAGTGAATGTGAATGGAGAGAAAGAGGAGACTGAGCTTAGAACTCTCTTATATGAGGCAACATGTGTAAGGATTAAGGGTATAAGGGTATAAAGTCTGGATTCAGAAAAATATTGGCTCAGATCTCAGTTCTCCCATTTGTTAACTGTGAACAAGTTATTTAATCTATCTAAACCTCTATTTCCTTATCTGCAGAATGGGAATTAAAGTAGAGCATACTCAGGATTGTTTGTTGCAAGGTTTAAGTGAGGTCATATAGGTGATTCTCTTAGCTCATTGTCTAGCAAGTGTTTAATACATGGTAGCTATGATTTGTACCATTACTGGTCTTTAGCCTTTTACATCTGCTACTGCTTATCTCTCCCTGGATTGCCCATAGGTACCCCAAACTCCTGGTGCTTGCTCTCTGTCTCCCTGCTACCATATGCTCTTCATTTCTTTTAATTAGGAAAATATCTTGGGCATAGCAGAAAGACATGTGGTGTGCTGTGTAACGCTGGATGTTTGGGCTTGGATAGATTTAACTCATAGAGTATGCTATGTGCTGTCTGGTTTTCCAAGGAACCCAGTAAAAGCTGATATCATCCTACTGATTGAATTTTCTGACACTCTTATCATTTCCTTTTATAATTTTTATGGTCTAGAATGTTGCCAACATCTTCTGATAGAAGGAATTATTTTTCCAGGCGGTGAAATCATGCTATTTATCAAAGGAAGCACTGGACAATCAGAATAGACTTTAGAGCTGTGTCCTGAGCCATCTGGCCGACCCTCAGCAAGAAACTTCTTTGTCCTTTAGAAGCTGAGCTTTATCCCCAAGCACTAACAGAACTGGAATGAAAGGAGTTGGAAGTATTCATCTTTGCTTTGTGAAGAATAGCTTTCTGTTTCATGCATATGAAGGGACATTTTTAAAGGAAGGAAGCACTTACAGAATGTTTAGTTCTCTCACTGCTCTCCATTTTAACCTTGCTGTTTCTACTTTGGGGATATATTTACTCTGTGTTTATGAATACAAACACTTTATATAATTCATTTATTCAGTATTTATTGAATGTTTTCTACAGTTCCTGCATTGTTCTAGGTGCTGGGATCCAGTGAGGTTTCTGCTCCTGTCGAAACTGAGCCCTGGTCTTGGGGTACATGGTAGGACAGACTTGGGTTGAAGGCACTGGGGTGTGGCAAAGAGGAATGTTCCAGGAAACAAATGGCAAAATTGTTCCAAGAGGGACACTGGATGTAGATCTGACATTTCTTAAAGTTTCAAGTATGCCATAAAAGAAACACCAATTTTTCTATCATGCTTTTAACTACACTTTTACACTATGTGTGTTTTGTGCCATTTAGTCAGGTCCAGCTTCTGGCAACCCTATGGATGAGTGACATCCACAATGTCCTGTCCTCAACAGCCCTGCTCAGCTCCTGTAAATGCTTATCTGCGGCTTCTTTCATGGAGTCAATTACATTCATCTTATATTGGTCTTCCTTTTTTTTCTGCTGCCTTCTATTTTCCCCAGCATTATTTTTTTGTTTTGTTTTTGTTTTTGTTTTTGTTTTAATCCAAAGAACTTTGCCTTCTGTAATGGGACAGCTTCTGTTTTGTCTTTTTTTTTTTCCTCCGGTGATGCTTCAAGCTTAATTTGCACTAGAACTCACTTGTTCATCTTTCTGGTGGTTCAGGGTATCTGTAGATCTCTCCTCCAACACCATATTTTAAATGAATCATTCTTTCTTTCCTATTAACGTTCTTCACTGTCCAGCTTTTGCATCCGTACATAATAATTGGGACCACAAGGGTGTGGATGATCTTAGCCTTGGCCTCCAATGACACATCTTTGTTCTTGGTGATCATCTTTTCTAATTGTCCTTCCAAGTCTCAGCCCTCTCTTGGTTTTTTTTTTTTTTTTTTTTTTGGCTACAGTCTCTATTTGAATTGGTGAATGGACAAGGTAAGCAAAATTTGTAACAATTTCAGTGCCTTCATTGTCTATGTTAAAGTTGCACATTTCTTCAGTAGTCATGATTTTTTGTCTGTTTTTTCACTATACCATTGAAATATTCAGAGTTCCTTTTTAAATCAGAAGTTGTTACATAATCTTTTCTGAATGGAGACTAATGATTCCTTATAATATGGTTTGTTATAATATGAAATTGGTAAAATCTTCAGCCTCAAAACATAATATACGTTGTAAAATTCTGATATAGTTAATCTATACTTTGAGGATTAGCTCAGTTTTCCTCAGTTATCATTATTAACAAGATTTCACTCCAACTAGAAGAAAGTGCAACTTAATTTGTAAAAGAGTTCTATGTGCTGCTACTGTAGTTAAACAAAGACAGAAAAGAGGGGGTGGAATGTGGATATGGTAAAATGCTTGCATAGAATACAAAGCAGCAGTGAGTCCTTAAGATGAATATATTTCATTCTAATTGCAAGTGAAATTAACTATTTTGGGGGAAGAATAACAGGAATGAATCAGTTCTATTTCAGGTTAGCATTTTGATGTGAGTTTTAAGGATTTGTACTTCCAAGTTAAGAAACAAAAAATGTGCCATTTTAGTTTTTAGCATGAATATGTAACATGTCCATGGATACTGTTCCTACATGTAACATGTGTATATTTTCTGTATAACCATTTTCCTTCTCAAACACTTTTCTTAGAACCACATCTCTTCCTAAATTACCCTGCATCCTTCTCATTCATCCTTAGGTTTCCTGAAGGAATCTCTATGTTAATCAACTGATCCTATACCTTAGCCAGTCAGTGTCCTTCTCAGAGATTTAGAAATGGGAGCAAAGCCAATTCTCCTCCTCTTGTTTTAAATTGCTGAGGCTGTAAGGTATGGTACTGGGGTGGTGGGAGCATTCATGTTTCTTGCCAGAGAAGATAAAGCATGAGCCCAGAAGAGCAGGAAGACAGACAACAAGAATCCTTATTTCCAGTTGTTCCCAGGTTCAGTGCCAAATTTCTGTTCTTGAATTGTGCAAGACACTCTGCTATCCTGATTTCCCCTTTTTGATTAAAGTAGTTCAAGTTGGATTTCTATCACATGCAACCAAGCAATTCCTGACTAATACAATCATCCTCATTCCTGCCCTATATGAGCCCTTCAATTAATGCAGACTCTTTACTTCCTAAACCCTATTGTGTTCCTTCTTCCCCACCTCTGCATTGGGACCTCCACCATTCTCTCCCTCATGGAATTTTAATTCTTGCTAACATTCAACCCAACTCCCTCTTGCCCTGCACATCTTTCTCTGACTACTTGGGCATTCTCTCTATCTTCAGAATTCATGTAGCCCCTGTTCTCAAAATATGCTCACTGACACTTTCCTTTTCCCCAAACTATATTGTAAACTCCTTCAGTGATGAGGCAATATATGCTGAATTTGTGTCTCTCCAGTGACTGAAACATCGTAGGTGCTTGGTTTTGATAGTGATGATGTTGCCAACTATTACCTTATAGATATACGGTGATCTTGAAAATACAAGTTAAATGGAAAATGAACTTAAATATGATGTTAGCCAAGTAATTATTTTAGGATTAAGTTAAATTAAGTAGCGGTAGTTCTTACAGTGACAAGTTGTATACAGAGGTACTATTGTATGATATACGCACACTGTGTTTGGCAAGTAGGATGTATTTTGGGAAATATGACCACTAACAATGTCACACAAAGTTGTTTCGGCACAGCTTGTCAAGACCATGCATGACAGTACCTTTTCCATTCTCTTCACCTACCTTAAAGGCCATAACATGCTTCTGGCCAGGTTTTCTTCTAGGTGTTTTTCAAACAATAGCAGGTCAGTTATCCCAGGCTACAGAGATGTCAATGATGCCATTCTAATGTCACTACATTTCCATCAGTCCCTGAGTTTTCTGCTGATCTTCAGCCTATGGTTTCACATCTATTTCTTTGAAGGCAACATTAGCTGCCTTACAAGTTGTATAAACAGAGCATCCAGTGTAATATTTTCCTTGCTTTCTTTGGGACAAGTCCAACTCTATCACTTTCAAACATTTTGTTAGCTATTAAGAATAAAACCTCTTGACCAGACCCAAAATAATTGGCAGAAATAAAGACTGAAGAAAAGTGACACCATGCAGAACATGCTAGCAGTAGGAAAGCAAGTTAACACACTCAGATGTAAGGGTTTTTGCAGTACGTGTCTCAATTCTTATTGGCTGACTGCCTCCAAGTGTAGGTAGCTTTCTAGCATGGGGAAAATGTTCAGTAATAGAGAACTGAAATGGAGCGTATACATATATATATATATGTGATTTGGGAAAATGTTTCAGAAACAAATTGTTTTATAACAAATGGGGTAAATAGCATTAAACCTGGCAAATTGGATAGAAAAAGGAGAAATTAGATACAAATATATACTCAGTAATTTATAAATATGCCTTTTTTACTAAACGCAAATGAAGAGTTCAAAGCTCAGGACTTCCAGGCCTGTGACAAGAAATAAAGGAGAGAGTTTCTTAAAAGTGAGAAACTAAATCACAAAAATAAAAAAACATGTCACAATACCAAGGCTGTTACAAGGCGGATCTGGGATGACTGTTATTCCAGTTAGTGAAGAGAGCAAGGTGGCGAGTGACCTCTGGATGAGCAGTGTAGGGGAATATATAAAGGTCAGAAAGGTTTGGGACCCAGAGCTTGGTAGGCTGGTGAGAGACTTATTGGAGGTGCTTTCCCAGGGTATAAGACTTGAGAGCAGAATAAAGTACTCTACCATGAAAGCTCTGACAAGCTTCCATCCTGGTCAAATGACTTAAAAATAGCTTTGATTAACTGAGAAATATGGAAGTACTATTTTTTCCTCAAAAGAACTAATGCTTACAATATTGCATGTGGGTAAGAGCTAGCAGGCCATCACAAGTTCCGTGAATTTCATCTTAATAAGAAAATAAGTTTCAAACATTAATTTAAAAAAAAAAAAAGAAGAAGAAGAAGCAAATTTACCACTCATGGAAAACTATAAATTAAGATTTCAGCTTCTGGGACTGTAAGATCAGAAAAAATGCTGAGAGCTCTATTTCTGTGAAACAAGTAGAGTAAAATACAGAGGAAATAAGTCTCTCTTCTTATTGTGCTCTCAAGATGACAGCATGACATTGTGACATCCCATTTAATTCCCAGCAACTGCAAGACTTCTCTCCCCAGCAGGCCAGTCTCATGGATATGCACCAAGTGCAGTCACATAGGACCCTGCTCCCAGAAGGGGCCCTGTGCTTGGTTTAATGCTCTGCTGTTGCCATTTGAACATTATTAATAATTTTGCCTTTGAACTTGTGTTTTGTGAGTGGAATTCACTAGGTCAGCGGGGAGCAGAGTACACGCTGAGTATTGGCCTGCTCCCACACACATGCCTGGGGTGGGAGCATGGGACCCCTGATGGGGTTCCTGGGGCTGGAACCCAGGTCTAGATTGTCACCAAAGTTGAGAGCTAAAACACTCAGATCAAAACGAGTTGATATTGATGTCAGAAAAGGAGGCCCATGCGTGCAGCCAGATAAGTTTATTCTACTGGATATCTGGGAAACGCCGAAAAAATTCAAATGAAAAAATAAATTTAGAACCACAAATTTTAATTCTAAAGATCAGATTTATTGTTAAACTTTTACTACAGTTGAAAAACTACTCCTGGAAAATGGCTACCAAATCTACTTGTACATAATTTTAAAAAGAAATCTTACAGAGCAGGTTTAAGAACAGGAAACTTTTGAAAGCATAAAATAGAAAGAGAATTTTCCCTATAATTCTATTAGTAGGTTTTATACCAAATGAGTATGAAACTACAATTCATCTTTAATAAAACTTTGTTCAGAGACAGCAAGAGTTTTATTTCATAATTTTTGAGGATTGAGCAATTTCCTTCACTAATTCCCACCCTTCTCAGTCTACCATTATCACCCACTGACCCCCAGCTTTCTGGGTCACTCCAAATAGTAGATTCTCGGAGTTCAAAATACTTAACAGTTAAATTCATTCTGAACATCTCTCCAAGACTTGAATTCGACTTATAGCATGTACAAAACTGGTCCAGTCTAGTAATAGAGACCTTATTCTCTCCTATGGCAATTTTTACTGTTAGGAAGAAAATCCAAATTTATCTCCTCATATATTTTACTCATTGTATGTTGAACTTGAGGGCTGCTTCTACATGACATCTCTTTAAATATTTAAAGAGGACAATCAATTCACCTTCTTTTTTCAGGCTAAGTATCACCAGTTTCTTTGCCATTCGGGCTGTAGAGGACAGATGAACATTTATCTCCTTTATTATAGCAACTGTATGTCTATTAATACAACCCAAGGTCATATTAGTTTCTTTTTTGGAGAGTCACATGTTGACTTATATTAAGCTTGCAGTTGAATAAAATATTTATGCCTTTTCCACAAATGGTTCTATGATATCACTGTGCTTTTCAGTTTGGTTTTTGAATTGGTTGCATTTCATCTTTTTTTGTTCCATCCAGTGTTCTGGCCTCCTAGCTTTTTGTCTCCTGTTCCCGCCATTCACTATATTTGCTTTCCTTATCAGCATCATAATGTGCAAATGTGACAAACATGAGTTCCATATTTTTAACCATGTGGTTCAACAGGCAACAGTCTGCACTGCACCACTGGAAATCTTGTTAGGCTGGCAATCACCCATTAGTCAGTACGTGATGGCCACTTTTCTAGTTATAGATCCTCCCAAATGCCCCACTCTCTGGTTCACATTTCTCTAACTTGACTACAAAGATTTTACAGGAGACTTTGTTAAATTCCTTTATAGCATGGCTTCATTGTGTCCATAACATTTCCTGACATCAGTCTTTAAACTCTATCAAAAAAAGAAATTACAACAAATTTTAAAAATTTGACCTATTTTACATCAAAATTTTTACTTATCCAGCTGGAGTGGGGCAGTGGGTTGATAGTGGTAAGCAGATTGTGAAGGACCTTGAAAATCATTGGATAAAGGGAACAATAGTGGACTCTACTACAAAATTCATGAAATTAAAATAATTTTAATATGCTATGTCAGACAGCTGTTTGTATAATTTTGTTTCGCAGACAGTAGGGGAGTCTTACATTTGCACAAACAAGCAACGTAAATGCATCTGTGTGTGATGTGTAGGGCTAGTGGCTGCCCAGATGCTGAGAGAAGCTACGATCCAGAGGATCTGAAAACTGAGAATATGAAGTCATGGGGCTGATGTGTGCAGTGTGCATAATACATCGAGGGAATTCTGAAGCCAAGGCCATCACTTTTTGGTCAGGGTGCACTTTCCTAACCAAAGGGATGGCTTTGAGACATTCGTAAAGCTCCATCAAAATCACAGTGGCTGTAGGACTTCTTCCTTATATTGAGCCCAAATCTCCCTCTTTGCAACTGCCTCCTGCTTATCCTGCTTCTCTCCTTGTGAGCAACTTTGAAAGTTTATTTATTCCTCTTTATGTATGACAACTTAAATTTTTTAAAATCGTGTCTATGTTTCTTTTATACATATATTCGGGCCAAACATTTCCAATTTCTCTACTAGAAATGTTATTGACTTAGCATTATCTGAAATGAGAGAGTAACTCTCTTATGCAATGGATTTTTTTTTTGGAAAATATAAATTCAGTTATAATATTTTATTTTAATTTATTTTTTGTGCCAGTACGGTTTAATATGTTTTTTAAAATTCTCTGAAGTATCTTTTTTTCAATTAGGAAACCCCAGATTTTAAATAAAAAGGTGTGAATGACATCTTCCTAATTTTCCTTGCTTCCAAACCAAGATTTTTGTGAAAGAAAATCTCCATTAATTAGACCCCTTGGAAAATAGAAAAACAATGATTAATTGAAAAATAATGATTTTTGCCTGAAAATGTTTTGTTATTGTTGTTTGTTTGTTTCAGTCTTTAATGTTGAAAACAGCTGTCTGACATAGCATATTAAAATTATTTTAATTTCATGAATTTTGTAGTCCACTATTGTTCCCCTTATCAATAATGGAAGCATTTAAAAACAGTGTAGTTTTTCATGAATTATTTTGTACCAAAGTAGCAAGAGACAACCAGGAGGCAGATTGAACCAGGTGAAGTAGATGAAAGAGAGAAAGATCTCTTGATGTCTTGGCTGGAGCAAAGGAGCTATGGGAATTTAAGGTGAGATTACAAAAGCAAAGAATTAGCCATTGATGGATGATGAGCCTGATGTTAGGATGAGAACTTTAGCTTCGACACAGTAGACAAAATAGAAACTACTACAATTCTTGTGGTGAGAGGGAGTGAACTACAATGTCAGAAAAAATAATTAATCTGTGTGTTCATGAACTAAAGTGAGCCAGGAAACCAGTTGGAAGCTGATAGTAAACTAGAAGTGAGATATGAAAGCATGCATTTTGATTGTGGTGAAGGTAATGACAAGAGAAGAAAATTGTAGAGAAAGAATTTGTTGGACAAAGGAGAGAGAAGTCATTCTACTTATATTAATGGGCTTGTGCTTTGGAGTAGTTCTACATCTCCATTCATTGGATCAGGGATTCTCACACTGGACCCATTGATGTTTTGGGCTGCATTATTCTTTACTGGGGGTGGGTCCTGTGCATTATAAGATATTTAGCAGCAGCCTTGGCTTCTAACCACTAGAAGACAACAGTACCCTCTCCTTAGTTGTAACAAACAAAAATGTCTCCAGACATTACCAAATGTTCTCTAGGGGACAAACTTGCCTTAGAACCACTGCCTTAGACCCTTTATTGGGTACAGCCACCCTGCCATGTCCAGCTTCTGGGGAAACTGTGCTGATAGTCAACATTTTTTTTTCTGCTCATTGAACTACTGCCTCTGACTTGTGACTGTCGGACAGAAAGAAATAGCTTGAAAAATGGGGAATGAGGAGAGCAAACATACAAAAGTTTTGTTATTTTAAAGTATAGTAAATGTTTTATGTAAACTAAAGTATCATTTACTTTATTGTGGTTATAAGGATTTTCTTGTCCTCATTTTCTATTTAATTCCTTTCTTTAGCCCATGTTTTCTGCTTAATTATCCTCCTTCTTTCCTCCTCTCATTTGGCCTTTTTACTCTGCTTTGATGTTTTTTCCAATCATATCAAACCTGCGTGTTTTATTTTGTTACTGCAAATCATTTTTAGAAGCAGGAGAGGTATTAATAAAGAGCAAAATATTTTAACACTATATCGCTTCTGTTAGCAGTTTATCTTAGCTCCACATTAAAAAAAAAATCACAATTTCCAATTTAATAGCAATCATTTCAAATATTTACAACCTACTTTTAAAAACTAAGTGTAGATTAAAAGCAAAATTGATTACAAAAAAGTGGTGAGTTGAAACCACCATCTTTTATACTTGAACATTTTAATTTAATCAATAGGAATTGTTTGCCAGGGAACTATAGTTTTCTGGTCTTTCACCATCTTTATTAATCTCTTGCTAATGACTGATTTCTTAAAAACAAACTCCTTCTGGAGTGGAATCAGCATTAATTCCCTGCTCTTTCCAACTCAGATTTTAATGCCCCTTATTTCTTTGTGTATGCTTTTCCTAAGAGATCTGAATCCTTAATATTTCTTGCCTGCTGAGGGACAAAGGTCTACTGGATTGTAATCCAACTGCCCTGCCACAGCATTCCAGGTGTGGCCACTCACACACTGTTTGGGGCCTGTTAGCCTCGAGGCTCCAGTCCCTGCTCCCATTTCCTCAATCTGGCATCTTCCTTTATAGAACCCTGATTTTGTTTTGTTTTGCTTTGTTTCAAGAATACCCAGTCCTACTAAGAAGACCTATCAACCAATTACAATGTTTGGGACTTATTTCTATCGCTACTCAAACAAACTCTTTAAACACACACATACGCATTTGTGAGATAATTGGAGATACCTGAGTATTAACAAGATTTTTGTAAATGTTAGGAAACTGTTATTTTTTTAAGATGTGATGATTGCATTGTGATTTTGTTCTTTGAGTCTTTTATCTTTTAAATATATATACTGATATATATACACAGATTAAATGATTTGACAGTTGGATTTACTAAAAAATAATCTGGAGGAGGGGGTAGAGTGGTGACTGGGATATAGATAAAAGGAGATGGGCCACGAGTTATTTATGGAGCTGGGAGATGGGTACATGAGATAGGGTTTGTATTATTTGATTCATTATGCTCTTCTCTCTATTTTTGTATGTTAACATTTTTATTTTGTACAATAAAAACTACATATCATTATGTTTAGCAATAGCAAAAGTTAAGGGAAAAAGATAACGAATACAACTTTTTCCCCATGGTTAGATGCTTAGGGAAGTGTCCTCTCTCGAGCCTGTCAGGGTGTATATTGAATATCTTGGTTGGCTTAGACTAGTTTTATTTCTCTTTTCAATGATTGATTTAGGCGGAACATGTTATGTAATTCTTAACTGCGAGCTGAGAGAAAGCTTGCTTGGGACTTCAAAGAAAAGTTTTCTTATATCTAAGAGAAAACCATTGAAGGAGATAGCATCTTCTTCCTCTGGATTTGGTTGCAATTGGATATGATATCTAGAACTGTTGCAGCTCTCTTGTGACTATGAGGGCCTACCCTGAGGACAGTGTAACAGGGACACTCCGGATGGCAGAACAGAAGATGGAAATTTCCCAGATCCTTAATTACACTGTTGAGCCCTGAAACAAACAACACCGAACTTTCTTTAAGTTTAGATTTCTTATTATGTAAAATAGTAAATGTTCTTATTGTTTAAACCATTTTAAATTAGAGTTACATTTTTTTTCCCGCTGAAAGCATCTAAGTAAACTGTGTGCATACTCTACAGAAATTATACTCCATACAGGTATATAATCTAAAGAAATGGTTGCACATGGTTAAGCCAGGAGACATGTTCAAGAATGTCATAATAGTATTTTTTATAATAGCACCAAACTGCACCCATCCAGTTGTCTATCAGCAGTCAAATGAATTAATGAAATATGATATATTCACACAGTGGACTATTATACGGCAATGAAATGAACAAACTACAGCTCTATGCATCAATGTAGTTGAATCTTACAAATATATATTGAATGAAAAATGTCAGACGTAAAAGTTTGTGTATAATGATGTGATCCCATTAAATAAGCAAAACTAAAAGTACGTTGTTTGGGGATACAGATCTAAGTAATGAAACTATGAAGTAAAGTAAGTGAGCAGCCATCACCTATGTGAGAGAGTGGTTTTCTGTGGCGGTAGGAGGAGGGTGTGATAAGAAGGAGCATACCAGGGCTTCCAAGAGACCGGCAGTGTTCTGCTTCTTTACCTGGGTGGTGGTTTCACAAGCGTTTGCTTTATTAATTAAAAAACATACACTTGTTTAATTTGCTCTTCTATATATATCTATAATACTTCAATAGAATTTTTTTAAAGTCTTTGCCAATGCAGGCCGTATTTTGTTGTTAAAAAAGAACTGTATATGAATTTTAAAAAATTAAGAACAGGATTGCTACTCGCATTATTCTTGCTTTGAGCATGTCACTCTGAGGACTCAGTTTCTGTTTGTATAAAAAGGGGGAGTTAAACCAAAGGACACAGTTCTTACTGTAATTTTCTATTTTCCCACCAGATATCACTTCATTCTGCCTTTTCTTTCTTTTTCAAGCTTATTAGCTATTGACCTTGAGTACAAACTATGTGAAACTTGCGAATTTGAGCAGGGAGCCGTAAAAACTTCTATGGTGAATACAACTATAAAAACAGCAGGACTGTTAGAAGGCCCTGAAACACTTCTCTGGGCGAGGCCTCAGGAAAGAGATTCAGTCTTGTTTCATTGACTGCCTTCAGTTCTCAAATTGCTCTCTGTGTTTCTTTTCATTCTGAACTGAGTTTTGATGGTCCATTTTAAAATCTCTTGTTCCGTGCTTTCTTGGTGGAATAATATTTTCATGTAAGGCTTGTTTGTAGCTTATGTTTCAGAGAGCTTCTTTGAGACACTGTCACTCTGAGATGGCTGTCAATCCCTGAGAGATTCATTGAGTATTTAGAGAAACGTCTATTCAAGAAGAGAGAAAAAAGTACTTGACAGCATCTTCTGTGATGCTAATTTTTCTACTTTTATAGATAAAATAGTAGAGTTTAGGATTGGAGAATGTGAGGAATGTTCGGAGTGCATCTCTTTTATTACATGAATTATTTTTCTTTGGCTCATCCACCTATATTAGTGATTTATTTTTAATGATATAAGTTTAGGATAGTCTCTTCTTAGCTAAAGATGATCAATGAGTTTTCTCAGGCAAAATAGAGTTAAGGAAAATGCTGAAGAGGTTAAAAACAAGGTTTGGTCATCACTAGTCAAAGCCAGGACAAGAGTCTGGTGTTGGAATGAAAAGAGCACTTAACTGTTGAGGCTACCTGAGCTTTGTCCTATGGGGGCTGCTATAGAACAAATCATATTACCTCCTCTGGGACTTGACCATATACTTGACTGAGTCCCTAAGTTAAAGACAGCAGGGCCTTCATTTCTAAAAGATCATCTCAGTTTCTCTCCCCTACCCCGCCTTTTTTGTTTAAAGAATTTTAGCTAATTGCTCACCAGTGTTCTCTGTAACACTCCTGTTAGAATTCTACATATGTTTTCAAAAATTCACGTAGAACAAGGACAAAAGATATGAACTCTCTTGTTCACCAAGTCCTCACCATTCCAAATGGTCATTTCCCATGTTTATATTATTGCTTGGTCCCTAAAGCATTCCAATTTGGAACTTCTAGTTTATAGAATCAGGAGAAGGAAATTAGCAATATGTGATGATTCTTCAAGTGATTTGCAACCAGAATAAATAGAAAGGAACTATAGTGCTACTTGAAAATTATAAATGTAAAGTAAGTAAAAGTAAGCATTTTTCACTGTAGAAATATGATAGAACTCATAATCCATATAAAACTCTTTTAAGTTAATGAACAGGAAATATTACAGATGGAATTAAAATGTTTTGAGCATGTTTTCACCATTAAAGCAAACCTCAGGAGAATTGTCTCTCATCAATCTTATTTCATCCTGCTGTCAGATTAAGAAAGCTCTACTAGCTAGACCACAGATCAATAGTACAATTGCTTCCTTATAGACAAAAACATAGCATTTAGTTGTTGATTATTAACATTTGTTTTCCGTTTCAAACTTAAATCCAGTGGGTCTAGACCTTTACTATCCTTTGAGTCTCTACATTCTTGCCTATTCAGGTCACTTAATACTATATTCATGTGTTATCATATTCAAATAGAGATGAGGTTATTAACCGATCCCCTGGATTGTTTTTCACAGTGATGATGGATTTGTAATAATCCATCTTTCTCTTGTGTCATGCCCTTGTGAACAATGGGATACCTTTTAAAAAGGCCTTTTTGTAGAGTTAAATCAAGCTAACCAATTTATTTGCCTCAACCCCCTCACCATTTATCCATTGAAATTATTTAAAAGTGAGTGATTAGTTCAATAGTTATCAGTCTGTAAGTTTGATCTCTTGAAACAGCTGAGGTATGGAGTAAAAGAGTGCTTATCAGACTTTAAGATGTCAGAGATCAGTGAGATGTCAAATTTTAGAGGAAAAATTGCGAATACACATAGGCTCATCAACTTTTGATTTTGCTAAGTGCAAATATTAAAAAACCTATGGCTACAATTGACGTTAAAAATCACCATAATTTATAATAGAATGAGCCTTTTTTTTTTTTTTTTTTGGTTCTAAAAGGTTGTAAGAACAATCTCAGAATTTGAAATATTTAAATTAACAGTTTTATAAAAACTCGATTCTTCTTTACTTCATTTGGTCCAGTGAAGAACACGTCTTGAACTGGCTGCTATTCAGAGACTATGATTTTGGTATTTTTCTATTCCAAACATTATTTTTATTTCATGAAAAAATCTGGTTATAATACATGAAATTAATTTAACTTTTTTTTTAATCAATCTTTGATTATCAACTCCCTCATGACTCACAACATACAGCATGAAAAATATTGCTCTATGGTATATATGAGTTGTGAGCTGTATGAACTTTTCAATTTTAATAGAAATGATGATAAATTGCTCTTTGAAGTATTCAGATTAATTTTTCCCCCCACTGGTTTCATATGGAAGTTTAATTTTTCCTACCTCTTTGCTAACTCTTGATATTTGAGGTCTTAAAAATTCTTATCAGTATTATAGGTTAAAAAAAAGAGTATATTGTTTTAATTTGATTTTGTGAGTTTTGAAAAATATATAATTTGGATGCTGTTTCCTTTTATATCTAATTCAATTACTCTCTAACACTGTATTTGCATTTTAGTTATGTTTAGATTATCTGTTTACTTTAAATTTATTTAATATGTATATGGAAAAGTGTGTGTACACACACACACACACAGCCTGATAATTTTTCAAGAAATGTAATCTTCACCCAGATCAGAAGAAAGAACTTCACTAGCACCCAGGGACCCCTCTTACATCCTTCTTCAATTACTACCCTCCCACTCCTTCCTCAAAATAACTGCTATTCTGATTTCAAACACCACAGACTAGTTTTGCCTGCTTTTAAAATTTACATAAAGGAATTTATAGAGTAAGTTAGAGTATATTTTGATGTTCAACCTTTATATATTTTATTTAGTCAAATTTATATATCTTTTTTTATGCTTTTTTTGGTGACTTGCTTAAAATTTTTCCTATCTGAAACTTATATTACCTTTTCATAGGTTTTCAGTTTTAACCTTCACATTTAGTTCCCAACTCATCTGGTTTTTCTCTTCTATGAAGTAAGGAGTATAATTTTTTTCTTTCTGAAAAGCAAAATGTACCAAAAGTGAATTGAAGAGTAGCCTTCCCCAGTGATTTGTGACATACCGTAAGACTATCTGTTCTGTCCCATTACTTTATTTGTATATTCTTGTGAAAATAACATAGTTTTAATTATGTTTAATTTTGATATGTGTAGCACAAACTTCTGTCCTAATATTGTCCTTAAAAACATTCTTTATTTATACAACTTTCTAAAGAGAATTTCATGATTGGTTTGTCAGGTTCTTTGCGAATTTTTATAAGGATTTTTGATTGAAATTGCATTAAATTTAGAAACTATTTAGGGAGAGAAATAACATTTTTAAAACTGTTGAATCCTATTCATGAACATGGTTTGTTTTGCTAATCACTTGATTCTCTTTTACACCTTCAATAATAGCTTTATGCACATTATAATGAGCTTAAAATTCTCTTGTGTATATTAGGCTCAATTCTATGCTTTCGAGCTTTTGATATTTTGAATGGTTTTTTTTTTCACCATAATTTCTAATTGGTTATTACATGTAGAAATAAATATCACTTTTTGAATAAAAATTTTAAATTCAGCTACTTTGCTGAAGTACCTCAGTTTTAAAACATTGCATTTTGCTTCTCTTGGATTTTCTGTGTAGTAAATTCTATCATCTATAAATAATGACAGTTTTATTTCTTCTTTTCTCACCTTTATGCCTCATTTATTTTTCTTATTGCATTGGATAGGATAGGTATTCAAAGTTTTACAAATAAAGAAAATTATCTTATGTAAATTAGAAAAATTGTTGTATTAGAATTTGTGTAATATTTAGATTCTGAACAATTTATAAGAGTGTATATATGTAAAGCATAAGAGTGTATCACATTATTCTTGTTTGAGTAAAAACGTTTTCTCAACTTTATACATAAATTTTACTATACAATGAAAAATATCTTATTCTTGCTTTTATGAGAATGCTCCTAAAGTTTGTCATTACATAAGATATTTGTTGTTAGTTTTTGAAAGCTCCTTTTATGGAATTTCTCTTTACTACCTCTCTGGGCTTTTTTTTCTTACTTTGAATCATAAATAAATATTGTCGTATTTTTATCAATTTTTTTAATCTATTGAAAAGTCATTTTAAATTTTGATGTCATCAAATGTATCTCATCTTTTATGTTTTTCTTGTAACTTTTTAAATCTGTAGTTTTCCTTTATTTATCTACTTTGATAAGTTTTCTAATGATAAACTACACTTCCAAGACCACTTGGTCATGTTGTACAACTATATGTGTGTGTGTGTGTGTGTGTGTGTGTGTGTGTGTGTGTGTGTGTGTAAGAGATAGGGATTACCTGTGCTTTTAGGTTTGATAAAGCTATATAGTTCTGGCTTTGTGAGAAGGTGTATAATACTCGTTCATTTTCTTTAATATATATTCAGCCATTGAGATTTTTTAAATCCTTTGTGGGTCAAAATGGGTAATTCAACATTTCCTAGAAAAATTCCCATTTTATTAGTTTAAAATTAATTGGCATTAAATTGATGAAAGTACAATAGTATTTTGAAAATTTACCATTATATGTGATATTACCCCTTTTCATTCCTGACATATTTAATTTGATTGCCACCCCTTTCTGACTGTTATTGATTGGAAGCTATCTCTTTTATTCCTTTCTTGGAAAATGAAGATTTCTTTTTAACTTTGATATTCTGCAATATCACTACACTGTATGTCAGTGCAGTTAATAGGCATTTTCAAAATAAAGATCTATATCTTTCTTCATGTATTTAGAAATTTCAATGATTAGTTTTTTGAATATTGCCTCTTCCCAATTTTACTATTTTTTTCTAGAATGTTCTTTAGATGTGTTTTGGATCTTCACATATTCTCTTTTATATCATGTAATTTAAGAAAAAATTCCAGCTCAATTTATTTTTCTATCTTTCATTGTGGAAAATAGCCTTAGATTTCTCTTCAAATTTATTAATTCTGTTTTCTATTGCTTTAATCTAATATTAAATTTTTCTATTGAGCTTTTTAATGTCAACGTACTATTTCATAACTTACTGTTTTTATTTCACAAAATAGAATTTCTTTATGTCTTTGAAGACTAAATGTACTCATTTTAAAATTCCTTTCTCGTTGCTTGTTATTTCTTTGGTATGAGTTATGCCCATTATTTTCCAGATGCAGACATGCTCATAGGTTTTGTCATTCTTGCCTCTGTGTACCTTGGGTTGTGGACATTTCCTTTGCAGCTCTTGTGGGAAGAGGGCAGGTCTCGCTGTTGCCATGAAGGTTTTTAAGTTTGGCTCTGGGTTTTTTGTTTCGATTTGTTTTGTTTTGTTTTGTTTTGTTTTTTAGATAGTATAACTAGGCCTCCACAGTCATGTGACACAGACTCAAGATTCTGGAATCACATAGGAAACTATTTCCAACCACGGCTTGAGTGGATGATTTGCTAGGAAGCCTAACTCTGGTTTTTCACTACAGGGGTGGGATTTGTGAGTCTACCTCTCATCCTCATGTTGGTGTTGAAATCCAGACCCTGTAGCTCTGTTTACTCCCAGATCTGCCTTCTATGCCGTAAGTTGCCAGAACAGCTTAAATCACTACATTTCTGAAAAGAAAATTATTCTTTTCATCTCTAGGCTATGTACATAAAATAAGTGTAGTTTAATATATTTTATTTAGTTTTGCTAGTTACTTGAGTTGGAAGTGAGGAATTCAATGTATACTTAATATGTTATTTTGACTTGCAAATCTCCACAGTGTTCTCCTTATACAGACACAGAAAGGAATTATTTACAGGTCTCTACACAAGGAAAAGTTGTGTTTCTTGCCACAAACCTTGTAACTGAATGTGTTTTCAATCTATTAGCTGCTAGATAATTTATGGCCAAATTTGTTGCTCACTTATAGCACCTCTACATACAGAATCCTGGATGGCCTGCATTAGTGTGAATTATCATTTTTTCTGACTCTCAACTATTAACTTTATACTTCTGCATGGTAAGAATATTTGTAAAATTTGTCATTTTTTTGGTAGAATAGGTGGCATATAAATAAAATACTTATGTTATCATCCTGCTAATTTATATCTGTTAACCATAATAGATTATGACCTGAAGAAGTACAAGAACTGTATGCCTCTTTGAATACATAAAGACTGGATAGTTCCTGGATTTTAGCTGGTGCTCGGTTAATTAATGCTGGTTGAATGAAAGAATGAGGCACTGGGAGTATAACTTTTACCGTAACACTTTACTTATTCTTCCCCTTCTCTCTATATGTCAGGAGGGCAGAGCATATGTCTGCTAGTAGAGGAGAATATCAATGCATATTGAGATACGTTCTCCTTTCTAGAGCAAACAAAAAAATCCAGGCTCACTGTCAAATTCATTGCGCCTTCTTCCTCATGCATTTTCATTATAAAGTTGGGTTTTTTCTTTGTCATTTATTCAAAAAACATTTTTCAGAATTTTTTTACATATTCAAGCAGGCCTTGAGTACACAGATATGAACAAGATATAGTCCTTGTCTCAAGGACCTTCCAGCTTAGTGGTTGAGGGACACATGCTGGCAGATATTTTAAGCTCCACTGAGACTCTAGGCTGGCAGGTATGGCCTACTCAGAAGCCTCAGAGTGGACACAGATGGCTGGGGCCGGGGGGTGCGGGGAAACAATTATATTCAAGCCACTGTATCAGAAAAAGTCAGACTGGGGCAAGACCAAGACAGAGTTCAAGGAGATGAAATCTTCATGTTAGAAACTGGTTGGTACCAGGTTCTTGAATAAAGAGTTTAGAATTCCAAAGTCAAGAGTGGAAAAGCCAACTCTAGATTTAAAGAAATCAATATAGATATTCTGACAAATTCTAAAAGATAAAAGTAGAGTACCAGATGTCAGCAAGATTCCCCATGGCATGCAAGGTAGAGGCTAGGGTGAGTGAGATCTTGGAAATAGTAATGCAAGCAC